>CM062817.1:221509146-222109146 GCA_031772625.1 Pinus tabuliformis | reverse complement strand
ATATTCATGTTAGAATACATATGTGAATGGTTGTTTATATTTCATAACTAACTACCTTTCTTTATAACATGAAGATGGTTTCTTTATAGGTTTTTGTCCATATACTACTGTGTTTTTTGGAATTGGTTGTTTTGCAGGACAAAGGAGCAAGAGGAACTTGGAGAAGGGTTTGGACCCTTGAGGACCTTCTCAAACGTAGGACCTAAGGTACGTTCCCTTATCCTAGGATTTACTTATAATAGCATAATGGTTGTGTGAATGTGTGTTTCTCTGTATAGACAACTTTCAGTCTGCTAGGGTTTCAACTCAAAAAGCCCTAGGGGAACATTTCCCTCAACAAACAGTGGCCTTAATCTAAAATTAAAATAAGATAACTCTGAATCCATACCTAGTAAGTTGGACACAGACATTTCGATGGGTCAAAAGACACCCCTCCTGAGGTTATGGATATCTGCGGGCAGCTGGCCTATGTTTGTGGTATTAAAGTTAATTGCATACTATGATTTGCTTGGCTATCTTTCTCTTCCCCTAAACTTTTCCTTGTTTTCTTGGACAATGGTTTTAAAGATGATTTGAACATGACGCTTTGAGTTATATCTTTCAAAAATCAAGAATCTTTAAGGATGTGGTACCCTTAGTAAAGGTTATTCTTTGTGCTATCTTAAGAGGAAATTTAGTTTGAATCCGGATGACAATGGAATTTAGAGTGTTAAATAAAGAGGTTGCTAATTGGTATCATAACTCATTTTGACTTTCATGGTATATATAGTGATGAATTACTCAGTGATGACTACTCATAAGATGCTGGTTGGAAACAATGTGTATTGATGGCGGTTCCCTCTAAATATGTGTTGCATAATCTAGGTACAAGATTGTTACAGTAGGTGCATGAACTTATGGTAGTTATTTTGAGATTGCAACTTTTCAACAAAATTTGATTTTCATTACAAGACTTTGGGAAGAAACAAAACAAGGAAGTCATTTGGGACAAGGTAACAGGTATGTACCATACTCTTTTGTCTAAAATTTCTACTTTTTTGTACCTAATCTTGTTGCATTCTTACAATTGATATTTTCATTAGAACTTTAACATGGTTAGCAAGTAGACCTTCCAAAAAAATTTCTGCCTTTCTTCATATCCCATTTTCGTAATTCCCCATTAGTTTTCTTCTTCAATCCCAAAATGATTACCTTCCCATCCGTTTCGTAAATCCCACTTTACCCCTTGAATTTTTTTCCTATCCCACTTCTGTTTACGCCCTCTTGATGGTATTGTTCCTGGAATCCCTATAATAAACTTCCTTCCCATTCTGAATTTTTCCCTTATCCCACTTCTTTGTTCCCCCATGAACTTATTGCAGGATCTACTGGAGAAAGAGCAAAAGGATATGCTCAGAAGCATCAAAGAAATGGCAAAGCAAACCTTCCATATGATTGAGGAAGTCATGTTAAACTCCAGCCCACGTTTTACCAAAATTCCCTGTTTTTTAGTAGATTTTATGCTTGCACCAGTGCAATCACGTTGTAATATACAGTAGTACAAGAAGAAAAGTGCCAGCAAAGCAGCGCAGTTTAGGCGGTGTAAGCAGATCAGTGCAAGCATGCACCATCCTTGCAATTTGGTATTTTTATTGTAGTCCTTGTGATAGATTTTCTTGAAATTAGTATAAATAATCAAAGAGTCCAGCAAACACTCTGTTCTTGAAACAAGCTTTATCTAGCGTAGGAAATGTGATCACATAGAATTGCAGGAAACATCATTAAGAATTCCCATAAATGTTTTTAATCTTGCTTTTTGCAAGGGAGCAACAACGCGACAATTGATTTCCTTGCATGAGGACATGCAAGAAGGTTGGCATGGGGGGATGTTGGGCCTCTATTTTTCCTTGCTTTATATCACCTTTTACTCAAAATCACTCATGCTTTTGTTTAGCTTGACCAGTCATTGTCATAGTTTTGTGCATTCTCGGAGATAATGAGTAAGTATTTGTTATTCCTTTGTTTTAATGAGATTTAAAAATTAAAGGCATATTTGATAATAGTTTGTGTTTGTAGGTTTACAAAGTTGGTTATATGCCTATTCTGATAGAGGTGAAGTTCCTGCACCACACATTTTTGCACTAGTACTGGTAGGGTTCCTGCATAACACATTCCTGCACCAACATTGCAAATTAATAAGTCTGCTCAAAATCCACATAATTTCTAAATGGCCAAGTTTGACCTCGGCTTTTGTGCAAATGGAGGTGAATTATGGAAATCCGAGCAAATGGGTTTGTCACAAATATAACCAAATACCCATAACCGAAACAGTTTCCTGAGATTCAAAGTATTCCAAAAGTTACATACAGGTCTTTGAAGCACTTTTATAAAAAAAGACTGTTTTTTCCAGAATTCTAGAAAACATAGTTAATAAGTTTCCAGACTGCCAACTTCCACCTCGGATTTTGTGCAGATGAAGTTAAATAAAGAAATTCCGCGACATAGGGTTTTTTCCCAGTATAGGAAATTGAGTAAGATGCCAGCGGTTTTCCAAATGCGTAATGGTTGAGGAGATACAAAGAGGTCTTTGGAGGCAGTTTGTTAAAAATACCAATTTTTCCATAAATCTAGAAAACGCCCAGATTGGGAAAATTCGTACTAAATATTTATTCTTTTAATAGGGGAACGGTTGTATTGTTATACTATGTAATTAGAATTGGTTGGGATTCAATCCCCATATTCCTTGCAAAGGAACAACTTGTTTTAATCATTATGAAAGATTATAAAAGGAGGAATGATGCACATAGAGAAGGACGGTGGAGGAGCAACGCTACAACAGTGTTGTTGTAACTTTGTTTTGCTGGTATTGCCCAAAACTGGGTTGGACTCTGTAATTCATGATGTACTTTTCCTTTGTGAATTAATAGGAATAAGGAGCTCAACCTCATGCTTTTCGAATCTTATTTGTTCCTTTAAACAAATGAGTCTGATCTAAGTTACTGAGCAATGTTTTTCCTTAAAAGGGAAACATACTGGTTGGCTAGGGCCCAGCCAACCCAGCGCATTTACCCCATTTTCTATTCTTGTAATTTATGTTTATACTGCTAAGTGTGATTTAATGTACAACACTTGAATTCTCGTTTGAATGAAAGCGGATCCACAGTGTGAAGTAGTTAAAATTTATTTTCCTGCATCTGATTTTGGATTGGTATTCCCGCCTGGTCCAAGTAGAGAAATCACCATGCACCAGTGCACGTTGGTGTGTTATTCACTTTCTGCAGTTTTGATTGATTTGGTTTTCCCCACCTAGTACAAGCAGGAGAAATAAACCTGCACTAGTGCACGTTTGTGTGCTATTCATTTTCTGCAGTTTTGTTTGATTTGGTTTTCCCCGCCTGGTCCAAGCAGGAGAAATAAACCTGCACCAGTGCACGTTGGTGTGCTATTCATTTCAGCAAGCCTTTCTAGTTTACTTCCCGCAATTTTCTTGCTTTCATTAAACACTTTATGACAGGATAAATGATATGGATTGTTTCTTTATTTTTGCACTCTGTTAAAATTAGAAACATTCATTTTTATGTGTGCAATTTGATTTCATAGCATAATAACACTTGCAGTAACTAAGCACTGATTTCAAGAATTAAATGCTAAGTGCAAGAAGCTCTGATCAGGTGCAAGAACTAGTTTCTTGTCATAGGATCTAAGTGCTCTAAACCCTGGAAGTTTGAGCCCTTGCATGAAGTAAAAAGCCTTTGGTAAAGACACCATTTATACCTCCTGCATAAACCTTTTTTCCTGCGCTAGTGCAAGCAGACTCCGATAGTGCAGGCCAGATTAGTGCAAGAAGGAAATCTCAAAAGAAGCAAGTTTAAGGGCCCATTCTACGAGATTGCCAAGTGTCTCTGCTAAAGAAAAACATAACACATACTCAGTAATTAAAAATCGATTAGTTGGAGTGATTGCCTTTTTTTTTTGATTCCTTTGCAAATGCATTCTTTCTTGTTCTAGCACTAGATTACTTTGATGATTTAGTTATCTTTTACTCTTTCAATTCTGCAAGCTTTTCTTTAAGAAAGTAGGAATTTCTATGAGGAAAATTCATACCATCTCTGGCATTTCTTGTGCTTCGTCTCTAAGTTTACAAATCCCCCGGGTTAACAATTAAGTGTTGAGGAGTTTGCTTAAGTGCAATTCCTGCACCCAACACTGTACTAGCTTAAAGTATGCATTTTTCTTACCAATAGAGAAGAGACATCAGATCAGCCCTCTTGTTGAGCTTAGGCAAGAAATTGATCCTTAAGTTGATCTAGGGCTCAGCCAAGCCACAACTAAAGTTTGCCTCTCTGATAAGAGGACTTCTAGAAATGCAAAATTAGATCTAAATGCAAACTAATCCTATAATGCAAGAAAAAGGAAAAATATCCTAAGTCTATCTCGATTAGGAAGATGTAGATCTAACCCAACTGAGAGAAAAGTAATTAAATGATTAGGATTTCAACATGCCTAGTTTATGATGAATATATGGCTAATGAAATAGTTCTACTAGCTAATATTATATTTACCAAAACTTGTTTTATTTTCATATCATTTAATAATGAATAATTGACTATCAAAACCAAGAAATAGTTCTCATAATTCCAATAGTAATTAAATTGTCATTTGATGATAGATTTCTAAGTAAATATTTACTTAGAAATATGATTTAAATATTTGAGCAAAGAGAAATTAATAACATATCTATTTGTCGACTATCAATTAGATAGCCAATCCAAAAGACATTTTCCTAATATTAAACATGAATGCACACCATAAGTAAATTTTACACAGATCCACCATTATATACATGAAATTTGCAATTAAATAAAAGTATTCAAACTACAAACTAATGAAACCTAGTCTCTTGCTTTGTTTCTTTAATATGATCTCTTATAATCTCTTCCAAAGCATAAACTATGTTGCTAAAAGAAAGAGATGCAATAGTGCAAGCTTTGTCGCTCATACATAGTTTAGAATGAAAAGAGACAAATCCCAATAATCTCCAGATCTGAGATTGATCATCTCTACCTACAACAATGAAACCCCTATTACAATGGTGCTTTAAGAATTCCATAATTGCAAGAAGAGAAGCCCCTTTGCTCCATTCTACAAACCATTATTTATAATTACAAAAATGATTTTCAAAATAGGAGAGTTGTTGAAGAACAACTCTGCTGCAACAATTTTCAGTGGTCAAAATTCTTTCTCTTCTCTTGTTGGAGCAATATTATTGATTCAAATATTCTCTTTCTCATCTCCTCAATTGTTCTCCTATCAAAAACCAATCAAAATTAAAATAAATAAATAAATATCAAAACTGGAAAACAAAACATGTCCAATCAAAATTCAATTAAATAAATAAATAAAAGGAAAAATGGGATTCTCATTGATTCCTATAAAGATATTATTGGTCAAAGAGAACATATTCGAATGGGTTTGCACTCAACAGAGGTTATGAGCAAATGAAAATACAAAAATTAAACTCAGAAAATTAATTTTGGTTAAAATTTCAGAGCTTAATTTTTTGCTAAATTTTAGACTCGTTTAATTACTGAATCTAGCCATGCAATGATTTAGAAATATTCTCCATGATTTTATCTATCCAATGAACCATTCTGGACCTCATTTAGTCAAATAGAATTCAACTTATGAGCTTCCAAAGTTGAAATGTTGAATTTGTGAAAATTCTGGAAAAATTACCACCTAGACCATAAATAGGAAATTTTAATAAAAATCTAATCTTAAATTAAATTAATAATTATTAGTTTATTAATATTAATTTAATCATAATTACATAATTAAATTAAATTAAATGAATTATAAACTAATTATATGTCATTTAAATAAAATTTAATTGAAAATTTAAATGAGTTAAAAATTAATTTAAATTATAATTAAATTTTATTAAAATTAAAAATATAAAAAAAAAAAAAATCAAAAGTATATTAAAAAATTCACAAGTGGTTTTTAGATCCATTCTCATGGATCAAATAAAAATTCCAAGTGGCTTTGGATCCATAGGATGGATCGAATAAACAAAGGAGAAGGGGCTTTTTACGTGAGGGAGGCGTGGAGGCTTTATTAAATCACGTAAAGCTTAATCGGAGATTGACCCATATCGGGGTTTGTAAAACGGGTGATTTAACACCAAATAAAAATGTTTTATATTGGAAATTTTAAAATATTGAGATTTTTAAATATCAGAATTTTTTTTTTATCGGAGATATTTATATCGATTTTTTTTTATCGGTGGTTCTTATTGGGATTTTTATTGGAGAATTTTATCGGGTTTTTATATCGGTATTTTTATTTAAGATTAAGAGAGGAGGTAAAGTGAAGTGGGGCCCACTTGGAGTGAGACTCGTCCATTATAAACTACAGTCACTCAACTACAACCACTTTATGATTTTGAGATGTTAGGGTTCGTAATTTTTTTTAAATTGGAAATTGGAATAAATTACTGAGATCCTGAAAACACAGAATTTTAATTGTTCTACAATTTGGATGGGATATTTTGTAGGACCATTAGTGAAAAATGAAATAATTAGTAAAAATTAACTAGGAATTAATATTTACAATCAATTACTAATTTATTTACAAAAATTAAAATAATACACATTTTTTACCCAAGCGGTAAAAAAAATTGAACTTTAGATGAACACCATTTGCAACTCGTGTAACTGAATGAGATGAAACAAGTAACGATGGAAAGTTATCAAAAAGTCTAACTCAATGAAGCAATCAAAATAGTAATCCGACGAAAATGAAAAGATGGCAAAATTGTAGGACACTTAACCAAAAGAAAATATTAAAAATGTGATTTAGTCAAAAAATTATGGAAAGGGTCCCCATTATTTGAAATAAATAATTCAAAAATGGGGAAGTTGAATTTTGACTACAACATTATGTAATTCCATTTTGAGAATCTGATGTAATGTTTAGTCAAATATGTAACCCCATTGTGTTGGGTGATTGATGTAAGCATGAGTCTTTGGTGATAAGAAAGGTCATACTTGGTTGAGTCTTAAAGTCATGTACTTCCTTCCAGAAGATTCAGCATATGCTAAGGGGGAGCATGGTCAGTATACAGTGTTCATATTCAGCAGATGAAACCTATAGTGATCCCCTCTACAAAGGGATAAAGAAGTCTTCATTCAGCATTGATCAACCCTTTGCCCTTGACGTTAAAGGGGGAGAGTAGCTTGGTGTTTGAAGAAGAATGCTTGGAAAGAATCTTGATATGTCTACAGATGTGTTTACAGGTATCTATAGGTGGTGGTAACTAAACGCCAAAGTGGTTTCCATCAAGTCCAAAGGGGGAGATTGTTGGCATTATGGCCAATGTATTGTCCTTGATGGAAACCTACTTTATAAAGATGTCAACATATTGGTTATGCAATGTGAAAAAGAGAATGGACAAAGGAATATAAGTTCAGAAACAAAAGGATGATAAAGGTAAAGTTTAGGAAAGTAGACACAGATCTTGTGAAGAGAAGTCGCGTACATACGCAAGTATGATGAAGATAAGTCACATACAGTTTTCGCACCATGGTATTATGAATACTAGGAGTCTTTGCCATGGTATTGGATCATAGTATTGAGTGTGACAATGGATGTTTGATCTCGTCAAAGAATACCATCGACATTATTAAGGTATTGGCTAAGGCCTAAGATATATAAGGAGATAAAGATCAAAGTGTTAGGGTGTGTATGTGATGGGTTATTTATGAATGACTTGATTTGAAATAGGAGTGCACTAGGGAGCATGGAGATGGATCAGATATAATAGATCTAAAATGACCACATATTGAATAATTTGTTTATGGTTTTATAGCTATGCGATGATGATATTATGATGTGTGTCTGTAATAGTTTGCATGTCGATATTTGGTTTTGACAGATGTTGTGTTGCAGCGAAGGTATGTCTCAGTGATTACAAATTTGTACGCGGGTTTGACACTGAGAAGTCACATACATACGCAAATCTTTTACTGAGAAGTCATGTATATATTCTGATGTATGGACATATTTGCACGTAGGTGTGGTGAATGATAAGTGCATACATACATGGATGTGCTTTACAAGAGTCATGTACATGTTCTAGGGTTTTGTAGTATGAGTTTTTAATAATGTCTAATCATTTATGTCATGTTTTTTGTTGTTTGTTAATGATGTCTCTCTCATGATAATATATGTTTGAAAGTTCTGGTAGGGTTGAATTGTTTATATGTTGACTAGGGGTGATGATACTATGTGTGATGCTTTATATTTAGTTTAGTGATTTGTAATGGGTTCAATCTGTGATTGAGTTATTAATTCAGCAGTACAGAGATGCAGATTCAATTATTCATATTTTGAGATATGTACATAGGTCCTAGTAAGGAGAAACACATACATACGTGGGTATGACTCAGAATAGTAGCGTATATATTCTAACATATGGTTGATTAGGGTTTGTAGTAGAAGTGGTTGGTTTATGTGATGGGTAACAATTTTTGGATTGGTATATTGATGAGTAGTTATGCATTGATATGATATGTGTTGGTTTAATTTGATTGCCTGCAATAGTTGATTGAGACTCAGTGATTGATTTTATGATTTGATTGGTTCAGTGATTAAGTAATTTGAGACAGTGATTGGTTTTAGTATTTTTATTTGGTATTGGGCTAAAATGATGGAAGTGGGTCCAGTCTGAAAATATGATGAAAAGTGGCCTACAGTTTTGATGTTGTGAGTCATATGGATCCAATATGAAATATTATGAAACGTGGTCCACAGAGGTGCTAAGGATTAGAGCCTTCAGTGAGGAATCCAAAGCTTCCTTCCAGTGGTAGTTGGTGAATTAGATCAGGGGATTGGAGCTCCCTTCCATTGGGTGCCGGTAAACGAGATCATGGGATTGAATCTCCCTTCCAATGGATGTTGGAGAATGAGTGAAGGTTGTATCCTTCTGCAGATGGGTGCCTACGTAATGGTATGAGTCTGCAGTAGTACAAGATTGTAATATGTTTTCCTTTATAATAAAATATGAGGACAAAGATGACAACAGCGGTGGTTTTCTGCCTCATTGGGTTCCCACCTAAAAAACCTGGTGTCCTCTTGTGTTGATGTGTTTCTTATGTGTGATGTTTTATTTTGTTCTTACTACTAATGGTTACTATTCAATTAAAGGATAATGAAGTAATGACATACTGGATAAAGTAGAAGACATGATGAAATATATGAAAAGTTAGCTAACTAGATTTACATTATTTTCCTTCATGATCGTCGCGTACATATGCTAGTTTACTTAATAATAGTAATGTACATAAATTTGAATAATAAATTGAAAGGTTTAAGTAAGTTTTAAAATACTTATTCACCCTCCCTCTCAATATTTTTCCCAACAATTGATTCACATGGTTAGACTTGTATGTTGGTTGGTCGTGTGAATAAGATAGAAGACCCTGGATCTAGTTTCACCCATCTAGGTTGTGATTTCAGGAGTAATACAAGATTACAATGTATGATGGCTATGATCATACAATCATTCATCCAGTCATGGGTCCATCATTTGTCATCTGTGGACGTATCTTTTGATCACTGTACATGTAATGTTAGCTTATGCGATTAGTATGGGTATGCCTCTCTCAGCAAAGATATCATGATATAAATTTATTGTAAAATATGATAATCTTGTTGGTTATTCTTGATCACAAATTGTCACAAGGTAAAGCACTTCAATCATCAGCTATCATTTATGACTTTGTGCTTTAGGGGAATCTGTTATAGGCCATTTTTTCACATCTAGTCAATAGGCCTTCAATTGGACTAGTCAACATCCTTTGACCAATTTTCATCATCCTTGTACAAATCCCTAAGAATGACTCATTTTAAACCATGATTTTTTTCCTGAAAGTACCTTGTTTCAGTCATTTTAAGGACCAACACACCCTGGTCTCTTACTGACAAGCGTTGACTACGAGGTTGCCCTACTCTGCACTTGCACTGATCACTAGCAGGTTGCTCAATGTTGGATGATTTTGGTCTACTGAAAGTTTTCACAAAGTTAACTTAATAATAATGAATTGTCTCACATAGAAAGGATTTAGTGTAGATCTCAGTATTTAGGGCTTAAAACAAGACCACAAGATCTGTGGCATAGCTACAAGAGAGCGTGGCCTCAAGAAATATGCAATATTGAGTTCTGAAATAAGGTTGGGTTTTAAGATGGGTTCAAATATACTCAAATATAGGTATTCCACATTTCCAACCTTAACTAACAAAGATCCACCAAAATCTCTTTTGCAATCATGCTCAAAATATAAAAATCTACCCCAACAATTTTAGAGCTCAACCACAAAATACTTTGACTTTTATTTAGATAATGTATACGAGCTTTTATGGTGATCCACAGAGGGTAGAAATATCATTTTATTGACGATTAAAGGGGTATATTTGGGAGGCCAAATCTCAGAGAGACGCCAGTTTGTACCATAAAATAAATAGAGCTAACATCATATAAATTTATTTGGAATTCGGCCTCTAGTTCAAATATTTGGGATGCGGAGATATTGTGATATTGGATCATGGTTCAAGCTAGCTTCAAGATTTTTCTTAAAAGGGTTGAATACTCATATAAATCCCCAATGATTACCATAGACATTGCTCCATAGAGCTACTTCAAATTCACCTGCAAAACATTCACATTGAAACCCCAATACCAAAATACCAAAAACAAAAAACCTTCCTTTCAGGTTGAAGGCGTATTTCAAATCTTATCTATAGGTCGAGAACAACCTCAGAGAAATGTGAGTCAAAATGCCATATATACTTAGAGAAATATTCCTCTGCACAAAAGCACACACCTTATGTTTGAAGATACTCTCTCTCTCTCTCTCTCTCTCTCTCTCTCTCTCTCTCTCTCTCTCTCTCTCTCTATATATATATATATATATATAATCCAATTTTAAGGTCACGTCCAAGCCAAACACAAAATTGGTGTATGAGATCCCCTTGTTTGTGGGATAAGGGACCCACCTCCACGCAGCAATTTGACTGTTAATTTTACGAAGGCATGCATTCTCTACGCCCCTCTAGTTTTGAACCTTTGTGGAAATATTTTAGGAGGAGCCAACATACTTTTAGGAGGGAAATTCAATTTAAGAATTAAAATTTTATTTTTAATTCTTGGCCCCAATATTAAGACAGACTTGTAAAGTCATTTTTAAATAATTTTAAAATAAAAAATTGTTAGCCCTCCATAATAGTATATTATAAAACCTTTTCACCTCGCCCTTTTAAAAATAAATATAATTTAACTGCCACATCAGCAACCAACCCTTATTATGCCACCTCATAAAAATTTGGGGTTCTTGACTTCAAATAGGGTGTGCCATCTTTGATTGGGCTTATCTCACAAACTGTGAAGACCCACGAGACGTTCCACATACCACCAGAATCTACTGGAAAGGATATCTAAGACAAATTAAATGATTTGCATCATCAAAATCCTTTATAATTACAACGTTTCCTCATTTTCCAAGGAACCCAAACCCTAAAGCTAGGGTTTCATCTGGTGGCTAGTGTTTTATCATCATCTGCAACATCAATGATTATCATGACCTCAACACATCATTACATTAAGTTGCATATCAACATCTACAACATGGGATCCAAACCCTAAGGTTAGGGTTTCATCCTGTAGCTATGGTTTTTTCATTGCATCCTCTCATCCATTGCATACCTTCTTCTGCTCTTGCATTGACATCAATGGCATACTACACACCTAATTTTGTTCCTTCTTTGACATCAATGACAGCATACTAAAAAATCTCCCCATTTTTCATTGATGTTAACACACATAGCATACCAAGGCATATTGCATCCAACATCTCTCTCTCTCTCCCTTAATTCCACCAATTTTCTCTCCCCCTTTGACATTAATGGAAAAGGGTGTCTCCCCTTGATAATATTCCTGATCCTATGGACCTGTGATCCAACTCCTCCTAACAAACTCCCCTTGTCAACATGCTTTCCTACTGCATCCTGTAACATCATTGGATCTTGTGTTGTTTCTCCCCCCGAACAATGTGTGTATCCTATAAACACCTCATGTCTTTGTGCATCTACCAATCATGTGAGATATCATTGAGAAACATGTTTTCTATACCATACCCTTGTGGTCTTGCCTTCCTGCCTGACGAATTACCTTCCTTCCCGATTCTGTGAGGTCCATGTTAAACTGTTTCTGCAATCTCATGCAAAATGACCAATATTGTGACATAGATAACACTCAGCATTCCTTGCTTCTTGGTTTTGTGGGGTTAACTTCAAGATGGATTTACAATCTCATGAAAAATGGCCAAGATTATGGCATAGGTAGCACTTAACAACTAATCTAAACAATGGAGAGAAAGTGTTGTAATTTCTTCTATCAAGGGGTATGAGTGACTTTGTCTTATCTTCCAGTGAACTTGCCTCTATGGTTTTGACAAAACCCTCTATCCATATTCTTGCAATCTCTAGCTTTGTGCCCATAGTTAGAGCATGTGTAACAATAACCAAGAAATGTGCTAGCATATTTGGGTATGTGGGGTGAATATCTACTGAAGGTGCCTCATCCAAAGCTTTGTTGTTCTCTATTTATGAATGGTATGCTATGAATTGGCATCTTAAATGGATCATATTGACTTCTTGAGGTCTTCCAATTTTTTGTGTTTGATAATTTGTGCAGAACCTTTACTTTGGGCTTTTCTATATTCTTGGCATGAGACTTTTCTTTGTTATGAGAATTATTTTCTTCCTTGACATGTGGTTCAACGTTCAAAATTGAACCCTTCCTAGCCCTCCTTTGGGCTGCTAGCCCTTCCTAGAAGGGCTAAAAAATAATTACCCTTCAAAAAAAATTAAAATATCAAAATCACTTGTCAATCACGAAGGTAAGATTAAATTTATTTATTTGAAAAGAAGGGCAATATTTTTATTAACCTGTCAATATTTTTTAAAGTTTACGAGAGTCTGGAGTTTGGAGCAACACATAAATCACTTTGACTAGTGACAGTTTCATAGAAGAGACCAGTGTGAGTTCGGACAACCTCATATGAGTTACTAGTTATGTCATGATTTGGGGACATTTCCCTATTGTCCCCAACTTATGCTTACATGATGTAACCTGCAACAAAGAGACATGCAACAGTCATGGCGTTATTATACCTAGCCCAGGGTGTAAAAGCGCATTGAGTAACCATTCAACAACTCTGCGTGTGCTCTCATTCCTCCTGGATTATCCTTCAACACTCTTTCCCTCCATCCATTTTTTCCATTTTCATTTGAATTGCAACCCATCATCCACAGAAGGAAAGTTATCATTCAACGCTAGAATGTAAGGTATTATTCATTATCCTCCTTATATATTCATTTGCATTTGGTTTTTCATTCTATGTATTCTTTAATACAACACTCCTTGAAGTAATGACAACCTTCATGGTCACACAATGTATCTTGTGCACCATAGAATCCACACTCCAGGAAATCAACATTATGGCCAAATACCCTAAATTCAATTTCTTGAATCCTTCCATCCCAAGCATGGGTGTTGAAGTTTTGTTTTTCATTAACGTTGTTAACGGTGGAAATTTGTATCATCATAATTATATGAATCTACCAACTATGAAAAGAATATATATCTTATACCAAGGGTATTGGACTCCACAACTATACCACTCTCATTCAAACTCTTGCTTGTTTTCCTTTGCTTCTTAAATCCATATTGATTTCTTTTCCAAGTACCATTTTTCATGAAGAATTTCTTCTCTCTCATAAAGCTACAAGTTTCCTTGAATGTTACAAAGCATAATTCAACAAAGCATTAATGGATAACCTATCGAGAAATATGTAGTCAAATCCTATGGCATCTTACCAAGGTTGAATTTTGTTTGTCATGGTCCTGCTAAGGGATTTTTAATTTATTTATTTACTTATTCTATTGTTTTTATTGATTTAATAGGTGTAAATCTTGAAAATTGTTTCCTATTGGTTGCCGAAAGAAGGATAAAAAGAAATTGTCAATTATTGATGCATTTGGCCTTCCACAACATTTTAATCAACCATGTAATATTCAAAATGAAGTTGATCTTCATCTACATTAATATGATGAATCAAATAGTGTAGAGCTTGTTGAAAGAGAAAACCCATCAAAAAAATGCAAAATAATATTCAAATCTAAATGGAATACAAGATTTTCATGGGCTTATGTTGCAAAACATTATAATGATAATGAAAGGATAAAATGTTCCTTGTAGAAATTTTGAATAATATAACACTTATTCACAGAGATTATCCTGATTATATAGTATTGCGGAATGCATGCATAATACATAACCTCTTCTACGTTGATCATCAATTTTGCGGAATTAAAAACAATGAAACATCAATCGCATGTGCACATTAACACAGTATGTAACCCGGGGAAAGCATACAGCTGAAAACCCCACACTATCTATATATTATATTGATTGAGAACATGTAAAAATACATAGTACAATATTCCTCACAAGTACTCAGTACTATCTCCACCTGTTACACACAAACTAGCTCAGATCTGAATCAATCATAGGTTCAAATCTCCTCCGATGCTTGCCTGCGTCCACTGTGCAATCATGCATGAGAATGGATGAGAATGGCTGATCCAAACTCGTATTTCCCTTGGCTAAACCATGCAATCCTCATTTGCAATACACAATCCATTGATTGTGAAAATCTCATGCACAACTATAGTCACAACTGACAGTTGTCTTGCCCTTTCACTCACCTCTAACACTTGTCTCCACTGAACTGTCCATGCACTGAGTTAACTGATGTATTCTTTAGTTGCTTTATGAGTTAATAATTAGTGAATTAATTAATAATTAATTCACATCACTCATCACTAGTGTATTCTGCAGTTAGACTAAATACAACTAGTTCAACTAAGTCAAACTAAACACAACTCCATCAACTCCTCAATCAACTCCACCAAACTCAGTCACTTGAGTTCTAACTGAAGTCCATCATGCAATAGCTCAACTGACCCATAATAAAAGCGTATTTCCTTCTGACAGCTGCATGTGCCACATCCGTAGCTTGAACTGAAGTGCTCCAAGAGGATAAGATAATGTTTATAGTCCAAATATTATTAAGAGCTAATAATATTCGACTGTTCTATTTTTAGCCTGGCAGTCTAAAAATAAACTCCGCCCATATGTCTAAAAATAGAAGTCCATATATTTTTACCAACATGACCAATCATCCATAAACAACATCCTGCAACTCATAGACCATGATCCATATGTCTAAAAATAGACTTTGTGCCAAAAATAGCCTGCGGGCCCACTTAGTGAAGGCAACTCC
Source organism: Pinus tabuliformis (assembly GCA_031772625.1). NCBI lineage: Eukaryota > Viridiplantae > Streptophyta > Pinopsida > Pinales > Pinaceae > Pinus > Pinus tabuliformis. The sequence continues at coordinate 222,093,762 of CM062817.1, read as the reverse complement.
TTTCCACTAAGCTCCATCATCTTGTTGCATTTTCAACACTCCCTCTCAACAAGATATGGATTATCTACAACCCCTATCCTGCAACTCTGGAATGTTCTACATGCAACACATTTGCCAGGTCCACTTGCTCCAACAACACTTGGAACAAAAACACTCCCAACTGACCACTCTGTTGGGCTAGGAACATACTTTGAAGCTGAAGCTCTACCTGCTGCTGACAAGTGATCCCTCTCTGACATCTGTGCTACTGCAACATCTCCATGCATCTCGCACCATTTCACACCTCTCTGTGCCACCTAGCACTGTGCAAAAGACTTGTGCCTCTCACATTGTTGCAGCCTGCTAGCTATGCGTTGTCCTGGGATTCCCTGCACTGTTGCTCTCTCTGCCTCTCCATCCGCATCTGTCTCTAACCAATCAATCAGTTCCTACTTCTCCACATCGGGGCTCCTATAGAAAGGTCTCATTTAAGAGGTTGGGTACCTCAAGGATCCTGCCCCTCCTCCTTGGGACGATTAATCCACATCACCCCACCTCCTACCTGGAGGTATGGCTGCATGCAATCCCTCAGCCCACCTGGCTCGAAGTTTCCCCCTACTGGAGGTCTCTGCATGAGTAGATGTCTCTACTCGATCTCCTCTCAGCTTCCCCTGTTGTGGCTGCTCCACAACCTCTTGAAGCTGCTGCACCAATCGTGGCTCCTCCACAATCGTCTGAGACTTCTTCTGGCTCTGCATGTTGAGAGGTAATATACGCTCCCTCTCAACCACCAAGTCTCCATCAGTTTCCTCATTGCTCAAGGTGTTTCATGCATCTTGAACCTCAAGAGCATACAAGTCCTTGACCCATGAACCAATCTGCTTCACCTGTCTAGTGATGATTTGTCTAAGGAAAACCTTTCCCTTACTGAATACTACATCATAGCCTCTGTCTTCCAGCATCGCGATCGACACCAAGTTTCTCTTCAGTCCTGGTACATACTTGACATCGGTCAAGGTAAGGCGACCTCCATGCTCCCTCTGAAAAATAACCGTGCCTACACCTAAGACACTATACTTCTCATCATTACCCATCACTATGAGTATCTGGAGATCTTTCTCCTCCAAAGTACTGAACAAACTCTTGTCACCGGTCATGTGGAAAGAAGCTCCACCGTCAAGAAACCAACCACTTCCCACCATGGATGACACCATGCATGCGAAGAGTGTGAAATCCAACTCAAACTGTGAAGTAAGTGCCTCACCTTCAGATCCTTCCCCGGATCCCTTCTTGGATTTCCTCCGTGGACAATTTGCAGCATAATGGCCCACCTCATGACAATGAAAGCATCGCACTTTCGATTTGTCAACCTTCTTCCCATCATTGGAAGAACTGGATTCGGAAAGAGAAACCTTCTCCTTCCCCTTCTTTGCTTTGGCAGCCAAAGTGCAATTTTCTTCATCAGATTCCTTTGATGAAGATCCGTCCCTGGTATTCCGCCTGATCTCCTCCTGCACAAGATCTGACCAAAGTCTCTCTCATCCTGGCAATTTCTCTCGACCATTGATAGAGTCCTGATAGGAATGCCAACTCTTCAGAAGACCAAGGAGAGCCAAGCTCACCAAGTCCTCATCATCAACAGCCACCCCCACACTTCCTAGCTCATCCCGGCATTGGGTGAACTTCGTGAGATACTTGGGCATACTGTCTCCATTCTCACACTTAATGTTTTTGAGTTTATCCTTAAGTGCCAACTTCCTCTGGTCGCTCTTGCTTTGGAATAAACCTGTCAACGCTTTCCACATCAAGTATGGAGAAGCCTTTCCATGCAGGCTGGATACAATGTGATCCTTAATGCCCTCCAACAGAATCCTTCGACACTTTGCTGTCTTCTTTTGCCAAACCTCAATGTGAGCAGCATCAGTAGGCTTTTGGACCTCAGCCTCTATGAACTCCTTCAACCCATTGTCATCTAACACCGCCTGCATCCTGTCTTTCCATGCAATAAAATTCGAGCTGCCTTCAAGGGCATACTCCAATCGCAATCCTTTGCAAGACATTTCAACTTTGACACCAAGAAAAAACTGTTGCAAATTCGAATTCCACCAGCTCAAAAACCAACCGCTTTTGATCTAAAATTTGTGAGAACAAAGTATTTCTCATACAAAGATTGACTGTATGGGCATTCACCAGATATCTCACCTTCCAAAAGAAGGATGCATCCAGAGGCTACCTGGCCCGATTACAGGCTCTGCCTGAAGAAATAAAATGTAATCACTTTCTGAATAATAGCTCTGATGATAAACTCTGCTCTGATACCATGTAGAAATTTTGAATAATATAACACTTATTCACAGAGCTTATCCTGATTATACACTATTACGAAATGCATGCATAATACATAACCTCCTCTACGTTGATCATCAATTTTGCGGAATTAAAAACAATGAAACATCAATCGCATGCACACATTAACATAGTATGTAACCTGGGGAAAGCATACAACTGAAAACACCACACTATCTGTATATTATATTGATTAAGAACATGTAACAATACATAGTACAATACTCCTCGCAAGTACTTAGTACTATCTCCACCTATTACACACAAACTAGCTCAGATCTGAATCAATCACGGGTTCAAATCTCCTCCGCTGCTTGCCTACCTCCACTGTGCAATCCTGCATGAGAATGGATGAGAATGGCTGATCCAAACTCATATTTCCCTTGGCTAAACCATGCAATCCTCATTGGCAATACTCAATCCATTGATTGTGCAAATCTCATGCACAACTATAGTCACAACTGACAACTGTCTTGCCCTTTCACTCACCTCTAACACTTGTCTCAACTGAACTGTCCATGCACTGAGTTAACTGATGTATTCTTTAGTTGCTTTATGAGTTAATAATTAGTGAATTAATTAATAATTAATTCACATCACTCATCACTAGTGTATTCTGCAGTTAGACTAAATACAACTAGTTCAACTAAGTCAAACTGAACACAACTCCATCAACTCCTCAATCAACTCCACCAAACTCAATCACTTGAGTTCTAACTGAAGTCCATCATGCAATAGCTCAACTGACCCATAAGAAAAGCGTATTTCCTTCTGACAGTTGCATGTGCCACATCCGTAGCTCGAACTGAAGTGCTCCAAGAGGATAAGATAATGTTTATAGTCCAAATATTATTAAGAGCTAATAATATTCGATTGTTCTATTTTTAGCTTGGCAGTATAAAAATAGACTCCGCCCATATGTCTAAAAATAGAAGTCCATCTATTTTTACCAACATGACCAATCATCCATAAACAACATCCTGCAACTCATAGACCATGATCCATATGTCTAAAAATAGACATAGTCTAAAAATAGACTTTGCACCAAAAATAGCCTGCAGGCCCACTTAGTGAAGGCGACTCCTTTCCACTAAGCTCCATCATCTTGTTGCATTTTCAACATTCTTGATGTGTTAAATTTAAGACAGATACACCATTTTCAAAAGAGAGAAGTACCAATCTTCAAGTTAGTGGTCTAAGTGGCCATGCACAATCAGAATCTCTAAATTTTGTTTACAACATTTGGAGGGATAAAGCAAACAAAGTAATATTCCAATCACTAACACGTTGACCTAATGGTATATGCTAAGAAGGAGAGAATTATATCAATGATTGAAACGTGTATTTTGTTGCTATAAATGATTTATCTTTAGAAATGTATAAGTAAATATGTGACTTGAATAGGTATAATTTCACTCCACTTCTTCTTCTAATGGATGAATGTTCTGCATACACAAATACAACATCAAGAAAAGAGTTTCTTCAAGCTACTGAAGAGTTGTATCTGAAAAAAATAAAAGAAGATATTTTACATAGCCCATTTTACTCAATTTTAGTTGATGAAAGCATTGATTGAATTATGGAACACCAACTGGATATATGTTTTCTTCAAATAAAGGATGGAACGACTTAATGTATGTATGATGTAGTGAGAACTCTTTTAGTACAAATAGATATATCTTTGATGAAGTTTGTTGGTTTTGGTTTGGATGGTTCATCTTCCATGAGGGGTAATAATGAATATTTATTTTATAAACTTCATAGAGATGCTCCTCATTTATTATATATCCATTGCATAGCTCATAGGGAAGCATTAGTGACCAATGAGGCTTCATCTCATTTTCCAGAGTTGTAATATATTGATAAATTTGGAAGCAAAGTTTATTCATGGCTTGGGAAATCAACTAAAAGACATGGAGTATTGAAAGATCTAATCTAATCATTTCAAATCACTAAGTTAGAGCTCTTACAAATTCATAAAATTAGGTTTCTCTCTAGAGGAAATTTCATGGAAAGACTTTTTAGACTCGTGCATTCTTTGTTAAAGGATTGGGAGTTAGGTGAGAAAAAAATGTATGAGTTGGAAACAATATTTCAACTACAATTTTGCATCCACCTACTTACATTTGTGCTCATCGAATTAAATAAATTCAATCAAAGGTTCCAATAGGACCATGTTTATATTACATCTATTGGCACTACTTTAGATGTTTCTATTAGCATGCTTCGCAAACGATTTATGGGATGCATTTTTGGCGTAGGTGCAATGGAAATGTCTTCTTTTTTAGTTAAAGCACAAGGAGGAACCCTTGAATTTGTAGATAGAATAGGTGTTGTACATTTACATCCATTGAGGTTTAAAAGTTTTCCAAAGATGAAAATATCGGGGGCTCTAGATGATTGTATTCTTTTGGGAAAATGTTTTCTTGAAATTTGATTGAATATTTACATAGGATATTCATATATTTACATGTTTTTAATGTTTCAAAGTTTTTCACTCCTCAAAATTATTATGAAGAAGTGAATGATATAGAATTTAAAAAACGGTCGAAATTTTTATGTGAAAAATATACCATTGGGGTATCATCTATTGTTTATGTGAAAAATGTAGCATTGGGGAATCATCTATTGTGGAGACTACTACATGTTTGGGTGAAATGGATGAATTTATTTGTACTATTTCTAAATCATACCCTAAAAATCATATGTATGAAGGGACCTATATGGAGATGAACCTAAATGGTTTGAAGGCTTTCCATATTTGATGCAATTATGGCACACTATTCTCATTATCCCAACAACCACATCAGTGTGTGAAAGAGACTTGAAAATTAAACAGGATAAAAAATGATGATAGATCAAGGCTTTCATTGGAGACACTAGATATGTTAATGTTAATATCTCTTAGTGCACCTCATTCTCTAAATGAGGTATATTTGAATGCTATTATGATGTATGTAAACCTAAGTTGCCAGAAACGCCTAGGAAAATCCCTGAAACGTCGTTTGTCGAATCAGAAATGGATTTTGGTATGAATACGACACAAAAACATATTTTTGGAATTTTTATAATTCTAGAAATGACGTTTTCATTTTCTCTGGCATTTTGGATTTTTTGAATGTTTTTTATTTGTTTCCGGAAATCTAGATACAGATCTAATAAAATCATGATCTGTATCCAGATTTCCGAAAATGGATCACACAAATCTTAGCCGGGAACACATATTTTTATGCACCTTTAAACACAAATTGTGATAGGTTATAACTTTTCAGTGCTCACTTAACACAAATCATGATAGGTTATAACGTAAATCATTTTATGTTTTAACTTTTATTCATTCACATTCATCACCGTCACACTGCTGCATTGCGTTGGAGGAGGAAGAGTCGGTTCACAACGTCATCACATTAGATTAGAGTAGGAGGAGTCTTGACTCTTGAGCAGAAGGAGTCTTGGAGCTTGGAGGCTAGAGCTTGAGGAGTCGTGACCCATCACTAGTCCGATAGGAGAAAAATCGTTATCTCTATTTTAGCAAAAATTATCAAACCATTATCTCTGTTTTAGCAAAAATGGCTACTATCTTAGTACTGCTTCTAGTTTATGAAAGTCCAATACATTGGACACAATAATGCAAAAATAGAGATTAGAATATTCCTTTTTAACCTTGTGTGGCCATTCCTTTTTAATTTTTACTTCCCCGCCATGAGCTGTTGGTTCTCTAGTCTTCTTTTGTTCTAAATCAGAGTTGAAATCTTTCTTTATGGTGCCAACATCTTCATCCTAGTACCTAAGGAATCTTGGAGCTCCAAATAATACTGTGGGATATCCACATGTTATTCCAAGGCATATTTCTGCAAAGTGATGCTCCAAAATTCCAAATTTGTGGGATGAAAGTTAGAAACTCCACCTTTTTCATCTATAACTAGACAAAAAAAAATTGCATTACAAATTTGCAATACATCACTTTAGAAATATCTGAAAAGCTATTGACACTAAGTCCCCAAGTCATCTACCCTCTACTATATTTATTGGGACTTAGTGTGCTTAAGGAATACCCCATGTGTTGGTGCCAAAACATCATAAAGCAAGATAAAGCATTGTAAGGTGACAATGGTGACCTTTCTAAGGTTCTTGTGGGGTTCTACTTCATGGGAATTTAAATCATAGGTAAATTACAAGTGGTAACAGGTTGAATCCAATGATTATTTTCATGTCCAGTACATTCTAGGAGCATCTTACTGTTATCACCCCAAGAAACTCTCCTAGGTTGTATCTCGAAGATGCTCGAGAACATTACAAACTCACCAAAAAATGTTGGAAGATGGTGGATGAATGAAAGAAATGTTGCATATTCAAGCCAGATAACCACTTCTACTGTGCTTAACCCCAGACATGGGTGAACACCCCCAGACTACAAGGCTTTAGACCACCAATTACTCACAGTTTGAGGATTAATTGGACATGGAGAATACTGACCACACCAGTAGATGCACAAGACCATGTGATGGCCGGCTACAACCAGTAAAGAGGCCTGCAAATCTATTTCCTAATGCACAGACAGGATGACAGCTCTCTGGCACTAAAACAATAGAAACCTGCATATACATTCAACAATATTAACTAGATTCTAACACAGAGGTCGGATGACAGCCCCTCTAATGCTAAACATCAAAGCAAATTAAAAATCCATAACAGGCACAACCTGGACAAAGAAGAAGAAGTGGAAAGTGAGCAATTAACAGAAAAAGAAGCTTGTATTAGCTGAAAATGAAAACCAGACGCTGCATGTATCATAGTAGTTACAGTCTCCAGAAGTTGAACCTTACATCAAAATAACATTCATCCCCCTTCATCCCCCCATTACATCTTTTTTTTGAGTATATATAGAATCCTTTTACCAAAATTGCTTTGCTAAGCTATGCGTGGAGGTGTTTTAATGGACCGCCAACCACATTTACATTCAGATATGGTCTCTGTTGTAGATTGACTGTATCTACAAATGAATTTGACCTTCTCGGATGTTCTGATGTCCTTCTTGAGTAGGTGGCATATAATATGGAACATGCCTCATCACTGATAAATGGTTGAACTGGTCGAGGGCATCCTTCTTGTCCTTCGGCCATTCTCTTCTTTAAATGTAGTTGGTGAGGAGTAATGGTGCAAAGTGCTAGATCTGGCCTTCTTCCTCCTTTGGGAACATAAAACAGGTTAAAGTCATAAAGACAATATGGTGGAGGCGTGCACAGGGTGAGAATAAATAATGGTCGTCGGATCCACAGATGAACGGCAGAGATCACATCGGAAGAAGCTATCAGGAGGTGACGAGGATGGAGCAACCAGGGCCATCAGATCTGGCGAATTGAATAATGGAGATTGGCGTATGAGGGTTATTGAGAGGCATATGCACGGGAAGAACAAGGACCGTCAAATCATGGGTGAGGATGATCAGACGGCTAAGACTGCGGTCGCAATATCTCATCGACGGATGACAGGGCGGCGTAGCCTTGACACACATGGGTGAGATTTGCGATAGCGATCAAATCGCATCGCAATATCATAGCGGAAAAGACACGGGGCATAATTTAAAACACATATGGATGTGATATGCGATAGTGATCAGATCACATCGCAATATCGCAGTGGTAGAAGACAAGGAATGAAAGGAGGCAGTGGGGTTATTGTGTGATTGCGATCAGATCACATCGCAAGGGGAGAAACAAGGGTAATGGGATTGATGAGTGTAAGGAGAATATGGGGAAGAAGGAAGGAGGAGAAGATTGCTCCAAGCACCCCTTTCTAAGCATAAACACATGGCCAAGCTGGTATTTGGTCCTCCAAAGCTGAAGTATGTAGCAGAGCTAACACTGGCTCCTTCTGGGGATGAGATCCTCCCTGTGAGGTCTCAAGAACTGCAGACCAATGCCTTCATACAAAACAAGCTTAAAAACATTGCCTAGTATTCCATTGGGCATGGAGTCTAACTAAGCATATACTAAAAACTGAACAAGAAACTGCTTACAATCACTAAAACCTGAAAAACTTAAACTTCAAAAATTGCCCATTTGTTGAGCCACCAAAATTGTTGCCTGTCATCCGGTTCATCATAGATCAACAAGACAGGATTTATTTGATCCTCTACCTCAAATAGTTTGGGAGATTTGAGATTGGTGGGTAGATAGGGATCAAATTTCATTCCCTCTCTGTGTATTTTCCTCCTTGGATGCTCTTTAGAGGAGCCTTTGTACACCTGCTGAATAATCATGGCTGCTGTGTACCTGTTCTTGTCTTCTGTGGCCTGCAAAATAAATATGAAAGATGCAGCATTGTTTTGTTGTGCAAGGGACACAGAGGTATTTTCTGCTCCTAAATCTTCCTTTGAACAATCCTTATCCAAGGAGGAGTCCCATGACTGTGCATCCTCTTCCTCTGCCCTCTAATAAGCTGCCTTTTTAATCTGTGTGGGGGCCATCTGAGCAGGCTTCAGAATTACAAGACTGAGATGATCAGCTTCAGCCTTGATCGTTGAACTTTGTTCTGCCTCAGTGTTCAAGGGGCAACTATGAGGGATTGTTATTTGATCAGACAGAGAAACAAAAGATGATGGGGAGCTGTCCACTCCCTTTTTAATCACTGGACTGGGGACAAAAGCAAGCTGAAAAGTTGGCAGATCTGCATAGCCATGTGAAGATGAGCTAGCCTCAGGCGCAAATTCTTGGAGGCTGGTAGGACCTGCTGCTGACTGCTGCTGCTAATAAGCTTGTTGTTCTGTAGGCACAACAAACTGACAAGCAGTGGCTCTTGATATTGCTTTCTCATAAGCAGCCCTGGTTAGGAAAGGAGCACCTTCCCAAACATGGACCTCCTCCTCATGCTGCACCTCTTCCATGACTATATTCTGTAAAAGGGGCCTCACCCCTTTGTCTTCATTTGTAATCTTATTTCTTTGCAAAATCTGCAAATGCTCCTATGCTCCTCTATATGGATTTGGCTTTGAAAGAGTAAAGGAACAAGGAGCTCCTGCTTCCTCAGAATACTACTCAGCCTTGAGTTTGGAAACTTCAGAGGCCAAAAACTAAATCAACCTAGCTAATTCCTCGATCTCAGGCTCTGAGGATGATGAGGATTCACCTCCCTGTCTTCTCCTTTCAGCATCACCTTCGAGTCTTTCTGCAGCAATGATATTTGCTTCTACTTCAAAGGCTGCAACTTGCATATCAGCCAAAGAAGCAGATATTCTTTCTCTTAACAGCAGGCAGAATTAGGAATCAAAGGCATTGGCATAAGTGAGCATGGCAGAAGCAGGGGTAGGTATTATTTTAGCTAGCATTCTGCTGTACACATGATAAAATCTGATGTTGAAATCAAATAGCAGCTCACCATCTTCTCTTTGCAAGCTCCCAAATTCTTCATGATAAAAGAGCAGATCTTTATTATTTCCCCAGTGCTTTAAAAATACATCATCTAGGGCCTCAATGTCTGCAATAGACCTAGGGGGTAAATTTCTAAACCATTTTCTAGCTTCCCCATCTAGGCTTTGAACAAAAACCCTCATCCAGACATCTTCTTCATTGATATCCAAGTTATCAGCATAACTATAAAAGGATTCGAGGTGCTCTTCAGCTGATACTCCTTCTTCACCAGTAAACTTAGGCATAACCTCTTGATAATCCCCTACAGGCATGGCATTCAAAGGGACAGGCAAGACCAAGGGTCCATACCTAGCAGCAACTATTCGTTCTATCTTTGTGAGGGCTTGTTGGCCTGCCATGACTGAGGTATACGAAAGGGATACTGGTGGACTGAGTGAAATGAATCAATGAAAAGGATAATGGAGACAGAGGAATATGATGGACAGTATGGTGCTTCTTTCACTTGAGGTCCGAAAAGGAAATGAATAACAAGGAGTTGTATGAATCTCTGAAGGTATTTCTACACTGGCAGAGATACATAAATGTTCCAAGGCTTACCTGATTCTGATGCTCCTTACTGCGATATTTTCTACTGTTGAACGATCTTCTCAGGATCAGGCAATGGTTCAGCTGATGGCTTCTAAGGATTTCTTCGAGCAGGCCTCACCAGCTGCACCAGAACTTCGATGTGGAGTCACCAAAGGATGGTCTTCCTCCAATGGAGTCTCCAGACAGATGATTACAACCAGAAACTGTGTTCAAACCTTCTTTGTCATCAAAGCTTGAAGCTGTGTCGTTCTCCCAGGGAAGCTAAGCCTCAATTCTCCTCTCCCCGGAAATGGCACCAATTAATGTTATCACCCCAAGAAACTCTCCTAAGTTGTATCTCGGAGATGCTCGGGAACATTACAAACTCAATAAAAAATGTTGGAAGATGGTGGATGAATAAAAGAAATGTTGCATATTCAAGCCAGATAACCACTTCTATTGTGCTTAACCACAGACATGGGTGAACACCCCCAGACTACAAGGCTTTAGACCACCAATTACTCATAGTTTGAGGATTAAGTGGACATGGAGAATACTGACCACACCAGCAGATGCACAAGACCATGTGATGGCCGGCTGCAACCAGTAAAGAGGCATGCAAATCTATTTCCTAATGCATAAACAGGATGACAGATCTATGGCACTAAAATAATAGAAACCTGCATACACATTCAACAATACTAACTAGATTCTAACACAGAAGTGGGATGATAGCCCCTCTAATGCTAAACATCAAAGCAGATTAAAAATGCATAACAGGCACAACCTGGACAAAGAAGAAGAAGTGGAAAGTGAGCAATTAACAGCAAAAGAAGCTTGTATTAGCTGAAAATGAAGACCAGACACTGCAGGTATCACAGTAGTTACAGTCTCCAGAAGTTGAACCTTACATCAAAATAACATTCATTCCCCTTCATCCCCCCATTACATCTTTTTTTTTTAGGATATATAGAATCAATTTACCAAAATTTCTCTGCTAAGCTATGTGTGGAGGTGTTTTAATGGACCACCAACCACATTTACATTCAGATATGGGTCTCTGTTGTAGATTGACTGTGTCTGCAAATGAATTTGACCTTCTCGGATGTTCTGTTGTCCTTCTTGAGCAGGTGGCATATAATATGGAACATGCCTCATCACTGATAAATGGTTGAACTGCTCGAGGGCATCCTGCTTGTCCTTCAGCCATTCTCTTCTTTAAATGCAGTTGGTGAGGAGTAATGGCGCAAAGTGCTGGATCTGGCCTTCTTCCTCCTTCGGGAACATAAAACAGGTTAAAGGTGTAAAGACAGTATGGCGGAGGCATGCACAGGGCGAGAATAAATAATGGTCGTCGGATCCACAGATGAACGGCGGAGATCACATCGGAAGAAGCTATCGGGAGGTGACGAGGATGGAGCAACCAGGGCCATCGGATCTAGCGAATTGAACGGCGGAGATCGGCGTATGAGGGTTATCGGGAGGCATATGTGCGGGAAGAACGAGGACCGTCGGATCATGGGCGGGGATGATTGGACGGCTAAGACTGTGATCGCGATATCGCGTCGACGGATGACAGGGAGGCATAGCCTTAACACACATGGGTGCGATTTGCGATAGCGATCAGATCGCATCGCAATATCGCAGCGGAGAAGACACGGGGCATAATTTAAAACACATATGGATGCGATATGCGATAGCGATCAGATCGCATCGCAATATCGCAGCGGCAGAAGACAAGGAGCGAAAGGAGGCAGCGGGGTTATTGTGTGATTGCGATCAGATCACATCGCAAGGGGAAAAACAAGGGTAATGGGATTGATGAGTGTAAGGAGAATATGGGGAAGAAGGAAGGAGGAGAAGATTGCTCCAAGCACCCCTTTCTGAGCATAAACACATGGGCAAGCTGGTATTTGGTCCTCCAAAGCTGAAGTATGTAGCATAGCTAACACTTACCAAACTTACCATTGGAGAATCTTACCAAAATTATCAAGAATAATCTTACTAAAAATTTTATTGGAGCATCTTACCAAATTTTTAACTTTTAATAACGATTATTTTTTTTCAAATATTGTAAGCTTGTAGTTTCATGATCCGGATTATCCACAGTTTCTAGTTCATTCTACCAACGTTTCAAACCCCAAAGGGGGTCCATCATCAGGACAAATCAGAAAGAATATGAATGAAAAATTATTGAGAGAAGAGAGCCTTGCGACCTGGATATAAATAAACCAAGAACCCTAATTTTATAAAGGCCGACACATGATTCCTAATTTTTTTTAATTATTATTTTATTTTTATTTATTATTTCCTTTATAATAATTTCATAAATTTTATATAAAATTCTATCTATAAAAGTTTTATAAAAACTTTAATTAATTATTTAATTATTCATTATTAGTCTTATTTTATTAATTTTGAACTTTAATTATTAATTATTTTAGTTTTAATTGATTAATTCTTTTTTATTTAATTAATTAATTTACATTAAATTATTAATTATTTTAACCTTCCTTCAAATAATCAATTATTGATTAATCAATTAATTAATTGATTGATTAATTAATTAATTTATTTATTAATTTCTAATTTTTTATTTTTATTTGATTAATAAATTGATTAATTAATAAAATAAATTTGTTTTTAATTATTTAAATTTAATTAAAATCCAATTAAAATTGCTAAAGAAATTAATTTATTATACTAAAGCTCTAATTCTTATTTCATTTAAAAAAATTTATTTCATTTAAAATTTTTATTCCAATTAAATTTTTATTTGATTAAAATTTTATTTCATTTAAAATTTTTTATTTCATTTAAATTTTTATTTCATTTAAATTTTTATTTCGTTTTGGGCCATATCCAATCTAGATTTTTTGAAATTTTGTTTTATCTTTTTCACACACCGTATCTGTATTTGTTCCCGCATCCATGCGAATTAGATGGAAACAAATGAAAACTAGTAAGTCGTTTCCATTGGGCAAATAGATTTATATCTTCAATGATGTTAGTCCAAATACTTTTTAAGATGATGGAATGAATAAAAGAAATAGATATTTACTAAATTTTTCCTTATTTACTAAGTTATATTGATATTTTATAGTGTTTTACTATAACCACGCTTTAAATTTTTAATATTTTAAAGATTTAGAAGGACATTATTTCATTTTAGACATTTTTTTAAGAAGAGTATATTTAATATACACCTGAAAGTAGAAATACAACTTCTTTTAAAACCTTTCATCTTTGAATGGTTAAATGAAAATATACCCTTCCAAATGAAATTAAGAGAAACCCTTCAAATTTGATTGTTGATGTGGTTGTTCCTTATATTTGGATGATATTTCTCTTCACATAGTTTCTCTTCATTACTAGGATGAAGCTTCTCTTCTTTGACATGTATCTTTTCTTCACTTTTTGAGCATGAGAACCCACCAATATATCCAAGGCTCTTCTTGATGAGTGTTGATCTCTAGAAATTGATAATATCTTCCAAGACCTACGAACTTCTCAGTTTTTATTTCCATTTGTCCACTTCAACTATCAATGTGAAGATTTCCTACTTATGGTTTATGTAGTCTTCTTCCTTTTGCTTCATTTGACTTCTTAAGACATCCTCAATCCTTTTGGCTTCTTCAAGTTCCCTCTTCAAAGAGGTGATCTGATTCCATTTATCCTTCTTGTTCCATTTATTTCACTTCTTCTTTTCCTTGAGTTGGCTTGTCAAGGTGTTTTCCTTGTTGTTTTCTTCTTCCGGTATAAGTTTGAGGTGATCTACTTCCTTCTTTTCTTCATCAAGTTCATGATCCTTTTCTGACATTTCTATTTCTCAAGTTACTCTTTGAGCTCACTGATTTTAAATACAAACCATCTCCAATTATCTTAGTGCTCTGTATTTTGTTTCTTCAACTCTTCATGTTCAGCATGGATCCTATTTTAATAGTATCTACTCATTTCCCTCTCCTTTGTTATCCTTTCAAGTTATTTCTTGAGAGAGTTAACCTCTTCTTCAATATCTATAGCCATATTTTCTTCAAGCTCTGAAATTTATGGATCTGCCTCCAAGAAGTTAGGATTTTAAGAAGGACTTGCTTTGTTACCAATTGTTGGAAATACTGAGAGGGAGGTGAATCAGTATTTCCATCTCTTTTCACAATTGATTAGATTAATAAATTAAAAATTCAGAGCATTCAACAAACACAAAGCGTCATCATCACATCCACAGAAAAATTAACAAAATATGTTTTCCAACCAACCTTTGTTACATGTATGATTACATACACAATTTACCAGTTGTGCTAGAAGGAAGTACAAGACTCCCAAGTCTAAAGATATGTAGACTAAGTCTCTAAGTCTTTGGTGTCCTTTACAATCAATCAATATACGCATTGCTACTGTGGTCCACTGTAACTACAACTACTTTGACTGATACCTCTGTTGCACTCACTTTATGTTGCACTCACTACTTCCATTGTTGCCTCTACTTCTACTTCAACTATCAATGCTGCTACTACTACATTTTTCCACACTGCTTCTGTTGTTCACTGAGTGCCTTCACTGCCACCACTCTTGTTGCTTCTCCTTATACACCCCTTGCTTCACCACCTCTACTACAAATTTACAAGGTTGTTTTCTCAATCAATGTCACTATTAAACATCATCACCAAGTTACTTCCATTGTTACTTTCCATAGATCATACTATCATCAACATGTTGCCATGTATCAAAGTGTCATCATGATACACAATAACTTGTGATACACAAGAACTTTTTCATAGACAAGGTTTTGTTGTAAGGGTTACTACTAAGTAATCAGGGTCAAGCACAAACTGCAGAGATTATAGGTATTATTGTGAGCAACTGAGCATATATAAACAATGTTGTTGATTCCATTGTATGTAAATGATTCCTTACTGTGTATACTCAACGTTGCTTCATTGTGTATTGGACATTGCCTCTTCCTTACTGTGTGTGAGCACTAAGAGCTACCTTACCGAATGTTGTCTCACAGTGAATGAGAATTGAGCGTTGTCTCACTTAATGATTTTTCTATATTCAACGAGAGATAGACATTATTATTACATCCACAAGATATCAAGCCTTGTTTTATACTATAACCATTGTCTCATTTTTTTGTAGACACTTCCTCTTGGTCTTCCTGACACAATACTATCAATAAGGTTCATTGCTTATATTGTCTTCAATACTTTCATTATTCATTATATTATCACCACCAAGTTTACATAAAAACAAGTTATCATAAAATCGTCATTTATGAGGGTCAT
This sequence comes from Pinus tabuliformis, assembly GCA_031772625.1. NCBI lineage: Eukaryota > Viridiplantae > Streptophyta > Pinopsida > Pinales > Pinaceae > Pinus > Pinus tabuliformis. The sequence goes on along the minus strand of CM062817.1, from coordinate 222,078,215 downwards.
ATTTCCAGGTCACAATCGTATGTATTATGTCAAGGTTACGGTCATATTGTTGCACTTAACCAACAAATTTATGTTGTAACAATGATCATATCCATGCTATAATTTATAACCACATCAGGGTTAAAGGTACTGTCATTCTGGTGATGTCAAGGTCAGGGTTCTTCAAGCATTGTAATGGTCATTTTACTCTTACTGCTCTTATTTGTTTACACATAGTATGCCTATCTGTTGTACTACGAAACAACTACCCCATGTATAAAGAACAATAGCTAAGGTTAAAGTTATAAATGGGGACCCTTTCAAATTTTTAGCTTGGGATAATAATGCCTAACTCTAAGAAAATACCTAGCAAAACCTTGCAAAATGAACTAACGATGAAATCCGCTTCGCAAATCGCACTTTTCTGTGTGACTATCTTAAAACATCTTCCAAAAAATTGTGATCTGCGATCAAATCTCCCGCTGCGATAGCTCGATAAATAGCACCTTGTCATTTCACACTTCGCAAACTTTGTAATAAATTTAGCTATGACATTAGAATGTCCATTAGAGATTTTTGAAATCCGATATTGCGATATTCACAATCACATTTCGCTTTATGCATCTGGTAGCGCTATATTTTATCCTTTAAATATTGCGATGTGTGATTAAGAGCGGTAAAATGTGTAAAATAATTATGTTTTAATTTCAAAACGAACGAATTGACAGGTTAATAAATATTTAGCAGGCTGAGGAAGGATAATCATTTTCCAAGTTATGGGTAGTTAATATCGAGTATCTCACTAAAACTTTCTCACGATCCAAAGTCATTTCAGAGAAGCTTTCAGTCTTAATTACTCAATACCATCTGCGCTGATATATCTTGTCTATTTGAGGCAAGCTACAAAAGGCATGTCACTATGGAAGGTGATACAGAAACAGAGCAAGCAGACCATTGTTGAATCCAAGTTTACAAAGATGGCTCCTATTTTCTCTGATACAGTTTTCAACGTTGTCGGAGGCACAACAGCTTGGGAGGTCATATACAATAGGCTTGAGGATGAACATGCTAAAATCACTGTCATGAGAGCAACAACTGACTCAACAAGGCCTTCAAGACTTCAATTCGGAGATGCTTCATGTTCTTTCCTTCATAGGATAGGAGCAAGAGCTAAAATCATTCCATACATGGATATGATCAGGTGGGCGATTGAAAACCTCATCATTGAACATAGGAAATTCAAAAATTCAAGAATGGAGCCCATAGGGTCATTCAGAGAATAGGACTTGAAGAAAATGTACCACATACCTGACCCTTAGGATATTTACGACAATACGTTTGTGGCCAAATTCACAAAAAAGAACCCAGACCCATTCAAGCTAATTTAGGGTTGGAGAGAATTAGACAACAAATTAAATATGACAAATTGGTTATGTATGCTATAGCCTCTTTTGCAAACCCTACAACTATGCAACAACTATGTTATGTAGATTATATGGGTTACCCAATAATACTAAGTTTTCCATAGAATGGATTCCTCTGATTGATTCATGTGTTAATTCCCACATCATGAATTGGCCGTCCATCCTATCTGATAACCTAGCCACCACCATTACAGAATATTGACAAAAGAGAGCCTCCTCTCCAGATAACCTCCCTCCATTCTATTTTAGTGCCTACATTATGGATGCCATCTGTTTTTTCACGACATTTCTGACCATGGATTGGAAATGGACTTTACAAGACCCCTACCCAATCCATCTTAGTCATAAAAAATTATGGGAATCGCAATATATACCTCACTTCTATAAGATATTTCATGTTGTTGTGTTACCCCTATATCAAATAATTTTCAATAAAAAATCCCCTAGGTTTTCCCAAGAAGCTGGAACTGACCTGCTTACTACCGGAAAATATTTCATTGAAGAATGGTTCACCTACATTAGGGTTTTTGGTAACATAGCTGATCCACATGTCCTTCCTTTATATGTTTCTGATAAATTATTAGCAAGAGAGATTGCCTACTAGACCGTGGGAAAAGGCCTGACTAAAGTTCTCAAAGACAGCAAGAAGTCATTATGGCCCTCTTTTCCTGTCAAGTGCGGTTCTTTTGCTTTAGAAAATTTTGTTCATGCTACTAAGGAGTCAGCACACATGGAAGCCCTCAGACTTCATACATTGCCTAAGAGGCAATTTGATCTAGACAAAGTGGCATATAATATCACTATTGGAGTAAAACTCAAGCAATACAACCATGAGGAGAACAATTTTGAAGACTTGTTAGAGTTGGCCAAATCCTTCAAACAAGCATTTGAATGGGAAAGGGTGAATCTAAAACTTGAATATTTTCAAAAATTTCAAGAATTCAGAAACGAAAGGCTCGAAGTGATTCTAATTCATTTGTTAAAACCCGAGGATAAGCCTACACCAAGTGTCACTGTTGATAGTGAAGGTCCTAGTTCTCAAGTAGATTCTCAGGTAAATACTGAGAAGACACTAGACACAGGGAAACCCCAAGACGCAAATAACACAACTGAGTCCAATAGGAAGTTAGCCGAGAAACAAGTGATGAGCACCCCGACTACAGAAATCAGTTTAGAGGTCAAAGGCAGTAGTTTGGAGCAGGAGTGGGATCAATTTAATAAAAAATTGCAAGGCACTCCCAAAGCGACAAATACCCAAGAAACAATGGAATATAAAACTCCTCTGCATGTTCATAAGGATACAGAGCCCAAGTCTATCGGTGAGCAGTCCAAGCCTGTTAGGTCCCTATAATACTAGTGATTACCCCATTACTTTTGTAGTTGTATCCCTTATTAATATTGTTGTGCCCCTATTGTCCCCATATTGTTATTACTGTGCCCCATAGAATCCCTTTGTTGTTATTTTTGTGCCTTTATATTATTATTGTTAGGACGGCTGGGTTATATTGTGACTCATTAGACTCCTATATATAGAAAGGAGGTTTTGTCATTTGAATCATCAAGGAATCATTCATTTGTGTAATGTAAAGGAGGTTTCCCCATCGAAGAGGCTGAATTCTAAGGTGTTGATCTATCTTTTCTATCTTTTTGTGAGCTGGTTTCATAACATTTGGTATCAGAGCTTCTTTTTTTTTCTTTTTTCTTTTTTTTCTTTTTCTTTTTTTTTTGCGATGTTTCACAAGAAAAAAAAAAAAACCCATTTGATAAGAAATCGCACTAAACCTCGGGTCCAAATTTCAAAGCTTTTCACGCTATATTTGCGAGATATGATCTGAGGAAGTTGGTCTTTTTGCAGGTGACCTGGGGAAAATCATCATAACTTTCTCTCTGAGCATTGGATTGAAATTTCATAAGAAGGTACAGAAAGAGGACGGACTGTAGTTTCTTGTATATATTTTTCAGAGCCAAATATTGAAACAAGGACACGTGGCACGTCGTACAAGTTCGTTCTACTAAACTAGTCTATAATCAGGTCACTGTGGGAGATTGGGCATAACTCTTCCTTGGAGAATCGAATTGGGATCAGACTGGTGGCATTGGAAAGAGGACACAGAGGGCTACTGCAATTCACAATTTTAAAATTGGATGATCTGAAATTATAGAGATACATCAAAGACAATATCAAGCTCCTACAAAGTGAAAAAAGGTGTGTAGATTTTTTTAAATTTTTGCTTAAGCTTGGCTTGAAAAATTATTTTGAAGGAATTCAAAGGGCATAGTAGAGCATTATTATCGATAACTGATGCCCTGAGAAAAGAAAATGCAAACACCTAGTAAGCAACCTGAAAGCTCTAGCATGACTCATGAAGAAGAGGAAGAAATGCTACATGATATATCAAAATTACAAGACCAAGTGCAACAAATTTCACTCTAAAAAAAGCTAACAGAAGCTAAGATAAATGATGTGGAATCTAAGATAAAAGGCATGGAAGCTAAGATGAATGGTGTGGAAGCTAAGATGAATGGCATGGAAGCTAAGATTGACGATTTGAAGATAGATTTGAAGACAGATTTGACAAATTTTCTACAAGAAATACTTAATAATGGTGAAAGGGTAGCAAAGGAAACTCATGATGCGAACAAAATAAATGTTAATCATGATTTCATAGACTCTAATGTTGGATTGAAGACCCACCATATTCCAAAAAATGATATGAGGAAGTTTGATGGCAAGGATCTCGCAACATGGATATTACAGATGGAGCAATTTTTCGATCTCAATAACGTGCAAAACACACAAAAGGTACGTATTACAACTTTATATTTGGAACCAAATCAGTTTGTATGGTATCAATGGATTTGCTCTCTTAAACAAATTATCACTTGGGAAATTTTTACAGAAGAATTGATAACACATTATGAGGATACAAAAAGCAACACTTTTTTTAGCCAATTGATAAGTCTCAAACGAAAGGGTTCAATAATGGAGCACATTGAGGAGTTCCAAAAATTGAACATAAGGGTAAAAAATATTCCAGAGGAGCATAGGATTGATGTGTTCATAGGGACTTTAAAGGATAATATCCAACATGATGTTCACCTTTGGGAACCTGATTCATTAGAGAAGGCATTCAGGTTAGCAAGAAAAATGGAAAGCAAAATTATAGCAACCAGGAAGCATGCCACTCACAACTATAAAGATGGAAGCATTGTTGCCCCTAGTCTTCCACAACCTATAAGGTTGACACCACAACAATTGGAAGAAAAAAGAGCAAAAGGGCTTTGTTACAGTTGTGATAGCAAATACACTAAAGGTCATAAGTGTGTTGAGAAGAAATTATTCTACATAGATTGTGAAGACGAAGAAGAAAAGGAGCAAGAAAGGTCAAAAGAAGAGGATATACTCTAGGAACAAAGCCTAGATAATGAAGAAATGAATCCGACCATATCTTGTAATGCATTGGCTGGAATTACCACTCCTCAAACCATCAAGATAGAAGGACAAATCAAGAAGAAAAAGGTAATAGTGTTGATTGATTCAGGAAGTACCCAGAATTTTATTCATTGTAAGGTAGCAAAAGAATTGAATTGCTTCCTATATCCAGCACCAGAGTGTCAAGTGATGGTTGCAAATGGAGGAACAATAAATTGCTTTGGAAAGTGCCATAATATCAAGTTATCCATGGGAGAATATGTATTGACTAGCCTAATGCTTTCCATTCCAATAAGAGGTGTTGATGTTGTACTAGGAGTCCAATGGCTACAATCCTTGGGTATAATAGCTTTTAATTTTCAAGAACTTTTCATGAAATTTTATGCGTAATGAAAGGAAGTTGAATTAAGGGGTATTGTAGGGAAACCAGGAATCAACTCTAACGGTATGACAAAGCTTCTAAAAAAGGAACAAAGAGGTGTAATTGCACAATTATGTTCACTAGATGTTTCCACATCAAAATAATCTATTTATCCAGATCTCCAAAAAGTCTTGGACAATCATTCCAAGGTATTTGAGACTCCCAAAGGTCTCCCACCTATTTGTGATCATGATCATGCTATTCATCTGATTCTAGGAAGCGTTCCTCCAAACATTAGGCCGTACAGATATCCCTATGCCCAAAAGAGTGAAATTGAATGTATGGTTGCAGAAATGCTAGAGGCTGGTATAATTCAACCTATTCAAAGTTCTTTCTCTGCTCTGGTAGTATTGGTGCACAAGAAGGATGGATCATGGCGCATGTGTCTGGATTATAGGGAGCTCAACAAGCTCACTATTAAAGATAAGTTTCCCATTCCTATCATTGATGAATTACTGGATGAATTGCATGGATCAATTTACTTCACCAAGTTGGATATTCGTTCAGGATATCATCAAATCAGAATGAAGACTGAAGACATTCCGAAAACAGCATTTAGAACTCATGAGGGTCATTATGAATTTTTGGTCATGCCTTTTGGCCTTACCAATGCACCTTCTACATTTCAAGTTTTAATGAATTCCATTTTCAAACCCTTAGAAAATTTGTGTTAGTATTTTTTGATGATATACTAATCTACAACAAGTCTTGGAAGGATCATGGTGAACATGTTGATAGGGTGCTACAACTATTAGGGGAGAAACAATTATATGCAAAAAGATCCAAATGTTTCTTTGGAGTACAAGAGGTGGAATATCTGGGTCATATTGTATCTCATGAAGTAGTTAAGGTAGACCCTAGCAAAATTAAAGCCATTAAGGAATGGAAAATTCCCACATCCATAAAGCATATGTGAGGATTTCTCGGGTTGACAGGGTATTATCGCAAGTTTGTTAAGAATTATGGGAGAATAGCAGCACCTCTAACAACATTATTGAGGAAAGATGCATTTTCATGGACTCCAGAAGCAACAAAGGCCTTCGAACATCTTAAAGAGGCAATGTGCCAAGCACTAGTCTTAGCTACACCGGACTTCACAAAAACCTTTATTGTGGAATGTGATGCTTCAGGAAATGGAATTGGTGCTGTTTTAATGGAATATGAAAGACCCATTGCTTTTGAAAGTCGTCCAATCAAGGGAAAGTTTTTACACAAAGCTATTTATGAGAAGGAAATGTTGGCAATGCTACGCGCACTTAAGAAATGGCGACCCTACCTAATGGGAAGAAACTTCAAGGTAAAAACGGATCATGATAGTCTTAAATACTTTTTAGAACAAAGATTATCCTCTGAAGAGCAACAAAAGTGGGTCACAAATATGTTGGGTTATGACTTTGAAATCATCTACAAAAAAGGGAAGAAAAATGTGGTGGTAGATGCACTCTCAAGAAAGGATGAGGATGTGGAAGCATTGTTGTCCGCCATTTCTATTATCCAACCAGATTGGATAAACGAAGCAAGGGAGGAATGGAAGAATGATGAAGAAGTGTGGGCACTTATTCGAAAGTTACAACAAGATTCCAGTACATCTGATACATTTAGCTGGCAAAATGATTCGTTATGGTACAAAGATCACTTATACCTCTGTAAGAATTCCCAACTCAAACAAAAAATTCTTATGGAATTGCACACTTCTCCCTTAGGAGGGCACTCAAGATTTTTAAAAACTTACCACAGGGTTAAGAAGGAGTTTTTTTGGGATGGCCTTAAATCAAATATTCAAAAGTTTGTGGCAGAATGTTTGGTTTGACAACAAAATAAATTTGAAACAATGTTGAAACAATTAAGACCCCGGGTCTATTACAACCTTTATCCATTCCAAGCCAATGTTGGGAGGAGGATTCAATGGATTTTATCACAGGCTTACCCAAGTCTAAGGGAAAGAGTGTCATCATGGTGGTAGTTGACAGACTTACCAAGTATGCACACTTTTGTGCATTATCACATCCATTTAAAGCCAGTATAGTTTCTACTGCATTTATGGAAACAATTCAAAAGCTACATGGAAACCCAAAGATTATTGTAAGTGACAGAGATCCCATTTTCACTGGAAATTTTTGGACAGAATTATTTTCTTGTCTCAGTACTCAGTTATCTCATAGCTCATCTTATCATCCTCAATCTGATGGGCAAACTGAGATAGTAAACAAATGTTTGGAAGGATATCTTCATTGCCTTGTATCTGATAAACAGACACAATGGGTGAAATGGTTGCCTCTCGCTGAATGGTGGTATAACACTTCCTTCCATACAGCTGGTGGACTCTAGTATTGTAGCAATAATTCTGCAACTCCTGGGACTCCCTTCTTTACTTTTATCAACCTGGTAGTTCTTAACAAACTTGGAAGCGACGGTGCTATATGCACAAGTACCAGCTCTTGCCGCAGGCTGTCACTGGATCAGCTGGCACAAGTCTGCTAGGAGCTTAATCCAACTTCTATGAGCTCTTAGAAGAAGATTTTAACTGTGATGGATGAAGGTAACTCAAAGGAAGCTAATCTACTTGCAGAAAGAGGTTGAAAGCTGAAAGGAAATGCAAACCCTAGCAAACACTAGTTTTACTGACTACCCCTACTGGTGCAAAAAAAAAAGAGGATGAAACTACAAAAAGGGATGCCATTGACTCTTGGGGAGGTAAAGTGCATGTTTCTAAGCTACTTCTAAAGTGAAATCTGAAAAGGAACATCTTTTTGTATTTTTGAGTGATTTTGTAAAAATCATATGTGCATGTGCTTTAACTGCTTTTAACTGTGTAGAGGTTTATTGGCGAAAGGAATTGGGGTAGGTGCTTGCAGGAGGTTGGGAAGGTAAGAAGAGGGCCTAAGGGGTCCCTAACACCCTTCCAGAGAGTTTCACAGTGTTTAGACCTCGAAAAACCGCTCACATGATCTTGTATAGGAAGTCTACAGGGGTTCTACAGGATGTTCCGAAAGGGGATTTTGAAGGGTTGATGGTGGAAGAAAGGTGAAAAAGTGGAAATGGAGGTTGGATGAGGATGTGGAGGGGTTTAGGACCTGGCAAATGAAGTTGAGAAGTGATGAGGATGGTTGGATTTGTTCAAGGATGGATAGAGAAATGTTGCACAAAAATATGGAAATTAGGTCAAAGTGAGAAAATGTGGCAAACGAAGGGCAATAATCTGAGTTAGGGGATGGAGTAAGTTTCATTGATGGAGGAAGGGTAGGCAAGGGGGTATCACAGGTGTTCTGCACACTATTTCTCAAAACTAATCAAACAAAGACTATGCAAACCAAAGATCTAGCTATCTTGACCTAATTTGACCTAAAAACCCAGCAATCATGATGAACAAAACTTTATTGGTAGAAAATCATGTAAGATAACTATGAAAACTAAGCAAGAATAGATCTACGCATGTAATCACAACTGGTATCAACTTTTTCAACTAAGAATCTAACACTAGCAATTGCATGAAGAAGCAAGAACATCGTTTTTGTGGCAGCAAGGACACCTTGGTCTCAACTCATGGTCCTGAGGAGGGAGAGGTGAGATCAAAGGTTTCTTGATGGCCTTTCTCAAAGGTATTTTCTATTACCAACCTATCAAATCAACCTGAATCATGAAAGTCTATTTCAATCATCAAAAATGACCTAAACAACAAAGCAATATGTTAATCTATGTAGCAAAAATTATTCTAGGAATGCAGCAAAAACATATAAAAGTACACAAAAGGAGGTACTAGCACTTGGGCTGGGCCAAACCCCAAGAGCTACAGCCTCCTAAGAAAGATTAGAGCTGCTGCAAAGCTAGATTCATCTTTATTGATCAAGAAATAATAGTTACATCCCAAAAATTGTCTACAAGAAAAAGCTCGAAAATGTGCTGAAACGCAGAGCTAACCTACTGACTAAAATCTAACTAACATCTGACTACAATCTGACTAACTCCTGACTAACCAAATTGAGGCCTTAAGCCTTCTTATTTATACAAATTGAGGACCCCAATAGTCCTCCTAAACTTTAGGAACTCAGCTGCCAAAACTTGCAGTTAACAGCAACTTTACTAGCCCTACTCAGCTGCCCTTGCGATAATCTATGTGGTGGCCCTTGAACTCTGAGCTGCTAGTGGAGAATTTGAGGTAAGGCTCATAAATGAAGGGGACACCTTCCTACAAATCCACTCCCTTTTTATTCCACGAATTTGGTTGCCAAGTGCTGATTAAAACCTTTGATTTTGTCTCAAAATTGACCAAAAAACTGCATAAAGCATACATTAGACTTTTTGGCATAATGACTAACCCAATTCACTCTATTAGCATAAATATAATAAAAAACATGCAATAAACTAATGAGAATGGTGGATTAAGTCGAATTAGGAGGTAAAATGAGCCCATATAATTACCCATTTCTGGGGCTCATCAACAGCAACAAAAATGACCCCATTTATGGCACTTTATGGATATCAGCCACCATCCATCACATCATATTTAAGAGAAAATTCTAAGGTTCAAGCAGTGGAACATCACATCGAGCATCAACAACAAGTCCTCCAACTCTTAATGGTTAACCTCGTGTTGGCACAGAATAGAATGAAACAACAGGCAGATCAACATCGCAATGAAAGAAGTTTTGATGTAGGTGATTGGGTATTCCTACGGCTACAACCATATAAACAAATGTCCCTCAAGCAAGCTAAGAAGGATAATAAATTATCACCAAATTATTATGGTCCATACAAGGTGTTTCAAAAGATTGGTACTATGGCATACAAATTGGAGCTTCCTGCAGCTTCTCGAGTGCACCCAGTTTTCCATGTTTCATGTTTAAAGAAGGTTATAGGCAACAAGCTCCCAGTTCAAACAATATTGCCAGAACTTGAAGAGGAAGGAAAAATTATATTGGAACTAGAAGTAGTCACAGAAACAAGAACTCGACAGCTACGAAATTGATAAATTTCGGAGTATCTCATCAAGTGGAAGAACTTATCTGCTAAAGATTCCACATGGGAGGATGAGAATTTTATACAGAAGCATCCAGAACTACTCAAGCGTTGAGGGAAACACTTTTTTTGAAGGAGAGGGGCATGTTAGGTCCCTATAATACTAGTGATTACCCCATTACTATTGTAGTTGTATCCCTTATTAATATTCTTGTGCCCCTATTGTCCCCATATTGTTATTACTGTGCCCCATTGAATCCCTCTGTTGCTATTTTTGTGCCTTTATATTATTATTGTTGGGTCGGCTGGGTTATGTTGTGACTCCTTAGACTCCTATATATAGAAAGGAGGTTTTTTCATTTGAATCATCAAAGAATCATTCATTTGTGTAATGTAAAGGAGGTTTCCCCCTCGAAGAGGCTGAATTCTAAGGCGTTGATCTATCTTTTCTATCTTTTTGTGAGTTGGTTTCATAACAAAGCCTATGGAGGAACAAGCGACAATGTCCCAGCATACTGAAATTATCCCTGCTCTGCCCACATCAGAAATTGTTTTTAAAGTAACTAAAATACCTCCACTTCTTGTGTTTTATAGCCCTCTCCACAAGGTTGTAGTAAGAAGGTAGAGAAAAAGGAAAAGGGTAGACACACCTGAATTCCCACCTGGAAACGAGTCGATGGATGTTATTTCGAAGGACATTCCTTTCAATCTGACCGAGAACTTGACTAGACTATCATAGTTTATAGGAGCATATGCATCGGCCACTATGGACAAGGCTATTGAAGTCTCTACTTTGTTAAGGGAAAAATAGGAGAGGATTGCACAACTCAAGCAGCAGCTCGAAGCAGAGAAAGCAAGCATAAATAGGAAAGTGACTTAGAAGCTCACACAGTTGCAGTAAGACATCTAGGTCCTAAAAATAAGCCATGAAGCTGATATATCGGCCAAAAACATGCAACTCTAAGAAATGTAGCAAACCATGGAAAGATACAAGGATGTTCCCACTACTGAGGAGTTTATTAAAGGGGCACTGGAATTAAATTCCCTTCTAGTGAAACAACAAGAGTATTTCTGCCAAAAGATGTCACACATTACCCCCTATCTAACTACTAGCAATGAGTAGATAGATAAGGCAATCAACTAGAGAACCGAGTTTACCTATTTAAACACCAAAATATCTGAGTTCATCGAATGGCAGGAAACAAAAGATGGAAGGAAAGCCAATCTACTCGAGATTGAGGAAACTCATAAAGACATTCTCTTCACGGATTGGGATGTGAGAATCAAACAGGTCAAGCTAGTCGTCGCAAGGGTAGCCGGGGTATTAAAGAATATCATTAAGGCAATGAATCACACACTGTTTGCCACCAACCTAATTAAAGAAGGCAATCTGAAAGAAATCCCTGATTTAAATGCTCTATATAAAATCTTGCAAGAAAAGGCAGAGACTCAAAGGGAGGAAATTACAAAATTGACCAGGACCAACTGGGATTCGTATTAGCAGTACCTCATCAAACCACATAGCCAGATTATGACTCTCAACTATTCCCTTCATACGACTCAGCAGATGTTGCCACCTCTCATCGATGTGATTTTCACAAGACAGCTCAGGACACATTTTGGGGCACCTCCTCAAATTCAACTGATGACCAATATATGTGATTTGAAGGACAAGTTGATAGGCAACAAGTCATCCTCTTAGTTATGTTCATTTAGTCATTGTTTATTTTTGGATTTAATTACCTAGTTAGGAGGAAGGTTGTTTGAAACCTCCTCAAATTTTGTATAATCTATTTTTGCACATTAGTTAGAATAGTATTTATACTCTTCTCATGCATTTAGAGAAGGGTCCATAATTTTATCAAAAACATTTGCAAATAATGCACTATTATATGTTTGTGAATGCTTTGGTGAAATTATGGAACATGATCGTTTCTTTTAGATATCAGACTACTTTCCTTTTTTGATGCACTATTGTATTCTTGGGAGACAATTCAATTTGAAGAAAGAAGTTGGTCTTTGTCATTTGTCAAATGAGCAGGACTTCGTACATATGGTACTATTATCTTGTATGATTGATTCTGATTACATTTAATTAGTTACAAAACTTTACTTTCATGAATTATGTGTGAGATTTATTGTTTCTGTTAAGCATTAATTGCACTTTTTTATGATACCTAGTTGAAATTGTGATTTTCATATACAACTCATTATATATGCAATATATTTTATAAATTTCTTTGACTAACTATTTAGTCAAAGAAATTATCTTTATATGTTATCATCTATGTTTAATTTTGATCAATCTTTATTATCACACGTTAAGCATATATCTTTGTAGATTGCATACCACACAGGAATACCCGGGTTTATATTAGAATAAGTTAGTTAGAGAATTGCATCATAGAATAAGTCATTTATATTATCATTATTCTATTGCAAACACTCATGAACCACCCATGCTCATCTTTAAATCCGTATTGGGAAACTGGTCCCATTATCCCCAGTCGGAGCCACCACTTTAAATGGAAAAGGAGTTGTCTTAAGGTCCAGACCGGGTGGTTATCCCCCATGTTGCAGCAGCAGAATTCTGAGGCCGCAACATTTTGGCGCTAGAAGGAGGTCCATTCAACTGTGAATGGAATATAAACCTAAATATCATCTGAGAAACCTTCGTAATAGTCAAAACCCCTCCACAATTTCTACACCTTCTAGATCTCATTCAGAATCACCTTATCAGAAGTCTGAAGTTGTAGAAAATTCTCCCTCATCTCCTGAAGTAGTAAGGTAACCACCCTCTCCCATATTACACTCCCAAGTCTCCCAAATTTCATTATTTGATATAAAAATTGGAACAGATATCCATTTCTGCCGAGAAACCAGGGAGACCCAATGTTTCTGAAGAAAGTGTTACCTCCTTATTACAACAAACTGGTGTATTTACTAGACTACAAATTGAAAGGCTTGGGGTCACCCCTTTCAGTTAACCATCCCTCCATGACATAGGAAAGTTACTTCATCAAGATCTGAATTAGATACCAGCGAGATCACATCACCTTTCCATCCATTCACTTCCCCATCCACTTCTACTCAATCCACGACTTCTCAACTATCCACTTCTCCAATTAGTACTACCATTAGTAGTACTAACCCAGTAGTAAGTTCTTCACTATCTATACTTACTTCTGTATCGACCTTACCATCTTCTCAGTCTCCAACTTAAGTTATGGCCAATAAACCTTGGACAAATCCTGGTGTTGTCCTAGTTGCAAATCCAAATGCACTCCCAGCAAACCTAGAAAAATGGCTACCTAAGTACAATCCTGACGATGCTCTCCCGACCGAAGAACATCTAAATAATTTTATGTTAGCCATGAATCTTAATGGGGTTGCACATGAAGATGTTGTAATCATATTGTTTCCTTATACTTTCCAAGGATTTGTAGGACCTTGGTATTTTTCCCTTCCAGCGGGTTCAATTAGAGACTGGGATACTTTTCAAGAAGTATTTCTTGCAAAATTTGGTTATGATAGGACCACACCATCCTTGATCAATGATCTTTCTAATTTGAAAGCTAATCTAGATGAAAAGATCAAAGATTTCAACTCCAGATTTAACAAGTTGCTAAATAAAATCCCAGCTACCTCTAAACCTGTTGTAGATGTACAAATAGAATGGTGTATATCATATATTCCTTCTAATATTGCAATTTTTGTAGATAGAGCCAATAAGGCTACCCTTATAGAAAACATCAAAGAAGCCCTATCTATAGAAAGAAGAATTATAGCTTTGGAAAAGCGATCACAAACAGATGAAAGGAAGAAAAAGGAAGTAAAATTTAAGGATGACCCTAAGAAGAAATCTTCAAAGGACCCTTTCGATATTCAAGGCCTTTAGAAAGTGTTAAAAACAATGTCTAATGAAATGTTCGAAATCAAAAAACAGGTCACAGAATCCTCTGCTCCCAAGAAACCTTTTCGCCCATTCAAAAGGAACTCTTCTTCTATATCACAACCCCCAAACACCATTTCAAATGCTAAGTCTGATCATGAAGCAGAAGAAGAGGAAGCTAAAACGGAAGAAGAAATTGAATCAAATGTAATGTGGGATTTCATCCTCCCAATTGAAGAAGAGGCACAAGCAATGCCAGTGACTATAAAAAGTAAAAACTCTCTTGGAATGTCTATTACAAATCAAAAACAAAATATTGCTACTCTTGCAAAGGAGAAAATAGTAGCTAAGAAATCTAAGACTAGCCAAACCGATCCTATTCCTCTAGATTCCCCAAATGCCTCAAAAACATTGGTAATCCCAGATACAATAGAATACAACATAGTTGGAGACATGAAAAAGACTAGAGAAAACATCTCATTACATGAGCTCACTAAACTCAAGAAACAACAGAAAATTATATTAAGAGAGTTAAAAGTAGTTCTTGTATCTCCTCTGCCATCCGTTGTAGTTACTCAAGTCGCCTACGATATTGGAAAACCTCCCTCATCCTCAAACAAAGTAGATCCTTCTGATCTAGTTCTAATTAGTGATAGGTATATTTCTCATATTCCTCCATTTTTTCTCACTTATGAATTTTCAACAGGAATGTTCATAACTACCTTGTTGATTCAAGAGCCTCCTCAAATATAATGCCAAGAGTTGTGTGTACCAAATTGAACATTACCCCTCAAAAATCTGTAGTACACATAGTCCAGTTGGACAGGACAAAAGTAGAGGTGCTTGGACAGATAGCATCAGTTTCAATTAGGATTTCCTCTATTCCATAAGTTTCAAAAATAATTGATATTTTGGTGGTTGATATCCTTGAATTTTATGGTTTACTTATCAGTAGGGATTGGTATGAAAAGTTGCATAGTTATTTTGCCATTGATTGGTCTCACATGTGGTTGCCACACAATGGTAAACCAAACCAAATTAGGGTAGACCGAGAAAAAATCATGAAATATATAGTCACTGACCTTGAGGAAAGCAACAAACCTGTTTCATTAACCAATAATATCATTGGAAATTACTTAGCTGAGTCATTTTTGGGATCCTTTAATGCTCAGAGGTCTCCCTTTCTAGATAACGTTGTAGTTTCTCAAATCAAAAAAATTTCACAAACAGATGCTTCCAAGTGTCTAAATTTAGTAGATAAAGTTTCAAATAATTCTTTGTTCTGGAGTCTCTATTTTGATGGTTCTAAATTGGAAGACAGCGTAGGCGCATGATGCATTTTGATCAATCTGCAAGGAGAGAAAACCATGCTATCCTGCAGACTTGAATTCCAATGCACTAATAATATCGTTGAACATGAAGCACTGATCCAAGGACTATATAAAAACATTGGTCTTAATGTCAAATATTTGAAAATCTATGGTGATTCTAAATAATTGTGAAACATGTGAGAAATACAATTCATTGTGTCTCTGAGCACCTTAAACATTATCAATCATTAGCCCAGAATTTGACTTCTCATTTTTCTACTTTTAACATTTCTCCAGTCCCTAGACTGCAAAATGCAAGTGCTAACTTACTTGCTAATGTGGCATCTAGGCTTATACCCTCAAAAGACTTTAGTCTAGATAGATTTTCAATAGAGTTAATATCTAGGCCATCTATTCCCAACAATGTAACAAATTGGAGAGTATTCAACAATGATACGGATATAGTTAATTTCCTTACATTAGAAGGGTCGTATGAAGAACAGATCATAGATGAACATGAGCATGATCTAGAAATCAAACATAATCATGATCAAAACCCAATCCCAAAGTTTGTAGTTAATATGGAAGATCTCTATGATCTAAAGAATAGGTTCAAGAAAATTACCAACTCAAAAACTTGAAGTTCTACTTTGAGATTTGAAGAAGTAAACCTAGGGTCAACTGAAAAACCTCAAAATGTCAACCTAGGTCTTGGCCTATCATCTCAAGAAATAATATCATTCATTGGGTTGTTAAAAACATACAAAGGTGTCTTTGCCTGGGATTACGCAAATCTCAAGACCTATGATACCTTTGTAATTCAACATACCATACCTACGACTTCGAATGAAAAGCTAGTTCAACAGAAGGTTCGCAAAATTCACCCAAGCCTTAGAGAGTCAAATCAAATCTGAATTAAACAAGCTTCTGAAGGCCAAAATAATCTTCCCTATTAGACACTCTAAGTGGGTATCGAATATGGTACCCGTAAGGAAAAAGAATGGTGATATTAGGATTTATATTGATTTTAGAAACCTGAATAAAGCTTGTCAAAAAGATAATTTTCCCTTGCCTACTATGAAACGGATATTGCAATCAGTTGCAGGTTCTGAATTAATGTCTTTTCTAGATGGATTCTCAGGATATAATCAAATTCTTGTGCATCCAGATGATAGATTAAAGACAACATTTAGGACCGAGTGGGGAAGATATGCCTATCAGAACATGCCTTTCGGACTCATTAATGTTGGTGCCACATTTCAACGTGCTATGGACATTTCCTTTAAAGGTCTAATTAATAAATTTGTTGTTATTTATTTGGATTTCATCACAGTCTATTCTAAGAATAGGAAAAATCATTTAAGCAACCTAAAGCACATTTTCGAAAGATGCAAGAAATATGGCATTTCCTTAAATCCCAAAAAATCTTATTTTGCTTTACCAGAAGGCAAACTCCTTAGGTTTATAGTATCCAATAAAGGAATTTACATTGATCCTGATAGAGTCCAAGAGATCGAAAAGGTTCCCCTCCCGCACAACAAAAAAACCATGCAATCATTCCTAGGCCAAATAAATTTTGTAAAAAGATTTGTTCCAGATTTTGCACAAATTGTCCTACCCCTTCAAGCAATGATACGAAAAAACGCAGTTTTCAGATGGAAGAAAGATGAAAGAGAGTCATTTGAGTTGATTAAAAAGCCATTATTAATGCTCCTTCATTGACAACCCCTGACTTTCTCAAACCTTTTGTATTATATACTTTTTCATCTGATACATCATATGCAACAGTTTTGACACAACTGAACGATGAAAATATCGAGGCACCCATCTCCTTTTTCCGCTCTAACTTGCAAGGTGCCAAATTAAATTATTCAGCTATCAAGAAACAAGCATTTTTTGTTTTTAAAACTTTGAAACATTTCAAACCTTTTCTTCTTAAAGCCCATACAAAAATAATTGTACCCTACCTTTCAGTAAGACATTTATTAGTCCAAAGAGAAGTAGGGGAGAAAAGAGCTAATTGGGTTACTATGCTTCAATAATATGATGTAGAAATCTGGCCAGCTAAAATTGTCAGGGGCCAAGGTTTTTGTAGGATATTAACAGGAGCTTCCCAGTTACCATCAAAAGAATATCAAGGTAAAGAAGTGAAAATATCAGAGGTAAGCCTCAATGATACGCAATCACAATATGTTGATTTGAAATTTTATCTAAAAAATAGATATGCTCCTATGCATCTTAATTATAAAACAAAGTGAGCTTTAAGATTGAAATCAAATCAGTATGAACTAGTCAATGATGTATTGTTTAGAAAAAATTATGATTTAGTATTGCTAATATGCCTGGAGAAACCTAAAGCCGAAAAGGTCATGCAGGAATTACATGATGGACCAACTGGAGGAAATTTCAGGGGAAATACCACAACTCACAAAATCCTGCATGCAGGATATTATTGGCCAATGGTATTTAAAGATGCACATGAATATGCAAGAAAGTGTAAAACTTGTCAAACCACATCCGGAAGAGAAATAAAGCCAGCATTCCCCTTACAACCAGTTAACATCCAACAACCATTCGAACAATGGGAATTAGACATAATTGGTGAGATTGTTCCTAACTCTTCCAAACAACATAGGTACATCCTTACAGCTACTGATTATTTTACAAATTGGGTAGAAGATGTCCCATTAAAGATAGATAATATAGAAAGCATCATAGACTTCATTGATTAGTACATAATTACCAGGTTTGGCTTACCCTCAGCTTTAATGTTTGACAATGCATCTTACTTCTCTGGAAATACAATGGTATAATTTGCTCTAAAGTGAGGTTTCAAGTTGAAATATTCAACCAATTATTATCCACAAGGTAATGGATTAGCAGAATCAACAAATAAGAACCTCACCAGAATTATCAAAATGACTATTGATCAAAAGCACAGGAATTGGAACAAAGCATTAACATTTGCTCTATGGGAAAACATAATTACTTAGAAAGCCTCTATTTGTTCTTCTCATTTTGCTTTAGTTTATGGAAAAGAAGATGTTCTTCCCACAAACATAGCAATCCCATCTCTTGTCCTCATACAATTCACCAATGAAAACCCTTCTTCTTCTCTCCAAGCTAGACAATTTCAGATTCTCAAGCTTGAAGAAGAACGAGAAAAGGCTAAAGCAACCCACTTCCATCATCAACAATTAGTCAAAGCTTACTCTGATACAACTTTTGCCAATCAAAAAACTCTTGAAGTAGGTGACTTATTTTTGAAATGGGACAAAGCACACAAGGAAAAAGGTAGACATACAAAATTTCAAAGACAATGGCTTGGCCCTTTTCAAATCATTGAAAAAATTGGAAAATCAACGTTTCTTTTACAAGACTTGTCCAGTAATGGGAAAATTTAAAAAAAATACTTTTCTTAAGAGATAACCTCTTCCAATTTTGTAACATATTGCTTTTAGGACTCTTAGGAAAATAATGGGGCATTTGAAAGAGTTAAAAGAAATAAATAGGGCATTTGAATACTAAAGTAAACTTGATTTCTTTGGAAAAACTTGATCTTGCTTAAAACATTTATTCTACAAACAAACTCTTATATTTATAGAGTATGAATGATTTGTTATCAATCAAGAAAAGAATCTTTAACGTAGTCAGGACTTTTTGCAGATTAGTATCTTAAAAAACTCTCATTATCATCCAAAATTCTCAAAAGAACCAATGATTCACCCCATCTAATAAATTTTCCTTTTTCAGAGTGTAATTCTAAAATATATAAAACTTAGAAGATAAAAAGTCTCATTACGAGCTTGTTTACCATGTTCATAGGGAAATGATTAAACTAATATTACCAATATTGCATATCAAATAGGTTAATAGATAATGATATCCTCGAGAAAAAGACAAGGGGTCTCATCAAGAGCCAGCTTTTTCAGTTTAGTTACAACCAGTGAATGGCATTGCCATTATTAGGTTACCACGTCTATACAATGTCTTTTAAGAAACAAAAAATAAAAACATTATATTCAAAAAGGAAAAAAGGGACAAGGCCAAGTGAGATTCAAAGCAAGTGGATATCATTTTGAAATTTGAAAATTCCTACAGATGGGATAATGAATCATTGTTGGTTAAAAGATAACCCTATCAAGGATATGAACGCCTGCTGGCAGTAGAGGCTCTATCTGTGATAAATGAGTAAACACCAAAAAACTAATCTGTAGAAGATGCCTGCTATATTACTTTAAATATTATTATTGGCTGATGTGAACGTTTATATTTTTATCATTACAAGAGTAAAGTAATTAAATAAGTAGAGTGAGAAAGTAATGATGATTCTAGAGAAATGTTGTTTACCTTATAACTCGTGTAATAATTATTCTTACAACTCTAATTACTTTGAAATTTTTTAGAAATTTCAAAAAAAATACTCAGAGATAACTGGTTCTCCCAAGTGAAACCCCAATTGTTGTACTACGAAACAACATTTATAAAGAACAATAGCTAAGGTTAAAGTTATAAATAGGGACCCTTTTAAATTTTTAGGCTTAGGATAATAATACCTAACTCTAAGAAAATACCTAGCAAAACCTTGCAAAACGAACTAAGGATGAAATCTACATCACAAATCGCAAATCGCACTTTTCTGTGTGACTATCTTAAAACATCTTCAAAAAATTGCAATCTGCGATCAAATATCCTGCTGCAATAGCCCGATAAATAGAACCTTATCATTTCACAATCGCTCTTTGCAAACTTCGCAAAAATTTCCATTAGGATGTCCATTAGCGATTTGCGAAATACGATATTACGGTATTTGCAATCGCATTTCACTTTATGCATCTGGTAGCACTATAGTGTATCCATTTAAAGATTGTGATGTGTGATTAAGAGCGGTAAAACGTGTGAAATAATTATGTTTTAATATCAAAACGAAAGAATTGACAGGTTAATAAATATTTATCATCCTGAGGAAGGATAATCATTTTCCAAGTTATGGGTAGTTAACATCGAGTATCTCATTAAACCTTTCTGACAATCCAAAGTCATTTAAGAGAATCTTTCAGTCTTAATTTCTCGATACTGTCTGCGCTGATATATCTTGTCTATTTCAGGCAAGCTACAAAAGACATGTCACTAAGGAAGGTGATGCAGAAACAGAGCAAGCAGACCATTGCTAAATCCGAGTTTACAGAGATGGCTCCTATTTTCTCTGATACAGTTTGCGACGTTGTTAGAGGCGCAACAACTTGGGAGGTCATATACAATAGGCTTGAGGATGAACGTCCTAAAATCACTATCACGAGAGCAATATCTAACTCAACAAAGCCTTCAGGAATTCAATTCAGAGATGCTTCCTGTTCTTTCCTTCATAGGATATGAGCAAGAGCTAAAATCCTTCCATACATGGATATGATTAGGTGGGTGATCGAAAACCTAATTATTGAAGATAGGAAATTTAAATATTCAAGAATGGAGCCCATAGGGTCATTCAGAGCAGAGGACTTGAAGAAAATGTACCACATACCTGACCCTCAAGATATCTATGACCGCACATTTATGGCCAACTTCGCAAAAAAGAACCCAAACCCCTTCAAGCTGATTCAAGGTTGGAGAGTATTAGACAACAAATTCAAATATGAAAAATCGGGTATGTATGTTATAGCCTCTTTGGAAAACCCCTACAACTATGCAGAAGCTATGTTATGTAGATTATATGGGTTACCCAATAATACTAATTTTTCCATACAATTGATTCCTCTGATTGATTCCTATGTTAATTCTCACATCATGAATTGGCCCTCCATCCTATCTGATAACCTAGACACCACCATTACAGAATATCGATAGAAGAGAGCCTCCTCTCCAAATAACCTCCCTCCGTTCTATTTTAGTGCCTACATTATGGATGACATCTGTTTTTGCACAACATTTCCGACCATGGGTTCGAAATGGACTTTACAAGACCCCTACCCAATCCATTTCATTCATAAACAAATATGGGAATCACATTATCTACCTCATTTCTATAATATATTTCATGTTATTGTTTTTCCCTTGTATCAAATAATTTTCAATAAAAAAATCCCCCAAGTTTTCCCAAGAAGTCACAACAGACCTTCTTACTGTCGGCAAATATTTCATTGAAGAATGCTTCACCTACAATAGGGTTTTTGGTAGCACAGCTGATCCACATGTCCTTCCTTTATATGTTTTTGATAAATTATTAGCAAGAGAGATTTCCTACCAGACCATGGGAAAAGGCCTGACTAAAGTTCTCAAAGAGAGCAAGAAGTCATTATGGCCCTCTTTCCTGTCAAGTGCAGTTATTTTGCTTTAGAAAATTTTGTTTATGATACTAAGGAGTCAGCACACATGGAAGCCCTCAAACTTCATACATTGCCTAAGAGGTGATTTTATCCAGACAAAGTGGCATATAATATCACTACTGCAGTAAAATCAAGAAATACAACCATGAGGAGAACAATTTTGAAGACTTGTTACAGTCGGCCAAATCCTTCGAACAAGCATTCGAATGGGCAAGGGCGAATCTGAAACCTAAAGATTTTCAAAACTTTTAGGAATTTAGAAATGAAAGGCTTGAAGTGATTCCAATGCATTTGTTAAATCTCGAGGATAAGCCTACACCAAATGTCATTGTTGATAGTGAAATTCCTAGTTCTCGAGTAGATTCTCACGTAAATACTGAGAAGTCACCAGACACAGGGAAAATCCAAGACGTAGATAACGTAGCTCAGTCCAGCAGGAAGTCAGCTGAGAAACAAGTGATGAGCACCTCGACTATAGAAATCAATTCAGAGGTCAAAGGCAGTAGTTTGGAGTAGGAGTGGGGTCAGTTTAATCAGAAATTGCAAGGCACTCCAAAAGCGACAAATACCCAAGGAACAATGGAATATAAAACTCCTCTGCATGTTCATAAGGATACAGAGCCCAAGTCTATCAGTGAGCAATCCAAGCCTATGGAGGAAAAAGCAACAACGTCCCAGCATACTGAAATTATCCCTATTCTGCCCACATCAGAAATTATTTTGAAGGTGAATGAAATACCTCGACTTGATGTGTTCTATAGCCCTCTCCACAAGGCTGTAGTAAGAAGGCAGAGAAAAAGGAAAATGGTAGACACACCCGAATTCACACCTAGAAATGAGTCGATGACATTGTTTGGAAGGAAATTCCTTTCAATCCGGCCAAGAACTTGACTAGACTATCATAGTTTATAGGAGCATATGCATCGGCCACTTTGGACAAGGCTACTGAATTCTATACTTTGTTAAGGGAAAAAGAGGAGAGGATTTCACAGCTCGAACAACATCTCAAAGCAGAGAAAGCAAGCGTAAACAGGCAAGTGACTGAGCAGCTCGCACAATTGCAGCAAGACATGGAGGTCCTGCAAATAAGCCATGAAGTCGATATATTGGCCAAAAAAATGAAACTCCAAGAAATGCAGCAACCCATGGAAAGATAAAAGGATGTTCCCACTACTGAGGAGTTTATTAAAGGGGCACTGGAATTAAATTCCCTTCTAGTGAAATATCAAGGGTATTTCTGCCAAAAGATGTCACACATTACCCCCTATCTGACTACTAGCGACTAGCTGATAGATAAGGCAATCAACCAGAGAATTGAGTTTAACGATTTAAACACCAGAATCTCTGAGTTCATCGAATGGCAGGAAACAAAAGATAGAAGGAAATCCAATCTAACTAAGATTGAGGAAAAGCATAAAGACATTCTCTTCATGGATTGGGATGTGAGAATCAAATAGGCCGAGCTAGCAGTCACAAGGGCAGCCGGGTACCAAAGAATATCATTCAGGAAGTGAATCACACCCTGTTTGTCACCAACCTTATTAAAGAAGGCAATCTGAAAGAAATGCCCAATTTAAATGCTCTATATAAAAGCTGGCAGGAAAAGGTGGAGACTCAAAGGGAGGCTATTAAAAAATTGATCAGGACCAACTGGGAGTCATATTGGAAGTACCTCGTTAAGCCACACAGTGAGATTATGACTCTCAATTGTTCCCTTGATACAACTCAGTGGATGTCGCCACCTCTCACCAATGCGATTTTCATAGGACAACTCAAGACACATTTTGGGGAACCTCCTCAAATTCAACCAATGACCAATATATGTGATTTGAAGGACAAGATGGCAAATAGCAAGCCATTCTCATAGTTCTATTCATTTAGCCATTGTTTATTTTTGGAGTTATTTACCTAGTTAGGAGGAAGGTTGTTTGAAACCTCCTCAAATTTTGTATAATCTATTTTTTCACATTAGTTAGAATAGTATATATACCCTTCTCATGCATTTAGAGAATGGTATGGAATTTTATCAAAAACATTTGGAAAGAATGCACTATTGTAAGTTTGTGAATTCTTTGGTGAAATTATGGAACATGATAGTTTCTTTTAGATATCAGACTACTTTCCTTTGTTGATGAACTATTGTATTCTTGGGAGACAATTTGATTTGGAGAAATAAGTTGGTATATGTCATTTGTCAAATGAGCAGGACTTCACACATATGGTACTATTATCTTGTATGATTGATTATGTTCACATTTAATTAGTGGCAAAACTTTGCTTTCATGAATTGTGTGTGAGATTTATTGTTTTTGTTAAGTGTTAATTGCACTTTTGTATGATGCCTAGCTGAAATTGTGATTTTCATATATAACTCATTATATGCGCGATATATTTTATAAATTTATTTGACTAACTATTTAGTCAAAGAAATTATCTTTATATGTTATCATCTCTGTTTAATTGTGATCAATATTTATCATCACACATTAAGAAGATATTTTTGTAGATCGCATACCACACAGGAATACTCGGGTTTAT
This sequence comes from Pinus tabuliformis, assembly GCA_031772625.1. Classification (NCBI taxonomy): domain Eukaryota; kingdom Viridiplantae; phylum Streptophyta; class Pinopsida; order Pinales; family Pinaceae; genus Pinus; species Pinus tabuliformis. The sequence continues at coordinate 222,053,939 of CM062817.1, read as the reverse complement.
ATTAGAATAAGTTAGTTAGAGAATTGCATCATAGAATAATTCATTTAGATTATCATTATTCTATTGCAAACACACATGAACCACCCACTCTCAACTTAAAACCCGCACTGGGAAACTGGTCCCATTATCCCTAATCGGAGCCACCACTTTAAATGGAAAAGGAGTTGTCTTAAGGTCCGGACCAGGAGGTTATACCCCATGTTTCAGTAGCAAAATTTTGAGGCCACAACACTATCCTAGTTTCTTCTCAAAGGTTCATCAATGGAGAACACTAGTTGGACAATGTACTAGAATCCAATCCTCTCTACTCAAACCTCAACAACTCTATCCTCTTACCAATACTCTCTTTAATATGTGGTTGCATCAAGTCTGTTGATGGATGGACAACCTTTCAAAACCAAAACCTTTGTCCAAATCAATGTTTTCATCATTGTATTCACTAGCACCCATCAAATAGCGAAGTAGCCTAACCCCTATACTCACACAACGTCTTATAACAAGAGAATTTGTAATGTAAACCTATCCAAAATAACTCTTTATCAACTATATTTGTCCAACAATGGTATACTATCATACCTTTGACATCCTTTCACTTAGAAATGCTAGGATATTCCACATGGTATCTTCAACGCGTTTGACAATGTTATGATCTTTAGAAAGTTTTATTTATTTTCAGTCACATAATTTTCCACACATAAGATCTTTGATCAGCAAGGAATCTAGTGAAGGGACTCTTCAAAAGATATTAAGATTCCTTAGATGATTTTGGATCAAGATTCCTTAGACTTCTGCAAACTATTTCCAATGATTGTTATAGGTCTACTAAAGGTTTTCGTAGAGTCGCCTTAGGAATAATGAATTGTCTCCCATAGAAAGGCTTCGTCATAGATTATTTAGGATTGAAAACAAGACCACAAGACCTATGGCATAGCTACAAGAGAGTGTGGCCTCAGAAAATATGCAATATTGAGTTCTAAAATAGGGTTGGGTTTTGTGATGGCTTCAGATATCCTCAAACACATGCAGCGCAATGTTCCACCCTTGGCTAATGAAGACCCTGTTGGGTTGTGTTATATTCTTTCCACGTAATTAACAGGGGGTTTGAGGGGCACCCATAACCTCACTTTATGTGGTCCAGGGCAGCGCCCCGGAAAATTTTGGTTTTGGACCCTATGTTAGGTTGGGCGGACCCACCTATGGTTTTGTGCATGATTTTTGCACATGTTTTTTGGATGCGATGGTTTTCGGTCCATGGTATTGGACGCAATGGTTTTCGATCCATGGTATTGGATGCTTTGGCATGTATAAATATGTATTATAACATTGAAAGGAAAATCTCTGTGTATATGTGTTTTATGTGTTCTGCTCTCGCATTATTTATTTTCTATGTTTTAGAATTTGTATGCAGGTAATTTCTGTACGGGGTTAAAACCTACATTTGGTATCAGAGCAGATTTGGCTTCAAGGGGACACCTTTGTTGCTAAGGGGTTTCGCTCAGGCCTGTGGTAGACCCTATTCAATGGGAGATCTGTGAGATCGATTCTAGTGGTGAAAGAAGATGGCAAGCAGTGGAAATATAGAGATCGAGAAATTTAATGGTCAGAGTTTTGAGTTGTGGAAACTCAAGATGGAGGATATGTTGGTGGATAAAGATCAGTGAATCGCAGTAGATCTGAGTACTAAACCAACGGGAGTGTCCAATGAAGAATGGAAGAAGTTGGATCGGAAGGCAAAGAGCACAATATGATTGTGTGTCTCAGATTCAGTATTGCTGAATGTATCATGGGAAGCTACAGCAAAGGCTTTGTGGGACAAGTTAGGGACTTTGTACCAATCTAAGTCTCTGGTGAATAAACTATTCCTGCAGAAAAATCTGTATAACCTAAGGATGAAAGATGGAGAATCGGTGACAGAGCATCTAAACACATTTAATACTGTGGTAAGTCAGTTAGCATTTGTTGATATTAAAATTTCAGATGAATATATGTGCATCAGTTTGTTGTGTTCTCTACCAGATTCGTGGGATAGTCTGGTTATTGCAATATGTAGCAATGAAACTACCTTGCAGTTTGATGAAATAGTCTTAGCCTTGTTGAAAGAGGAGATGAGACGGAAAAATATGGAGAGCCAAAATGGTGATGCCTTGTCTATACAAGGAAGGTCCCAGAACAGAAACAAAAATAAGTCATCGAGTGGGAGATCTAAATCTCCAGGAAAACCTGTAAAGGTGGTTTGCTGGAAATGCGAAAAGGAAGGCCACTTCAAAAGGGACTGTAAATCTAAAGCTCCTAACAAAGGAAATGGATCTGATGAGGCTCCCTCTACGGAGGCAAAAACCACCTCAGATGAAGGTGGGGATGTGTACTTGGCTTCTTCAAATACACATGTAGATCATGAGGCATGGTTGATTGACTCAGGTGCATCCTTTCACTTCACTACCCATAGAGAGTGGTTCTGTGAGTATGAGAAATATGATGGTGATGATGTCTTCTTGGGGGATGACAGGAAGGCTAGAATCATTGGTTGTGGAAAAGTAAAGTTGAAGCTGCAAGGTGGAAGGGTTAGAACACTTCTGGGTGTTCTGCATATTCTTGCATTAGCCAGAAATCTGATTTCTGTTAGTAAGCTGGATGATGCAGGTGTAAAAACAGTGTTCGACAAGGATACCTGCAAGATGGTTCGGGGAGCACTGATATTGATGCCGGGAGTTTGGATTGGAACTCTATACAAGCTGCAAGGTAGCACTATTGTTGATGGGTGCAACAGTTCCGTGGTTCCTGAAAGTGGAGCAGAAAATCTAGTGGTCTCTGGAGAATAGACCATGTTGTGGCATTAAAGGCTTGGAAATATTGGAGAGAAGGGCCTTCGAATACTTCATGGTAAAGGTATGGTAGAAGGTATGATTAATAGCTCTTTGGATTTTGATTCTGTGAAAATTATGTATACGGGAAGCAAAATCAGGTGAGTTTCCCCTCTGGTGGTAAGAGGACGAAACATATATTAGAGCTTGTGCACAGTGATGTGTTTGGACCTGTGAAGGTTCCATCACTGGGTAAGTCTGTGTACTATGTATCATTTATATATGACTTCTCAAGGAATACATGGATATATTTTCTTAAGAAGAAATATGAAGTCGTTGATAGGTTTAAAGAATTTAAGGCTCTAGTGGAAAACTAGACAGAGAAGAAGATAAAGGTGCTAAGGACAGATAATGGTGGAGAGTTTTGCAGTAAGGAATTTGAAAAATTCTGCAAGAAGTGTGGTATAGCACGGCAGAAGACTACTCCATATACGCCTCAGCAAAATGGAGTTGTAGAAAGAATGAACAAGACGTTGATGGAAAGGGCAAGAAGCATGCTCAATGGTGTCGGGTTAGGACAGGAATTTTGGGTAGAGGTGGTGGATACTGCATGTTACCTGGTCAACATGTCACCTTCATCAGCGTTGGAGGATAAAACTCCACAAGAGGTATGGACTGGTAAGAAACCCTCTCTTTCACATCTGAGGGCATTTGGATGTCATGCATATGTACATGTTCCAAAGGAGAAAAGAACAAAGTTGGATAGTAAATCTGAAAAGTGCATCTTTATTGGGTATAAGGATGGTTTAAAAGGTTATAAGCTTTGGAACCCAGTAACAAGGAAGGTTATGTACAAACGAGATGTGGTGTTCAGAGAGGTAAAAGATGTTATTAAAGATGAAGTCCAACCAAAGGAACCTGAGAAGATAGAGTTTGAGCTAAAGGAGGAAGAACCATACTCTACAGCAGAGGAGGAATTAGAAGATGAAGAGCCACAAACTCCGGCTGTGAGAAGGTCAGTTCAAGAAAGAATGCATCCAGAAAGGTATAGTCCATTTGCTTTCTGTTCAAATTTTTCTTTGTCTGTTACTGATGATGATCCCAGAACTATGAAGGAAGCAGTGGATTTAGAGGATGGAAAACTCTGGAAAGAGGCCATGGTTGATGAAATGGCATCTTTGCACAAAAATGAGGCTTGGGATCTGCTGGAGTTACTGGCTGGAAGGAAACCCATTGTCAGCAAATGGGTGTTCAAAAAGAAGAAAAATGCAAAAGGAAAAGTGGAGAAATACAAAGCTCGGTTGGTAGCAAAAGGTTATTCCCAGGTGCCGGGAATTGATTTTGGTGATATTTTTTCTCCTGTTGCCAAGGTAACTCCTATTAGATTACTTTTATCTATTGTTGTTGCTTTTGATTTTAAGGTAGAATAGATGGATGTGAAGACAACATTTCTTCATGGGGATCTGGAAGAGGAGATCTACATGAAGCAACCTAAAGGCTTTGCGGTGAAGGGTAAGAAAGAACTGGTATGTAAGTTAAAGAAGTCTCTATATGGGTTAAAACAGTCACCAAGGATGTGGTGTCATAAATTTGATACATTTATACGGGACTTGGCTTCACCAGAAGCAAAGAAGATCACTATGTGTATTTTAAATTAATTGGTGACCGTGTTATTTATCTGGTCTTGTATGTGGATGATATGTTGTTGGTTGGAAATGACGAAGAAGTTATCCACGATTTGAAGACCCAATTGTCCTCCAAATTCAACATGAAAGATCTTGGTGCTACAAACTATATTTTGGGCATGGAAATTAAAAGAGATCAGGAAAAGAGGAAGCTTTGGTTAAACAAGAGGAAGTATGTCGAGACAATATTGCAGAGGTTTAATATGCAGGATAGTAAGCCGGTGAAGGTTCCTATTCCTGTAGGTGTGAGGTTATCTATTGAACAGTGTCCCAAGACACAAGAAGAGGAAAAGTACATGTCCCGTGTTCCATATGCAAGTGTAGTCAGTAGCCTGATGTATGCAGTGGTCTGTACTAGACCAGACATTACACATGCAGTGGGAGTATTGAGCAGGTTTATGTCAAAACCAGGGAAGGAGCATTGGACAGCAGTGAAGCAGGTTTTCAGGTATTTGTGTGGCACTAGTGATTATGGTTTGTGCTACCAAGGAATACCAGGATTGGACAAAGTGTTGGATATTCATGTCTTTGTTGATGCAAACTGGGCTGGAGATCTGGATCAGAGAAGATCTACAAGTGGGTATGTGTTTAACCTATTTGGCGTTGTAGTCAGTTGGATGAGTAAGAAACAATCTGTAGTAGCACTATCAACTACAGAGGCAGAATACTTGGAAACCGCTCATGCAAGAAAGGAAGCAGTTTGGTTGCAAAGATTGTGTTCAAGTATGGGGTTAGTACAGGAAGCTATAAGGATAGACTGTGACATCCAAAGTGCAATTTTCTTGGCAAAGAACCCCGCATATCATTCAAAGACAAAGCACATTGATGTTCAGTATCACTTTGTGAGGGATATGATAGAAGACAAAAAGGTGTTGCTGGTAAAGGTGGACACTTTGAAGAATACTGCAGATGCATTGACAAAATCTGTGAGCTCTGAGAAGTTCTCTTGGTGTAGAGAGACAATGGGCATTTCAAGGCTGAAAAAATGACTAAGCTCTCTTGTGGCCCCCTGTGGAAAGAAAACAACAAGTGGGAGAATGTTGGGTTGTGTTATATTCTTTCCACGTAGTTAACAGGGGGTTTGAGGGGCACCCATAACCCCACTTTATGGGGTCTGGGGCAGCGCCCCGGAAAATTTTGGTTTTGGACCCTATGTTAGGTTGGGCGGACCCACCTATGGTTTTGTGCATGATTTTCGCACATGTTTTTTGGACACGATGGTTTTCGGTCCATGGTATTGGACGCGATGGTTTTCAGTCCATGGTATTGGATGCTTCAACATGTATAAATATGTATTATAACATTGAAAGGAAAATAATGAAAAATCAAGCTGGTAGTCCCGGTTTTGGGATCCAGGGGAAAATCTTTGTGTATATGTGTTTTATGTGTTCTTCTCTCGCATTATTTATTTTCTGTTGTTTTAGAATTCTTATGCAGGTAATTTTTGTACGGGGTTAAAACCTACAGACCCATCAAAATTTCTTATGCAGTCATGCTCAAAATATAAAAATCTATCCCAACAATTTAAGACCTTGACCACAGAAAACTTTGACTTTTCTTTAAATAATGTATACAAGTTTTTATGGTGATCCATGGAGGGTAGATGGTTCCTTTTATAGAGGATTAAAGGTGTGTATTGGTAAGGAAGAAACTCAGAGAGACACTAGTTTGTACCATAAAAGAATTTGGCCTCTAGGTAAAATCTTTAGGATGAAAACATATTGTGTTATCGTATCATGGTTTAAGCTAGCTTCATGATATATCTTCAAAGGGTCAAATACTCATAGAAATCCCAAATGATTGCTACCAACCGCGCTCCAGAGAGCTACTTTAGATTCACCTACAAAACATTAACATTAAAACCAAAATATTAAAAGGAAAAACCTTTAATTTCTAATCACAGGCATATTTCAAATCTTCTCCATAGGTCGAGAGAAACCTCAGAGAAATGCGAGTCAAAATGTCATGGATACTTAGAGAAATATTCCTCCACATAAAAGCACACACCTTATGTTGAAGAGCCTTTTAACACACACACACACACACACACACACACACATATAGAGATATATATATATTCTTCTGTAAATATGTTAGGAGGAGCCTACATACTTTTGGGAGGGAAATTCAATTTAAGAATTAAAATTTGATTTTTAATTCTTGGCCCCAATATTAGGACAGACATGTAAAGTCTTTTTGAAATACTTAAAAAAATGGTATGCCTCCCTAATAGTAGATTATAAAACCTTTTCACCTCACCCTTTTAAAAATAAATATAATTCAACTGCCACCTCACCATCCATTGGGGTTCTTGACCTCAATTAGGGTTTACCAGCTTTAACAGGGCTTATCTCCCAAACCATGAAGGCCCACAGGATGCTCCACATACAATTGGAATCAACATGATGAGGAGAATCTACTAGCAAGGATTTCCAAGACAAATTCAATGATGTGCATCATTAAAATCCTTAATAATTACAAAGTGTCCTCATTTTCCAAGGAACCCAAACCCTAAAGCTAGGATTTCATCTGGTGGCTAGTGTTTTATCATCCATATGAAACATCAATGATTATCATGACCTCAATGCATCATTTCATTAAGTTACACATCAACATCTGCAACATGGGATCCAATCCCTAGGGTTAAGGTTTCATCCTACAGTTAGGGTTTCTTCACTCCATCCTCTCATCCACTACATACTTGCTCCTACAATTGCTTTGACATCAATGACATCCTTCACACCTACTTCTTCTCCTGTTTTTTCCTCATTGACAACATACTCAATATTATCTATTAATTAATGTGAAAGGACTTGTTTTCATTGCTAAGTATTTCTATATTTCTTAGAAAGGTCTTTTGGTTCTTTCCAGTATGTAAAAATTGTGTGATCTCTATAAATTTTGCATGGATGGCTTCAACTCGAAACAAATGTGCATCAGCTAAATCATCATCAATATCTATCGGTTCTTCTCTAGTGTCGAGTCAGGATAGGTGGTCCAGCCCAACATGTTTTTTTACCTAGTTGTATTATTTCAAATTCAAATTCTTGAAATAACAGAAAGCATTGATATATCCTTCATTGATGTATAGGTTTATTAACAAGGTATTTTAATGCCTAGTGATCAGTGAGAAATATAAATAGGTTGGCCAAAGGTAGCAGAAGAACTTTTGTAAAGCAAATATCATGGATAATAATTCATTTTTTATTGGTGAATAGTTTCTTTCATCCTTGTTTAGTTTTCAACTAGTAGAGGCATTTGGATGGTTGATTGTGTCAGTTTCACACTATGCTAAAACCACTCTAATTTCTATGTTAGATGCATCGATATATATGTGAAACATTTTGGACTAGTTAGGAAATTTCAAAATCAGTGCCTCAACTAGTTTATTTTTTAATAATTCTAATGATTCATTGCACTTTTTGCTCCATCATATTGAACCTATTTTCTTAATAGTTTTTTGATTGGAAAAGTTATATCCAAATAATGTCTAATAAATTTTATAGTACCCTATATGCCCCAGAAATATTTTGATCTACTTTTAATTAGTGGTGGGCTTCAAGTTAAGGAACACTTTAATTTTCTCCATATCAACTTTGATTCCTTCCTTACATACCACATGTCTTAGTAGTATTCCAGTTGGTGTGGAAAAAAAACACTTTTCAATTTTGAGAGATAGATGAACCTATCTATGCCTTTCTAACATGAGTCTGAGCCATTCCAAATGGTATCGTAAAAGAGTATAAAGTGTCAAGTAATCAGAATAGAAAGTTGTTGTCTTATATATGTATTCTTGGAATGCTGTTACTACAATTCTAGAAAAAAGTGTTGCAACATTTTTCAATCCAAATGGCATGACTTTATATGCAAAAGAACCAAACTTTAAGACAAACGTTTTTTATTGATCATATTCTAGAATGAGTAGTTGATTAGAGCCTGAGAACAAATCTGTGAATGAATAACACTCATGTCCAGAAACTCCATTTATAATTTCATTTGCAAAGGATGTTGGAAATGGATCTGTAACTATTAATTTATTCATATAATGAAAATTAGCACATATTCTTAATTTCTTTGAGTTGTGCTTCTTTGGTTGCATGACCATATGACTTTTCCATTTTGAGTTTTGTATCAGATAGATAATTTCATTACTTATCGTCCCACAATGGGTTTGTACTTATGGGCTAACTTATAAGGTCATTACTTGATCAGCTCAGCTCCCTGAATGAGGTTGATTTTTATCTACTACATTGCTTTTACAAGTACCTTCAAGTATTTACACCCTCTTGCAAATACATCTTGATATCCTTTAAGGAGGTCAATAAATCTTATAGTCTATTTTTCTATCTAGTAATCCCTTAGTCAGGTCATTTTTTATCGATCATCCTTAGAGATACCGACTTCTTTTATTTTTAGTTCAGTGCCCATCCCTTCATGATCCTTCATCTCATCAAGTTTATTCACTTGTTGATATTTAGGTGGGAACTATGGTTTCTTAAGTCAATATCCATACTCTTTAGATATTTTAAATATAGTTCTAATTTATCCTTGATTCTCTAGGTTATAACTTTTCTAAGAAAATATCTACCTAGGAAATTTAATATTTTCCATGCCGAGTCAGAAAATTACTCTTTCAACTGATGGTTGACATGATATATGGTTACATGTGAAAGTCAACAAGTAATTGAATTTCATTTTTCCTCTTTCTGTTTTTTTTATAGGAGTTTTGTTCGAAATAAATTCTTTAATTTAGTGAGTTTCTTTAACTAGATACTTTCATAAAGATTAAACTCAAAATATTTTATAAAAAAAATCATTAATTCTTTCCACTAGAGTGTTTCTACTCAAGCTTCCTAAATTATATACCACTTATTTGGCAGATTGTCAACAGTACCGGGAAATATATGTGGCCAAACTCTCTCATCTTTGTAACCAATTCTTTTTCATTATGCTTCATGTTATTGAGTATGGGCTATAGGGTCATATCTTGGCTTAAACTAGGGAAATTTTATGGCTACGAATAATTTCTTCCCACAAAAATGTTCAATAAAATATGTAGTAGCAGATTTCCACATTTGAAGTAAAGGGACATGGGTATCCCACCATATTGCTTGATGATATTCTTGATCAACTTAAGGGTTCCAATTTATTTAGTAATATTGATCTAAAATTAGGCTACCATGAGGTTCCAATTGAACAAGTCAATGTATGGAAGATAGTCTTCAAATATAAAGAAGGTCATTTTGAGTTATCGGTCATTCTATTTGGCTGGACTAATGCTCCAACGTTGTTCATGAATATGATGGATGATATCCTACAACCATCCGTAAAAAAAATTGTCGGTGTTTATTTTGATGATATCCTCATCTTTAGCAAAACCTATGAAAAACATTTGCAACACATTCACTAGGTCCTGAGCACCTTGTGACAATACAAGTTGTATGCTAATTTAGAGAAATGCACATTTAGCATGCATAGAATTCAATATTTTTGATACATTGTGGATGAACATGGATTTCATATGGACCTAGCCAAGATCCAATTCATTCAATACTGGTCAGTCCTTACGACTCTAACAAAGCTCTATAGCTTCTTAGGCCTTGCTAACTTTTATGAAAGGGTCATATTAAGGTTCTATCATATTGCTTGGCCCTTAATTCAAGTGACCAAGGGTGGAGGTAAAGTAAGGTTTTCTTGTTATAATTCACTAACACTCCCTCCCACCTCCTTAGACTTTTCCAAGCCTAGTGAGAGATGCTACTCTAATCTAACCCAACCTCCTCTAATCTAACCTAACCTCCATAGTTCCCACATGGAACTGGGGTTAAGAAATTTCCTTCCTCCCAAAAGTTGTATAATCAACTTTCGAAAACACCATCATGTCCAACTCATCAAGAGCCTTCTAGAGACATAAATTTTATCCAAATATGATACCCAAATCAAAAGTTATGGCCATTTAAAGTTCCACCATTTAAATCCTATCACATAATTAAGGGACCTGCCATGTGGCAAGCACATGGTGCCCACGTGGCACCCCCACCTTACCTAGCTGGTCCGATGTCACTTTGGGCTCTGAGTGTGGCCATGGAAAAAACCATGTGGCAAATGCCACATTACCTAGACCATGGGCCCCAAAATCTGGCCCATGACTTTTTATTTCATTGTTTTATGTTATAACAATTTTATTCAAAAATCTAGTATTTAAGGGGCTTCCCATCATATTCCATCTCCATCTCCATCTCCCTGGATGGATACTTTTTCGTCTTGTCACCATGCCACGTTAACTCTGCAGCCTAGCACCAAAGTAGGCCAGGCACAACACACTATGAAATTAGATGCCAATTAAAAAGCTAGTTCCCATTTTTCATGTTTCATCAATTGTGGCACCATGCCTCCTTTATGTAGGAGACATTAAAGAACACCTCTAGGAAGTCATGCTCCACGATGACATATCCTTTGACTCCGTGGACCCCATGCTAGACACACCTTGTTTATCCCAATCAACACCCCCTTCATATGATATCTATCCCATGACGAAGTAACACTTATCATTACCCCCCAAACACCAAAACCCCTAGAACTACCCAAACTCCCAGACCTTCCCAGACTAGCCTACGTCCAAGCTCCAATTACAAGCTTTTTATCCTTAATAGCCAAGTGCAACCATCTGCGTTTCTTTGATTATTTTCCTCAAAATAAAGTGTGGTACTCAGAACATTGTCTTCTATAGGCAAGAATACCTTCCATCAGATGTTAATTTATGCAGGAATGGAAACCCCATTCACTATATTTATAGGCATTAACATAGCCATAATGAGAGTAGTAAAACTATAACTCATGCCTACTTCAAAGCACAAGGCTGACCTAAAACATCATTAAGACTTATTGTAAGCTTAAATGTCATCTCACCCCATTAATCACATAATGGATTTAAACCATCACCATTGGAACCACTCATGTTTGTAAGCTTAAATGTAATCACACCCCATTAATCACATAATGGATTTAAACCAACACCATCAGAACCACTAATGTTACATGCCATACAAGCATTACTCACATACTTACACCAGTCCATAATAACAAATATCCATGTAAAGCATAGCATATCAACAAATAAGACCACACATAGTGAGAAGCAACTGAACCCAATCAATTAATGCATACACTATGTAATTTACACCTATACTCATGAAAACATCAATAGTCACAGGGTTCTACAAATTCCCCTCAAACCATGAGAATAAGTACACTTGCATCTCATTGAAATCAACTAGGAATAATACCATTCCTCCTTGAGTATTGATGATACATTCATTGTCATTTACAACAATATTATTTTCCATATGTCATAACAACACACTGAAAATTCAAGTAAGAAACTTATCTTATGAAGTGAATGATTGGAAACTGATTAAGGGACTTCCACTTTGCACCCAACCATAGGCCAACTGCACTACAATATTTCTCACAATTGAATGCCCCCAAGCCAAATTCAAAGCCGAATGAGTAAGTGCTCAAGGGAATTAAAACCATTGTCAAACAATAAGTCACAGTCTAGGAATATAGAGACTACCCTGCCTCCACCTACTTGGTTCAGTATTATATCCTCTAGTGTCTCCACTTTCTCATCCAGTAATCTAGAGTATGCACATGTCCATTTGCTAACCCCAAAAATATTAGAAATACATAGAGCTTTACCTTTGAAAACGAGTGATCTAAACTACATTGTGTTCCACCTACTCCACCTCATAGGATTCCATAATGCACGGTGTGTCCATATGTTGTTCCTCTTTAACCATACTTCACAGCTTGTTCCCACTCCAACACCAACACTTTTTCCAGTGTTGTCCTTTTATTTTGCAAGTTCTCTTACAAATCCCTGTATTCCTAACCCGACATACATCACCCACATCTCACAACCCGAGCCTATGATTCTCACCAAGATTAAACACGCTTGATCCCTATGTGCAATTGACTAATTTTCATATTACAATATTGTCTCTATGTGAATGCCACTAATCATGATGAATCCACCTTTTTCCTTCCCATTGACTCTCTTTTCTCCACCAACCCCCTCACGGCCTCTTCTATGTTGACCACATAACATAGCCCATGAGGAAAGATAGAGGGTGAATGGGCTTTTCCTCCATTCAGGAATCTCATACTCTGCCTCCCTACCTACCATGCAGGGCCATTAAAACCTAGTATAAAGGCTAGTGGTTAATAAATGAAAAGCCTTGAATTAACCAATTTCCAAGCAACTCCCCACAAAACTTTGAATCTATGGCAATTACTCATAGTCATTCATAGTGTTTACATTTCCAAAATATTAAATGAATTATAATTCATAAGTATGATTACAAGGGGGCAACCAAAATAGTATGGTATAGTCACAACAAAAAGAATTTGAGGATATGAATCATCACCTCTACTATGCAACAGTACTCACCCTGCTAGACCTACAATAGAAATTTGAGATTGAGACAAATGCCTATAACTATGTTATTGGTTTAAGTCCTCACTCTGAAAAGACACTTGGTGGCCTATCACAGTGAGACACTCTCTAATATTGTGTAGAGATACTCCATATATGATAAGGAGATGTATTCCATCATGCAGCATGCAAATAGTGGAAGCATTATATTCAAGGCAAGGAGATGATCATCCACATTAATATATTCCTTTGAAATTCATAAAAACACAAGGAAAGTTAAAAATAATTGCCATTAGAAATGGTCCACATGCCTATTGTTAGGTTCCTATACCAATAGGAGTCATAATTTTTGAATGACTAAGATTAAAACTGTAATATGTACATACCTTTGCTTTCTGCAAATGTTTTCCATATTATAAAAAATAAAAAATGTAAAGAGGGTATGTCCTATAAGATAAATCAAAGGGCAAAAAGAATAAGAGAAGGTCAAAAAAATGAAAGAATATGAACCCCAAAAACAAAAATTCCATGAAAGTGTGCAAGTCCAAATGCCACTACTATTTACTTTGATGCATAATAATGATTGTGTGCAGCTTGTTATTCATGCCACAATCCATGTTAATCAAATAGTTTAATCTTGGTTACTCCATGATTTGAATTTCATGTTATAGATAAAGAATGAAAATCTGACCAAACTATTTAACCTTGGAAGATAATTAGATTAGGTAGAGTGAATAAAAGGAGCTCAACTGTTTAATCTGAGCCCTTAGATGTAATAAGGTTAGACTTAGTTAGAATACCATTGTAAAAGAAAAGAAAAATGTTTTGATAATGGTTTTCCAGCTTAAGTGCACCCTAATAAAGAGAAGTAAAAATGGTAGGATGAGTAGGTGGGTAAGTAGAAGAATGGTTGCAGAATTGTGATGATTGTTAGATAAAAGCATGTTCATCATGTTCATCATCAAAGTTCCAAGTATGGATAATAATTAGGCATGTATCAAATCCACAAAGTCAAATTGATTAACTTCCCTCACTCATTACACTTTTCACATAACTATTTTCCCATAAGCAAAGTCTTAAGTACCCAAAATCTTAAGTCAGAGGGGCTCAGAGCATTTCTCTGACTTCTGGAGGGACCAGACCCTCTGCCCAATGACTTATAGGTCCTAAGTACTAAAATTCCCCCCACAAACATTACCCACCTTCACTCTTCCTCATTTTCCCAAACAAATCCCTTTTCCTAAGGTAAAACACCATTTTTCCTAAGGAAAAGGAATTACTCCCATGTAAACCCTTTTTCCTTAAAAACCCTCAAAATTACTTTTTTAGCCTAAGTTACAATGTGTTTATGAAAAGCAAATGAATTAGATACATTACGCTTAGCGCTGAAACCCATTCTCCGCCATATTCATATTAATTTCTAACACTTATATATATTAAATCCCAAAAATAAATATAAACCCTTCCCGTATATATATCAATAAAACCCTTATATTAATACCCCGCCCCGATCCCGGATGCGGGTGCAGCGGCTACGTGTTGATGGCGTTAGCCATCACGTGGGCAGGTGGCAGGCCCGCGTTGTCAAGGGGTACCATGCGAGGCGGGATATTAACCCGCATGAAATTCGACAGCCGAAGGCATTAATGCCTGTCTTCTCAGCTCGCGCGAGGGGCATGGCGATCGATGCAGTGGAGCGATTAAATGGGAGAGTGCTCGGTTTGCAAAGGAACATGGGAGAGCAATGTGTTGAGGCCCTGCTCTGCTCAGAGGGGAACAAGAGTGAGGATTTGAAGTGCGCTCCGCCGGTTTCAGGGCAAGGAACGAGCACACCCTGCAACTGTGCTGAGATTGAGTTTGTCTTCATAGCGGGAGTGTTGGAAATAATACTGAGAGGGGGGGTGAATCAGTATTATCTAGAAATTTAATAAATCTTCCTTATTTGATCTTTGAATTATTTTTGCATGTCAGTACCATAAAATAATGAGCATGAACAAAGAAAACAGATAGTCACACCAAAGAACACAAGATGTAAGGTGGAAACCCAATGTGGGTGAAAACCACCTGCTGCAATATGTCTCTATCTTCTTTCAAATTAGAAACTTCTTTTACAATGATTTTGTACTGGTGCAGTCCTTTACCAGTACGCAGGCTGCAACCTGCAGAGAGCTACCACTCTCTCTCTCTCTCTCGTTTTCCAGTCTACTCCTGGAAGGGAGCTACAACCCCCTACTTCTTTTCATAAAGCATCAGATGATCAACAAGGACATAACAGTTACAGACCACTACAGATATCAGATCAGCAATAACAGAACTAACCCAGAACACCTTATCAACAGAGAAATTCAATCAACAGAACATATTAAGACAGAGACGCAGTTTTTCCTTCTGTGGCCTGCGACCAGACGCAGTTAACCTTCTGCTACTCTGCGTCCAGATGCAGATATCCTTCTGTTGCACTGCGTGCCCACGCACTGTTCCTTTAACTGCTCTGCGTTCTGTTGCTTCAGGGACGCATCCAGAAACACTATCGCGCCGCGTCTTTTGCTACAGGGTCGCACCCAAAAACACTATCGCACCGCGTCCTTTTGCTTCAGAGACGCACCTGAACCTTGATCGCTCTGCATCCCCACGCAGATCTCCAGTCACTGAGCGGCGTCCCAGACGCACCTGAACTTCGTCTGTCCTGCGTCCCCACGCAAATCTCTAGATTCTGTACTGCGTCCCGGCGTGCTTTCCTTTCACTGTACCTGCGTCCCTTCGGGTATGAATGATTTCAAGACCTTAAGTGTAACCCAAACAGTCAGATCTACAGATCTGATCTTGCGCCAAAGAGATCTCAGTCCTTCAATAGATTCGCCTTTTAGATCTAGACCAGATCTCACCCAATAAGATATTCAACCAAAGACATCTCAAACCAAATGATCTCCTTTGCTTTATATAGGCAAGCGCCTCCTCAAAACATGGAACAATACCACGAGCCGACACCATAATAACACAATACCGTCGGCTGGATACCAAGAGTAAAACACAAGAAACCCCCACGTGGGCTTTTCTCTGCCTAGAAAAGTGTGCACTGGGTGGACGCACCTCCTGAATGGCTGGCCTGTGACTCTGGACGCGGTCCCTGCATGGTGTACCTGCGGGTACGCACCTTCTAAACTGATATCCTGCGTCTTTCTTAATTTTTCATAAATTGAGAGCCTTGACATGGGAGTTGCCATCAAGTACAACATCTGTAACATATAGCCATACCAGAAAACATAATGCCAACAGGGAGGAGCTCCGGGTGCTTGTGTAAGGCTGCAACTGGAAAATTCAGAAATGCCGAGGGAGAGGCCGCGTATGGGCAGCAGACGAGGAGGAACCAGAGGCAGGACCTTCACGCAGCGGCAAGACCACAATTCGCCCTCCTCCTCCATTGAAGTAACGTCAATGCCTCAGAGGTACCAAGGCAGCAATGAGGAGGATGGTGGTTATGATAGCAGAAGCCCACGTTCAGAGGAGGGTCAGATGGAGCTCCCCACGCTCAGGTATCGGCTCCCCTGCCCTCAAGCTAATTCTACTCTGGTTGTTTCCATTACGATTGAGCCTGGCGTTTCTCAAAACACGGAGGCAGAGCCTTTACCGGATGGGCAGCGCTCCAGCAGAGAGGAATCCCCCATTGCGTGCCTTCCGGTTGGGGTAGGAACCAGTTGTTTGGCCCCTGGACGTGAGCTCGGATCTGACCTCGCGAGCCCAGCTACCAATTGTGTCTATGCTGTCGGCCCTTCAGCGCTTGCTGGTCCAAGCAGGCCAGCACAGGAAGGGAGCCTTGACGCGGTCATCCAGCTCTCAAACTCCGAAGGTTGGTGTCGAGTCGAAGAGGCGCCCCAGACCACCGATGACGAATGAACTCGCTCCCGGTAACCTCAGCTGTTTTCTTGGGTTTTCTGTGTATGACTCTGCCAAGCGGCATCTACATATTTGTCAATGTGTCGGATGTAATTATTCATGTGTCGGATGTAATTGTCCAGGTGTCTGTCTGTGTTTGTCCGGGTCAGTCTATGGCCCTGGTGTCTGTTCAGATTCTATGTGTCATGTCAATGTGTCTTCAGTGGTCAAGCATCAAATTCCAATTTTGAATCTGCTCAATTTTGGAACTAGAATCAGGGCAAGGAAAGGGCTGATTGGCAAAACTTCTTAGCCTTGCCCACTGTACTCTATATGTATCTCTGTTTTGTATGATAATAGAATTAGTCGCATTCAGAAAAAAAAAAAAAAATACCCCGCCCCGAAAGTTTGAAATATAAACTTTATGAATAAAACCCGACATAATTAATCAATCCATGGTTAATTAAAAGTCAAACCATCCGCCAATGAAATCACCCTCGATGCCCTTAATCCACCATAATCTGTGATTAATTAAAACCCTTCGCTTTTAAACCCTCGCCCCGCCCCCCCACTACCGTTCGTGCATCTTCATGAACCGACCACTGCCCTCTCTTCCCCCGTCAAATCTAACGATCCTCGTTGATTTTGTAAGGCCTCCGAAGACCAACCTTTACTCGCCCAATATGGGCGGTTTCCTTTTGGGCCCCAATGCTACATGGTGCCCGATGAATGGTATCGAGCGGCCTCCCCCCAATACCACCAAGCGCCCAAAAGTTGTGTGAAACAAACTGCTTACCGCCTACCCACTACGCGACAAACCATCCAATGTTTAGTTCGTGCCATATTTTAAAAGTTTGCTCGTTAAATTTCAAACCCCAAGAACCCAGGTTTTCTCACCCTTCGCCCATTCTATTGTGTAAACTTATGAAACCCTTCTGCTCCACCTGAAGCCTCTGCTAACCAATTCAAGCATGGTTTACTTCCTGAAATCATTTTGGACTCACACCATAGACCTATAAATTTGGATAAATCCATTAATGACCCTCCCAGTCAACCCAACGTTTTCCTAACACTTTGTTTTCTTTTGCAGGCAATCAAAAGATCACAGCCTCGGATAAACAATCTTAATACTAGTCATAAGACCTGTTTACTCTGAGATTGTTATCAAATCTATTCAAACAGAGATGGAAAATAAAACATACAATTAAAAGACATGCAGAGGAAACATGAAAATAAATGATTTATTGTTGAAATAGATAGTAAAAAAAACCTAAAATATACAGTGAAGGTAAAAGGACAGTAAAGAATAGTCAAAGTGTATCAGGGTTAAAGAGTATCATATTGAAGACCAAGTCAATTAAAGCAGCCAACATGAAGATAAATAGCAGGGAAGACAGTTACAGAGCATACAGATTGATGTCAAATTGAAAACAGATGAAAAAAAGAGTAGTAAAAGTAAACATGGAGGCAGTAAGGGTTAAACAGAGATGAAAACACTTTCACCAGCAACAATGAAATTTATCCAAAGTAAAAGTGAAAAACAGTTAAAAGAAAATTTAAGGTTAAAAGATGAAATCAACGCATAAATGGTACATTTTTAAAAAATTTCCTGTTTAAGTCATAGTTTTTCATAAACTATTGTGACTAATGCAAGATGTATTTTGAGATACTGGAGGAGGATTTTGTTCCTAAATGGCTAATCTACAAAAACCTATCTCACTTTTTACACAAGTATTACCAAAAGGGAGATACGTGCATATCTTCAAACCCTAGTTTTTGGACTGTGCAAAGTTGTGTTTTTGACATCTTTTTGCAGAGAATATTGTGAATAGCTGGAGCTTAATTTTGGGAAACTGAGAGAGGTTTATCTCAATAACATACTTATCTACAATAATATCTTTCACTTTTTACATATCTATCTCAGATTGAGATATACAAGTGTATCATTGGACCCTAAGTTCGCAGAATTTCTAGGGAAGAATGCACAAAGGAAGGATGTTGTGAGTGACTGGGATGCATCATCATCAATTAAGAGTTGCTATCAAATTCGACTGTCTCTTCTTTATCACCATAAATCCATAAAATTAATTCCAAATAGATTCATTAGTTTTGAATGTTCTTTATTTAAGTTCTATTAATGTAAAATAGTTTGAGATATTTGTAAAACCAATCTTGATATTTTTTCAAGATATTTCAGTTTAGAAATTGTATAAATACTTCTTCATTTGAAGTATTTTGGGTGGATTAAAATACATTTCTGTATACATTTTATATCAAGCTAAGGAGCTATTGTAATCAAGACTGGACTGGTTTTGTTGGGTCATGAAATAAAGCTAAAGACATTTCACTGGATTCTTGTGCACAGTTGGAACCAAATAAGTATTATCTCTTCATGTTTAATTATTGTTTTCTCTTCATGTTTATAAATATTCACATGTTTCTCTATGAAATCTGAATGGTAAACAAAGAATGATATTTCAGCATTAGCTTTAATGCTCTCTGTCTTGACTATTTACTTTCTCATTGTTTTCTACTAAACTATCTTAGTCTGGCAATTCTTAAGTGCTCCCTTACTTCCGTAGTTTTCCCCCCTTTAGTCCATAGTAAAGGATTCTTAGTTGCCCTTTGCTATTGATCATCCTTCTTTTCTTCATCTTGATCCCGGTTTAAGGATTCTTCATTGCCCTTTCACCCTGGTTAGGACTACCTCATCCATTTGAACTTGCAAATTTGCTTTTTGTTGTGCTAGCCCGCCCTATGAACTCCTCCTTTAGCAATTGATCTAATTCAGTTAAGCCACTCTTTGATTGACTCCATATCCCAATGGCTTGAAGGCCTGCTTTGCCCATATGTTCCATAATTTCACCACCCAATCAAAATCAAAACCTCATAAGCATTAAGAACTAGCCTAAAATCCCATAAATAACAAAGTTAAATCATAAAGAGAGAGCCCTCTCTAAACTTAGGTTGGCTAGAGCCTAAGCCTAAAAGATTGGTTTGTGGTTACCTCGAAAATTTCTTTCTTTAACCTTGAGAAAATTCTGAGTGATAACACCTATAACAATTCCACTTAAACATCAAATAAAAGAAGGGTAGCATCAATCATGTTGCATAATGCCTTAGTTGACACCCATATGTGATGCTAACCATAGTTGTTAACTCTTTTGGGCATAAGACCTATAGGTGGCCACAATTATATAACAGAAATTCTAACTTTTCTTCCACATAATAGGAATTGATCACAGTAAAACAAGTTCCATACATTAACCACCATCATGTGCTCTTTCTATTTGGGCCACCTTTGTGTTCCGTCAAGAAAGTGTGCCAATTTTATCTAAGAGGAACATTATAGTTGGATGGTAGGGCCTTTTGGTGTGGAGAATATAGTACAAGTACTTCATAATTACTTCTATTGGTCAAATATTTGATAGGATGTCCACTAGTATGTTAGATCATACACTTGATTTGCCATTGCTAAGTCAACCATAAAGAAGCAGGGGATGTACACTCATCTACCTAGTTGAGATAAGCCTTGGAATCAGTTTCTATTGATTACTTGTCATTTTTCCCATCCACCGAGCATGGTAAGGATTGTGTGTTTTTGGTTGTCAACTAGTTCTTTGAGACGATCAATTTGGCACTATACAAGAAGAACATCATAGCTAAATCAATTACTAAACTATTATTTGAGCATGTTTGGTTTCATTTTGTGATACCTTGGACCATTATTTTATATAGGGATGGTAGGTTCCTCAGTACCTTATAGTCTAGCCTATTATCTCTAATGGATACCAATATGACCAAATATATCACCTGTCATCCCCAAATAGATGGAAAAATAGAAGTGGTCAACAGGATGATCATGCACATCTTCCACATGTAATACTCCAAGAATCAATGTACATGTGATGAAATCCTTCCATATATTCAACATAGCTATAAAATAACCCTCCATAGCTTCATCTACCACTTTTCTTTTTATATGTGCTTGGGGTTCCAACTATTGGCCCCAATTGATGTAACTATGCCCATTGTATCTTCACCAACAAATTCCTCCCATGCTCAAGTCAAGGAAAATAGAGTATCCAAAGTTTTTAAATGGATCCAATACCTCCAACAATAGGTTCATGATATTTTGTAGAAAACAAGGAAAATTTTAAGAACCACCCTAAATTTATATGTATAATAAATGGGCGAATCCCCATGATACATAGGAAAAATAGGAGGCGATTTTATCACTAATATAATATGTATGTATATATTTTTTTGGCGAATCTCTCACCAGATTATATTATCTTGTAAAGTCATGGCGAATCTTTCACTGAATTATAAAATCTTGTAAGATCTCAGAAAATCTTTCACTGAATAATAAAACATTGTGAAGTCTTGGCGAATGGTTTGTTAAAGTATGAAACCATATATGATAATAATAAAACATATTCATTAAACTGTAATATACTAACATACATGTTTGGAAAAAAGAAACATAATTTTCACTTACTACCAATGTTACAAGTTTTAGTTGCC
The DNA here is from genome assembly GCA_031772625.1 of Pinus tabuliformis. Taxonomy (NCBI): domain Eukaryota; kingdom Viridiplantae; phylum Streptophyta; class Pinopsida; order Pinales; family Pinaceae; genus Pinus; species Pinus tabuliformis. Next base: position 222,032,616 of record CM062817.1, on the reverse strand, counting down.
ATGTTTTTCATGGTAGGAGAGATTAATGTTTTCTCTACCACTTTTGTCAAGCTATCAAATTTCTTTCTTTTTCCATAGACTCCAACAGTGAGATAAAAAAAAAAAAAAAAAAACACACACACATCAAGTTTGTTTACCCCAACATGCCAACAAGTAGCAAGCCCCAACTATATAATATAATGAAGTAGTAGGTATCCCAAAGGCCTGAAGGGGATCTAATGGAAAGAAGTGACTGTTGTCAGAAGCCTTCCAATCAATATATAAATATATAAATGTATATTTATTATTGTTTTAATTGGAAATCTTCAATTAAATAATAAAATTTAATTATGTCTCTCCCAATCTAAATTTCTTATTAGCATAATTCACTGCCTTCATACCATTTTTAACACCGTTGTAACATGTGGATTAATTTCCTTTTTGGTGCACAATCTCTGCCTTTAGGACAATATCGTGCAATGACCCAACCCATTTCCTTTTTGGTGCACAATCTCTGCCTTTTAGGACAATATCGTGCAGTGACCCAACCCCTACAGATCATTACGACAAACTAAGAATAGCAGAGAAGATGAAAGGTTGTACAAACCAACATATTTTTCAAACAACTAATCCAAGATCAGTACCTTAACTTTTTCATGAAGATATCATATTGAGAATGTTTGAAAAATGGTGGGAAATATGGACTCTCTTTTGCGAGGGTGATGCGGAAAGAGTTAAGATTTCATTGTTTTGAAATTTTTTTTGTTAAATCAGAAAAACCAATATTAATGGAGATATCAGTATTTTTTTACTAAATTTTGTGAAGTGACTAAATGTAGCTTTAACCATTCACCTTAAGATTTTTTTTACAATATAATTTCCTAAGTCTATTTAATATCTTCATTATCATAAAAACCAACCTATATCCATCTTAACTCCACATCTACCACTCTTAGAGGGATGAAATCTATTTATCCCTCCCAGCACTTGGTAGACTCGGAATTAAGATGGATCTAAGGTGATAGAATTTGCCCTTTAAATAGTCTATGCTCACATGAATACCATGGTATTACCATGGGTCAATGCCATGGGTTATCATAAACCTAGAGCTTATAAGGTGATAGAATTTGCCCTTTAAATAGTCTATGCTCACATGAATACCATGGTATTACCATGGGTTATCATAAACCTAGAGCTTAAAAACTACTATTAGTAATTTATAAAAATTAATAAAATTAATAATTGATTTTTATTTATTTTTTTATTTTAACCAACTTAAAATGTTTAAGTGACATTAAATTACAAGATCCATTTTTACTCTTATCTACCAAGCCCCGAGAGGGATCAAATATTTTTTCACTCTATGTTAGTTTGCATATCATGATATTTGATCCAGAGTAAAGATGGATCCATGCTAGTTTAATTCCCCCCTTTAAATAGGCTACATTCCATGTGAATACTATGGGTCAATACCATGTGCCATCTTTATTTTTATTAATACTAATATTAGGGTTAATAATGTTTTTTTGCATGGTATTAATAATAATTTGGCCTTCACCTAAATATAACACATTTTTTGAGTGTTCGTAAATATAAGGTGGCTTCTGGAGTAAATATAAAAAATGTTTTATTTATTTACCATACCTCTTGTTTATTTATATTTTTATTAATTTACCATACATCTTTTATAAATATGATATTTAGCCCATAGGATTCAATTAAATAAAACCTCTTTTTTGAGCCTTCTTAAATAGAAAGAGGGTTATGGACTAAATATAGAAAGAGGTTTTATTTATTTACCATACATATAGTTTATTTATATTTTTATTTATTTACCATACTTCCACTTTATTTATATTTTTATTTATTTACACGCTTGCCTGTTCATGAATATAAGGTGACATATGGAGTAAATATAAAAAAATGTTTTATTTATTTATCATACCTCTCATTTATTTATATTTTTATTAATTTACCATACCTCTTTTATAAATATGGTATTTGGCCCATAGGATTCACTTAAATGAAACCTAGTTTTTGAGCCTTCTTAAATAGAAAGAGGGTAATGGACTAAGTATAAAAAGAGGTTTTATTTATTTACCATACCTCTAGTTTATTTGTATTTTTATTTATTTACCATACCTTTAGAGTAAGTATAAAAATAGCTTTTATAAAGAGGCTTTATTTATTTACCATACCTCTAGTTTATTTGTATTTTTATTTATTTACCATACCTTTAGAGTAAGTATAAAAAGAGCTTTTATTTATTTACCATACCTCCACTGTATTTATATTTTTATTTATAACTATCATAAATACATTTTCTTGAAAATGAGGGCTAATGGAAGATTGTAACTCCTAATTTCAAGGGCTAAATTTACTTTCTTTACCCTCTCCCTTAAAATAAGGTGGGCTAACCTCCATACCTAATTTTTTAATAAAATAAATTTGAGGCGATTTGTAACAATGTACTATGATACAAAATATTCACCCAATAAAAATATAAAACCCCTTAATTTAGCCCAAGGGGGGAAATTCGCCCCTAAAATTTTCCATGGTAGAAAGTTAATTCCAAGTAAAATTAATGACATTACTAGATAGAGTTCCACATAAGTTTTAGGTTGGTGATAAGGCGTGGTTGCATTTACAAAAAGATTCCAAGTAAAATTAATGACATTACTAGATAGAGTTCCACATAAGTTTTAGGTTGGTGATAAGGCGTGGTTGCATTTACAAAAAGATCATCTCACAGGCCCCCATAGGAAGATAATACCACTTCTTTATGGGCCTTACAAAATCACAAAATTTTTGGGAGAAAATGATTTTGAATTAAGTATTCCCCCTTTCCTTAACCTACACCTAGTATTTAATGTGGAGCTACTTCAACCATATTATCCACCTCTATTTTACACCTCAAAGGTAGAAAAGAAATTATCTCCAACAAAACTAAATCTTGAATACATTTAATAAGATATAGTGGATTGAACATAGACACCATGACAAAGTATACCCGTTAACAACACATACAACTCTACTGGGTTGTCAAAGCAAGGCAAATTCCTCTCTAAGGAAAGTGGTTCACTAGGAGCCAAATTTAGTAGAATTTTTTTCTGATTGATGGGGTAACTTCACACAATGGATATCATTACTTCCCAAGGGGGGCGGACTAATCAAGGTGGATATTGATGTTCACCCACCTCTTCCACTGACTCAAGATTTGGTAATTTTTTCATGGTTTCTCATGCATGAGCCCTAATAGAAATTTATATTCCTTGGATAGTTCTTTCTAACAATCTATTATCCACCCAAAACAAATATTGTATGCAAAGGTTGTACCCTTGAGAATTTAATGTACCAACTAACCACCTTAGGGCCTACAATTCGTTTAATGCTTAATTTTCTAGGGTTATGATTTTATACCTATAGGTTTCTTTCTTTATGCTAAAATTCCATTATTTTAGCCTATTATGATAGATTTTATGAGTGAATGTAGTCATCACCTCTCTCTCTTTAGAGATAGCTACCACCATTCTCGCTAGCTTATGTTCTATGGTATTATGATGTTTTTTTTTTATTAGTAGAAGTTAGGTTTTCACTATATTACGATGCTCTCCGTTATTGTCTCTGTATATGTATTTCATTTCATTCATGTACAACTTGGATCATGTTTACAACCAAAATAAACTTTATAAGAACCAATAGGATTAAATATTATGTTGTCAACCATGGGGGATGATTCACCATTTTTGGAGTAAAAAAACAAAAAGTTTAAAAAATAATAAAATAATAAAACTACTTTTTCAACTTGTATTTTCAACTTATCTCCCTAAGGTTTTACTCAAATTTCAAGAATAAACAATTGTTGGATGCAAAATTTGATTCCTCATCCAAGGAGTACCCATGTTGCATACTTTCGATGAACGCTACTACATGAAAAAAGAGAAATGCATGAAAAATGTGATTGTACATGTATGTCTCATTTTTCACGTAGCAGGGTCCGTCGAAAGTATGCAACATGGGTACTCCTTGGATGAGGAATCAAATTTTGCATCCAACTAATACTCCCACTTGAAATTTGAGTAAAACCTTAGGGAGATAAGTTTAAAATACGAGTTGAAAAAATAGTTTTATTATTTTATTATTTTTTAAACTTTTTATTTTTTTACTCCAAAAATGGTGAATTGTCCTCCATGGTTGACATCATCATCTTGAATCCTATTGGTTCTTATAAAGTTTATTTTGGTAGTACATTTTTCTTAGGAAGCCCATTTTAGACCTCAAAACTCCCTAATGATATTTTGAAGAATCAATAGATGGAGGGGAAGGAGACATAATAGCTCCTAATAGAACTAGAAATGGAGCAAGAATACTTTCAGGAGGTGGAGGGGGAGGGAATAGAAAATCTCAACCCATAGGAGGAAGGGTAGAAGATGGAGAACATTTCTCTATCAATAAATTTCCATGGTATGCGAACTTATGACCCAGAATATTTTCTTTTTGAGTTTGAAGTGTTTTGTAAAAGTTATGATTATTTTCAAGATGCTCAAAAATTAAAATTATCTCTATCTATATTTTAAAAATGGGGCTTTAAGATGGTTCATGGGATTAGGAACAAATTCTATAATATCTTGGGATGTAATGAAACAACTTTTTCTAGAGAAAGATAAAGATTATTATATTGAAAATTATCTTAAGGAATAAATCTTCAAAATGAGTCAAAAAGAGGAAGAAAATATTGAAAATTTTGTAGAAATATTTTTTTATAATGTTAAGAGAGCACAGAAACATAAATTAGCATTTAACACTCTCAAAACTCTTTTGCTCTGAGGAATTAGAGATGAATGGACTAATATCTTAAATTTGATGGGTAAAGGAGATATATCTCAACTTAATTTTGACAAAATTTGTGAATTATGCAAGCATGTATCATGAGGAAGAGTAAAATATGTTAAAGGTCCTTAAGACCCATCTGTGGACAAGGTAAGAAAAGTTGCATATGCTATGGTACATAGAGTTTAACTTGGTAACTTATTAAAAAAAATTAAAACTAATATTCTTGGAAATTTAAGTTAACAAAATTGATATGTTAAATGTTCAAAACAAACAAAAGGCATAAGTTGTTGCATTATCCATATTATTTCCTAGATGTAGAAAAAAACATCCTTTGAAAGAATGTCCTTTGGATAACATCGAAATTTGTGTCATTTGTGCATAAAAACATGTGACAAGGGATTTCATGTGTCTACCTAGAATTAAATAAAATTATCAATAGGATAATCGAGCAAATGAAGAATTGGAACAACTGTGTTTTATAGCACCAACTAGACCTTGGCAAGCTCACCAACTAGGTACTATGCAAGATCCTACTCTGCAATTTCATGCTTGAAACAAATTTCTGGATGAAACTATGTGGAGGATGCTTAATCCTATCCAATGTTTCAAGTGGGCACTCTACCTATCATCAAGGACTTTGAGAATTGAATGATTACAAACGAGAGATGTGAATCCTTTAACATAAGGAGGAATCTGGGATTATTCGTTAAAGAATAATACTAAAATAATGAAAGTAATCATTAAAGAATAATAATATATTAAATTATATAATTAGTTTTTAAGAGAAAGGGTCAATAATAGATAAAATAAAATAAAATATAAATAATTGTTAAGAGGCAAGGTCAAGCCAAAAGATTTAAATAAATAAATGATTAATTAAATTAAATTAAAAGAGAATTAAAATAGATAAATGGGATGGGGGGATTAAGAGAAAATTAAGGAGGATAGTGGAAAGGATAGAAGTACATGATAAATTAACTTATTAAAGAAAAGGAGAATAAGAGTAAAATTAGAAAATATCAATAAAATTAAAAGGACAAATAATCTGAAAAATATATTGGATTAGAAAACAATAAATAAAAAATTGAATTAAAAGAATTTATTATAACATGAGATTATTAAATATAAGAATGCAAAAAAGGTTAGCTAATGAGTCAGGTGGTGGATAACCCGTTGCTAAGAATGGTTTAAATTATAGCCATCCTCTCAGTTACAGTTTTCAAGGTGTTTCTCTATTTCAATGGCCTCTCTAATGATTGTAGAATTGTACAAAGGAATAGAGGCAAGGATTTTGGTTTGATCAAAGTAGAGTAGATCTTTCAAATGAAAAGAGTGCTTAGTTATGTCCAATTTGATAGCCCAAGATAATTGGTACTGACAATATGCTCTTTAATGTGAGATTTGAAGGGACTTCTAGTCTAACCAATGTATGATTTTCCCCATGAACAATGGATTTGGTAAACCCCCAAATTCAACATGGGATCAGACTTATCTTTGGCTGACTGGAATATCTGCTTCCTTCCCTCCAAAAAATCCCACCTATTCGAAGATTTCAAAACTAATTTGTATTCCTCCTATCAAATTAATAAAGCAATCAAGAGCATCTCTAATCCCATATCCATTAACCCTCTTTCCTCTCCTCCTCAAGGCCAAGTTTCTCTCCCTTACATAAAAGGGATCACTAACCTCATAACAAAAATCTTGTTAAAAAAGAACATTAAAACCATTTTTAAACTCCTCACAACTTTGAGGCAAATGTTCGAGTTAGCCAAAGATAAGTCTAACTCCATGTTGAATTTGGGTGTTTACCAAATCCCTTGTTCATGTGGAAAATCATAAATTTGCCAAGTTAGATGTCCCTTCAAAGCTTGCATTAAAGAAGATATTGTCAATACCAATCATCTTAGACTATAACTTAGCACTCTTTTAACTCGAAACATCTAATCTGCTTTGATCAAACCAAAATCCTCACCTCTATTCCTTTTTACAATTCCAAAATCATTAGAGAGGCCCTTGAAATAGAGAAACACCCCGAAAATTTTAATCGAGAGGATAGTTATAATTTAAGCCATTCTTGGCAACCAGTTATCCACCATCTAACTCATTAGCTAACCTTTTTTTCATCCTTATATTTAATAATCTCTTGTAATAATAAATTCTTTTACTTAAATTTTTTTACATATTGCTTTCTAATCCAATATATTTTCCATATTGTTTATCCTTTTAATTTTATCGATATTTTCTAATTTCACACTTATTCTCCTTCTTATATTTTCTATTTTTCTTATTCTCCTTCTTTTTAATAAATTATTTGATCATGCACTTCTATCCTTTCCATTATCCTCTTTAATTTTCTCTTAACCCCCCCCCCCCCCCCCACCATCCCATTTATCTATTTTAATTATCTTTTAATTTAATTTAACTAATCATTATTTATTTAAATCTTTTGGTTTGACCCTGCATCTTAACAGTTATTTATATATTTTATTTTATTTAATCTATTGACTTGACCCTTTATCTTAACAACTAATTAGATAATTTAATATTATTATTATTCTTTAACAATCACTTTCATTATTTTAATATTATTATTTAATGGATAATTATGGATTCCTCATTTTGTTAAAGTATTCACAACTCTCATTCGTAATCATTCAATTCTCAAAGTCTCTAACAATGGGTGGAGTGTCCACCCAAAATGTTGGACAAGAATAAACATTCTCCACATAGTTTCATCTGAGAATTTCTCTCAATATGAATAATTGTGGAAGTATACACTCTAATAATTTCATGCTTATCAATAATATCCACAAAGTAATTGGAATACACCCTTACCTTTGCATCCATTTCCACCTCAAGCTCAAAATCAACCTTGGCAACAAGGTTGGAGAGGGGCATATGGGGGAAATAATCCCCAATAATCTCAACAATTCTATCCACCATATCCTCAATATCAATAATATCAACCTCAATTATGTCAACCTTATCTACAATTGAATCCATAACCACAATTTTCTTTTATAAAACCTTTTCAATCACCATAAACACAAACTCCATTAAGGCCTACCCAGCTACCTACAAAACCTCTTCCAAACCCCAACAATAAAGTAGCTTAGCCTACTTACAATGTTGAGCCTTAAAATTTTGAAACCTATATGATTATGCCTCTTAATATTAATGATATCCATCTTAGGTCAAGAGGAGTACTTCATAAATATTCTCAAGTAATCATTGAAGAATAAAATGAGGACAAAATTCCTAAGAAAACAAATGATACAATAATAAAATCGATTATTCTTCCAATACATTAACTTTGTACATCTTCTCAAAATCCTCATTTTCTAGAAAGACTAAAGATAGATGAGAATGTATAAAAACAACCAATACCATCATATTATGATATGTTGGATGAATTAATGAACATTTGTATTCAAATTCCCTTGTTGCAAACAATAAAAGATATTCCGATATATGCTAAAAAGATAAATGAATTGTGTATAATTATGTACATCTCATTGAAAAGTTATTCGATATAATGATGGGAAGAATTTATATAGAAAAATATTTAGATCTAGGAAGTCCCATTGTAAAAATTCGCATTAATGATATTTCAATTCCAAACACATTTATTGATCTAGGAGTAGCTATGAATGTAATGACAAACAATATAATGGATGAATTACAATTGACCAATCTTCGATATACACCCATTATTTTACAACTAGCAAATAGAACCATTATAAAATCGGAAGGTGTATTAGAGGATATTATTGTCTTTGGACTCTTGGAAATATCCAATTGATTTTATGGTTCTTACACCTAAAACCAACCTGGGAGGACATCCATTAATATTAGGAAGGCCTTGGTTAGCCATGGTTGATGCATTTATTAGTTGTAGATATGGAGATATGACAATTTCTAATGGAAATGCAACAAAAAAAATTACACTTTATCCTCCTACCAAAATAATTACTAAATTAGAGAATAATGAATGGATTGATGATGAATTTGTACAATATGTTCTGACAATTTCACGAGCAATGACTTTTAAACAATATGTTGAAGAAACTCAAATAATAAAGGACAATTATGATTTTCCTCACTATCTTGGTGAACAAATACATAATTGTTATGTGGATATGTCAAACAAAGATTTTCAAGAAATTTGTAATGTATAAGACTTTTCATCATATAATTCTATGGTGTCATCGAATTTGTTGACAAAATTTGAAAGTATTCTTGTAGAGATTAATCCAAGGAAAACTCTAAATATTAATTCTAACATGGAAGAATCTCAAAAATATCAATTAATAAAGATGCTACAAAAACATGCCTATTCTTTTGCATGGGAATATACATATACATATACATATACATATACATATACATATATATATATATATATATATATATATAGAGAGAGAGAGAGAGAGAGAGAGAGAGAGAGCAAAATTCTATACTAATTAGACAACCTCATAGAAGCATGAATCCTAATTTGAGGTAAATTGTTAAAGAATAATTGAAAAAGTTGTTAACTGTAAACTTCATTTATCCAATTTCTGATAACTAGTTGGTTTCACCATTTGTACTTGTACCAAAGAAAAATGTTAAGTGGAAATTCTATATAGACTATACAGAGTTAAATAAGGCCACCCTAAAAGATAATTTTCCACTTTCTTTCATTGATCAAGTATTAGATAAATTAGCAGACAAGAAATATTTTTCTTTTCATGATGGTTTTAGTGGCTATAAACAAATAAAAAATTCATTGGAAGATCAAAACAAAACTACATTTACATCTCCATGGGGAACATATGCTTATAGAGTATTAAATTTTGAAATGTGCAATGCTTATAGAGTATTAGAGTATTAGAACATTTTTAGATATCTTTTATAACTTGGTTCATGATTGTGTTAAATTTTATATGGACTATTTCATGGTATATGGAAATAATTCTAAAGAAGCCTTAGAAAAGCTTGAAAAACTTCTTAGAATGTGCCAAGAAACTAATATTTTTCTAAGTCATGAAAAGTGTCATATGATTCTTAATAAAGGAATTGTTTTGGGTCATTATATTTCATGTAATGGAATTAAGGTTGATCGAGTAAAGATTGAATTCAATACCAAGCTCTTAATACCCAAGTCTCAAAGGAATGTAAGAAGTCTTCTTGGACATGCAGGCTACTAGCTACTATAGAAGATTTATAGAAAAATTTACAAAAGTAGCTTTGCACTATTTAAATTACTCACTAAAGATAATGAATTTTGTTTCCAAATCAATTAGCTTTTTATGCTTTGAAACAAAATCTCTCTGAAGCACCTATTTTAAGATGACAAAATTGGTCTCTCCCATTCCATATTTCTACATATGCTTCATATAAAAGATTATGAGCTATCCTCAGACAAAATTAACAACAAACTCCTTATGATATCTTTTATGTAAGTAAATAATTTGAATCCTGCAGAGTTAAATTATATAGTTATAAAAAATATTTTCTTGCAGTAGTTCGTGTTGTAAATAAATTCAAACACTACATAATTGGGTATGAAACTTTGATACATGTTGATCATTCTTCTATTAGATATTTAATTAAAAAACCTATAACTAATTGCATAATTACTAGATCGCTCTTGTTGTTACAAGAATTTAATATTAATATATTGGATAGACCTAGAAAGGAAAATAGTATATCTTATTTCCTTTCTAGAATCCAAAATGAGAATACATTAGTTCTTGTATATGATAGCTTTCCCAATGAAAATTTATTTGCAATTTATATAATAAAAAAATCTTTGGTATGACGATAATGTTAATTATTTGGCTATAGGGAAGTTGTCACAACAATTGACATTAAGAGAAAAAAAAAAAATTTAAACAAAGCACATCATACTTGTAGATAGATGGAAAATTGTTTTCAAAAAAGGACCATGTTTAATCATTAGAAGGTTTATAAGAGGAGATGAGGCAATGGATATATTAAAAGCATGCCATGATGAACCATGCAAAGGACATTTTTTCAATCAAAGAAATGCATATAAATTCATTCTTTCAAGATATTATTGGCCTACCATTTTCAAAGACACCAAAGAATATGTTAAAAGAGGTGACAGCTGTCAAAAAATGGCAAAGCTAGTTCAAGCTGATGAAATGTCACTACAACCACAAGTACTTATAGAACCATTCGAAAAATGGGCTCTAGACTTTGTAGGGCCAATTTCTCTAGTATCGAGATAGAAAAAATATATTCTTGGTGTACTGACTATACAATAAAATGGGTAGAAGCTAAACTTTTAATTTATGCCATTAAAATTGTTGTTGTAAATTTTCTATTTTAGTATATAATTACTCAATTTGGTGTCCCTACAAAGATTGTTACATATCAGAATGCAAGAATTTACATCCAAGGTTGTCCAAAAAATAGTGGAACAATACAATATTATGAATCGGAAGTCTTCTCCATATCATCCACAAGCTAATGGGAAAGTGGAATCAACAAATAACGTCCATGAAGCCATTTTAACCAAGACAATTCAACTATATCAAAAGTACTAGGTAGAAAAGCTTTCACAAGCACTTTGGGCATATTAGACTACATACAGGAACACTACTAGTCATACAACATATGAACTTGTATATGGAAAGCAAGTTTTTCTTTCCATAGAGTTTCAAATAAAGACCTATACAATATTAGCAAGCTTGGGACTAGATCTTTCAAAGGCACAAAAAAAGCTAACTCAACTCAATGAGTTGGATGAAATACAACAAGATGCAATCAAGAGAACCAGTGTCATTTAGCAACAAAGGACAAAATGGCATGACAAGTACATCAGGATAAAGAAGTTCAAACTAGGTGATTTCAGCCTCCTATTTGATTCTAGATTTGAAGATTTTAAAGGAAAGCTCCAAAACAGATTGGTTAGGTCCATATGAAATAGAGATAACTTATGATAATGCATCAATTCAATTCAAAACTATTGATGAGGAGGGTGCTTTTTCATGTTAATAGGCATAGATTAAAACTATATCATAAGCCCCTAACAAGAGAAGATTTTTTTCAAAATATGCTTCAACATTCAAAAATGGAGTTAATTAAAGGGGAGAATTCTTCTACCCCTCTTGAATCAACTTAATTTCATTTCCAAATATAAAAAATAAAATAAAAATAAATAAATAAAGGTATAGTTATGAAAACGAGGATGTTGGCATAACTATATAGGAATTCTAGCTGAAAACCATCTCTTGTGGATGGAATTCCTAAAAACGTATATATATTATATATATCCATAAAAATATAAAAACATAAAGTCATATGTGTGTGTGTACATAAATTCACACACACACACATATATCCAGCATGCAAAAATTTCATTTCCACCATTCAGTCAAAATTCAAGCAACATCAACAGATGGTGGCATCACAAGCAAAATTATATCTCAAGAATTCATGGATAATTTCAATCAAAGTCAGAAAAGCTTTAGTTCACAACAAAATTATATCAAATTATAGACTTGTTGTAGTTGTGCACACTTTACGTAGCCACTTTCAAAAATGATGAAGTATCTTTGCAAATCTATTTTCAACAACTTCATTAACTATAAGGGTCATCAAAGTAACATAGTGTTCAGGAAGTAAGATCCAACATTGAATTATCCAGCGACGTCAAGCAATTATGTTCTCAAAGCATGACGAACCAATCCAAGTTAGTTAAAGGTAAACATCGGGTAACATCTTAATTTTTTTTTATCTAAGAGACTATAAAGTTTAGAATGAATGGACATGTTTTTAACCTAAGCTCAAAAGGTGGCATAATTTCAAAAGGCTTATTTTAATGATAATAGTTTTCCACACATGTCAAATGATTCACTATATGTTGATTTGATTGCATCATTGATTAAGTTGCTTGAAAATCACCTTGATAGTTTCATTAAGTGATTAAGAAGTGTTATAATTACATAACATGGATTGAATTAGCCATTATCAAATCAGATGGAATTAACACTTTTGTCAAGAACATTTGAAATTAAATTTGTTTATCCCTCTATCATCCTTCTGTCATATTCATTTTTCCTAACGTTTATGCCTCTTCCACCTTTCCATCATATCCACTGTGCTTAACATTTATTCCATACATCCACCACCCTTAATAATAGTGATAACACGTCAAATTTAACAACTAATACTTCCTGAGCATTGAGGATGGAACCTATGGTAATATTTGAACCTATATGGCCTAAGTTCTTAAAATCTTATCCAAAATGCAAGGAAAGGTTCCAAAAATAAATTTGGTTAAAGCTCTTAGAAAAAATTCAAGGATATGATGTTGAAGTAACAAAGGCACTTGCTAGAGCCTTTGATGGAGTGGAAGCTCACATTAGGGATGTCCAATTAAAAATTAGTATTTCTTAGCTAAATCCACTGAATTCAAGGTCTAGAGAGAACTGCTTTAAAAACCAAAATATTTAGGTAAATACATGAAGGAGATTTCTGATAAACCCTGAGATGACAACAACAAATTGGAAAAAAGGCATACCAACCTAAAAATTCAAAGGGAAATGGAGAAATATTCTCTTTTTTCTCTAAAAATTCATCACTTGTGAAGGAAGGTATGGTCGGATAATGTTTTATCAAGTTCATCTCGTAATGCTTTTCTAGAAAGGTTATGAAATAAACTTATATCATTATCTCCTTAATAGTCTTAAGAAAACGGCTTCAAAAATTCAAAAAAACTATAGGAATATAGAAATACGTGTTAATGTTTTGGGCTTATTAATTTTATTATTTTATTTTATAGGTAATACGAGTCCTTATATGATTGGCATGCCTAACTTGTGGCTTGAGTATTCATGACCCAAGGGCATCTAATCCATCAAAATTAGCGAGGGATCGCACTTGGCCTAGGCCACACCATCCCTTAGAATGACTAGATTTTTGCCCACAAAGTTTTGAACCGATGACCTTTTCACCATGGAGTGTCTTAATAGGGAATCTTGTCACCCTCTATTCTGCGCCTTGTGAACAGGCTTGTTAAATTTTAATTGAAGAATAATTGCATCAAAAAGGGGACAATTAAGATAATTCTCTCTTGAGAAATCACTTCAAAGAAGCTCCAGAAGCTTCACAAGAAATAGATACTCTAGGCCATAGAAGAAACGCATTTTGGTTAGGGTTTTAGAGCCCAAGACTCAAAACTCTAAGCTTATAGTAGAGTTATAAAATGAGCCAATAAATGGGTCTAAAGGCAAATTTGAAGAAAACCTTGAGCCCGTAGATAATTTTGACCCTGAAGGTTCTCAAGTGAAGGAAATAACTGAAGAGAGGGTTTCAAGTTTGAAACCATGAAAAACTAAGGAAGAAACACAAAATAAGAAGGGGGGGAAGAAAAAACAAAAGAAGAAAATACTTGCACCATAATTGAAGAACAATTGAGACATAAAGGAATTCATAGTTGAAGAAGTAGTAGAAGGAAAAAGTTCATGGAAGAAAAATTCAAATACAATAAACCCTAAGTCTGATGATAGACCCTGGAGAGTTACTCAAAGTACAGCTAAAGAATTGACGAGGAAAGAGAATGTTGATCATCCAATAAACAATATTGAAAATAATGATGAAGAAGGAAATAAATCATCATGGAAAACAAATAAGAAACCAAGGTTTCTACTTTGATGACATCCACAATAATTGGATCTTAGCCCCAAAATTAACATTCCTACACCTTTTTCATATACATCATTATCACAATAAGGGGTGACCAATCCAAGAATTTATATTATTCAAGGCACTCCACAACAAAGGGAGACCAATCTAAGAATTGACGTTTCTTAACAAAAGGTATATGAATATATTAATTTTCTTGAAAAATATGCTCAACATGAATAGGTACAATAGTCCTCTAGTTATTCCCTTGTTTTTGGTCCACCAATATCTCATTTTCATAGCTTACTGCCATCTCGTATAGACATTCTGTCATTTGATAATTTTAAAGAAAAGTATACAATTGAGAATTTAAGACAATAATCAAAGAGTTGGAGGTCTTAGAGTGAAAATGAAATCTTGAACACATAGATTCAAAAGAAGTTGAAAAGGATGTAGCACTGGTATAAGAAGAATTTAAAACTCAAGAAAGCTCATGAGAAAATGCATTCCAAAATTAATAATGTAAATTCTAGAATACTCTTGAGGAAGCCAATATGGTCAATATCTATGAGGAAGAAGGGAGCTCAGGGCAGTAACCTGGATATTATCATCCAAGATACTGAGACCATACAGTGACAGGAAGAAACTATACAATTTTACAATTTTGTTGATGCATTAGGACATGTAAAATCCTCAATGAGGGGGAATTTTGAGGTCCAAAAATAAGCTCTTTTTGTCACTTTGTTATCATTAGTTTTTCCTATCAATGCTCTTATAATCCCATCATAGATATCATTTCATAAACTTATGTTATCATTTATGCACAAACACCATGCTTGAGCTACAATGGTTACAATTGAAGAATTTAAAGGTAATCATGTCCATCTCTCTATAGTTTTGTATTTTTCTTTATAAAAATAGTTTAAAATGTTATGACTGCAAAAACTTACATATTTTATAGATGTTCCTTTTTTGTATCCAAATCACAAGTTACCATATCTCCAAGCGAGATCCAACAAAATAAAAAATTGAGGGATGTGGAAAAAAATGAAGAGATGGTTTCCACCTAAAAATGTATCCAAAAGATATACACATCACCATTAGAGCTTGGTCAAACATCCTTGTCAACATTTCAAGTGGTGGAAAAAGTATGTGGCAAATTATGAGTTTATTGGCAGTTGTTTATATTATGTGATGGATAAATATCATATAGATCAAGATACAAAATCTTTAAGCAATATTCATGCTCCCACCATGAATCTCGTAGATTATCAAGTCAATATTTTATTTGCACATAATCTAAAAATTATTATTTATTCCTAAAGTGAAGCAACAAAACTCATGAGACAATTTGATCTCTTATATTATAAATACTTGTGTTCTTTTTTATGAAAACAAGTCAGGTGTATTGAAACAGTTCCAGTTTAATATAGTTTTCTTGTTCTTATGATGTTTCATTCATGATCTTGTTTAGAATTGTGGTGATACTTGTTTTAGCTTCTTGGAGTTATATTTAAGCAACATGTAACCCAACTAGGAAGGGTCCCCTATGAGGATGCACAATGCCATTATTCTTTACATGGTTAATCTATCTATGTTTCATTTCACTTTCATAAACAAAGTAGATTTTATTATGGTTATAATGGGTAATTTATTATGATAAAAAATTGCTATAAAATACATATAATCTATGTATTTTGACTCATTTGCAAATTTTAGATGGTTTTGGCTCAGAGATGATCTTATCTCTTCATGTATATTTCTTCTTCAGAGTCCCTCATTTCTCACTGTTGTCCTTCTTCTTCATTTTGTCTCAAGCTATCTTCCTCTCCTCTTCATTTTCATTGATTCCAAAAAAAAATATTTTTTAATAGGGCCACTTGGAAAGAAATTCATCAAGATGAGGAATTCCATATTCTCATGGCTTTGGCTTTGGACATAGTTCTCCATAGCTCTACTGTCCATATTCCTTTTCAAGTGTGCTTTGGGTTCCAAACATTGGCCCCAGTTGATGTAGCTTTGCTCATTTCGTCTTCACTAGCATAGTCCTCCTATGCTCAAGTTGAGGAAAACAAAGCAACCAAATTTATTTAATGGATCCAAAACCTTCCAACAACAAGTTAATGATATCATGTAGAAATCCAATGCCAAGTATAAAAAATGACATGACCAACACATGGTTCCACACAAGTTTCAAGTTGATGATAATGCGTGGTTGCATTTGGAAATGGAGCACCTCACAAGCCACTATAGGAAGTTGTGACCACATCAATATAGGCCTTACACAGTCACAAAGGTTATGGGTGAAACAATTTTGAATTGAGAATTTCCCCTTTCCTTGGCTTGCACCCAATATTTAATGTGGAGTTAGTTTAGCTGTATTTTACACTTTTGTTGGAGACATCGAAGGGAACTCAATAATTTTCCCCCATAAAACTAAATCCTAATTGAATTTAATAGGATATATTCGATCATATCATAGAAATTAAGACAAAGTATTCCCACTGGTTGCACATCCAACTCTACTAGCTTGTCAAAGCAAGTTAGCATCTTCACAAAGGTAAGTGGTTCACCAAGAGTTAAATTTAGTAGAATCTTACCCATCTGATGGGAAATTCACATAATGGATACCATTTCTTCCTAAGTGGTGAGAACTAACCTAGGTGGATATTAATGGCCACCCACCTCTTCCATTAACTCAATTGTTCTCCATCTTCTTAGTAGTTTTTCCATGGTTTTTGGGTCCCAAACGTTTGAGGTTTTTTTGAGGCCCTAGATGATTTTTTTTTTTTAAATTTTGGCGGTGAAGGTTGTTACAATAGGCTCTTTCCCTAGTCCTTGGATATTTCTTTCCAATGAGCTATCGTGTGCCCCAAACAGAGATTGTATGCAAAATTTATGCCTCCAAGAAGTTGTTTTACAAACTAACCACCTTAGGGCCCACAAACCTTTTGGCACTTCATCTTCTATGGTTACTATTTTTTACCTCTAAGGTTCTTTATTTATGTTAAAATTATACTCTTATGGATCCTTGTAATATCTTTTGTGAATGCATGTAGCCAACATCTCTCTCCCTCTTCAAGGATAACTACCATCATTCTAGATAGCTTTTGTTCTATGTTATTTTGTTATTTTATTATTAATAGAAGTTGAATTTTCATTGCATTATTATGCTCTCTATTTTATTTCTCTGTATGTATTTGTTTCAATTCCTTTCCTCCCTTTCATTTCATTCCTTTCACATTCCATATCACATTTAGAGCCACTCCTCTAATTTTTCTCATCAGTCAACTTTGTTAGCTCTCCGTAATTTCCCTAGGTTGAGGAGAGAAATTCAGAGGTAACCATAAACCACTTGGAAGTTGAAATCTAGCCCTTGAAACTTTAGAGAGGGTTCTCTCTATCTGAAAATTTTGATTGCTTAGATGTTAGGCTAGGTATGATTCTTAGTGGGTATGACTTTTAAATATCTGTTGGAAGGAAAGAAAAGAAATCCATTGGGCAATATGGTCAACAATGTCAATGGTTTCCAATGAGAGGAGAAGAGAGAGAGGGATCTTCTATAGGGTAAAGGTAGCTAGTATTTTTGGAGTTTTTTAGTCAAAATCATTGTAGAAGGGTGAGTGGAAGATAAATGGAAAATGACATGCAGAGCATCAAACAACAGGATGAATTCTAAATATCATTTTAGCATAAAACATATATGTTTAGCAAATTGAAACAAAGCACCATTTAAAGTGAATTATGAGTCAATATATTTTTTTAAATAAAAAATAAGAAACATTTCAAAGAATGATGGATAACATAATGAACTTACAAAACCAAGAAGCACATATCCAAAGTAACTAACATAGGAATCCCTGTAAAATTCAGCCTTTGTCCTTTCATTCACTCTAAAATCAAGAAAATGCAATGCACACAATGTTCTTCCTTCTCAAACCTAACCAACCCTTTGCTTAATTACAATTACATCATAAATAGAATAAATAAAAATCATTTCCCACCTATAGGGACCGAATTCCTCAATAAAATTTTAGTTTCTACCTAATGCAATGAAAATAGAACTAATTTCTGAAAACTAGGGACTGTTTGACTAAACGTTTTCCAAGAATATTAAATTAAATTTTCAGTCCAAATCGAGCTTATGAGACATTAGATGCTTCAATACATTTACCAATACCATAAAAACAAATTACAAGAATTTTTTACTTGAAAAACTTTGTCAAAATGATGATTGTGTGGAAGCGCAACATCAGCGATGCACAACCTCCTAATTCATCAAAAAGACAAAAGTGTAGCAGAAAAGCACATCGCTCCATGGTTGAAGTACCTTCAGTCAATCTATGGGTTTATTGATGATTTCATCACATGTGAATAGACCTTGACATGGACAACTTCCTCCTTATAATATTTCTTCCATCATATAAAGCCCCCAACTTTGACAATTTCATCTACAGCCAAAAACACAATGCCAGTGAGAAAGCGCAGTGCCACCTATTTTTCATGGTTTTGAGTAACAGTGAGGTCTCTGAATAAGATTCACATGTTGGTGATGATGCTGACACAATGGTGATCATGTTTTAGACTCCTCTCAATCCCCCTTTCACCAAAAATGCAAAACTTCCACCTTCACATCAAAAACCCTAACCCTAATGCTTGGCTTGCACACAAAACTGTCGTGTGGGTTGCTTATTTTGAAAGTGACTTAAGAATCCTAACTAACTATGTTTTCAAGAGGGACTTCATGCAAAATATAATCATCTTTAACCTCAACCCTATTAAACAAGCATACTTAGCAAAAAAATAAAAATAAAAATTACCTTGTTTTACCATGTTCCAACATTCAAACTTTGGTTGCTTTAGCCAAGTCCAATTTACTTCTATCCTTATCCTACATATCTTTCAATTGTTTTTTGGTATCCCTTAACTCCTTCCTCATGGTAAGATTATGCTTGCATATATTCTTCAATTTCCTATGTAGTGGGAGGGACCTCTTCAACATATATTTAGCATTACCCATTTTTGGTTGATAGATGTCCAAAATATCACTCATCTTTTTCCTAGCCATTTCATCTTGCTCCTTGAGATCAAGAATCTCTCTATGAGCCTTCTTAAATTTCATTCTCAACTTGTTGAATGTATGTTGGCCCTCATTTATGTTTGTCTTCGTTTCTTCTTGTACTTCCTTCTCTTCCTAAATTTGCAATTTTTTAACTGAAGATCTAGTGACTCTAGTTGTTGGAGCTTCTACCTCCTTAATATCCTCTTTTACTATATTTTCTTTGCCCTTAGATTTGTTTATAGCTAGTGTAGCCTTTGTCACTGTTTCTTCCTCATTAAGCTTAGATGTCCTTTCTAAAGCTACCTTCTTCAATTCCATGTTATCCTGCTGCAACTGTGAAATAACCATATGGGCCTTCTTTAGTTGCTCTTGTAGTTGTGTAATCTCTGTCTTTATCATCAATAACATCATCTTCTTGCATATTTTCCATGGCTTCAAATGTATGCTCCAAGGGAAACTTATTTGTAGCAGATCTAGTAAGGGGCTCCTGGGGGACAACTACTTCCTCAGGGGGAAAATCCAACTTCTTACATTTCTTCTTATCTGATGAATGAATTGCAACTGAAGACCTTTTCACATAACTTCCAATTGGTGATTGAATGTATCTTACCACTACTAAGGGTGTCTCCTTCTTGCTGCCATAGCTAGTTTGTAATTCAACTACCAGATTTGCAATACAAATGACTGCCATGAATGATTTCTCTTATTTAGCTCCTCCAACACTAGCAATTTAGTTAAGGAGAAGTGTAAAAGGCTAGGTTCCACTTGGATTTTTTTTCCCTGCACTTTGTCTTACATCTTGCTAAGACTCTTGAATAGATAGAAAGGCATATTCAAGGGGATCTTCCCTATAAAATGCATTAAAAGTCTAAAATGGTACTGGTATATCCTCCCAAACCTACCCTCAAAGGTAAAATATCTCTTAATTGCTTGCAAAATCTTGTTGTGGTGTTCAAGTAAATACTCCTTAGGGACAATGGATCCATACCCTTTATCTCTATACTCAGGCTTCAAAAAATATTTATAATTGGAAATATCAAGAGGGAATCTTTGTTGCAGTTGATATTGTGACATATGAAACTGGAAAGGTAAGCTCTCCAATCTTAACCTCCAAGCCATTAAAATTCATAGTGATTCCTTAGTGAGTTATACATTATACCCTTGATTTTTTTCATAGAATCTAACACATCCAACTTTCTCAAAGGCAACTCTGATTGATGGTTTTGCATTGATGAATGTGAGGTCTTGGGGTTCAAACCTGACAATGGCACCTCTCTTATGTCTCCTTATCTCTGGATTTGACATGGTTTTTTACAGCAAAGGTATACTCTAGGGCTTCTAAAATTAAATTCCATTGCAGGTTTATATGAAGGTTGCAAACAATAACTTGGTTGTTTGGCAAGGATAAAACATAAAAACGCAGCGGACATGTAAAACGCAGCGAAACTAGAGAAAGCATAGCGAGTGTGCAGAAAATGCAGCATGCATAAAATTTAGGAATTTATAGGGTTCCTAGGTGTTTTGTGAGTACATGGATGCAATTTGAAAGTCATACAAAACCAAGGCTTCAAACAAGACAATAATTTTCACCTGGATAGACAATTTGACCCTCGATTTAAAAGAAACGCAATGTCTATGTGTGAGCGCAACGCCTATTTGCAAGCGCAACAATTCCCCTACCTCCTTTGTGCAGCGACCTCCAAACACCATATATCCATGTTCCAATGGAAAGAATGAATTTTCTGAGGTATCTCTTAAGATTAATCATGCATTTGAACTCCCAAGGTGATCGAATGCGAGTTTGATGAGTAATGATTACAATTTTGAATTGAAATGAATGTGCAGCACTTTGTCAGAAGCGCAGCGCTATCCTCCTGACAAATATATCGGTAATGATGTCATTAATAATCAATATTTGAGACCCTAACTGACTCAGGATACCCTACAATTTTTTTCACATGATGACAAGGCATGACAACAAGTCCTTACTCATGATCCTTTGATTCAACTTGACCCTAGACCTACATAACTCGACCTCTTAGGATACAAAAGACCATTTTTGTGACTCTTCACACACTTTGACATAATTAAATTGAATAATGAAACTTTATTCTATAATAGAACAAATAGCTTGATATCTATAATATCAAAGCTCAACCTTTTACACATCTACCAAATAATTTTAAAAAGACAAAACTTGTTTTTTGATTACTATGACTATAGGATAATAACAAGCTTCATTTTTTACAATATAATGTATATTATCTCATAGCATACAAAACCCATAATACTATAACCCAAATTAATTACAACCATATTTCATTAACCATAATTATAAAACCATGGTATAAACCATCATGTGCCACAAAATTGCTAAAATTAAAAACTGTGTGCTGAAAACTACAAAAAATTGATGCAAAAAACCAACCAAGTTTTTTTCAAGGCTATCACCTCCCCTACAACCCATCCAC
Organism: Pinus tabuliformis; assembly: GCA_031772625.1. Taxonomy (NCBI): domain Eukaryota; kingdom Viridiplantae; phylum Streptophyta; class Pinopsida; order Pinales; family Pinaceae; genus Pinus; species Pinus tabuliformis. Next base: position 222,010,635 of record CM062817.1, on the reverse strand, counting down.
TGCACCCAACACATATTAATCATGCATGGGGCTATACATGAAAAAAATGTAACACACCCAATAAACCCTCATCCCATACCACCTACAATCCTTCATCATCATTGATTCATAAATGAGGAACTTATAGCTAACTCACCTCACCAAGACAAACATCTAGAAATAAAAATAAATGATGTCCCTTAGTTGGTATATCTAGGAATGAAGTATTTATTCTAAATAGAGATAACATGTTTTATAGCTATACTTATTGTGCTCTCAGTATGATAGGCCTCAACACAAGGTAGACATATAGATTGATGTGGGTGTATATATGTTCAAGCAACAAATATCACTTACAATTCACACACTCCACATTCACATATATCCCTAATGATATGGTTGTAGCATATGTTTTAATAGATTGATGTCATTTACATTACACATAGATAAGTTGTTACCTTTGGTTTTTACAACAGATAATCAATTATATTAACCAACCAATTAACACACTATAAACACAACCATTTTAGGTGTTGTGGGTGTGTGGGCACTGTCAAAAATAGTTATTGAATTGATTTTAGCGATTATATTGTGTTAGGTTGTTTTGATAAGTGATATCATTATCTATCAACACATGCTTAAAATAAAGTGGATTAACACATGTCCAATTAATGATGACTAAATTTGGAACATTTTATGTCAATTGACATTATGTCCTAGGTGAAATTGGGTTATAGCTCATTGGACACACATCCACAAGATACACTTTAGTCAATAATGCATATCATAGGTAAAACGTGTTCACTCGAAGCACCAGAGTTTAGGAATGGGTAATGACATTTTAGGATTTGACCTGTGTATTCAACAATACATATATCATTGTTTATTTTATCGTGCAAATAACTCAATTAACAATGCAATGGAGCTATAAAAACAACAATTCAATAATCCACATGATTAAAACTATCAATCACTTCTAGAATTAGAATAACATATAAAAACCCCTTAGAATAGAGTGCTAATCCAAGCATAGCATTTAAGCAAACCATACCAACATATATTTATCCTGGGAAACCAAATTTCGATGTGGATTTTATTATGATCAAGAAATTTCTACAAAAAGGTAAACTGCATATATTTTATGTATTTTGACTCATTGGAAAAATTGCAAATGGTTTTGGCTCATAGATAAGCACTCTCTTCATGCAAACTTCTTCTTTAGAGTCCTACATTTTCCAATTTTATCCTCATCCTTCATTTAATCTCAAGTTATTTTCCTCTCCTATTCACCATCCCTTGATTCCAACAAAAACCTTTTTTTAACAAGGCCACTTGGGAGGACATCCCTAAAGATGAAAGTCATTTCATCATCTTATGTCTTTGGTTTTGCATAGTTAATTCAAACTTTGTTGAAAATTATATTACAAAGTTGTTTGGCTTTACATAGTTAATTCAAACTTAGTTGAAAATTCTATTACAAAATTTGGGATGAGGAAATTTGTTTGAACCCATTTTGAATCAATCATCTACAAGAAATACATCCCATAATAATTATGATACTTTCTCATCCACCCATGAATCTTCACCCCATGCTACTTTTGTTTCGACATCTTCATAAAGATTCGTTCCCATACCACCTATGCCACTTCCCCTTAATAGTTAAAACCCTCTTCACCCCATGCTACTTTTGTTTTGACATCTTCATAAAGATTCGTTCCCATACCACCTATGCCACTTCCCCTTAATATTTAAAACCCTCGTAAATCTAAAAGGATTCTAACATCTCATGATTCATGGGCTTTTCACCCTCCAACTATAGCCCCAACATATATTTTATCTCACTTGTGAATAACTTGAAGTTTTGAACGTCATCCCTAGTTACAAACTGATAATATTTTTTCATTTTGTTCTTATTTTTTCCATGGGTTTTTCACCCTCCAACTATAACCACAACATATATTTTATTTCACTTGTGAATAACTTGAAGTTTTGAACCTCATCCCTAAATACAAACTGATAATATATTTTCATTTTGCTTATTTTTTCCTTCGAAAAAATAAGAACCAATACATGACACAAGAAAAGTTCCATTGATGTTTTGATATCACTCATTATGTTCCTAAATGCCAAATGGAATTACACTTTTAAAAAAATGAACGAATACATCTTTATGAAATAAAAACTCAAATTAATGATTATATTAATAAAAATTTCATAATATACATATATCTTATATGCCTTATGATCTTTTATATCACATAATAATAACTCTTATGATCTTTTATATCAAATAATAATAACTCTAAATTAATTGTTATATCAAACAGTAATAGTAATAGCTCCAAGTTGATAGTTATATTGATAAAATATCGTACGTTACATAAGATATGTGTATCTTATACTTTTATCAATATAACAATGAATTTAGAGTCATTATTTCATAAAGCCTTTTAATTTTCCATTTCCATTACTCTAGTGTAGTAGGTGTTAGTAAACCCTTGGTGTAGATGTCCCCACATTTACTATGTTTGTTACATTATTTTCATTTTTTTTAGTGTATTTCAATTTTGTATTTAGGAAGACAAAAGTCACCTTGCACCATCACCAAGGTCTTATTGTTAGTCATTTATCAATATTATTCTTAAGTGACTTTTGTTAGACATCTTTAACATAGCCTCAATTGTTTTGTTTGTGAACACTATGAGTGACATAATAGTTGCCCCAATTTCATAAGTTCCACTGTTTGAGAAGCTTCCTTCTATGCCTTTGTTTATTTGTAAACTAGAGTGACCTACAAAGTCCAATCAAGGTAGCACTGGATAGAATCCAATTATGGGTGCTCATGAGCTCACAGTAGGAGGATGGGGGTCAACCTTGATGATAAGGACACTCCTGTTCATGTAAAAATTATCCCAACATCTACTTCACATGACATTTTTTCATTAGGAAATCAATATAAGGATTTTTTTTTTTATATCTATAATGGCTTAGCTTCTCCTATCTTTATAGCAAAATTTTATTCCCCCAACTACATGGCATTCATTTTGATCTAGTGACAACACTAGCAGATTTCAACATTGTGCTTGTGGTGATTTTCTTTACAGCGTTTTTATTTATAATTTAGATATAATTTTATTTCATATTTGTAGACTAAGAAGTAATATTTTTTCACAAATTAAAAGTCATTAAGAATTCAAACCTTTTAAGACTTAAAGGTGTATTTTTTTCATTGCTTAATTCCTCAATGTACCTTGGTTTTTAATTTAAAAAATAAAATTCTAGTACCTCAAACCAAGATCTTGAAGAATTCCTATAAATTAGTGGTTACAATAACATCATCTTCTTGATAATATTCTTTCGTTTTCCATGCTTAGATCCTTTTAAATTGTCATCAATAAAGGTTCCATTTAAGAATGGTTTAGCGATAAATTCTCAGTCCAAAGCCTTATCGATTGGACCAAATGTAGCAACCAAATTGGTGTTGTAATGGTGATGTGCATTGTAATCAATTTGAAATCAATGATGAGAAAACATTTTATATCCAGCACTCATACATTTTATATCTCAACATTCAATGTTGACACAATCTCTTCCCAGCGAACATGTTTTTATCCATTATGCATCGTACCATTCTTTTCACCATCTAAAGTAGACTTCATTTTTCATTCCCTACATTAAATGCTTTCTAATGCAAACCAAAAACCAAAAATATCGTTCCAAATTATATAATTTTTTCCATGAGAAATATTATTATATTGCATGTAAATAATACACATGTTTCGATCCTTGAAAAATTGTTTAGACAATAAAACTTGAAATCGTTACCAGAAATACTTATTATAAATATAACATATCACTTGGCACTTGGGGCAATTGACCTCAGATAAGTAAGAAAACAAGATTTTTCCCAACAACCCAAACTAAACTTAATTAATTTCAAATTATATAATTTTCTTTTGAAACAAACTTTTTTCAACTTAACTATAAAAATTAATCTAAAACTCCCCACAAATTGTATAATCTAATTTCATTTTGTAACCTACTTTCTTCTATTTGCACTGCAATTTTAAAGTATATTTATTATTTCAAAATCATGTAAAGGTTCAATGCAATTTTATTTAGATCACTTGAAAACAAAAGTCTAAAATATATATTTTCTAGTGAACTCAAGTTTCATATAATTTCTTTTTAAATTAATTTTATTAAAAGGTATTTATTCCATTGAAGTCATGTTTAATATAGTTTTTTTTAAATTAATTCCGTTCAAGATAGCAAGGAGGAGGATGGTATTAAAGTTAAACTAATCTTAGAATTATTAAGGTTGGATGCTTGATCTCATTATTTTGTTATTTGTATAGAAATAACGTGCAAGGAATATGTTATTTTTGCAGATAATTGTATTTCCCTTCATTGTTTTTAAATTTATCATGTTTAATATTACAAATATTATTGTGTCAAGAGAGACGATTTTTATTTTGATATGGGGAAGATATTGTAGTGTCTGTGGATGAGTGTAAACATTTAAATGTTGGTTCAATATGGGAGAGATGTTGTAGTGGTTGTAAATGTTTGTAGAACTTTAAATGTTCACTTAATACGAGAGAGATATTGTAGTGTCTGTCAAATGAAGTTTTGGACCAAAAAATAATAATGATAAAACATAATGTCGACTCAATTAAAAAATTAATAAAAAAATAAAATGTAGTAAAAAGAATAAAATGAATTGATTAAAAAAAAAAAGTAAAATGTAATAAAAATAATAAATCAATTCAATTCAATTTATTATATTGTAATTTTATTTTATTATATTTTTTAATTGAACAGGTAAGGGTTGTATATCAATAAAGGTTGGATTATGGGTCAGGACCTTTACAATAGAAATATGATATTTGGCCATATATGTATTCAACTGTCTATACATTCAAAAAATCAGCGATGATATTGTCATTCCTGCTTTTACAAAAAGCATTACAATTGAGAACATGACAAAAATTATGGAGGATCAAACAGTGTTTGCATGGAAACATAAAACTATTTTAAGATTTGAGATGACCAACAAAAAAGCCTTCGATGATAACGTTTATCAACTGCATCTATTACCAAAAATATCATCCCCATGAGGTTGACAAATATTCTTCTTCTTTGAAGTTGTGTTAGGGGCAATGCCACCTAAACTAAGTTGTACACTTCCAAAAATAATCTTCTCCAATTTCAAAGCCTGAGCATTAAGGGAAAAGATCTCCTCATGTAACCCATTCAAATAAATTTCCATGTCGCTAAGATGGCACAGGAGCTTCTCTTCCAAAATAAGTTGGAAATACTGACTTTTCTTTTCAGCGATGTTATCCTCCCTCTTCCTAGCATCCAGCAAGGCTTTGGCCGAATCCATAAATTTTTCAAGAAAAAAGTCATCATTTCCAAGCTCGAGAATCTTTGGGGCTCTGTCATGTCCAAATAGGTCTACTGGAAACAAATAGATGGCACACCAACTATGTTGAACCAATCTTTAGGAAGTAACAATATCCCATAGAAGCCTACGAGAGGTCGAGGAGCCATTAAGTAGGTCAAATCACTATTCCATGAGCTAGACTAACACATATAATCCATAGTTGAACCAAAATATTCAATAAGATGGGGAGAGGACTCTTGATGGGAGTTGCAGGGTGACGACATTAACTTCATCCCTCTACGTCGTGAATATATCATCTTCTCCACATGAAAACCCACCATATCCAACCAAGGGAAGAATAAATACAAGTATCGAATTAGACATGAGAATTTTACGAAACGTTTTCACTTTTTACAAGGATTGCACCACTGAGGTTGAATTTTGAAAATTTTTGGCCAAAGAATGTAATGTATTCATACCATAGATCCCATCAACTTCAATAAATGCACTGAGGAATGACCAAAATGTGAGGTAGGAAACCTCACCCCATGGATACATAAATTTATATGACGGGAAACACCTAGCCAATGATCATATACCTTGGGAATATGATCATGGGTAAGGGATTGGGGCATATTTTTCTATTCCAATATTTATTTATATTTTTCCTTAGCCTAGAGAGGATCCTTTTTTTCCAACATATATGTCACTGTGTTGAGGTGTTTGTACACATGAAATTGATTCAGATGTTTGAAATAAGAGGTGATTAATGAGCCCACAAGGGTAGGCGAGTTGGTAATCACAATGCAGTGAAGTTCGTTAGAAAGGTGGGCTCCATACTGAAGGTCACAAGTTCAAATCCCCCAGACTTACCCTGGAGCTATATAGAGGGGCGGACGCAGTTCCTAGTGGTTATAGAGGTAGCGGTCAGAATCGACCCCGTGTAACGCGAGTCACGAGGCTGCCCCTGTTTCCGATTCCACTGTAATAAAAAAAAAAGAGGTGATTAATGAAATCCTTTGAAGAATGGGAGGATTATCTGAGCACATCCCATTTTTTACCTTAATAATTTGGCAGATAACTAGCATTGAATCGTCACAAACCAATAAATTGATAATTTTCTTTACCATGGCTCATTTTAGGCCTTTCCACAAAGCAAGGAACTCAGCTTGGTTATTGGATGTAGTACGTAAACCCTAGGAAAATTGAAACATAATTTCTTCATCAAGGATAAATAAATCCCCTCCTACTTCTGCCTCCCTTAGATCCCCAATAAAAGATCCATCAAAAAAGAAAATATATTTATTTCTAGAATTTCTCCATTATGAAAAAACTATCTAAGTAAAACATAGGATGGGAATCTTAATACATGGAGGATGAAGCATTTATTTTCTTGGGAGATGGAATTTCCTGTTAACCTGGATCCATTCGCGAATTTTTGGATTTAAATTCTCCAGATCATTTTCAATGTATCACCTGGAGGAAATGGATTCAAAGGGAAAGGATGTTGCTTTGAAAGAAATTTTTTGGGGATTTTAGAACTCATTATTGAATATGGCTTAGTTCCTTGCGATCCAAATAGACCAACATAGAAACTTTGGGAGGGCTTCCCAAAATCTAATTGGAAGAGAGGACACCTTTCAAATCCAAGGATATTTTAACTTCCATATATCAAATAATTCCACCCACGATTTCGGGATATAACAGAGATAACGCACTAGAGAAAAAAAGGCCAAGTTTCAAGAGAAAAGGGACAATGCCATAATAGATGAGATATATTTTCCTCTGTGTTGGAGCACAATACATAGTGTGTCAGATCATAAATATTCTTTTTTTTCAAATTTCAGTTGTGAGGATTTTTTTATGGGCAAGAGTCCAACAAAACAAATTAACTTTTGGGATGGTGTCCTTACTCCATTTATTTTACCATAGTTTGCATGGAGGTGGGTGGGAAAGTCGCTTAACTAGATGTGCCTATCCCAATTTCAATATGTATTTATGTAGTAGACTTAACTTCCAGGTGTGAAGATATTGCATAGAGATATAAATAGGGGCTGGACTTTTTAAGGTGGCAATCAAATAATCCCATTGAGACCTGAGATGGATCAGAAGCTCTGGTATTGACCACCCTTTCCATTGAGCTTAATCATCCCAAAGAGAGATCTCTCGTAATTTTATAAATTCTTCCCGCTACATCCAATTGGCTAATTCTCATAATTTCTCAGTTCCTCCCAAAGGGCGATTAGGGGAGAAAATTTCTTACCATATATTAATTCTAGCACCATTCCCTAAACACCAACTTAGATTATCAATGATAAGTGGAGTGGAATTTGTACAAAGCTTCGATATTTTGGATCCAAGACTAGACCAGTTGACTGTTTCAACCCTAAGAAATCATGTTTTATTTAAATAATTTCTTATGAAATCCAATTTCCACCATTCCTTCGACTCCAAAATGATAGGCCATATATTTTTTTCTCCAAGAACTAAATTCATATACAGTGTACGTTTCATCGCAAGACCACCATTTTCCTTAGGTAGTGTTAACGGTGCTGGACTCGCCAACATGTCAAGGGGATCTCCCCAATAAGAAGTCCCAATTAGACCTCAGATCATTTGGTGTAGGAGTCCTAGCAGTGGGTCGTAAGGTAATGCCTTGACCACGATGTCGAACAGAGGCAAGTAAGACAACTCTGTCAGTAGCAAGGGTGTGACTAATGTAGTGAATCAAAGAAGGTGTATGAGAGGTTCTAACACATAAAGGGGAGATGAGGGTGAAGGTGAGTTCGAGGTTGAAATTGATCAATCCCAACTTGGCTAGGAACACATAAAAAAAAAGGACATTCACAGCTTCCAACGGAGCAGTCCACTCAGATGCGGTAGTCACAACATGCAAGGTAAGAAAACACGTACATCACTCACGGATCAATCTAAGATGAGTACAACGGTTGTTACAGCAAGGTTCATGTGAAGGATCTATCTGGTGTCTGGAAGAGCAGTTGACACAGATGGGACAGCATTAACAACATATACAACACATTAATAACAAGATTCATATAACTGCATACAAATCAGTTCATACACAAATACGTAAGTTAAACAACAAATATCATTAAGGCAACCGGAGCAGTCCAACTACAATAACAACATATGAAAGAAAATGTGTTGGATCTTATTATATAAAGAAGTGTATGCTACAATCATACAATACATCCATGTAAACCTACTAGCCCCATGTTATCGGGAAAACTAGTGTCCATTCAGAGCTGCTAGTCCCACTAAGACAGGTAGCTGTCTTAGAAACAAACAAACTAAAGTTACTTGTGTTTTCCTTTATGAGAGATAGATGAGAAAGAAGCAGAGAGTACCAACCTCAGTCTTTTGCTTGGCTCCTTTCTTGTTTCCTTTCCCCTTTGACAGAACTTCACCACTCTTTCCTCACTTGTCCCGCTTCAAAGAACACCTGTAGAGTCAAAGCAGCATAATACCATCAAAGCATAGAGATCTATAACCATAAACAATATAGGATCAGATGTATATTAACCATACAAATGCATACACAAATACAAGATTCAGAGATACACAAGCATATGGAGGAAAACTCAAATAGCTTTATTGATAGAAGTAGTAGAAGAGAGGATTACAACCCATTGGTCTAACCCAGTGCCATCCTCCCAGCATGAAAGCCCTCTTCACCTCATGAAAAGCTTAGATCACCCAACAATACAATGTTGCACAGAGAAACCAACAACACTTCCTTACAAAATACAAAATTCCAGCCTTTGGATCTCTAGGATGAGGGATCCATATATAGATGTTTGCAGGTGGGTGAGTCAGCTTCTGGGATTTTGATTAGTGTCATCTCTCTGATAGTTCTTGGTTCCACTTGGAGATTTCATGATCTCTTACTCATCCCTAGGCGAATTCAGAGAGGCAAGTGTCAAATGGGCAGTTTCTAGAAGATTCTTTGGGTTTCCACCTAGCCAACTGCCTCTGCCATTTGTCTTCTCTCGCTCATTGCACCCTACAGAAGGGATTTTCAGTATGCATCACACTTTTTTCATGTGGCAGGTGAGATGCATCACACCCTTAGCACTGAGCAGTCTGTATGGTCCAATTTTGACCAGTTCTAAGTAGTTTTTCATGGAGAACTTCTAGGAGATGATGTAATCAACTAACCTTGCTTCTTTAGGGTATGAAACAACACTTTTAGGGACTTAGAAGCCCTTGGTTTTATGGACATATGCGATTGGGGTTGCAGTGCCCAAATATGTCTATAACAGTTGCCCCCTAAAGCATGAGGCCATAAATCTTCTAATGTCGAGTGAAATGCTTTATCATGAGGATCCGAAGTTTTTCGAACTGGAAGGTGACCTGTAATAAGATACAATACAATACATTATCTTCATAATATTTTCATGATCTGGCTGAGGCGGGCATTCCCATGCTCAACTTTATAAATTCATTTTCATGTACATAGGATAGACAACCGTCTGTGTGGCAGACTGATGATTCTGGTAGAGCCATCATCCCTTAGCTTGGATGATTATCTGTGCAGCTATGATGTACATTTGATCCCTTTATTTTCATGAATATATCACAGCCTAGATGGATGAAACTAGATCCAGGGTTTTCAAAACTCGTTCAATCTTCGCCCGAAGTACAAGTTGATCCATGTGCAAAGATGTTCTGGCGTCGAACATGGAAATACATCACCTGATTACCAGTCAATGATGTAAGCTATTAACAGGCGCGAGAGGAATCACCAATAATGATAATGACCCTCAAGGTACTGCAGTAAAATTCACATGGTGTGAATACATGAGTTGATGTTAAACACCACAAAAAATCTTTCGGTCGAAGACCATTAATGTAAACATGTCGCTAGAAGTGAGAAACTTGCCATTGAGGCATGCAAGCTTCAAAGTACTAAAAGGGTTGTTCCTATGTCAACTTCTTGGATGATGAGCTAATGTCGACAAGAAGTGACCCGTCGTAGGAGGGCTTTAATGAATCCCACATCTACGATACGAAACGGAGCAAATGATTTTGTGGAGGTGAAAACGATCTAATTATACAAGGTTCAGGGTGGTAGTCATGAAAGAATGAAGTGTGAAGATATTGTAGCAGATGAGACATAAGCTGGGTTGGTGAATTCTCTAAGCGACTTCTCTTGAACATATCGGTGACACTGAAATGGATTGGTAGCGTTAACCCAAAAATGGATGGTACCGAGGACCAATGGTGATATGACCGGTGAACGGAATAACCCAACCCGACTCAATCATGGTAATGGAGTGAAAGTGTCATGTTCAAGAATGACCTGCTACCAATAAAGTTTCTTCAAGTTTCCTTCCCAATTTTTCCCCAGTCATTTCTGACCAGTACCTCTTTATTTTTGTCAAGCTTGAGGAGGATAACATATGCTTGTTCTATAATTTTCCCTTCGAGCAAACCTGTCGCTATGTTTTAATGAGCCTAGCGACAGTGAAACTCGCTCTTGTCTGCATGGACAAGTTTGTTGCTATTGTTTTAACGAGCTTAACGACAAAGATAACTCGGTCCTTTTCAATTTTAGAGATTCTGAAAAGAGACAAAAAGGAAACTCCAGTATTCCTTTTTCGTAATATAATCCCTTAAGTCTGAAAAAGTATAAAACAATACGAAAGGGATGAATTTTTGATAGTTTTAATGAGTTGAACAAGACAAACGCTCGATATTTTTGTGTAATAATCCCTCAGGTCCAAAAAGATTAAAATCTAGAGGAGGGATGGCACTTCCAATCACTTTAACAAGATGGAGAGGCCAATTTCTCAGCAATCTTTTCATATTTTACGAGTCAGATGAAAAGAGCTTAAAGGAGACTCGTTTTCAGAGGAACGAGTGATGTTTTCGGATAGCAGTGGGTTCCAGGTAAGGTTTGGAACTTTTCAATCACGGAAGTGTAAAGAAGGTCGCTAATAGAATCACTCGTCGCAGTTGTTCCTCAAAAGGGGTAAACAATCAAATTGAGGCGTATGATCAGCTAAAAAATAGTGGAGGTGATGGTAAGAACACGACCAAGGTTCAAAATCTAATCATGATGCGATCGCAATGGTTATTTACCAAAGGTGGGTTCATATTTTCATGAGCTTAAACTCTGGTGGAACATATGCTCATTGCTAGGTTTATTTTTTAACGAGCTTGAACTTCGCGTAAAACTTCTCGTGCCAGTCTTATAATAAGGATGTCTCATCAGTAGGTTCATTTTTTAGGGAGCTTGCCCCATTCGCAACTTTGCTCCAGAGCCTTTTTCATGCAAGCTAAGAATGACCAACTACTGTCTTAGGGGTTAAAGAACTACTAAGGTTAGGTAGGATAGCTTCTCGGTTAGAAACATCTCCTTTACTTTGTCGTTTCCGTTGGTCCCGATAAAGGTGAATGGTTGATCAGACCAATCACCTAACTTAAGCAGTTGAAGTTAGTAGAAATTACGGGGTTAAAGTTACGTTGATCGCTTTTCACTTGTGTACAAAAGGTTTGCATGCCCCCAAGTATAAATAAAAGTAGAGTTTCCAGGCTACCATATGAAAGTTCTCACATTTGTAAGATTGCTCCATCCGCGTCGTAGACAAAACACTTCCTTAGCGATGTCCATCGAAATACACAAAGGTGAATGGTGCGTTGCCTCCACTCACATAACTTTGACAAGGGAATCTTATTCCAGTCTAATCCCATTTTCCTAAACAGACGGGTGTGTCAGACTAGTCATATATTCTCCGTGGAAACCTACCCTATACCTAAGGTTTTTCTACCGAAGCAGACCAGGGTGCATGCCCCCTGGGTTTCAGTCACAATCACCGAATCACTCGCACTCATCAGGTGGACGGACTGGAGATTGATGAGACATTCCTTGTGCAAAAAGACCAGTTAGGGATGGCATTTGACTATTAGCTATGTGTGAATTGGGGAATGAAAGCTGGTCTACGAGCTGGACCACTCTGCCTTCATGCGGAAAACACATCACTCGAAAGAGCAAGGAAACAATAGCTCCCATGCTATAAATGTAGTCACGCCCAAGGAGTAGATTGTAATCTAAAGGTCCTTGGACTACCATCATGTTTAGATGAACAATTTTCCTTCTCAAAGTTATAGGAAAATTTGGAAGGATCCCTAACGGTCGACTGGTTCCTTTGTTGAAGCCTGTCAGATTTCGAATCTCAGGCAGAAGCGATGGCGAACCAAGCGCTTTCCAAGAAGTTGAGGAAAGGATACTCACAGAAGCCCCTTCATCTATAATAGTAGCAACCATGATCATTCTGCAAGCTTGTACTATGATTCGGAATCGTCCGTTAGATGGTAGGCGGGGTCTGCCTAGTAGATTCCAATCAAAGGAAATGACTAGATTGCTTGGAGGAGGGATCGAATAAACGGTCGGGTAAATCTCTGATGAACTTCCTTCCTATGGTAAAGGAATGGGTAGATTTCCCCCAGGTTCATCGAATTCTGTATTGACGAAAAGAATTTGAACAGTGTCGTTCTCATTCTCTTTGGTGACTGTATCATCTGAAGGTGGACCTTCCGAAGACAAGACTGGGTCGACTGCCATCTCGACCTGTTGACTTGGGTCCAGTGTGGACTCAGAATTTTTATCTTCAATGATAGGTGCTTCGACCGACAACAAAGGTGTTAGTTGGATTTTCAACTAGCGATGGACTCAGCAAGAGTTTCTTGTATCCAGGAGGAAGTCGCTGCGGTGACACAGGACGGTTATCCAAGACTCTTTTAGCTTCATCCAGGAAGGGACAACGGTGGAGGGCATGATCGCCTTCACACAGTCTACAAGGAAATTTAGATCTTCCTTTTTGTCCATTGACTTCGTTTTCAGTAGTTGGCATTGTACTTTCAACATGATCGTCAGAGGTTTAGGACACCAGATTGTGCAAGCAGGGAGACCAATCCCTTAAGATCCGTGGTATGTAGGGACAATCTCAATGATAGTGGTCCCCTTTGCAAATGACACATGGAGATTTAGGTTTGGATGGTGCAGTGTGTGGATTTTCACCAGATGATGCATGGTTGCCCCCTTTCGCCGTTGGCTTCTTCTTCTTCTCCTTCCCTTTCTTCTTCTTCTCAATTACTTGGTTTTTAGCGTTACTAGCTTCACCAAGCGAAGAGGAAGAAGGAGAGGGAGAAATAAACGAAGTAGAAGGTTGGGGGGTAACTCTAGTATCATCTGGTTGCTAATTTGATTGCTTAGGAATCACGGTGTTTTGAACGACAGAGGTCGAGAAAAGCCATACCGGTAGGCCAATTGTCAGTCCTCGAAGGGACAATGTGGCCATATGAGGTGCACCAACATCTCCCTAGGAGGAGAAGGGACTAGGATTCCTCCCAAGGGGAAATCCTTGATTGGTGGACTCCATTTTCTCAACCTAAGACCAACGATGGAACAGTGACATTATTCCGATTAAAATAAATTTTTATGACGCTTTGACACAACTTGCTTTTTCAATTTTTAAGACTCAAGAAAAAGCTAAAGATGACTCTAGTTGCCTTCGATTTTTAATGAGCTTGAAGTGACAAGATCTCAGATGGACCTTTTCTTTTAAGGAGTCTGAAAAGGAATGAAAGTGACTACTCTGGAAATCTAGATAGAGGGATTACCAAACCAATCGCAAAACTGCAGAATACTTTTTACGGTAAGCAGTCAATCTTCCCGAATGTTGTGTTCAGTGCATTGTGATCGATAGGGCGGCAGACACGGCTTCCGAAGGATAAAGGATATAGCCTATTGTGGTCTCCCAATATATACTCGATGGTACGTGGGAGCACAAGTCCATACTGGTCCTTGTCGTCTAAAAGAGGAGGAATCACCCAACCTATGATGAAAGCGATAGTTACCAGGCTTTACGATGTCGGAATACGTCTCTAGCCTAGACTTCTAAATGTTGTGTGTTAGGTTCCAAAGTGTTTTTATGTTCATTGAAATTTATTTTACAGTTGATCTTTCTTAAGAATTTTTCCTTTAAGGTTCACCACGTGATGTAGATATACAATTCCTAAATATGCGATCTAAGATGATAAATAGTCATTTACTCTTCTTTTCGCAATGAAAATCCTAGCTACTAAGGAAAGAGAAGTAAAATTCTTTCAACATAGAGCAGAGAGCACACACTAGATTCACTTTTCCTAAATCAATATCAACAAGCAGTCTAAATGCAAATGCACATGCATGTATTTGTTTTCTACTTTCTTAATGTGTGAATGACAAAAAGAGTGCTAAGTACAGATCTAAATTATTTTTCTTTCAAAGCGATAGTACTAACAATTTTCTTTTCAAAAAACGAAGGAGGACTAAGATGACACTTTGTGATTTTGAATTTAAAATTGCTTTCGACACTTGAAATAATATTAATTCAAATCAAATACAATGGCAAAAGTGTAATCGACTATCAACAAGAGGAAGACTCTTTTCTTTGACTGAAAACGACACTTGCGACACTTTCAAATCAACAGATGACAGTTCAATTAAGCTATTGTTTGCAAAGGAGAACTGTAAATGATGAAAAATACATAAAAACATTCAAAATTATTTACCAATGGAGGCTGAATAATGCAAAGAAAGGGAGTTTCAACAGTGATATACTGATCACAGACATCAAAACTCCTGAATAAAGCTGAAGACAATGAAGAAAAAAACCAAAATCTCGAGGCAGAAACAATCTTATCTGATCATTGCACCTGCAACACAGGGAAACAGGGATGCATCTCACCTACAGCACGCAAGAGGTGCGATGCATCAAGACTGCCAATGAGAGACAGTGCAATGGTCCAGGGACAAGACTGAGCTTGGTTTTTGCTCACAGTTTGCAGCTAAGTTCAGGGGTTTAGGCTGAGATAATGATAGGCAGTAAACACAAAGTATAGGGGCTAATCTAATGAGGTTACTTGAGCTACCACAAGGGCTCTTAGGATGTTTGCAAGTCAGTTTTTCAGTTCATAAACAAACCCAGAGATTGACTGAAGCAGCATTGATCTACTTTGCACTTCCATAGCAAATGCAGTTCGAAGGCTAGTTGGCTTAACTTCAGGCTCCGTCTGTAGTTTATAAAGCAAACAAATAGAAACAATCAAGTAAGTTATTCGCTCCCCAGCAGGGTCGCCATTTTTTTATCAGGAAAACTAGTGTCCATTCAGAGCTGCTAGTCCCACTAAGACAGGTAGTTGTCTTAGAAACAAACAAACTAAAGTTACTTGTGTTTTCCTTTATGAGAGATAGATGAGAAAGAAGCAGAGAGTACCAACCTCAGTCTTTCACTTGGCTCCTTGCTTGTTTCCTTTCCCCTTTGACAGAACTTCACCACTCTTTCCTCACTTGTCCCGCTTCAAAGAACACCTGTAGAGTCAAAGCAGCATAATACCATCAAATCATAGAGATATATAACCATAAACAATATAGGATCATATGTATATTAACCATACAAATGCATACACAAATACAAGATTCAGAGATACACAAGCATATGGAGGAAAACTCAAATAGCTTTATTGATAGAAGTAGTAGAAGAGAGGATTACAACCCATTGGTCTGACCCAACGCCATCCTCCTAGCATGAAAGCCCTCTTCACCTCATGAAAATCTTAGATCACCCAACAATACAATGTTGCACAAAGAAACCAACAGCACTTCCTTACAAAATACAAAATTCCAGCCTTTGGATCTCTAGGATGAGGGATCCATATATAGATGTTTGCAGGTGGGTGAGTCAGCTTCTGGGATTTTGATTAGTGTCATCTCTCTGATAGTTCTTGGTTCCACTTGGAGATTTCATGATCTCTTACTCATCCCTAGGCGAATTCAGAGAGGCAAGTGTCAAATGGGAAGTTTCTAGAAGATTCTCTGGGTTTCCACCTAGCCAACTGCCTCTGCCATTTGTCTGCTCTCGCTCATCGCACCCTACAGAAGGGCTTTTCAGTATGCATCGCACTTTTTGCATGTGGCAAGTGAGATGCATCGCACCCTTAGCATTGAGCAGTCTGTATGGTCCAGTTTTGACCAGTTCTGAGTAGTTTTTCATGGAGAACTTCTAGGAGATGATGTAATCAGCCGACCTTGCTTCTTTAGGGTATGAAACAACACTTTTAGGGACTTAGAAGCCCTTGGTTTTATGGACATATGCGATTGGGGTTGCAGTGCCCAAATATGTCTATAACACCCCAATAGTGGACCGTTATAGCCACATCCACCTCCTCCCCCAAAGAGATGAACTAGCTCCGTGCAGTGGAGAAGCTAAGGTGTGTTACAATATTGTCCAAGCTTTATCCAAGATAGTCTTATCAGAAGCTTGGTTGACTAAAATCCTCTGCAATGAGTTATGAGGGACTATTTATAGCAAAGGGTGGGGTGACCCTTGACATTCCCCTTTATGACAGTTCAACTACCCTCGTGACTCTTCACCTACTCTATGATTGTTACATCCAGCCACTGACACTTGACTTACACTTGACATGACTCAACATTACAATGCACATGTACTCATGTGAGACAACATGGCTTGAGCAAGCCTTGCAAGACATCACTGACACTTGGTTTGCTGTGATGAGACCAACTCTTTGACATGCTTGTGATGGTGAAGGTGGTGAGCTGATGCCAAGCTTGGTCATCTGTGGTGGTGTGTATGCACCTCATGGTGAGATCTTGCTGAAGTGAACTCTTGCCTTCATTGTAACTGCTACATTAATTTGGCCCCTTCATCCAACTCATCTACTAACATGTGCATGGTCTTCTTAGGTGCGACTGGACTAGAAACGCACTGATACATAGTGTCTGTACTGATCTTCAAGTGAGTGTTGGTGGTCATGCGCATCAACTTGCTGAAGTACATGTTCAGCTCCAGTTGGACCTGCTTCTTGTCTTTGCCTTGGTGAGTGTGTTGAATGGGTTGGATTTCATGCGTGCACACATGGACATGCATGTTGATGAATCCCTTGCATGCGATCACCAATACTTCTCACCATGTATGCTCCGTGTTAGCTACTGGGATGGATCTTTAACTTGTACGGGTGCATTTTCATCCGTGAGTGCACGATGTGCCCACTGTTGTTTCTAATCCTACTGTAACTCATTTGTCTATCTCTGTAGCTTCATGTTCTTCCTTGAGTTTTTGCTTCAGCACATGCAACTCCTTCTTTGTTCCATTCTCTGTCTTCGCACAATCTTCATGTCACACCGTGTTAAAATTGGCAACTAGGGCCAAACTTCATGTGGGTCATCTTATTCATGGCTGATAATATTTTTATTAGATTACTCTCATCGAGAGGTGTAGGATTTATTTAAAGATCATCTGATTCCGATAAGTATTCATGGAGATATGAATTTACTTTGATAATGGAATTATTATCAAGCCAACCTACAACTTATGTAAGCTCAAGAAGCCGAAACATCATGTCTATTCCACCTCTACGTTTTAGTATAAATAGAAGAGGACTTCAAGTCATTTCTACAACACTTGGATCTCTTCCTCTCTCTACCTGTCTTTGGGTTTTAGTAGGAGAGATCCTAAGTTGAAGCCGATGATGTCGGTGAAGCCGATGATGCTGGTGATGCTGATGATGCCCGATGAAGTCGATGATGCCATTGAAGCAGATGATGCTGGTGATGCCAATGATGTTGGTGAAGATGATGATGCCAATGAAGCCGATGATACCGCTGAATCCGATGATGCCCAGTGATGCCAATGATGTTGATGATGTCGTTGAAGCCGATGATGCCGCTAAAGACAATGATGCAGATGATGCCAATGATGCCGGTGATGCCGATGATGTCGCTGAAGCTGATGATGCCACTAAAGCCGATGATGCCGGTGATGCCGATGATGCCGCTGAAGCCGATGATGCCGGTGAAGCTGATGATGCCGGTGATGCCGATGATTTCGGTGAAGCTGATGATGCCGATGATGCCCGATGAAGCCGATGATGCCGGTGAAGCCGATGATGACGATGATGCCGGTGATGCCGATGATGCTGGTGAAGCCGATGATGTCGGTGAAGTCGATGATGCCGGTGATGCTGATGATGCCGGTGATGCCGATGATGATGATGCCGGTTGATGCCGATGATACTGATGCCGATGATGTTGATGTCGCTGATCTAGGGTTTGCTGCTGCTGATGTAAATCAGATTTATGTACTATTTCTCTCTACTGAATTATTGAAGATAAAAGAAGATTTGATCAAAGGGTTTCCCCATATTGGGGTTTGTCCCTGGCTAGCCGCCACATCTTGTGTCTCTTGTCTTGGCTTGTTTTCTGTTGATCGTTTAATGTTCTATCTGCACTTTACTTATGTACATGTGATTGCTAATCTGTGGATAATAATAAGAAAGATAAGTAAACTGCTCTAAGCATAGAACATACCATAAAATTAACACATCGTCACCTCATAGCTGGAGTCTCCAAAGTTTCTTTCATCATCAATGGATCTGCTTGAGCTTGCAACCTTGTTTCATCTTCGTGTTGTCAACAACCCTCCTCTTACATTCATTGTGTTTGGTATGTTTTCTTCAGCTGTTGTTCATGATTTTCCTCGTTGTGATGTTGTTGTTGTCATATATTGATGTCCTTGTCTACGAACAACTTGATGTCTCCATGGGTAGGCAAGTCCATAGATCCTTGATCGACTGCATCCCCAAGTGTGCTCTGAACGGTGTCTTCGTCTCTGCTCTCTTGGAAACCATTGTACCTGTATTGTTGAGAGGCAGATGAACACCTGGGATACCTGGAGACATGGCAACACTCATGGCAAGCAATCTGTCAGTCAAAAACCAAAATGAACATGAGAAATGACTTGCAACATACCTGGGTGCATGATCATGAAGGTTGTGCAATTTCGGCCAGGAGGTCGGGAGATCGACTGCCAAGACTGCACAAGGCACAGTCTAGGTTGTTGGGAGACTGGCTGACTGTTGGAACTGCGTAATGCATAGTCTAGTCTGGATGCTGACTGTTGGGACTGCGCAATGTGCAATTCCAGCTGGGAAGGACTGCTGGCCTAAGGACAGGTTTGCATAATTTCTTGGGTCAAGCAGCCATTGTCCTCCAGAAATGCGCAAAACAGTCCTGGAGGCCAATGTTGGGAAAGAATGCGCAAATATGGAGAGGAAGGTGAGCCTTCCTTCCCCAGATTGTGCAATGCAACCTTGGTGAAGGCAGAGTCTGGGCCAAGGTTGGCCCTACTCGCTGACGGGAAATTGAAAGCAACTAAGACAGTAAATGCATGGCGAAACTAAGTGATTGTAAAATTCATTGATGGTGCATGCAAAACATGAATGAAAGATTTAGAAAACAGTTCAACATGCATGTGGGTGAGGCAGTTTGTTGGTTGGGCGAACATTCGTGCAAAGAGGTTTCATGCATGCGATAGCAGTGAGATAGAAACGAAAAATGAAATAGAGCTAGGACAAGCTAGTATATATGTAAACGACAGAAAGCATTCAAAGAAATCAAGAAAACAGTACTCACACAAGCGAAAACGCAAAAAGCGATAAAAATGCAGCACAAGGCATGAGAAGCGGGCTTACCCCAAAACAGTTGAGTTGAATGTGCCGATTTCTCATAGATGTGATGTGGGATGTTAGAGATGCAAGGTTGACGTGAAGAATGAGCTCTGTAGTGTCCGGCTGATGAGTTTTGATAACATCGGGGTTGTGACGTGCATGCCACAGATCTAGGGGAAGCGACACTTGGTGGGTGGTTTCTAAATTACTTCTTGCACGTAACCTCCAAATGGTAAACATAGATCCTTGAGACAAGGGATGCCTTTGCATGCTACCTTGGGAGAAGCAGCCTATGCATGCAAGTTTGTTTTTCTCAGTCCTAGAGGAAACCAGTCAACTCAGTTGCACATGCAAGAGGTTGTTTGCCTGCTTGAAGGAAATGTGAATTTCTGGATGGGAGCTAGACTGACCGCACAGGATATTTGCGCAATTTCTGGGCAGAGCAGTTGACTGCTACCCAAATTTTCTCAAATTATTGGCTGAGCAACCTTGCTGGGGAAATTTGCGTAAATCCTGCTGGGAGTGCTGGCAGGCAGGATTTCGCAATCCTCCAGCCCGGCAGGCTGCCAGATAGGACTACACAATTTCTGGAGGGAAGGTTGGTTTCCCTCCATAAATGCACAATTTTGAAGGGGAAGTTGCTCAGCCTACAACTGGACCAAGTCTAGGTGAACAACCTATGAGGGGAATGGATCAAGCTGTGACCAACAGGCTGCCTTTGTGAAAGAAAGACACTGAATCTTGTGAACTTGATGAAGCAAGGCAAGCTGCTGTGAAGGTTGGAAGGGAGGCTCCAAAACGAGGCTAAGGAAAAATTTTGGAGGGTGGTTGTAGCCGCTACAACACTTGGCGAC
Organism: Pinus tabuliformis; assembly: GCA_031772625.1. Taxonomy (NCBI): domain Eukaryota; kingdom Viridiplantae; phylum Streptophyta; class Pinopsida; order Pinales; family Pinaceae; genus Pinus; species Pinus tabuliformis. The sequence continues at coordinate 221,989,878 of CM062817.1, read as the reverse complement.
ACACTGGTAGAACTCCAGCTCTCTGAATGGACCTTGTTCATGAAAAGCAAGTCTAACACCTCGGAAGTATTGTTCATTTTTCAGCTCATCTTGGTTTCACACTAACTTGATTGTAAGATGTAGCATCTGCCAAACCCTTGGTCAATTGACACACATTCCAAGCCAAGGCAACACAATTGTTTCGATTGGGGTTGAGGGGTATATAGGTGCACAAGCAGTATAGTCGTCAGAGTCTTAGTTTCATCTCTGGTGTTGCTCCACTACCAGTAGGCCTGGACAGTACCCCGGTGGAGTCACATAGGAACACAAGCATGGATCCACTACCAACGAGCCTAGTCAGTACCCTGGCGGAGTTACTTGCATCACCTCCCTGTACAGGAAGCCTTTCTCTTCTTTCGCCTTATTCATTTTTCATTTTGAATTTTTTGACTTTTCATTTTTTCATTTTCACTGTGCATAGCACTTATTCATTTCAGAGGCGGAAGAGGGATCCCGACTTATTGAGAGTAGAAGAGGTTGTTCCAGCAGAGAAGTATTTTATTGTATCTCTGATGTGCCTATTAAGGTTTTCCCCCTTACCTTACTCTACTTGACTAAGCTGACAATGGTTAACCCAAAAACAATGCACTAAATAAGGTAACACTAGTTAGCACGCAAGCATTGTGTTTACACCAAGGTTCACTTCGAACAGTGCATATTTTCCTTCGACGTATCATGGACTAAGAGTAACAAGCTCATCATATAGAGGCAATATGATAGGTAACCAAGTAGTGATAGTTGTACAAGACCTCTTGTACTTTACCCAGCTCGCTTCAAGAGTCATACATGAGTTCATGCAAAACTATCCTATGAAAAAAACAAGTGAACGAACTAACAATCAACAAAGCAAAGCAAGAGCAGAAGAAAAAATGAAAGTGAAGCAACTAAACAAATAAGCAAGCAAACAAACAAGAAAATAAAGCACGTAAGCAAACAAGCATGCAAGTAAACAACTAAAAACAAACACTACTCCTACTCCTACACTAACGGTACATGGGCCTGATCACATGAAGTGATACTTCTAATGCAGCCACTGGAACACTGGTATACCCATGTTGGTGAAGGCTTGGTCTGTGAGCAACCCAGTTGTGCGAACCAGCAAGCAAGAAAGATACAAAAATGAAGACAACCACACTTCACGATTCAAAGTGCCCACGGGACATAAGTGACTACATGTGCATGACGGGTAGTCTGCGAACTTATCATGGTGTTGTGTGACACTATGTGCAACTTTGAAGCATAAGTACACTCTTGACTGTGACATGTAAGCAAACAAAAGAAACAAATATAACTTGTGTCGCGCAGGAGTTCTTGAAATGTAAGACTCCTCCAATGCGTGAGCAATGGGATCGTGTAGTTTGAGTGGAGGAAGTAAAATCTGAGTGTTAGATTGATCTTGAGTGCATACAAATGAGTGATGAGGATCCTTGAGTGTTTGAAAAAATTCCTGATTGGAAGTGAAACCAACCTCTGGACGGCGAGGGCCTAACATAACCATCAGCTCGAGCTGAAGTGCCTCGACGGTTTGTGGGGTTTCGACTTCATTGACATATGGTCTTCATAGACTAGTGTCTTAGACAGATTAACAACGAGTGAATCAAAATTGTGATCGGATGATGAGGTGAAGAGATCACGACAACCAAGATCAGAAAATTTAGGATGTTGGTCGGATCCTCATGGTTTGATGAATCACACAGAGGGGTAGATGAGGAGGAAGGATGTTCACCCACTGCATTTCCAGAAAAAGAAGATGAAAGTTCAAGTGGATTTCCAATGAATGATTGGTCCTCTCCATTGTTGGATGAAGGGCTAACATATGGTGTGTCTTGTGAAATATCAACAATGGGTGCATCTGTGATTGAAGACACACATGCGAAATCATGGATGGTAGTTTAACCAACGATGTTAGGAAAGAACGGAGGGGGCTCAGATGAAAGGGAGTCATCCTTTGTCGAGTTTTGATGCTCAAGCTCCCACTCACACTCTTCATGAATGAAAAATCATGTTGGTTGTGCAACACCAACTCCGTCAGTGGGTTGTTCCTTGTTCACAACAAGTGAAGAGCTCGTAATATATGAACACAAGACAACATCATCAGAACGAACACCCGGGTGAGAAGATGGAGGTCTTAGAAAAGAATGCATATGAGGACTCGAAGGACTCACAACCAAATCTGCGCGAAAATTGAGTGAAGTGATGTTCGGAGGGTGTGAAGGATGAACAGGTGTGTGAGCATGATCCTCAACATCATTGGGCAGTGGTGGAGCTGTTGAACAAGAGGAAGGTGGATAGTCAGTTGAGACAGTGCTCGCTTCAACATGAGATTGTGCATATCCATCAATGAAAAATGTTGAGTGAGGCTTGATCTCAAACTTTCTCTTGGGACGGGAAGATTTCTTAAGGCAGTACCTGAACCAGTCCCAAAGATAAGCAAATTTCATCTGGATCCTCAGAGCTTGAAACTGCAAGTCACGGAAACACTGCCAAAAATCAATAACGGATTCATGCGGAGCCCTCCATTGTTGTAACAGTTTCCCATCAAGATGGTATGGATCAAAATGATAGAACGTATCTTCAATAAGATCATAGAAGTGCTCAAATGAGTGCACGGTGTCAGTCGGTAGGCTGAGCACCCAATGAAATGGAGATTCGTGAAGTGTGTATGCAAGTAGTAAACCGCCCTATTCATCAGAAAACTTATCTTCCTCATGAATCATTGAAAGAAAGTTATGTAAGTTCTCAAGCCAGGCCACTTCACCTTCACCATCATACGTGTGAGTGGACAAGAGATCGAAAAGCTTCCCCGAGATGGAGACATCTTCATGATTTGAACAACACCTTGGGGGAAGAAGAGTGCAAGGCTCCATGAAAGATACGTAAAGGTTCAAAACTGGATGAGAGGAAACAGCTTGTCATCAGGCCCTCCTTCTAGCTCTAGAAATGTTGATGGTGCTGGAACCGCCAACATGTCAAGGAGATCTCCCCAATAATAAGTCCCAATTATACCTCATATCGTTTGGTGTAGGATTCCCAGCAGTGGGTCGTAAGGTAATTCCTTGACCGTGATGTCGCATAGAGGCAAGTAAGATAACTTTGTCAGTAGCAAGGGTGTGACTGATGCAGTGAGTCAAAGAAGGTGTATGAAAGGTTCTAACACATAAAGGGGAGAGAGGGTGAAGGTGAGTTCCAAGTTGAAAGGGATCAGTCCCAACTCGACTAGGAACACATAACACAAAAGGACATGCACAGCTTCTGGTGGAGCAGTCCACTCGGATGCAGAAGTGACAATATACAAGGTAAGAAAACACATACAACACTCACAAATCAATCCGAGATGAGTGCAACGGTTGTTACAGCAAGGTTCATGTGAAGGATCTATATGGTGTCTGGCAGAGCAGTCGACATAGACCAGACAGCATTAACAACATATACAACACATTAACAACAAGATTCATATAATTTCATACAAATTAGTTCATACACAAATATGTAAGTTAAACAACATATATCATTAAGGCAACCAGAACAGTCCAATTACAATAACAACATATGCATGAAAATGTGTTGGATCTTATTATATAAAGAAGTGTAAGTCACAATCATACAATACATCCATGTAGACATGCTAGCCCCAACAGTGGAACGTTACAGCCACATCCGCCTACTCCTCCAAAGAGATGAACTAGCTCCGTGTAGTGGAGAAACCAAGGCGCGTTACAATACTATCCAAGCTTTATCCAAGAAGTCTTATCAGAAGCTTGGATGACCAAAAGCCTTTATAATAAGTTATGAGGGACTATTTATGGCAAAGGGTGGGGTGACCCTTGACATTCCCCTTTGTGACAGTTTAACTACCCTCATGACTCTCCACCTACTCTATGATTGTTACATCCAACCATTGACACTTGACTTACACTTGACATGACTCAACATTACAATTCACATGTACTCATGTGAGACAACATGGCTTCAGCAAGCCTTGCAAGACATCACTAACACTCGGTCTGTTGTGATGAGACCAACTCTTTGACATGCTTGTGATGGTGAAGGTGGTGATTTGATGCCAAGCTTGGTCATTCGTGGTGGTGTGTATGCACCTCATGGTGACATCTTGCTGAAGCAAACTCTTCCCTCCATTGCAATCGGTGCATTGGTTTGGCCCCTGTTGGCCAGATAAATCATTCTTGTGGACAAGGCCGATCTCCCTAGTATCAACAGATATCTAGCAACAAGAAGGACAAGCAAATCTACCTTTCTCTAAACATATTGCGATTCATTAGTAAAAACTAAGAGGTGTTTTAGACCCTACCTTAAGTCCAACGCTAGTTTGTGGCAACCATGCTCCAACCGTCCGAAAGAGTTTCCTTTTAAAAACCTGCAATCACAAACAAGCACACATCAAATAACACCTGCATAGCTAATATAATAAATCATGTTCATCATGGTGATCGAGGAATCCATGAAATAAACTATAAAACACGGCTTATTGAGAAAAATAAACTTGATTGTATTAACTTTGAAATAGAAGAAATTTACACCCTTTGGTGCATTGATGTCATACAAGCTCTTCCCAGGGTCCAAACAAGAATCTCCTCTACTTTGACAAGCCTCACTCTCTTCCAAATGAGATCAAAAGGTATGTAATCTCTCCTCTCAAAATCTCAATTAGGAAGACTAAGTTCCAGTAGCATTTCACCTCAAAAATATTCAGCTTTCAACCTCCTCAGTAACCAGCCCAATGCTTCATTTTATAGTGCAAAGAAAGGAGGTTACAAGTCCACCATTGAAGGGATAGAGTCCTCCTTCAAAGGGATAAGTTCCTCACATCAAGGGGTTAGCTCCTCAAGGTATGGGATGTATGAACCTTTAAGGAGGGAACTTGCCACCTCAAGATTCCCTCTAGAAGCTTCCAGAAATCACTCAAAGTGAGTTTTTAAGAATGTACTTGCGCCTTTTTGACTTTTACAGGGGTCCGCACCCATTACACAGGGACAAAGCAGTGAGGTGCACAGGGGACATGACCATTAGGTGCGGGACCACAGGTAATGCTAAGAGAAAGTGCGGAACCAGAGTTTTAGAGATTTTTAAGGGCTTTCTCTTGTTTTCAAGGCTTGATATGAAGAACTGAGGTTTCAGACTTGCAAAGGAGGAAGGTATGAGTGGTGATAGACTCACACATATTGTAGAATGTCAAGGTGACAATTTTTGTGCAACAGATTGCCCCCTAAAGTGCGAAGTCTGTAATAGATGAGGATAGTTTTTGTCATCTAAGAAGAGTGAAGTACTTTATCATTTCAAAGATCTTCCTGTGGATACCCCGATCGGAACCTATGAAAACATTCAATGCAACACACACATATATATATATATATGAACATATCATCGCTGAGGTAGGCATTCCCATACTCAGATTACAACTGACTAGAAAACTATCTAAATTGCTCTGATACAGGAATGATTTCGTAATACATCACAAGTATAGACATATGTAGACACAGTATGGATGCAGCCATCTGTTTATGAATAGTCTATTGTGTAATGAATAACAAAATTCCTGGCAGCCTGGATGGTGGAAACTAGATCCAGGGTCTTGATTTCTGCTTCCCGAAATAGTACGATTCTATCCATGTGAATGAATGTGTCGAAGTCGAACATGGTAGAAACCACTTGATTACCAGTCAATGATGTGAACTGTTAACAAGTGTGAGAGAAACCACCAATAATGTTAATGGCCTTCAAAGCACTCAGTACAATCCATGAAATGTGAATAGATGAGTCAATGTCGAACATGTCACAGAATCCTTTGATCGAAGGTCAATGATGCAACCTGTTGTCAAAGGCGAGAAACTTGCCATTAGGGCATGCAGATTCCAAGGTACTGACGATTTCTAGATCATCTTTCTAGATAATGATCTAGAGTCGATAGAAAGTGATCCGTCGTAGGTAAGCCTACAACACAAAATCATAGATCAAGTTTTGAAGAAATATATTTGGCAAGGACTAACTCACCGATGGTCAAGATTGATGACAAATATTTTTCAAATGAATGGTTTATTTGAAATGACCTCTTGAACACATAACGACACTGCAGATGGTTTGGTGACAATTGACCCAAAGATAATACCCAGAAACCAGCTGAAGACTTTCAATATGGTTTGATTAACTGTTAGGCAAAGGATTTCCCAACCCAGGTGAACAAAAAGTGTCATGTTCAAGAGTGGTTAACTTCTTTTCTAAACACAAAGTATAACAAACAGGTTCATTTTTCTCTCTTTTCCCCCACCATTTCTGGCAAGTACCTCTTTATTTTCGACAAGCTTGAGGAGGATAACATTTGCTTGATTATAAGCTCATCCTTCGGATAAGTCCAACTTAGTTTAAAATTAGAACCCTAAGAAGGAGTGGTCCGTTCCTGTTTAAAATTGAACAGGTCCTTCACTATTGAATTTTAGCGAGTCCAGTATAGGAAAAACTCGGTGTTTTTCAATTTTAGGGAGTCAGAAGAAAAACTTAAGAAAACTCCATGGTTGTCATTTTTCGTAAATTTGTGTCCCCCAAGCCCAAAAAAGTATAAAATGATACTTGAGAGAACCGCTTGACCATTACAATCAAGGATTACTTTTCATAATTAGTGCCTTCGATCTGAAAAAGTAAAAAAGTGATCGAAAACATGTCGTTTTATTTAACCAATATCGAACTTAAAACGGCAAAAATCCGGCAATCTTTTCATGTTTATACGGCCAGAAAAGAGTTGTAAGTGGACCGTCCTTTTAATTCTGTTTTAACGAGTTTAAAAAGAAAAACTCGGCAATCTTTTCATATTTTACGAGTCAGAAAAGAGCTTAAAGAGGACTCCAATGTTTCACTTTTTCGTAAATTTTGGAAGAGTCCGAAAAAGTGAAAAAGTATGCTCTTTGTTGAAAATGATCAATTCTTCCTGAAAATCCAATATTCTGCACAAAAACTCAAAACATTACTCATACTTGTTTAAAATAAATAAAAATGCATCAAAAATTACCTTTTTAAAGTGAAAAATAAACAAATTAAAAATTCATTTATTCAAAAAAGCTTATAAAAAGGGCTTTTGTAAATTCATTTTTACCGTTTTCCTTCAAAGTGAAAAGTAAGAGTTTTTGGTAAGAAATTTCCTGTGAAGATTGCGGAAAATCCAACCATTGGAATTGAAAACCGTCAACTCCAGGTAATCCACATCATCTCTATCTTGCATTTCAACCGTTTAATTTTCATTTTGGGGCTTTAAAATTGATTTTTTAAGGAAAATTTTGATTAAAAAATCGCTCGTTGGGGGTCCGCAGGTGCAGCATGAGGCCCTTGCGGACCCCGACTTTTTTGTACAAAGGAAAAAGTCGAGGTCTGGCACCTGCTCCTAAGGACGAGTGCGGACCTACGCACTGTCCCTAAGTAGCGGGTGCGGACCCCGTGAAATATGTTTTAAAACATTAATTTTTTCCATTTCCGCCCAAAAATTTTGAAACTAAAATGTTCTAATCCGCCTTTTTTGCAATGTAGATATACAAAATTCTCATTTGGCGGGAACGGGAGCATGAAGATGTGGATCTAGCCGCATTAATTCATCCACCTACAATACGGGCATTAAAATCATGCGAACCATTTAGATTATGGGCCATACCCGGCATGAGGGCTCAAGTAGACTTTCTGCAATGGCTGGTAGATAGGTGGAGCGCACAGGACCAGTTTTTCATAATTGGTGGCCATCGGCTCAAAATCGAGCTAAAGGACATTTATTTCATGACTGGTTTGCCCAAGAGAGGTGAACAATTATCTCTATTCGGGACTAGGCCAGGTGGCCAGTCTGTCGCTAGTCTCCGACTAGAGTTTTGTAATGACCAAACTGAGGACAAACGAATAGATATTAAGACTATCTCCCGTATTGAACGTAAAGTGATTGCATTTACTGTCACTAGACTATGCGGGAGCGCAGCATTGCATGTAGCTACCGAATCCCAAATGCGAATGGCAGTAGACTGTTACCGCGGCACCATCTTCAATTGGTGCGAAGCTGTGTTGGCGAATGTAAAAGGCCAACCGACTAGAGCAAAGAATAGGCAACTAAAAAACTTTGGATATGGTTTCTTGGTTGTGAGCTTTGGCCTAGAGAGGGTCCCTATGTTGGTCCCACAGCAGCTTTCCGTTGAGGCTGGACTCCCTCGAGAGCCTAAATTACGTGCTAGGTTGCAGTGATGGCCCGTCATCCTGAGGAGGGTACAGAGGTTGTCCAATTTCCACCTGAGTATTTTCAGTGGTTGGGAAACCAACTTTTCGTGATTCGGGACTTTCCATATGCTGGGATGGATTATCGTGGTGATCCAGACATGGCTCTTCCACCAAGAGAGCAATGGGATGATTCAGGTAAAATCATTTTCAACATTTTATAAATTTTTAAATCATTTTTTTTTTTTTTAAATCGTCCAAAACTGACAGTAAAAAGTTTTAAATGCAGATGTGGGTCCACGGCGACCAGTCGCTCTCCAACCCTATGAGAGAAGACACCCCGCTGCAGCAGCACTGGCCCCATAGGACCAATCAGCAGAGACCCTGACCGAATTGGAGCATCATCTAGAGCATTTGACAGTAGATATCCCAGAGACTAGTATAGATGATATTCCACTTAGGTTACAGTGCTATGTGATTGGGGTCCCAGGATGTTTTAGGAGGTTCCTTTGTAGGGTGGCCCAAGCAATGGTTTTTTATTATGATCATCATCAGGGATAGGATGATTGCCTTTGTAGACTCATACGACATTTTATATCTTTTTGTACTATCATTTTTGCCGATCATAAGGTGTTTTTCAACCTATGATCAAAGACGATGTATATTTGACACACTTCTATGCTATGATATATCACTATTACTGGCTATCTTGTATAACATGTTTATGGAATGTTTTTAAATTTACTGTCTTGATTATTGCAAATGTCTATTTAACATTCGAGAAGCAACTGCATATGATAATGTATTCAAATATCTTGGAATATGCTGATATTCAATGTATTCAAATTCACGTTCCAAGAGACGAACTCTCAAAAATAATCTTAATAACACTGGATTTCTAATGGCATAAACCCTGTTAAGCTGTAATACAACGAGTTCAGAATCTAACCTAACAATCAAACTCTAAATCCCAAATGAGATGGATTCAGATAATAACTCAATAACTGCACTACACTTTGCAATGTTATTTGTTGTTTGACCGAGGCTTACCCCATGCACAGATACTAACTCGTCAGAGGGTGAGTAGATAACCCAAGCTGCGGAAGAAATATTCCGTGTACTATGACAAGCACCATCAGCAAAACCAATGTATCTTTGAAGAGACGTTGACATCTGCAATATCAAGAGTAAAATCAAGATAAGTAGGAATAATGATAAAAACACTCTCTAAACTAGGCACACTTTCTAATCTAAAAAACACCAACTAGAAAGAAACTATTCTAACAAAAATCTCCACACCAAAATTTAAGCATAATATCTTTTCAGATAAATCCCATTTCTGGGTCTACCTAAAGAGACACCGTCAAAATCTACTAATTCATAGGCCCCTTTTGCCAGCTTTCGCTTAACAACAAAAGGACCATGCCACATGGGTACAAACTTTCCAACCCCTAGCTTATCATTTGCTTGATCATATAGTAAAACTAGGTCTCCTTCCAAAAGATTACAAGGTGTAACATTTCGGTCGTACTGAGCTTTTATCCGTTTTGCATGAGTCTCGATTGCCAATGCAGCATCACGTCGATTCTCATCTAGCTGAGCTAAGTACAACAAATGTTTCTCCTCTTCGGAAGTGGCTGGGAGTAATTCTATGGCTATTTGCAATGACGGAATTTCGCATTCAATGGGTAACACTGCTTCCAACCCATAAACTAGTTGAAAAGGAGTGAAACCAGTTGATGTTTTGACTGAGGTTCGGTATTCCCAAAGCACTGAAAATAACATGTTATGCCAATTCGACCGATGAATACCAATGATTCGTTGGATCATAGTGACTAGAACTTTATTGATTGCTTCAACCAGACCATTAGCCTGTGGGTAATATGGAGTAGAACTATCGTGACACAGACCAAGTTGATCTGTTAGTTCAGTCATCATGATGTTTCGAAAATGACTTCCATGATCAGTGATAATCGCTTGAGGAACATCGAATCTAGCAATTATATGATTGAAAACTAAAATTGCAGTAGTTTTGCCATCTGCCGAAAATGTAGGCATCGCCTCGGCCCACTTGGTAAAATAATCTACCGCAAGGATGATATACGCATGCCCCCCAACCAAGTGAGGGTTACATGTAATAAATTCGATACCCCACTTTGCGAAAGGACCAACAGAAATTATAGGGTGGAGAGGAGCAAGTGGATCACGCATCTTTCGATCAAAAATTTGGCAATTGTGGCATTTTTGGAATGCATTGATACAATATTTAAATAAGGATGGCCAGAAATAACCAGCGCGTAATATCTTTTGGGCTGTGGCATACCCAGACATATGACCGCCACATGCTCCAAAGTGACAGTCATTCAGAACCTTTTCAGCTTCTTCATGAGTTAGACAGCGTCGAAAAACAAAATCTGCTCCATGACGATAGAGTGTATCTCCAATAATATTGTACTATTTGGATTGGAAACGTATTTTCCTTCGCTAAGATCGTGCGATTTCAGGCCAAAAAGATTGGGTTTGGAGATAGACAATTATATCTCCATACCATGGATCAAGAGTACTGATAAGAAACAAGGATTCATCCACAATGGGTTCTTCAGCCACAGTTTTAGTATCAGTACGCGAGAAATCACACATCAGTTCTGCAAAAACCAAAGATTTCTTTGCCTTGGATTTTTCAAATTCCAAGTCAAATTCCTACAGGATAACTATCCATTTGGAATACTTGCCCCCTAGCAATTGTTTGGTCAAAATATACATCATAGGGTTACAGTCATAGATTACCGTGGTTTTGCGTAATAAGATGTAGTGACGAAATCTTTAGACAACTTGAACAGCTGCCAAGGTCAATTTCTCCACATGCAAATATTTAAGCTCAGTCGGATTCAGAGTTCGACTAAGATAGTAAATCACATGTTCATTGTTGAATTCATCTTCCTGAACTAAAACCATCCCAATGGTGGAATGAGAGGCGGCGAGGTACAAAAAGTAGTCCTAGTTGTAGTTGGGAGCATGCAATAACGGTGCATGGGTCAACACTTGTTTAAGTGCATCAAAAGATTTGTCAGCTATCTCATCCAAAAAGAATGAAGTGTTCTGTTTCAACAACCTGGTAAAACCTTTCGTTATCTCGGCGTAGTTAGGAATGAAACGACGTAAAAAGTTTGATTTCCCTTGCAAGCTTTGGAGTTGGCGAAGAGTTGAAGGCGGAGGTAATTTGATAATAGCTTCAACCTTCGAGGGATCAACATGAATGCCAACTTTTGAGACAACAAATCCCAGTAAACGACCCGTTTATATACAGAAAACACATTTGTGTGGATTCAGCCGAATTTGATAATGCCTACATCTCATAAAGATTGCTCGTAAATGAGTAAGATGATCGGCTCTACGTAATGAATGAGCAGGTAAATCATCGAGATAAGGCTGCACAATGTGCTTGATGTCATGAAATGCATAACACATAGCCCTTTGAAAAGTTGCTCCGACATTCTTCAATCCAAAAGGTGATTTTCAATAACCAAATGTCCCCCATGGACAAATGAAATCCATTTTAGGTTGATCAGCAGGGAGTATGTTGATTTGATTGTAACCGGAAAAACCATCCATAAAGGAGAATATTTCACTGTCGGCACAATCATCAATAATTTGATCGATATAGGGGGTTGGATAATTGTCTTTAGGACAAGCTCGATTAATATCCTTATAATCAATACATATTCTTATCGTTCCTTGCTTTTTGTTAACAGGAACAATATTCGATACCCAACCCGTTAAAGGAATTGGATAAATGAAATCTGATCGAAGTAATTTCTCAACTTCAGCTTTAATAGCAGCAGCTTTTCTTGGATGTATTTGACGCAAACGATGTCGAACAGGTTTAGCATCCGGGTAAGTTTTAATCTCATGGACAGCAATTGATGGATCGATTCCTGGCATTTCTTCATATGACCAGGCAAACACATAACGGAATTCTTGAAATAGGGCTTTATAAGTTTGGATTTCCTCGTTCGTACAGGAAGCACCTATATGAATGTTTTCAATAATTCCGGGTTTCACTGAAATGTCAATAGGAATTGTTCGAGAAATATTTCCCAAATTCAACTCAGAATTAGGATGTTGCAATGGATTTTATGGTTCTTTGACATAATCAGTGGTAAAAATAGATGAGAAATCATTTTCAAAATGATCAAGCTCAGGTAAAAATGAAGATCGATGATGAAGATCTTCCCATGGTAAATCATCAACAGACAAAAGTTCACGAATCTACTCATCAGTGTGAACAGGATCAGAAAAAGTTGTTGAATCTGAGGTTGAGATTGAAAGTGACTCCCCATGGACCACATTCACTGGATCGATTTCGGTTGAACAAAAGTCAGAAAATGACTGTACAGCCTAATATGCAACTTCAAAGGGACTCAAAGTCATTGCATCACCAAATGAGTCCACCTCAGAATCAGAAGGTATGATCCAAGGATCATCAAAAACAATAGTGTTCGATGAAATCATATGAATAGTTGCAAAAGAAGGCGATACGCTAGGAGGAGGAAATGAAAAAGTTCGTAGTAAACCAGAATCTTTAACCAAACGTACCCCAACATCCTTATAAGGGATAGTTGTTTTACCGACATGTTGAATACGATCAGAAGAGGCTGGTGTCGCACGGAATAAGTCGATCTTGCGGACAAGATAGACCTTCCTAGAATCTAAAGAAGACCTAATGACAAGAAAACCAACCAGACACTATCTTTCTCTAAATATGCTCTAATAAACAATAGCAAACAAGTGTTTTTAGGGCCTACCTTAGGTCCAACGCTAGCTTGTGGATGCCTTCGCTCCTTCGATCTGAATGAACTCCTTTTCACGAATCTGCAAACACAAACAAGGCAAACAAATTAAATAGCACCTGAAAAGCCAATTGCATAAAACATATTTAACATGAAAGTCAAGGAGTCCATGAAACAAATAACATAAGGTACTTGTTGAGAAAAATGAGTTTGATTGTATTAATTCAAAAGAAGAAGAACCTTACAACCTTTGCCTTAACGTTGTACAAGCTCCTCCCAGGGTCCAGCAAGAAGTCTCCTCTACTTTGACAAGTTTCACTCACTCCCCAATGAAGCCAAAAAGATGTGTGATCTCTCCTCTTAAGCTCAACTAGGAAGTCTTGATTTCACCAGCATTTACCCTCAAAAATGTTCATCTTCTAACCTCCCTAGCAACTAGCCCAATGCCTGTATTTATAGTGCAATGGAGGGAGGTTACTAGGTCCTCCTTCAAAGGGATAAAGCCCTCCTTCAAAGGGATAGCTCCCCTCATCAAGGGATTAGCTCCTTCTCTTTTGGGATGCATGAACCACCTCAGAGCGAACAATCCACATCAAAATTCCTTCTAGAAACCTCTAGAATTAACCCAAAGTGAGTTTTTTAAGATAAAACTTGTGCCTTTTGACTTTCACAGGGGTCCGCACCTACACCGTTAGGGACAGAGCGGGCAGGTCCGTAGTTTTTGTACACAGAAGGTGCGGGACCGCAGGTGACCATGAGAGAAAGTGCGGAACCAGAGTTACATTGATTTTTAATGTCTTTCTCTCATTTCCAAAGCTTGATTTGAAGAGCTGAGGTCTGAGACTTGCTTAGGAGGACAGTACAAGTGATGATAGACCCATACTGACTGCAAATAATCATGGTGACGATATTTTTGTGTAACAGATTGCCCCCTAAAGTGCGAAGTCTGTAGTAGATGAGGATTTCTTATCATTTAGGAAGAGTGAAGTACTTTATCATTTCGAGGATCATCTTGTGGAGAAACCGGTTGGAACCTGTAAAAACATTCAATGAAAGATATATATATGAGATCATATCATCGCTGAGGTAGGCATTCCCATACTCAGATAAAAAACTGACTAGAAACTAACTACTGCTCTGATACAGGAATGATCTTGTAAAACATCACAAGTATAGACTCATGTGAACACAGTATGGACGCAGCCATCTGTTTATGAATAGTCCATTATATAATGAATACAAAATTCCTCGCAGCCTGGATTGTGGAAACTAGATCCAGGGTCTTCATTTCTACTTCTCGAAACAGTACGATTCTATCCATGCGAATAAATGTGTTGATGTCGAACATGGTAGAAACCACTTGATTACCAGTCAATGATGTAAACTGTTAACAAGTGTGAGAGAAACCACCAGTGATGTCAATGGCTCTCAAAGTACCCAGTACAATCCATGAGATGCGAATAAATGTGTTGATGTCGAGCATGTCACGAAATCCTTTGATCGAAAGTCAATGATGTAAACTGTCGTCAAAGGCGAGAAACCTGCCATTGATGCATGCAGATCTCAAGGTACTGACGATTCCTAGATCATCTTTCTAGATAATGAGCTGATGTCGATAGAAAGCGATCCGTCGTAGGCAAGCCCACAACACGAAATCATAGATCAAGTTGAAGAAATTTAGTTGCAAGGACTGACTCAGGGATGGTCAAGATGGATGACAGATATTTTGCAAATGAATGGCTTATTGGCAGTGACCTCTTGAACACATAACGACATGACAGATGGCTTGGTGACAATTGACCCAAAGTTAATACCCAGAAACCGGCTGAAGACTTTCAATGTGGTTTGATCAACTGTTAGGCAAAGGATTTCCCAACCCAGGTGAATGAAAGTGTCGTGTTCAAGAGTGGTTACAAAGTATGACAAACAGGCTCATTTTTCTCTCTTTTCCCCCACCATTTCTGGCAAGTACCTCTTTATTTTTGACAAGCTTGAGGAGGATAACATTTGCTTGATTATAAGCTCATCCTTCGGATGAGTCCAACTTAGTTTAAATTCGAACCCTAAGAAGGAGTGGTTCGTTCCTGTTTGTAATTGAACAGGTCCTTTACTGTGAAATTTTAACGAGTCCAGTATAGGAGAAACTCGGCGTTTTTCAATTTTAGAGAGTCTGAAAAAACTTAAGAAGACTCCAGGGTTGACCTTTTTCGTAAATTTGTGTCTCCCAAGCCCGAAAAAGTATAAAATAATACTTGAGAGAACCGCTTGATCTTTTACGACCAAGGAGTACTTTTCGTTATTAGTGCCTTTGACCCGAAAAAGTAAAAAAGCGATCAATGACACGTCGTTTTATAACCAATATCGAATTTGAAACGACAAAAATCCGGCAATCTTTTCATGTTTTTACGGTCGGAAAAGAGCTGTAAGTGGACCGTCTTTTAATTCCATTTTAACGAGTTTAAAAGAAACACTCGGCAATCTTTTCATGTTTTAGGAGTCAGAAAAGAGCTTAAAGATGACTCTACATGTTTTTCTGTTGAAAATGATAGATTTCGCCTGAATAATCCTTTATTCTGCACAAAAACACAAACATTACTCATACCTGTTTGAAATGGATAAAAACGTCGCAAAATACCTTTTCAAAGTGAAACATAAACAAATTTGCGATTTATTTACTCAAAAAACTTATAAAAAGGGCCTTTGTCAATTCATTTTTACCGTTTGAGTTTGGGTGAGAAAATAGTGCTTTTGCTCAGAAAACTTCCCGTGAAGATTGCGGAAAATCCAACCGTCGGAATCGAGCGCCG
Source organism: Pinus tabuliformis (assembly GCA_031772625.1). Taxonomy (NCBI): domain Eukaryota; kingdom Viridiplantae; phylum Streptophyta; class Pinopsida; order Pinales; family Pinaceae; genus Pinus; species Pinus tabuliformis. The sequence goes on along the minus strand of CM062817.1, from coordinate 221,974,049 downwards.
TCTTCTCCAGGTAATCCACATCATCCTACTCTTCATTTTTAACCGTTTAATTTTTTGTTTTAGTCCTTTATTTCATTTTTGGGAGGGTTTTTAGGCGCAAAACCCGCGCGCGGGGGCCCGCAGGTTTACCATTGCAGGCCTGCGGACCCCGACTTTTTCTCCATTGGGAAAAAGCTCGGGGTCCGCACCTTCCGTGTAGACAAAGTGCGGTCCCACGCACTGTGTCTAACCCGGAGGGTGCGTACCCCGCCGCAAGGGTTTTGAACCCAAAAATTCTCAAAAATGGACCAATCAAAATATTTTCTAGCAATTTAATTAATCTTTATACTTGATGCAGAGAGTACATCATGCTAGATTGGCGTGAACGAGAGCATGAGGACGTGGATGCTGCCGCATGGAATCATCAGCCTTCACTTGATGCTTTGAGGGCGTGCGGATTGTACAAATTCTGGGCCATTCCTGGCATGAGGGCTCAGGTGGATTTCTTACAGTGGCTGGTTGACAGATGGAGCATACAGGACCAGTGCTTCTTCATTGGCGGCCACCAGCTCGAAATCGAGCCGGCGGACATATATTTCTTGACTGGTTTGCCTAAGAGAGGCGAAGACTTGACTCTGCACGGGACTAGGCCAGGTGGCCAGTCTGTCGATAGCCTCCGGCTAGAGTACTGCAACAGCCAGGCTAGAGACAAAGGGATAGACATAAAGACCATATCCCGTCCTGAGCTCATGGTGATTGCATTCACTGTCACCAGACTTTGCGGAGCTGCCGCATTACATATTGCCACCGGATCCCAGATGCGTATGGCAGTTGATTGCTTTCGAGGCACCATCTTCAACTGGTGCGATGTTGTGTTGGCCAATGTGAAAGGCCAACTGACCAGGGCCAAGAACGGACGACTAAAGACCTTTGGTTATGGGGCTTTGGTTGTGAGTTTTGGCCTGGAGAGGGTTCCTATGCTGATCCCACAGCACCTTACTGTTGGAGCTGGGCTTCCTCGAGAGCCCAAACTGATGCGATGGGTCGCAGTCATGGCCCGTCACCCGGACGAGAGGACAGAGGTTGCTCGATTCAAACCTGAGTATTTCCAATGGCTGGAAAACCAGGTCTTTTCTATTCAGGACTTCCCTTACGCTGGGATAGATTTTCGTGGTGACCCAGACATGGTTCTTCCACCAGGAGAGCAGTGGGACGAGTCAGGTAAAATCCTTTTCAACATTTTTCCTATTTTATTTTTTTTTATTTTTCCATCGTCTCAAAACTGATAGTAAAAATTTTAAAATGCAGATGTGGGTCCACAGCGACCAGCCGCTCTCCGGCCTTTCGAGAGGAGGCAACCAGTTGCACCCGCGCCAGCCCCACAGGACGAATCAGCAGAGGTTTTGGCCGAGTTGGAGGGTCATCTCGAGCGCTTGACAGGAGATATTCCTGAGACCACTATAGACGACATTCCTCGTCGACTTCAGCGCTATGTGATTGGAGTCCCGGGACCTTTTAGGAGGTTCCTTTGCAAGGTGGCCCGTGCAGTGGTTTCTTATAGAGATCATCACCAGTGATAGGATGATCGCCTATTGTGGGCACATGTGACATTTTTGTTTTTTGTACTTATCATTTTTGCCGATCATAAGGTGTTTTTCAACCTATGATCGAAGACGATGTATTTTTTGACACACTCCTATATATATATATATATATATATATATATATATATATATATATATATATATATATATATATATATATATATCACTATTACCGGCTTATCTTGTAAATCATGTTATGGAATGGTTTTAAATTTACATGTATGATTATTGCAAATGTCTATTTAACATTCGAGAAGCAATTGCATCTGCTAATGTATTTAAAGATCTTGGAATATGCTGATATTCAATGTAATCAAATTCACGTTCCAAGAGACGCACTCTCAAAAATAATCTTAATAACACTGGATTTCTAATGGCATACACTCTATTAAGCTGTAATACAACGAGTTCAGAATCTAACCTCACTATCAAACTCCGAATCCCAAATGAAATAGATTCAGATAATAACTCAATCACTGCACTATACTCGGCAATGTTGTTCGTTGTTTGACCGAGGCTTACCCCATGCATAGATACTAACTCGTCAGAGGGCGAATAGATAACCCAAGCTGCGGAAGAGATGTTCCGTGTATTACGACAAGCACCATCAGCGAAACCAATGTATGTTTGGAGAGGCATCGACATCTGCAATATCAAGAGTAAAACCAAGATAAGCAGGAATAATGACGAAAAAACACTCTCTAAGCTAAGCACACTGTTTAAACTAAAACACACCAGCTAGAAAGAAAAACTATCCTAACTAAAAATCTCCATACCCATTCTTTTAAGCATAATACCTCTTCAAGTAAAGGCCATTTCTGGGTTTACCCAAAGAGTCCCCATCAAAGTCTACCAATTCATAAGCCCCTTTGGCTAGCTTTCGCTTGACAACATAGGGACCATGCCACATAGGAACGAATTTTCCAGCGCCTAATTTATCATTAGCTTGATCATAAACTAAGACTAGATCTCCTTCCGAAAAATTTCGAGGGGTCACATTTCGATCATACTGAGCTTTCATGCGTTTTGCGTGAGTCTCGATCGCCAATGCAGCATCACGTCGATTCTCATCTAATTGAGCCAAGTATAACAAACGCTTTTCCTCTTCGGAAGTGGCTGGAAGTAACTCGATGGCCATTTGCAGTGACGGGATTTCGCATTCAATGGGTAACACAGCTTCCAAACCATAGACTAGTTGGAAAGGAGTGAACCCTGTTGATGTTTTTACTGAAGTTCGGTACGCCCAAAGCGCTGAAAATAGCATGTTGTGCCAATTCGACCGATGAATCCCAATGATTCGTCGGATCATGATAACTAAAACTTTGTTGATGGATTCAACCAGACCATTCGCTTGTGGATAATAAGGGGTTGAACTATCGTGACGTAAACCAAGCTGGCCTGTAAGTTCGGTCATCATAACGTTTCGAAAATGACGCCCATGATCAGTGATTATCGCTTGTGGGACACCAAACCTAGCAATTATATGATTGAACACGAAAATTGCAGCTGTCTTGCCGTCTGCCTCAAATGTAGGCATCGCCTCGGCCCACTTAGTAAAATAATCTACCGCAAGGATGATATACGCATGCCCCCCGGCCGAGTGAGGGTTACATGTAATAAAATCGATACCCCATTTGGCAAAAGGACCAACGGAAATTATAGGGTGGAGAGGAGCAGGTGGAGCGCGCATCTTACGATAAAAAATCTGGCAGTTGTGGCATTTTCGGACCGCCGTAATACAATCTTTAAATAAAGACGGCCAGAAGTAGCCAGCGCGCAATATCTTTTGGGCTGTGGCATACCCAGACATATGACCGCCACACGCTCCAGAGTGACAGTCATTTAGAACCCTTTCAGCTTCCTCGTGAGTTAAGCAACGTCGAAAAACAGAGTCCGCCCCACGGCGATAAAGAGTATCTCCAATAATCCTGAATTGTTGGGACTGGAATCGAATTTTTCGACGTTCTGACCTTGAAATTTCTGGCCGAAAGGATTGGGTCTGGAGATAAACGATGATATCCCCATACCACGGATCTAAAGTGCTGATTAGAAACAAGGATTCGTCCGCAATGGGCTCCTCCGCCACAGTTTCCGTGTCAGCACGCGGGAAGTCACACATTAACTCCGCAAAAACTAAAGATTTCTTAGACTTAGATTTCTCAAATTCCAAGTCGAACTCTTGCAGGATAACGATCCATTTAGAGTACTTGCCCCCTAGCAATTGCTTGGTCAAAATGTAGATCATAGGGTTGCAATCCGAAATTACCGTAGTTTTACGTAGTAAAATGTAGTGACGAAAACGTTGGACAGCTTGAACGGCTGCCAATGCCAATTTCTCCACATGTGAGTATTTTAGCTCAGTTGGATTTAACGTTCGACTAAGGTAATATATCACATGTTCAGTTCCTGAATTCATCTTCCTGAACTAAGACCATTCCAATGGTGGAATGAGAGGCGGCGAGATACAAGAAGTAATCCTGGTTGTAGTTGGGAGGATGCAACAACGGTGCATGGGTCAACGCGTGTTTGAGTGCATCAAAAGATTTCTGAGCTATCTCATCCCAATAGAATTGAGTGTTTTGCTTCAACAACCGGGTAAAACCCTTTGTAACCTCGGCGTAGTTAGGAATGAATCGTCGTAAAAAGTTTGCTTTCCCCTGCAAACTTTGGAGTTGGCGAAGACTCGAAGGAGGAGGCAATTTGATGATAGCTTCGACCTTCGAGGGATCAACGCGAATGCCGGCTTTCGAAACTACAAATCCCAGCAATCGACCCGTTTCTATACAGAAGACACATTTGTGTGGGTTCAACCGAATCCGATAATGCCTACACCTCATAAAGATTGCTCGTAAATGGACGAGGTGATCAGCTCGATGTAATGAATGAGCAGGCAAATCATCGAGATACGGTTGCACAATGTGCTTGATGTCATGAAACGCATAAGACATCGCCCTTTGAAAAGTTGCTCCGGCATTCTTAAGCCCAAAAGGTAATTTGCAATAAGCAAATGTCCCCCATGGACAAATGAAAGCCGTTTTTGGTTGATCGGCAGGTAGAATGTTGATTTGATTGTATCCGGAAAAACCGTCCATAAAGGAAAATATTTCGCTGCCGGCACAATCATCAATGATTTGATCGATATAGGGAGTTGGGTAATTGTCCTTTGGACAGGCTCGATTAATGTCCCTATAGTCGATGCATATTCTTATTGTTCCCTGCTTTTTGTTAACCGGAACAATATTCGATACCCAATCCGTTAACGGGATCGGATAAATGAAACCTGCTTTCAACAATTTTTCAACTTCTGCTTTAATTGCAGCAGCTTTTCGTGGGTGAATCTGACGCAAACGTTGCCGGACGGGTTTAGCGTCCGGGTAAGTCTTGATCTCATGAACAACAATCGCGGGATCAATTCCTGGCATTTCCTCATAGGACCAGGCAAACACGTCGCGGAATTCTTGAAATAGGGCCTTATATAATTGAATTTCGTCATCTGTACACGAGGCACCTATATGAATGTTCTCAACAATTCCGGGCTTAACCGAAATGTCAATAGGAATAGTTCGAGAGATGTTTCCCAAATTTAACTCTGAATCGGGATGTTTCATTGGATTCTGAGGTTCCTTGACATATTCAGTTGTAAAAATTGATGAGAAATCATTTTCAAAACGATCATCCTCAGGTAAAAACGAAGATCTGTGATGGAGATCTTCCCATGGTAAATCATCTACACATAGGATTTCACGAATTTTCTCATCAGAGTGAACAAGTTCAGAAAACGTGGTTAAATCCGAGGTTGATGTGAAAAGTGATTCCTCACGGACCACATTCATTAAGTCATTTTTGGTTGAACACGGGTCGGCAAAAGACTGCACGGCTTCATAGGCAATTTCATATGGACTCAAAGGCATGGAATTACCAAATGAGTCTATCTCAGATTCAGAAGGAACGATCCAAGGATCATCATAAACAATGGTGTCTGATGTAATCATATGAATGGTTGCAAATGAAGATGATGCGTTGATTGGAGGAAAAGGAAAAGTTCCCAGTAAACCGGCATCTTTAACTAGTCCTACTCCAACATCCTTATATGGGATAGTCGTTTTACCAACATGCTGAATACTCTCCGAAGAGGCTGGGTCGGATGAAAAGTAAGCCAGCTGGTCTATTGTTACGATCTTTCCATTATGTGGAAACTTTATTACTCGAAAGACCGATGAAACGACCGCTGTCATAGCGTAAGACCAACTTCGACCCAAGAGAAGGTTGTAATCTAGAGGGGCATCAACCACCTCCACATCTAGACTAACGGTTTTTCCTTCAACCCCTATAGGCAAATCCTGTAGAATGCCAAAAGGATGAAACCCACGGCCATCAAAGGCCTTTAGAATCGTCGGGGATTGATTTAGTGAAGGAGAACCAAGCGATCTCCAACACTGTATCGACATAATACACGTTGAGGCTCCCTCATCAATTACAGTCCGATGAATAGGCCTGTTTTTGACTATCACTGGAATCTGGAAAGCCATTTGATGAGGCAAACGTGGTGTACTATTTTCTAGATCGAAAATTATTAGGTTCGGGTCCTGAACATCAACAGCTCCTATAGCCGACAAAAGTAATTTACGTTGTGCTGGGCATGATTGCAGCACTTCCAAAGCCGACATTGCTGAGGGTGAAACAGCTAAATCCTCAACAATGTTATAATTCTGAGCCGCTCTCGCATGTGGATTGAAAGCTGACTTTCGAAGTATACCCTTGGCGGGCGGTTTGATTACCAAGTCTGGATTAGGTTTCTCGATCTGTAGTGGATCGGAACCGGGAGCTGAGGTTGATGGATTAGAATGAGAAGATTCTGCTTCTTTACCATCAACAGGACTTTTACTACCATAATCTTGCGATCGAGTCGCAATCCTAACATGGGACATCATCAGTATGGGTTCTTCATTGGCACTCGAGGATGAACCTATCATCTTACTGTCTTGAGCCGGAAAAGGATCCTTCAAAACAGCAGGAGTTTGGGAACCCTTGACAATTTCGCAACCTCTGCACGATGAGGGCAGTCTCTTGTAAAATGTTCATCGTCACAAATGAGACAAGGATAACGAGGTTTGCGCTTTTCATCATTGGATTCCGCCTTTTCAGGTTTCTCCTTTGAACTTTTGTCCGTTTTATTCTTCTTCTTTCCTTTCTTCTTCCCACCGGATTTTGATTTGGCTGTAGATGACTCTACAACGTGAATATCGGCGGAAATCTCTGCAGAAGAATCTCCTGTTGGGGAATCAGGCAAGGTTATGATAGGGGAAGAATTCTTGGAAGACTTCTTCTTACTTTTAGTGTTAACCGTGCCAATCATACCATCGGCGGCATGAGATCCCGAAGGAGCTGCAGCGATTTGATTTTGCTTGGGAAGATCGGGGATTTTTTCGTGTAACGTACCTGACTGAGTATAGACCAAGTCAAGGTACTGTGCTTGAGCAATGACTTGCTCCTCAGTAACAACTCCGGCTTTAGCAACATCTTCAGTGATCTTTGGCAACAAAGATTTTACAAACCACTCAGCCAAGATCTGATCCGGAATAAATACCTTCACTAAACGACGTCGACGTCTCCACTCATGAATATGATCTGAAATGTAAGTGGATGTCGATTGTTTTAGCGAAGTTAACAATTCCGTGCCATTGTCATATCGGACTGGCAACTGAAAATGAGTTAAAAACGAGGTAGCTAACTGACTAAAATTATAAAAAGTGCCTCGCGGTAACTCAATGTACCACTTGGCCGCGAGACCAATTAGAGTGCGCTGGAAAAGTCTAAGACGGATTGAATCATCTGTGATGGAGTTAGACGCACACCAGAGGTGGTAAGTCATCACATGGTTCGACGGGTCCTCTCCTGATTTACCTTCGAACTTGGGAATGTCACTGGGCAACTTATTCGGCATTGGCGGCCAAAACGGAAGATAATTAATGGGATCGTTCGTTAGGCGCGACAAGTCAGGTAAGTCCAAAGTTGCGATAAACGGTAACTGCCGATTAGGATCCCTAAAACTCTGGGTCATGAGACCAGCCCCAGGAGGAGGATATCCAGGATAACTAGGAATAGGAATCGCGTTCGGGATATTGTATCCTCCCGGAAAACCAGGATTAACCGGACCGTACTGGGGTTGTTGAGGTTGTTGATAAGTGTACCCAGGATACGGTTGATACTGATAAACTGGCTGCTGGACAGCAGGACCGAATTGGTACTGTCCCTGGTACGGTTGATAGGTGAATTGTGGTTGACTTGTGACAACCGTACTTAAACCAGGTTGTCCTACAGGCATCTGAACCGAAGTTTGAATCGTAGATCCAGACGGTGGTAAAGATGTCTGAGGAGTAGATACAGGAACAGTAGAAACCGGAGCTGTCGATACTCCAGAAGTAGGTGGGGTAGATTGAACAGATGTTGCGGCAGTTGTAGCAGTCGTTTGAGGCGGAGTACGAGGTGTACTAGGCCCAGGCTGAGAAACTACCGAAGGTACAGAAGTTTGAATGTTAGACTGGACTGGTTGCTGGGGTGTACCAGAAACTAAGGGTTGTCCAGTTTGAGATGACAACTGTACACTTGGCTGCAACACCTGTTGGGTTTGCGATGGATCCCACACTATATTCATTCCGGGGTACTGACCCATAACAGGTTGAGAATACTGAGGACCATAACCGGGTTGAGGGTAGGATTGATAATTGAAAGGTACATTTCCCGTTCCTTGAACATACGTTTGACCTTGGGGTGGTTGGAAACCTTGGTTCGAGTATTGACCTTGGGGTTGATACCCTTGAGGCACATACTGATACTGGGGTTGACCTTGAGGTATAAATTGATACTGGGGTTGACCTTGGGGTACATATTGAGTCTGGGGTTGACCTTGAGGAACGTACTGTCCCGTAGGTATGTACTGTCCTTGAGGTTGCCCCCCAGATGCAAATTGTGTACCTTGAGGTTGCCCCCCAGGCGTTAATTGAGGCTGCCCCCCAGGCGGTAACTGGCCACCTTGAGGTTGAGGATTGGGAATAGAACCTGACATCATAAGAATGTCTTCTACGCTCAACGGCTTTGTACCATTGTTTCCAGTTAATAACCCTTGCTCAATGGGTTGAGGAGATGCTCCCAAAAAAGTACCAGAAAGAGACTGATACCCGGAGGGAACAGAAGGACCGCCGTACAAAAAGGATTCGGGCGATTGAGTAAACATGGATGACTGTCCTGCCATATTGATGGGAGTATAAAAACCTCTAGGTGTTGAGTGATAAGGAGCACGAGGTGGTGAAAAACTTAACCCTGAGTTTTCTAAATAATTAGTCAAAGAAAGATACCAAGAACTACTCCTAGGTGGACTGTAAAAAATTGATTCACGCTCCCTTAGTTCAATAACAGGTTGATTTTCAGGGATAGGGATGCCTACTTCTTCTTCCGGAGCAAGTTCTTCAATAGAAATAAGTCCAGAAGGAAGATCTTGAGTGATTACTCTTTCTACCCTAGGTGAACCAGGACCACTAAAAGTTGGAGAAACAAACCCCGATGTCGGAGTAGCAGCAAATTCACTTTCAGGCTTGGATATTTCGGGTTCTTCACCTATATCACTAGTAGATGAAAAGCTACCAGCTATTTCGGAGACAGACACTGACTGTGGATTATATTCTGCTACTAGCGTTTGAAATACTATCAAAGAAGATTCTCCTTCTTCCGGTGACCCAACTCTACTGTCTCTAGGAGTTACGAGGACTTTTAAGCCTTCAAGTTGGCTCGGTACTTCCTCAGGAGGTTGGCCCCGAAGTCTACGGGACTTCCTCAATAACTCAGCCACGTTTATAATCTCAGGAGACTGGCCCCAAAGTCTACGGGACTGTCTTGGTAATTCAGCCACAGTTAAAGACTTTTAACTACTTCACACACAAACAAAGTAAAATCTCAATAAAAAGCACCTAAAGTCTCTAAAGAACCAAACAAATTTGAATCACACGCCTAAAGAATCTAGGAGATCAAACACACACAAACAGTAACTTTTCGGACCGAAAACACTAGTTGGTGATGAAATCCAATGTCGCAGAGTTCAGTACAGAAATGGTGGTTGGAACAGTTACCCTGGCAACCTGCTTAATGAATAGACTGGCACAAGTTCCTCCACTTAACCGTCTCGAGTGAAGTGAACCCCCCAGAAAATCCAAGTGAGTCTAGCCGACGTCTGCTCCAGGTACAGTGGGATCTTCCCACCACTGTCACCTCAGGAAGAGTCCTAAAGAATATGGCCACTAAGGTTACCAACTGAGACAAATACACCTAGGGGAACAGTCTATGATCCGATACGCATGCAAGGGCAGAGTAGCAAGCTCAATCCCCTTGAAGGCTCCTTGACATAATCCAAGGTTTACCAACAAGTGACCCCAGGCTCCTCGACAATGGTTAATCCGAGGTTTACCATTTTTAATACGTGAATATCTGGCGTCGTTCTCAATGAGGAAGGATTGATTCCCACACTGGTTCGGACACGATCTCGTGCTTCTCCTTTAAGAGGAGCTTTCCCAGAGCATAAATGCAACAATTGGATTTCTTCCCTACCACAAGATACAGCTACTTGTTTCTTTTTACTGTCTTGGAGAGTTAATTACTCTCCTACTCCAAGACACTAGCCTAAGCTAAGTTGGTGTATCAGAGCCCTAGAAATAAAAATGTTACTAGGTGAATTTTACTTTAAATGTTAATTTTAGTGGTTTTTGTTTAAGTCCAAAGGTGCGGAGATGAAACTCGTGGTATGAAGACTCGACTCAAAATCACTAAAAATGCACCTAAGATGATCTAAACAATCTTTTTCTCTTCGATGAACTTCTAAACTAAGAAAGAGTTTGAGAATGCAAATACTTTGTAAACACAAATCTTTCTCAATTAAACAAATTAAAAGAAGAGTTTTTCCTTTCCAAAGCACTCAAAACGAGACAACTAATTATTTCACAAAAATTTCCCTTTTTCGTTTCAAAGCATTCAAACACTACAAAAAACAAACTTTTTTCAAAAGAGATTTTTTTATATTTTGTAAATAAAACACTCAAAACTAATGAAAATAATTAACCTTGAGAGCTACAAACTATAAAAACCTATTTGAAGTCAAAGCCTACTAAAAGTCCTTTTTGAGGATGTTTTACTTAGTTAGATGCAAGCTAAGGACTAATTTATGCAGAATCACAAATCAGTCAAGAACAACCAATTTCGTTTTCTTTTTGAAAATGAAAATCCAAACTCTCAAACACAAGCTTTTCGAAGTTTTGTAAAGAGAAAACTCAAAGCGGATTCCTCAAACAAGGGGAGATTTCATTAATGATCAGACTCATAAGAAAGCTGGTAGACACTAAGGTGATCTGAAGTCCCTACAGCGTCTAAGCTCAGAGCCACTACACAACCAAAACGAAAAACAAACCCAACAAGCAAAACTCCTAGGAATTTCACCTAAAACCCTAACACTAACGAAATCAATCCAAGGAAAGATTCTGACAAGTTATATGCAAGTCTGGGCAGTGGATAACAATTTCTAAAGACAAACTAAGCTGACAGACAGAGGAAATTTTAGGGTTTTCAAAATTTTGGCAGGGTCCGCAAGCCCACAGTTGGCACAGGTGCGGTCCCGCTCTGTACTAAAAACCAAGCTGCGGGTAAGTACGCACTGTGTCAAATGGCTAGGGTGCGGTCCTCTCCCAAAGCTATGAAAAATGAAAAATAACCCTGGATCTACAACTCTACCCAATTTTACACACAACAAGCCAAAAACAGAAACAAAAATAGAGTTTCTCAGGTCAAAGTAAAAACAAGAAAAACAATCAAGTCCCCAGTGGAGTCGCCATTTTGTCGCATGGAATAAGTTGATCTTGCGGACAAGATAGACCTTCCTAGAATCTAAAGAAGACCTAATGACAAGCAAACCAACCAGACACTATCTTTCTCTAAATATGCTCTAATAAACAATAGCAAACAAGTGTTTTTAGGGCCTACCTTAGGTCCAACGCTAGCTTGTGGATGCCTTCGCTCCTTCGATCCGAATGAACTCCTTTTCATGAATCTGCAAACATAAACAAGGCAAACAAATTAAATAGCACCTGAAAAGCCAATTGCATAAAACATATTTAACATGAAAGTCAAGGAGTCCATGAAACAAATAACATAAGATACTTGTTGAGAAAAATGAATTTGATTATATTAATTCAAAAGAAGAATAACCTTACAACCTTTGCCTTGACGCTGTACAAGCTCCTCCTAGGGTCCAGCAAGAAGTCTCCTCTACTTTGACAAGTTTCACTCACTCCCCAATGAAGCCAAAAAGATGTGTGATCTCTCCTCTTAAGCTCAACTAGGAAGTCTTGATTTCACCAGCATTTACCCTCAAAAATGTTCAGCTTCTAACCTCCCTAGCAACCAGCCCAATGCCTGTATTTATAGTGCAATGGAGGGAGGTTACTAGGTCCTCCTTCAAAGGGATAAAGCCCTCCTTCAAAGGAATAGCTCCTCTCATCAAGGGATTAGCTCCTTCTCTTTTGGGATGCATGAACCACCTCAGAGCGAACAATCCACGTCAAAATTCCTTCTAGAAACCTCTAGAATTAACCCAAAGTGATTTTTTTAAGATAAAACTTGCGCCTTTTGACTTTCACAGGGGTCCGCACCTACACCGTTAGGGACAGAGCTGGCAAGTCCGCAGTTTTTGTACACAGAAGGTGCGAGACCGCAGGTGACCATGAGAGAAAGTGCAGAACTAGAGTTACATTGATTTTTAATGTCTTTCTCTCATTTCCAAAGCTTGATTTGAAGAGCTGAGGTCTGAGACTTGCTTAGGAGGACAGTACAAGTGATGATAGACCCATACTGACTGCAAATAATCATGGTGACGATATTTTTGTGTAACAGCTGGGTCGGATGAAAAATAATTTAACTGGTCTATTGTAATGATCTTTCCATTATGAGGAAACTTAATAAGCCGAAAGACCGATGAAACAATAGTAGTCATAGCGTAAGACCAAGTGTGACCCAAAAGAAGGTTGTAATCTAGAGGGGCGTCAACCACTTCCACATCTAGATTTACAGTTTTGCCTTCTACCCCTATAGGTAAATACTACAAAATGCCAAAAGGATGAAACCCACGGCCATCAAAAGCCTTTAGAATCATCGGGGATTGATTGAGTGTAGGAGAACCAAGCAATCTCCAACACTGAATCGACATACATGTAGAAGCTCCCTCATCAATCACAGTCTGAAAGCAAGGTCTTTTTTTGACTAACACTGGGATCTGGAAAGCCATTTGATGAGGTAGGCGAGGTGTACTATTTTCTAAATCGAATATTATAAGGTTGGAATCCTGAATATCAACAGCTCCTATAGCAAACAATAGCAATTTACATTGTGCTGGGCATGATTGCAGCACCTCCAAAGTCGACATTGCTGAAGGGGAAATAGCTAAATCTTCAACAATGTTATAGTTCTGAGCAGCTCTCGCATGTGGATTGAAAGCTGACTTCCGAAGTATACCTTTAGCAGGCAGTTTGATTACTAAGTCTGGATTAGGTTTCTCGATCTGTAGTGGATCAGAACCAGAAGGAGTTGAAGTTGATGGGTTTGAATTAGAAGATTCTGCTTCCTTACCACCAACAGGATTCTTACTACCATAATCTTGCGATCGCGTCGCAATCCTGACATGGGACATCATCATAATGGGTTCTTCTGAGGCATTTGAGGAAGAACCTATCATCTTACTATCTTGATTAGGAAAAGGATCCTTCAAGACAGCAAGCGTTTGAGAAACTTTGACGATTTTTGAAACCTCAGCTCGATGTGGACAATCTCGTGTAAAGTGCTCCTCGTCACAAATGAGACAAGGATAGCAAGGTTTACGTTTCTCATCAGTAGGTTCGTTTTTATCTGGTTTCTCTTTTGAGTTTTGTTTATTTTTCTTCTTCCCCTTCTTTTTACCGCCGGATTTTGATTTGGTCGTAGATGATTCTACGACATGAATATCTGTAGGAATTTCAGCAGAAGATTCCCCTATCGGGGAATCTGGTAAAGTTATAATAGGAGAAGAATTCTTTATAGATTTCTTCTTACTTTTGGTACTAACTGAACCAATCATACCATTAGCGGCATGAGACCCTGAAGGAGTTGCAGCTATTTGATTTTGTTTCGGAAGATCGGGGATTTTTTTGTGTAAAGTACCCAACTGTGTATAAACGAGGTCAAGGTACTAAGCCTGAGTAATTACTTTCTCTTTAGTAACAGCTCATGCCTTAGCTACATCCTCAGTGATTTTAGGTAATAATGATTTAACAAACCATTCTGCCAAAATTTGATCCGAGATAAAAACTTTCACTAAACGTCATCAACGTCGCCATTCATGAATATGATCTGAAATATATGTGGACGTTGACTGGTTTAATGAAGTTAATAATTCCGTGCCATTGTCATATCTGATAGGCAACTGAAAATGAGTTAAGAATGAAGTGGCTAACTGACTAAAATTGTAAAAAGAGCTTCGTGGTAACTCAATGTACCACTTGGCAGCAAGATCAATTAGAGTGCGTTGAAAAAGACGTAAGCGGATTGAATCATCTATACTGGGATGCACACTAGAGGTGATAAGTCATCACATGATTTGATGGATCCCCTCCTGACTTACCCTCAAACTTCGGTATATCACTGGGCAACTTATTAGGCATTGGTAGCCAATATGGAAGATAGTAAATTGGATCGTTCGTAAGGCGTGACAAATCAGGTAAATCCAAAGTTGCAATAAAAGGTAACTGACGGTTAGGGTCACGAAAACCTTGGGTCACAAGACCCGCTCCAGGAGGAGGATATCCACGATAGCCTGGAATTGGATTTGCATTAAGAATATTATATCCTCCCAGAGAACCAGGATTAACCAGACCAAACTAGGGTTGTTGAGGTTGCTGATAAGTATATCCAAGGTATGGTTGATACTGATAAACTGGGCTTTACATAGTAGGAAAAAATTGGTATTGCCCCTAGTATGATTGATAAGTAAATTGTGGTTGACTTGTCACAACCGTACTTGGCCCAGGTTGTCCTACAGGCATCTGAACCGAAGTCTGAACTGTAGGTCCTGACTGTGGTAAAGAGGTCTGAGGAGTTGATATAGGAATAGTAGAAACCGGAGCTACCAATACTCCAGAAGTAGGTGGGGTAGATTGAACAGAAGCTGTAGTAGTTGCAGCAGCAGTTTGGAGCGGAGTTTGAGGTGAACTAGGCCCAGACTGATGAACTACACCAGGTGCAGAAGTTTGAATAGTAGGCTGGACAGGTTGATTGGTTGAACCAGAAACCAAAGGTTGTCCAGGTTGACTTGATAACTACACATTAGGTTGCAAAATCTGTTGAGTTTGAGATGAATCCCACACCATGTTCATTCCAGGGTATGGACCCATAAAAGGTTGAGCATATTGAGGGCCATAACCAGGTTCAGGGTAGGACTGATAAATGAAAGGTACATTTCCAGCTCCTTGTACAAATGATTGACCAGAAGGCAAATGGAAACCTTGAGTTGGGTATTGACCTTGAGGTTGATAACCCTGAGGCACGTACTGAAACTGGGGTTGACCTTGAGGTATATATTGATACTGGGGTTGACCTTGAGGCATATACTGAGTCTGGGGTTGACCTTCAGGTATGTACTATCCTTGAGGTTTCCCCCCAGGCAGTATCTGACTACCTTGAGGTTTCCCCCCAGGTGGTAATTGAGCACCTTGAGGTTGTCCCCCAGGTGGTAACTGACTACCTTGAGGTTGCCCTCCAGGCGGTAACTGACTACCTTGAGGTTGTGGATTTGGAATAGTACCAGACATCATAATAATTTCTTCTATGCTCAATGGTTGAGTTCTGTTATTACCAGTTGATATCCCATGTTCAATTGGTTGAGGAGATGCTCCTGAAAAAGTACCAGAAACTGACTGATACCCAGAGGGAACATAAGGACCACCATACAAAAATGTTTCCGGTGTTTGGGAAAACATGGATGACCGTTTCGACATATTCGAAGGAGGATAGTAACCTCTGGGAGTAGGATGAAAAGGAATACGAGGTGGTGAAAAAGCAAGACCTGGATTTCCCAAAAAATTCGTCAATGATATGTACCAAGCATCGCTTCTAAAAGGACTGTAGAAGATTGATTCACGCTCCCTAAGTTCTAAAGTTGGTTGGTTTTCAGGGAGAGTTATATCTTCGTCTGGAGTAACAAGTTCTTCAATAGAAATGAGTCCAGAAGGAAGATTTTGGGTAATGACACTTCCTACCCTGGGTGAACCAGGACCACTAGAAGTTGGAGAAGCAAATCCTGAGGATGGAGTAGCAGCAAGTTCGGTTTCAAGCTCAGAAATTTCAGGTTCTTCAATTAATTCACTAGTAGGAGAAATACTACCAGTAACTTCGGAAAATGAAATCGGTTCATAAATATACTCTGTTGCTTGAACTTGATAATTAGGATGAATAATTAAGGAAGATTATCAGGCTTCTGGTGACCCAACTCTACTGTCACTAGGTGATACAAGAGCTCGTAGCCCTTCAAGCTGACTTGGTATATATTCGGTAGGTTGCCCCTGAAGTCTACGAGATTCTCTTGGTAATTCAACCACGATTAAATATTTAATTACTTCACACGCAAACAAAGAAAATCTCAATAAAACCACCTAAAGTCTCTAAAGAACCAAACAATTGAATTTTACTGCAGAAATTTGACTTGACCATTGTTGATAAGCCAGGGAAGGAAAATGTTGTTGTTGATTTCCTATCTAGACTAGATTTGTCTGTAGGTGAAGAAGGGACGGTGGATGATCAAATGCTAGATGAACACCTGTTTTCTATCTTAGTACTCTCTCCATGGTTTTTTGATATAGCAAATTACTTGGTTTCAGCACAGTTCCCTCCACACCTATCCTCAAAAGAGAAGAGTAAGATTGTGAGGAAAAGTGCGCCATTCACTTGGATTGGGGGCAACTTGTTTAAACTTGGCCTAGATCAGATTTTGAGGCATTGTGTTAGGGAGGAGGAAGACTTTGACATCCTTCTGACCTGTCATGATGGACCCTGTGGAGGCCATTTTTCAGCAAAAAGGGCCGCCTTCAAAATTCTTCAGGCAGGATACTATTGGCCAACTCTTCATCAAGATGTCGAAAAATACATCAACCAGTGTGACCGATGTCAAAGGATGGGGAAGCCGACTCCGAGGGATGAAATGCCCCTCCAACCTCAAGTGACTTTCGAGCCATTTGAGAAGTGGGGCATGGACTTTGTGGGTCCTATCAACCCTCCTTCAAAACAAAAATCTTACATCATTGTGTGCATAGACTACCTGACAAAGTGGGCAAAAACAAAGGCAATCAAGGCAGCGACAGAAGAAAAAGTGGTTGAGTTTTTGAGGGAAAATATCTTTTACAAGTTTGGCTACCCAAGAGAATTGGTCACAGATCAAGGAAGTCAGTTTACCTCTAACCCGATTGAAGACTTGCTCGCTCATCACAAGATTAGGCACAGAACTTCCACCCCTTATCATCTGCAAGCAAACAGGCAAGTGGAAGTCACTAACAGAGCTTTGGAAGATATTTTGACTAAAGTGGTGAGCAGCAGCAAAAAAGATTATGCAGATCGCTTGGTTGAGGCCACCTGGGCCTACAACAACACTTGGAAAATGACAACTGGTTTCACACCTTATGAGCTGGTCTACGGGAAGAAGGCTTTGTTGTCCATAGAATTCAAGTACAACACATTGAGGGTGGCAGCTCAGTTGGACCTAGATCTTAGCCATGCACAACGGGAAAGATTACTGCAGCTGAATGGATTAGATGAACAGAGAATGCAGGCCCTCCATTCAGAAGTGGTCCAACTCTAGAGAAAGATATGGCATGACCGGCACCTTAACGAAAAGCAATTTTAGCCGGGAGATTGGGCGCTATTATATGACTCAAGATACAAGGATTTCAAAGGGAAGCTGAGGACAAGGTGGCTGGGACCATATACAGTGGAGAAATGTAATGACAATGGTTCAGTCGTTATCAGGACCATTGATGAAGAAGCCATCCCCATGCTCGTCAATGGGCATCGATTGAAAATCTACAGGAAGCCCCTTTCTAAGCAAGAGTTCATTGAAACTCTAGATAAATCAGCGCTAGTAGTGGAGCAGGGCCCTGTCTCCACTCCACCCACAACTTGAGCATAAAAAAAAAACACAAAAAAGAGAAAAAATAGAAAAATAATAAAAAAATCCTTGGTGAAAACCTCTTAGAGGCGCCTGGGGCAGGCAGTGAGGGTGAAAACCTCCTTGAGGCGCCCCAGTTGTCTCTCAAAGAAGAAAAAACAAAATAGACCTAATATCTGTTGAATAATTGTAGGTTGCAGGGAGGACATTGTAGGTTAGGAGGATCGCACAAAACAACGACAGAGGGCAGCACCAAGCTGCAAGCATCCCTCACAAACAATTCCTCCATGACCACTCCCCTTTCCTAATATTTGATCTCATTCGAGTTAAGATTTCACCTTCTACAGGAAGTTCTGTGTCTTCTACAAGAAAGTTATGTGTCTTCTACAGGAGAGTTCTATGTTTTCTACAAGAAGATCCTGTAAGACCCACAGACAGGCCAGAATTGATCTCAGGAGAGAATCCAAAGGTTGGGAATCTGCCTGTTAGGCCTGCAAACATCCCTGTTTACGTCCATCACCATATGTCACCTTTTTCATCTCTTTTACACCTCCACTGCACTCATCCTGTTATTTGTTCCTGCACAGTCACACACAAAAAACCATGTTTTCTTCATACTACCAGCAAAAAATTTTAGTGACAAATAAAACAGCGGTTTCTTACACACCATACCTATCAATCTCCATCTAGACTCCTCATCAGCTGAACCCCTCGTCAGCAGTATAGTCCTGCTCATTCTAGCTTGCATTCCAAGAGGAGAAGCAGCTACAGGACATCCTACAGGAATCCTGTAGCAGCTGATCCCACTGGAAGACATACTCTGGAGACAGGAATAGCCAAGAATGGCAAAAGAGACATGCAAAGGGCTCTTCTTGAACGTAAGAATATCAGCAGCAGCCGAAGCCAAGCATGCAGTGTGCATGTAGCGACAGTAAACGAAGGAGTGGTTCCAAAACCCGAAGTCTGCATAACGCAGTTGTGACTACACAGGTAAGTGCCTAAACTCATTCGTCAATTGCATAAATTATATTTTAAAAGTTGCATGCCTATGGAAATGGTTTGGATTGAGTGGAATCGGTGGCCAGTCAACTGGCCAACCTCGGCCAGTTACATATTCTCGTGGGATCCAAACGAGCCGCGTTATATTCAAAATTGCCAACAAGATGTGCAGCCAGCACGTGTGGAGTGTCCATTCTGGGAGAAATCATCAGGACTGGTAGTGGTGGCGGCGGATAACGGCAAAGGGGAGGTGATGGCGGTCAGAAACACGCAGAAAAATTATGGTTGTCACGTCGGATCAACGATCCGGTCCGGCCACCTCATTCCCTCACCACGAATCACGTCGCAGTTAAAAGATGCCCGACTAAAACATACACCACCTTCTGTTCATTCTGCACCCCCAACATCCTCGACTGGAGTACGCATCCACCGCTTCCAAAAATTGTTAACCAATTGTCCTCCACTGGTTTTTCTGCTTGTTTTCGAAAATCTCCCACGTATCAGGCTCCCTCATAAGCATAGTGACATTCTACAGGAACCGGGGACCTTCTACAGGAAAGACTGCACAACTTTCCGGAGCAGGAGGGCCTGGGATTTTTCGCCGAATTTTGAGCTCTAAATGAGGTAGGCCCGAAAAACTCCTCTATGCATGATGTGTTTGTGCAAGGTGGTAAATTGAACGGCATCAGATTGGAAAATCAGAGGAAAAGTCTGCCTGTGTGTTGGAAGTGAAACATTTGCCTGGATATTGCACTGAGTTTCCCAGTTTTTCTGCATCAAAAATCCCCTCCACGTTTTCTTTTTAAATTCTCCTGTAGGGAGGATACATGCAACCATGGGGCCAGCCTGTGTGTGAAAAAAAATTGAATTTTCATATCTGTCTGTGTGCTGAGAAGAAAACTTGAAACCAAATTCTTCCTTTCATAAACAGACAGTCGATTTCTGGGTGACAGAAGTCTTAAAACCAGGGAATTGTTGCTAGTTGATATTGGACACACGAGAAATTCCTTCTTGGGTTCAGGGGAAACCATAAAAAGAATTTCCTTTTCTGATTAAAGCATAAAAAGAGCACTCTCACCATGCCAGGAGGATTCATAAGGAAATAACCCTCGGACTCTATCAAACTTCACGAGCATCCTGAGGTGGTGGACCTTTTCACCCGAGCAAATTGGATATCCTTCTTTGACAAAATTCAAGGTCATGATGAGGAGATAACTGAGGAGTTTTTAATATCCCTGAGACCATAATCCAAGACACATGCCACAGTTAGTTTTAGGGGTTTGACCCTAGAACTTACCCCTGAGCTCATCAGTCAAGTTATTGGTCTACCATTGGGGCTCCCTTTGAGCAAAGAAGAGAGGTCATTGGGCAAAGTTGCTAAGGAAACATTCTTTCTGCCCGAGGAGCATCCTGTAGAAGACAAAAACGGGGTTAGAAGAACCAACATGCCTCCTCTTTAGAGTGAAGTCAGTTTCCAAATTATGAAGTACATCACATGTGAAGGGAGGTTTAGCATCATCTATGGTTATCATTTCAGGTTGTTGTGTGAACTAAGGCATGGGATTGACTTGCCTCCAGACAAGAAACTGAGCATCCCCTATTTTCTTCTTTAGACACTAATTGAATGTGGAACAAAGTTAAATGAAGGGATCCTGGATCAGTTGGTCCATCATGGGCTCATCAAACTATTGGTGGAAGATGCTTTGCACACCTACATTGTCCCCATATCTTGGGAAATATTCAGAAACATGTCCAGGGATGACAATATTAGAATTCTAGTCGAAGACATCACCTCATCCAGCAGTGGGGAGGGAGAACACACTGAAGCAGGTGAGAAAACCAATGGTGAAGGGACACAGGACATTCAAGCACAGAAAGAACAGAGAGAAAAAGGGGAAATGGGCCAGATTGTTGAGCCTAAAACAGGGGAAGAAACAACAGCAAAAATAACAAGGGAAAAGAGGATGCAGAGTAGGAAAGAGAAGGTCGAAAAAGCCCAAATGAAGGTTGCCACAGCCAAAGCAGGCACACAAAAACAAAAGGGAAAGACACACACTGAGATCTCAGCAACACACACAGAAACAGTTGACACAAGGATTTCTACAGGAAGCAAGGAAAAATAACAGCAAGAGGAGAAATCACCTGAGATATTGGCAAGGGAGACAGCAGCTGTGCTTGCTGCCTTAAGCACACCTCCAAAACAAAAAGGGAAGAGAAAGAGGCAAACCTCCATGTACTTTAAAGTAAGGAGAAGCACAAGGATCAAAGTGGGCAGACCCCAGCCACAATCAAAGGAGCCAATTTTAATTGAGGACACAACAACTAAACCAAAAGAAGAGTCTCCTTCAAAGATACCTATCACCTATGAACAAGTAAGACCAAAAACCTCCACCTGGAGAGAAAGAATTAGGATGATGGACGCAGAGACAACTCTATAGGAAGCTGAGACATCTCTACAGGAAACTCTAGCTAAGTTAAAGGAGACCAAAAAAGTTGGAGGAAAAGGTAGCCAAACAACCAAAGGGAGAAGAAAAGACCAAGGAGATACTGGAACCAAGCCCTCAGCCTAGCTTGGGCTCATACTACAACCTGTTAGAAGCCAGGAAGATAATTCCCCAAAATTTTGTTGTGCCACTCTTCTTTGCATTAGAACAAGAAAGGGTTAGGTCTCACACTTGGATGAGGATTGCCAAATCCAAGGGTGTGGCAGACATAGGCCACCTAGAAGAACAACTCAAGGAATCAAGAAAAGAATTGGCCATGATGAGGCACGTGGAAAGCAGTCAAAGGGCTAAACTATAGGAGGAGAATGAGCTGCTGAAATAGCAGTTACAGCTACAGGGAAGTCATAAGGAAGATAGGCCCTCAATTTTGGGAGAATAGCAGCAGCAAGAAGGGCCTCCAACAGACAAGGAAACATTTGATGAATAGCAGAGAGATGAAAAGCTACAGGCTGAGGTTGAGGCACTAAAAAAACTGCTACAGGAAAAGAAGTCACAGGCGGCAGAAGAAATACAGTTTTTAAAGCAACAGGTACAAGAGAAAGAAGCCCAATTGGCCTGCATGGCCAGCTGGGCAGTAGAAGCCTTATAATGTAGGCAACCTGCTAAGTCATATGCCTTATATCTTAAAGATCAATGGTTGCAATTTCAAATTAACACCTTGGCCCAAAGGGGCACCATTCCATTTCAGAATTACCATCAATTCATGGCTTCATGTGACAGTAGCTTAGCAGAAGATAAGGCCAAGTTATCAGAATTCTATTTACACAACTTGTCCCTTCCAAACATGAATCTGTGGGACCCCAATGTTGCATTGGGAGATGTGCAACTTATGGCCATGGCTTCTTGGTTAAATCATGAGGAAAAGAGGGCAGCAGAGATTCGGAATATTGTGAATAGGGAGCTAAGTGAGCCGCTCATGATCAGGGCAGAACCAGAGAATCCCTTAGCTTTAATATATGCCCATCAGCACCTGGCCAATAACCCTCAGGTTCTCCTAGACTACATTGAAAGACAAGCTCAGGCCATTGCTCACTTTGAGGACATGGAGAGACTGTTGGGGGATAACTGCATTCATGCTTGCACAAGGAGATGGAACACACTGTCCCACAGTCTGAAAATAAGAGAATACCACTCCCCAACAAGGATGAGGGAGGCCTTGGCGAGAGTACCACTCTATAAACAGTCAATGCAAAACCTGCAGGCCAACTGGATCGGCCTAAAGTTCAGTCCTCCCTTTCTTTTAGGACTATTGGAGGGGGTCAAAGAAGAAGAGGAGCACAGGCAGTGGGAGGAAGTAGAGAGAAAAGCAGGGTTTCATGACCGAGAGGAGGACACCACCTCGGAAGCCTGGGATGTTAGAGAGGCAGTCAAATCAATCAAAGATGATGAGCTGGATTAGTTTCTCAGAGGATGAGCAACCCATTTAGCAGGGGGGTGATGATGAGCCCCAAAAATGGGTAACTTATTGGGCTCATTTTGCCTATTATTCTCGATTAATCCACCATTCTTCATATTTTATGCATGCTTTTGAGTATATTTGTGTTAATTGAATGAATGAGAATAGACACTTGACCATGAAGTCTAATACGTGCTTATTGCAGATTTTTGGACATCTTTTGGACCAAGGTCAAGCATTTATGAGCTAGTTGATAGCCAAATACGAGGGAACAAGGATGAGGATTAGTAGGAAGGGTGTCTCCTACACTAAATGGCCCCTTCCTCGAGTTCTCCACCATCATCTCGGAGTTCAGCAGCCCACCAAAGATGATTTCCAAGGGCAGCGGAGCAGCTTTTGAGAAGTGGCTGATTACTTGCAGTTTTGAGCAGTCGAGCCCCTTGAGTTAAGGAGGGTTGTTGGAGGTCCTCGTGGTGCATAAGTAGGAAGGCTTCCAGCCTTGGTAGTTTAACTCTTGAACTGTTGTATTTTTTCACTTTAGTGCTGCTCTGCCTTTCAACTCATTTTCAAGCTTTTGTTGTAAACATTGTTGTGACATGGTTATTTTTTGAGTAATGGAGATAAGTTTCTCTTTGCATCAGCTCTGAGCTTCTTTTAGGAGGCTGTAGCTCTTGGGGTTGGGCCCAACCCAAGTGTCAGTACCTCCTTTCGTGTACTTTTATATGTTTTTGTTGCATTCCTAGAATAATTTCTGCTACTTAGATTAAAATCTTGCTTGGTTACTTAGGTCGTTTGTGATGATTGAGATATTTTTTCTTGCTTCAGGTTGATTTGATAGTTTGGTAAAGGAAAAGACTTGCAAAAATGCCATCAAGCAACCCTTGATCTCATCTCCCCCTCCTTGGGACCATGAGCTGAGACCAAGGCATACTTGCTGCCACAAAAACATTGTTTTTGCCTTTTCATGCAATTGCTAGTGTTAATTTTTTAGTTAGGAAAGTTGGTACCAGTTGTGATTACATGCTTAGATCTATTCTTGCTTGGTTTTCATAGTTTCCTTACATGATTTTCTGCCAATAAACTTTTGTCCATCATGATTTCTGGTATTTAGGTCAAATTAGGTCAAAATAGCTAGATCTTTGGTTTTCCTAGTCTTCGTTTGATCAGTTTTGGAAAATAACGTGCAGAACACCTATGATACCTCCCTGCCTACCCTTCCTCCATCAATACAACCTACTCCATCCCCTAAATCAGATTCTTGCCTTTCATTTGCCACATTTTCTCACCTTGCCCTAATTTCTACATTCTTGTGCATCATTGCTCCCTCCATCCTCGAACAAATCCAATCACCTTAATCACTCCTTAGCCTCATTCACCAGGTCCTATACCCCTTAACATCCTCATCCAACCTCCATTTCCACTTTTCCGTCGTTTTTCCACCATCAACCCTCCAAAATCCTCTTTCGGAACATCCTATAGAACCCCTGCAGACTTCCTATAGAAGATCACGTGAGCAGTTTTTCGAGATCTGATCACTGTGAAACTCTCTGGAAGGGTGCTAGGGACCCCTTAGGCCCTCTTTTCACCTTCCCAACCTCCTACAATCACCTACCCCATTTCCTTTCGCCAATCAACCTCTGTACACTCAAAAACAGTTAAAGCACATGCATAATCATTGAACAAGATTACTCAAAAATACAAAAAGATGTTCCTTCTTAGATTTCACTTCAAAATTAGCTTAGTCACATGCACTTTACCTTTCCAAGAGTCAATGACATCCATTTCTACAACTTTCATCCCTTTTCTTGCACCAGTAGGGTTAGTCAGTAAAACTAGGGTTTGCATTTCCTTTCAGCTTTCTGCTTCTTTCTGCAAGTAGATTAGCCTCTGTTGAGTTAGCTTTCATCCATCACAGATAAAAGCTTCTTCTAAGAGCTCATAGAAGTTGGCTTAAGCTCCTAGCTGACTTGTGCCAGCTGATCAAGTGACAGCCTGCGGCAAGAGCTAGTACTTGTGCATATAGCACCGTCACTTCCAAGTTTGTTACGAACTACCGGGTTGATAAAAGTAAAGAATGGAGTCCCAAGAGTTGCAGCATTATTGCTGCAATGCTAGAGCCCACCAAGTTGCAAAATATTATCTTAAACTTATTTGAATATCGACTGAAGATCAGTGTCATGGCTTGGTAACGAGCTAATGACAATGTCATTCACAAGATATAACATGGTGAACAAGTCGGCTCGTGATGAGACCTCTTGTCCTTCAACCTTGTGGTCGAAATCTGTTACCTTGGTTTGATGACCAATAATGGTAATGTCACAAGGGTAGAACTTATGATCATGGTAGGTCATCTCGTGATGAGACCTCCTATCCTTCAATTGACCATTTTTTTTCTTATTTTTAACTATGGTTATTGTTAATCTTATAGAGATTACTTAATAGATGGGGTGGCATACTGCTCCTTGTAGAAATTCCCACTGTAGATCAACAAATTATGCAATATACTAAAACACAATACAAGATCTACTTCTACAACAATTTGTGGAATATTAATAGAATTGAGCAAGATCAAGAACACATATAACTGAGAATGAGAAATCAATCACACATAACACAGAAGAAATAACCCGGGGAAAGCCTCAACCTAAAACCCCAATCTTTGTATTATCATACAAGTGGAAATCTTGTTCAAGTTACAAAAAGAATCAGCTCTCAATCTATCCTGCTCTCTCTGCAATCAAACAATACAGCTCGCGGACTAAATAGATGTAGTATATGTCCTCCTCAAGCCCTCCAAGCCTCCTATTTCCTTGCACAGTTTTTCTTGGGGTCCAGTGAAGCCACATGTGTGAATTGGCCTCATCACACTCACTAAACCTGAAGAAGTAACTACGCAATCCTCAAGGAAAGAATTCCTTCTGCATGGATGAGTTTCCTATATAGGAAAAATCCTCCAACTGATAGTACATTGTCCCTTCCTTTAATCGCAACTGGGTCTCTGACTGAACTGACATGCATGATTTATTTATGATAGAATATTCAGTTATCTGGAGAGCAACAGTTACATGCATGCAAGCATTAACTAACTTAACTCACAATTAATTCAACAAACTGTTTGAATTAATCTAACTGGACTTGACTCAGTTAACTGAGCCAACTAATTACAACTCATCCTTATCTCTTTAACTGATGGATAAATTCCTCAGTTAATGGAGAAACTGTTGCATGTCCCCACATAGACTTCATGTTTGATTTTCTACAACTAATTAACTCAAGATGAATTAATTAATTATTTTACAAACAGTTGCTAAGATCAAATTCGAATTTTAATTCTCAATTTTAGTTCAAGGACTAACTAAAATTGGAATCTATCCTGAAATGCTATTTATAGCAATTCTATTTTTAGCACTTCCATTTTTCATTCCTTGTTGCTATGTTCAACACTGGTACCTGAAATGCTATTTATAACAATGTTATTTTAAGCATTTCTATTTTTAGCATTTCTTGTTGCCATTTGCAACACTCCCTCTCAACAAGAAAGGCATTCAACTTGAACCCGATCCTGAACCTTTGGAATGCTCTGCATGCAACACTTCTCCCAAGTGTTTTTGCTCCAGCAACACTAGAAACAAAAATCTCCCAACTGGCCTCCCTGTTGGGCTAGAAACATCCTCTGATGCTAAAGCTTCCTCTGCCACTGACAAGTGCTCCCTCTGTCACCTCTGAGCTGCTACAACACTCCATGCATCTCGCACCGTTGCACACCTCTTTGTGTCATCCTGCACTGGTGCAACACTCCTGTGCCTCTCGCATTGTTGCAGCCTGCTAGCTCTGCACTGTCTTGGGATTCCTGCACTGTAGCTCTCTCTGCCGCTCCATCCGCATCCGTCTCTACCCACTCAGACAGTCCTACTACTCCTCGTCGGGGCTCCTGTAGCAAGGTCTAATCAAAGAGGTTGGATGCCTTAATGATCCTGCCCCTATTCTAGCCTTCTTGGGACTGTCACTCCACATCGCCCCACCTCCTACCTGGAGGTATGGATGCATGTGATCCCTCTGACCACTTGGCCCGAAATTTCCCCCTACTGGAGGTCTCTTCATGAGTGGATGCCTCCACTTCTGGATCCTCTGCATGCGGCTGCTCTGCATCAATCTGAGGCTCCTCCTCCTTAGGAACTGAAGGTTCCTTATTTGCATGCAACTCGAGCTCCCTCTCAAGTGATAAGCGCATGGCTTTCTTCTCGTCGAACTTCAGATCCCTGCATACCACTATCCTCTAAGTGGAAGGCATGTACACCCGATAGTTGTGGGGTGTATCTGTGTACCCTACAAGTATTCCCAACTCAGTTGTTGGGTCTAGATTCTTCCTGGCATCTTTGGTCACATGACAGTAAACTGATGATCCAAAGATTCAGAAGTGACTTACATTAGGTCACTTCCTGGAATAGGCCTCCATAGATGTCTTCATTCCCAGTATACGGTGCGGGCTTCTGTTATGCAAGTATATTGTTGTATTGCATGCCTCAGCCCACAAATGCAATGGTAGGCTTTGGTCATGCAACATCGCTCAAGAAGCTCCCACAATTGATCTGTTCTTCCTTTCGGCCACCCCATTCTACTGTGGGTTATGGGGTGTTGTCAATTCTCGTTTAATACCTTCTGCTATGCAAAAGTCTTTAAATTGTTGGGAGACATACTCTCCACCATTGTCGCTACGCTAGGCTTTTATTTTCTTTCCATATTCTTTCTTTGCCAAGGTTTTAAATTCACAAAACCTCAAGAAGGTCTGATCCTTCTTTTGCATAAAGTAGATCCAGCATCTACGAGAAAAATCATCAATAAAAATAACATAGTAGCTTTGTTTAGTGGTGGAGGTTGTAGAGAATGGTCCACAAACATCTGAGTGAACTCACTCCAGGATTTCTTTAGCTCTATTATCTCAATCCGGAAAGGAAGATTTCGCATACTTACCCATGGTACAACCTTTGCATGTAGTCGTCAGCTCGAGTTTTCCCTTGGGTAATCAAGTATAAATCTGCTACATGATCTTCAAGGCTCCATGGTGCAAGTGGCCCAGTCTTCTATGCCATAACTCACCAACATCTTGGCTCTAAACCATCTCAGCTTTGGAACTAAAAGCAGCACAGTCGTCTACCTCCATCTTGTAGAGATTCTTGACTCGAAACCCTATTCGCTTTGTTTGTCTAGTACCGATATGCCTCAAGAATACCTTTCCTTGACTAAAGACTGCATCATATCCTTTATCTTCTAGCATAGTGACAAACACAAGATTCTTCTTCAGACCTGGTACATACTTTACATCAGTCAAGGTGAGGGGAGCTCCATGCTCCCTCTGAAACACAACTGTACCTTCACTTGAAACACGGTACTTTCCATCATCACCCATCTTGATCCGCATCTAGAGATCCTTCTCCTCCAAGGTACTGAAAAGATTATTGTCACCTGACATGTGGAATGAAGCTCCACTGTCCAGGTACCATACACATCCCACCATGGATGAAACCATGCATGTGATAAGCGAGAAATCTAGCTCAAACTGTGAGGCAAGTGCCTCACCATCAGATCCCTTCGAGGAACCCTTCTATTGAAGCCCCGAAAATTGGGTCTACAACAAGGGGGATACCCACCCGGTCCGAACCTTGGTTAGCAGCTCCTTTTCCGTTTGGTATAGTGGGTCCGACTAGGGATATGGGACTAGTTTCCCAATTTATGTGTGTGTGTATAAAGATTTGATATTTCTTTTCTAAAAGTTCCTAAATGAAATGCTTTTAATCTAATTCTAATCTAATGACATGCAATTGTATTCTAATAAACAAAAATATCTAAGTCTATACTAACCCAGGATGAAATCTTTCCGTTATGCGATCTAAAATGATTTCAAATAACAACTGGTAATAAAGATCATTCAACTGTTATGAGAAAAGAATTCAATGGAGATAAACCACTTCGTATAAAAAGTTAGATGAAACAGTTGTGAAAAACATATCGCATAATAAACTACTCATACATTAAGCATAAATAAATAGCTATCACCGTACAAAAGTGCTAAATGATAACTAAAGTATTCACGCATCAATATATAAACAACTGAACATAAATATCACTTTAACACAAAGGCAGAAATAGTTAAGAGATAGAAGTACCATTTATAACTAGTTCTACTCATGAGCTTCAAGCGATAATGATTTATCTCTTCTTAATCCAACATCCACTAAGAGTACAGAAGTGCAACATCAGTAGTAGATATTAAATGCAGATATCAATAAATCATGTTCCATTCATTCATCAAAACCTCCTCGGAGGGTGCAAAAGTGCATGTTCTGAGGACAAGTTTTTGACAAATTTCAGGACCCTTCTCTAAATGCATGAGAAGGGTTTAAATACTACTAACTAAATCTAAAAATAACTTATTACAAAAATGTAGGATACGGTTTAAATGACCATCCTCATTTCAGGCAAAAATAAAGCAAAATTAATACTAACATTGAATCTAAAATTAAAACTAACAACTAACTATTTATGTATATGTTCCTTGAAATCGCAAGCGTTCAGCATTTGCTTGAGAAGAGTCAGCTGGCTAACTTCCGACCTTAATTGTCCTGCGAAAACGGCATCGGCGAGAGCTAGCACCATCTTCTCGGTAGAATTGATGACGCATTTGACAGTCATGCACTGGCTATGTGGTTTTACCAAATATGCCTAGTAAGAGTCCCAATTCAACCTAGTTAATCCTTTGATTGATTCTTCCTTTCCTTGAGCCTTCTATCTCCAGCCTGTCTACAATTGTTGTACATATATACATACCATTTTGAAGATATTTCTGACAAACACCGCTGGTTTTAGGATTCAAGTCTTACTTTTTACCTTTAGCGTTGCTTTCTTACAAATTTATGGGCTTACAAGTGGCTGAGCAATTAGAGGCTTTCCTTTTCAAGAATTTTTTCTCAGCGATGCATGATTAGCGCTAATCGTGCATCAGAAACTGCCTCCGTTTCTTGATGCGGGCTTCCCTGGTGTGATTTTTGCCTCTTATGTGCTTTTTGTTAGCGGGTATAAAATTTAAATTTTGTGAAAATAATGATTCCTCCAATTCTTGACGCTGAGTCTTAAATTGTCTGTTTTTTATGTCAGCACTGTCCAGTATCCATTTAATCATGTCCATGTCTGGAAGAATTCTGGGCCTCGCTACTATCCGGTGTAAGAACGAACAAGCTAGCTCTGTAATAGATGCCTCAGAAGAACCATGTGAGCCTTCCATAGTTGTAACCTCCATTACTTTGGGATTCTCTTCCTCAAGTAGATTACACATGCCTTCCCAAGTGGTAATACCAGCATCTCTGTTGCAGGAAATGTATGTATACAGGGGCGTCATTTATACACGTGAAGTGAGAATAATGATAAGGAAAGGTGATGGGAAAGATTTTAATGCCGAAGACATATAAAAATATACCACCTTATGTGAATGACTCTTCGATCAGCACAAAACCATATTTCATTAACAACTGGCAACAAACTCATTAATTAGCATTAAAGCGCATAACTAGGTCTCGATTTATGGAAAAAAGCTTTCTCGAACAATGAGCCCGAAAAGATCTGCGATGAGGCGATTTTGCGATTTGCTTCACAATATCGCAAATCGCAACATCGCTTTATCACAATATCGCTCTGTCGCAATATCGCTATATCGCAATATCGCATATCTTAGCATATGAAATCGTTTGTTAATGTGTTTTCTGTGAAGTGCGATTTGCGATATGCACCATCGCATATCGGCGGTTTTGAGGTTTTTTAGTGTAAGTGGTCTTTAATGCATGCGATGCAATGAAGTTTCACATCGCGATCTTGCACTCTTAGACTTCCGCTTGTAAGAAGGTATCCATCATCCTTTTTGCTATGCAATTTATCTTACTTTATCATAAAACTTAAGCTTCTTTAAGATTTTTCAAGGGTATTTTCCTAATTTTATGATGGTAAGTTTTATTTAGAAAAGAAATACAAGCACTAATTGATTTCTAAATTTTTTACTAAGGGCCCCCACTTATTTAGTATTAGTAATAACACTAAATAAGAAGGGGGGTTGTTGCTGGCCACAACATTTGGCGATTCACTTGGAAGAACCAGTTATCTCTGCTTTTCTTTTGAATTTTCTAAACTTCCAAAATAGAAAATTTTCCAGAAAATTAAACTTTATTATAGAAAGACAAAGTAAATTATGCTTTTACCTATCAATGATATTTTGTTTTGTCTATTTTTTTTATTTTGATTATTTACTCCCTCGAGCTAGTCCTTGCATCTACATCAGTCACTACTTGGTTTATAAAGATAAAATCAAAGCCTTCTCTGTAAATCAATTTTAAATATGCTCATTTGTCGTAGTTAGAGCCTCTGCTACCAGCAGGCGTTTATAGCCTCAACAGGGTTACCTGTTACCCAGCAATGATCCTATATCCTACTTAAAGAAATATACAACTTTCAAAGAGAAATCCATATCCACGCTTATTGTTTTCATTTTTCTTTTTACCCTTAAATAACAATGTCTTGGTTTGGTAGCCAATTTATGATAGTGCCATTCACTTGATTTATAACTTTGTTGAACAAGTTGGCTCGTGATGAGACCCCTTGTATTTTGATTGCAACAATCTTGAGTCATTGCCCTATTGTGGTATGCAGTATTGGCAAAGTTAGCAAGCTATAATATCTATGATCATGATAAGTCATCGCGTGATGAGACCTCTTACTCTTTGAGTTAAAAGTGTCTCATTGGATTATTCCCTGAACGTCGTAATTTCCTAGGTGGGGAGGAAGTCATTGTTTCCTTAAGATAGCTCTGGATGACAATGGTAGAGTTTTTGGAAAGAGCTTTTCTACAGAGAATCTTCGTTTTGTTATTGATACCTTTCATTGGATTGATATAAAACAATTTCCTACTAAAGGTTGCTTTTCATCAAAATTTACTAAGTCGAAACTAGTATCATCTCTAGGCTTAGAGCCTTTAACTGTATCTTTCAGTAATAATGATCAATTTTCTAAAAGAATTCTATTTATACAAGTGAAAAAACAAAATCTAAAAGAGAATTATGTGTCTTTTGCGTGAATTCCAAATGCAACCATTTACAACTGGTTTTATTATGAAAATAAAAAACATAAAAAGAACTAATCTACAAGATAGAAGAATGATCTCCTATGGAAAATATTTTTTAAGGATCTGTCTGTTAACAGGTAAAGATTCTCTTTTTCCTGTTAAATCTTGTAACATAAAAGTGGACGGACCTATGACTTCTGTGATTTGAAAAGGGCCAAGCCACATTCGTTGAAATTTCGTATGTTTCCCTTTTTCCTCGTGAGCCTTGTCCCATTTTTAGAACTAGATCTCCCATCTGAAAGTATTTTCTGGACATAATATTTGAATCAAAGGAAGCTTTTACTAATGCTTGATGATGAGCATGAGTTATTTTGGCATTTTCTTGTTGTTCTTCTAACTTAATTATTTCTAATTGCCTTAGTTGTAAGGAAGAAGTTGGTGCTTCATCAATATATTGAACTAAGGCCAAAGAGGGAATTGCTAAATGAGTTGGAAGAACCACTTCTTTCCCGTAAACTAAATTAAAGGGAGAAGTGCCAATGGAGGCTTTCTGCGTTATTTGATCTGTCCATAAAGCATATATTAAAGACTTGTGCCAATTCTTGTGATTTTGGTCAATGGTTCGCTTAATGATTTTGATTAGGTTTTTATTTGTAGATTCAGCTAACCCATTCCCCTGTGGGTAATAATTGGCATAGTATTTAAGCTTGAAACCCCTTTTGAGTGCAAATTCAGTCATCGCATTACCAGAAAAATATGATGCATTATCAAACATTAAAGCAGAGGGTAACCCAAACCTGGTGATTATAAACTGATCTATGAACTCGATGATGTGTTCAGCATTAGCTATCTTGAGAGGAACTGCTTCTACCCATTTAGTAAAGTAATCTGTTGCTGTAAGGATATATCTATGTTGTTTAGAAGAATGAGGAACAATCTCACCTATTATGTCTAATCCCCATTGATCAAAAGGTTGTTCAATGTTGACCGGTTGCAGCGGAAATGATGGTTTCTTTTGTCTCCCAGCAGCAGTTTGACAGACTTGACATTTCCTTGCATAGTTATGTGAATCTTTGAATAATTTGGGCCAGTAATAGCTTGCGCATAAGATTTTATGTGCAGTAGCGTCTCCAGTGTAGTGTTCGCCTGTTGGCCCATCGTGAAGTTCTTGCAAGACTTTTTCAGCTTCAGATTTCTCAAGACATCTGAGGAGAACATAATCATAATTTATTCTAAAAAGAACATCATTTATGAGCTGATATTGTTTAGCCTTCAACCTTAGAGCTCTTTTCTTAGTATGATCGAGGTTTGAAGGAGCATATCCATTCTTTAGATAAAATATGATATCAGCGTATAATGACTCAACATCGTTTAGGCTTACCTCGTACATTTGTATCTCTGTAGATGGTATCTCGGGAATATGCGATGCTCCAGCCAGCAGTTTGTAAAACCCTTGACCTTTAACAATACTTGCTAGTTTGATTTCTACATCATATTACTGTAAGGCGGTAACCCAATTGACTCTTTTCTCACCCACATCTTTCTGTACTAAAATATTTCTTACCGCTGGAAATGACACTATGATTTTTTTGTGGGTTTTAAGTATAAAGGGTTTGAAATATTTAATTGCTTTGAAAACAGCATAAGCTTGTTTCTCTACATCTGAATAATTCAATTCAGCCCCCTGTAAATTTGAACTGAAAAAAGCAATTGGAGCTTCCACCTTGTCTTGATTTGCTTGAGTGAGTATCGCAGCATATGATCTATCAAAGACAAATGTATATAAAATAAAAGGATCGGAAAAATTTGGGGTTGCTAAATATGGAGCGTTAATAATTGCTTGTTTGATCAGACTAAACACCTCATATTTGTCTTGGCCCCATTTGAATTTTGAGTTCTTTTTAATCATTGCTTGTAAAGGAGACACGATTCTTGAAAAATCTGGAACAAATCTCTTTACAAAATTAATCTGGCCAAGGAAAGATTGCATAGCCTTCTTGTTGTGAGGTAGGGATATCTTGGAAATCTCCTTGATTCTGTCAGGATCGATATGAATTCCAGATCTAGACACTATGAATCCAAGAAGTTTTCCTTCACTCAATGCGAAAAAGGATTTTTTTGGGTTAAGTGAAATTCCATACCTTTGACAACGTTGGAAGATTTGTTTTAAATCTCTAAGATGATTACTTCGTTTCTTGGAATATACAGTAATATCATCCAAGTAGATTACCACTGATTGTTAACTAATCCCTTGAATGCGATGTCCATGGCTCACTGAAATGTGGCACCAGCGTTGATCAGACCAAAAGGCATATTTTGATATGCGTAAGTGCCCCATTTGGTTCTGAATGTGGTTTTTAATTGATCATCGGGATGGACCAACACTTGGTTGTATCCTGAGAATCCATCCAAGAATGACATTAATTCTGATCCTGCGACTGCCTGCAGTATTTGCTCCATGGCAAGCAAAGGAAAATTATCTTTTTGGCAGGCTTTGTTAAGATTCCGAAAGTCAATGCAAATTCTAATGTCTCTGTTTTTCTTTCTAACGAGAACCATATTGGAAACCCATTCATAATGTCGGACGGGAAAGATGATTTTGGCTTTCAATAACTTATTGAGTTCAAATTTGATCTGGTTTTCTAGATTGGGGTGGATTTTTCTCAGCTTTTGCTGAACAGGTTTTTCATCATTGAGCATTGGGATAGTATGTTGGATGATAGAAGTGTCATATGTTTTGAGTTCATCGTAGTTCCAAGTAAAGACAGTTTAGTATTGTCGCAAGAGGTGAATATACGCTAATTTTTCTTCAGGAGCTAGGCCAAGGCCTAAGTTGATATTCTGTGGTTTGGCATCAGTTCCTAGATTTACTGATTCATAGTTCAAAGTTGAACTTTGCAGTTTTGAGTTAGTAGATCTTTTAAACCGATCTTTCAAATCATAAAGGTCTTCTAACTTGACTACTGACTTGGGCATATCATTATTAGTGCTATCTTGTTGTAATTGTCTGTCATGTTGGTCCTCATCAATTATTTGATTGGTGTAAGATCCTTCAGATGTGAGAAAGCTCACTATATCAGGATCGTCGTTGAAAATCATCCAATTGGTAATGTTATCAAGAATTGAGGGTCTAAAGATTAATTCAATTGAAAATCGATCAGGGGTAAAGTCTTCTGAAGGAATAAGCTTGGAAGCTACGTTAGCTAAGAAGTCTGCACTAGCATTTTGGAGTCTGGGAATTGATGAAATATTAAATGCTATAAAGTGTTCAGTCAGATCTTAAACTAAAGATTGGTAATGTTTTAAATGACCTAATAAACAATGTATAGTATTGCGTACCTGTCTGATTACAATTTCAGAATCTCCGAAAACTTGAAGATATTTGATGTCTAATCCGATTGCTTTGTATAACCCTTTGACTAAAGCCTCATATTCTGCGGTATTATTGGTGCAATCAAATTCAAGTCTACAAGTTAGCATAGTTTTGTTTCCCTCTGGACTGATTAACACACATCCTGCTCCTGCTCCTTCATTAGACTTAGAACCGTCAAAAAATAACTTCCAAAATAAAGATTTATTTATAGGACTATCTATAAAATTAATACATTTAGAACTATCTGTTTGAGAGAAATTTTCTACTTGTGATAAAACAGAATGTTCTAAGTAAGGTGAAGTATAAGCATTAAAATTTCCTAAGAAATAATCTACTAAGTAGTTGCCAATGATGTTCTTGTTGTATGCTACTGGTTCATTCTCTCCTTCCAGTTCCGTTACTATGTACTTCTGATGTCTTTCTTGCTCAACTTTTATTTGATTTGGTTTACCATTGTAAGGGAGCCACATGTGCGACCAGTCAGTTGCGAAGTATCCATGAAGTTTTTCTGACCAATCTCTGCTAAGAATTAAGCCATAAAATTCAGGAATATCAGCAACTAAAATGTCGATAACTTGACATACCTTTGGATTGGATGACAGCCTTATGGTAACCTGATTTAATTCACCGATCACTTCTACTTGCGATCAATCTAGCTGGACTATGCACACAACAGATTTTTGCGGTTGAACGTTCAACTTTGCACATATTGATTTTGGTAGAATATTGGATGAAGCTCCAGAATCCACTAAGAAATTATGCAAATTTTTATTGAAATTATCCAATTAATGCGATGTCATTTGGATCAACTTTATTGATCACGTTATTTGGAGGTCTTTCCATTTCATTGGAAGCTTGAGAAATTATGGCGGCAGGCAAAGGTGCAGCTGGCACAGCATGTAATTCTTTCAAAAGTACCTTTTGCTGGTGTTTTAACTTGCTCAATTCGTAAAAAGTGATGTTAGCCCTAGTCTCTTTCATGTCTTCTATGATATTATACTCCATTTCATCTGAAACGATCAACGTTTTTGATGGAGTTGATGAATCTATTTGGACTGGGCTGGTTTGAGTCGCTTTAGATGTTGTTTTCTTGGATGCAACTTTATCCTTAGTCATTGAGCTTGCGCTCTTTGGCTTAGGAGTAGGTTGAGGAGGATCAAGTTGATTTCTATTTCGAGTACTAACTGGGGATGCTTCTTGATCCTCTTCATCTGGGAGGATGAAGTCCCACATACCTTGTACCTCTACAACTTCTTCTTCATCGGTATGCTCTTCAGTAGCAGTTTCCTCTTCTTCTTCTGATTCAGCACTTGTAATAGCATTTGGGGGCTTTGAATCAGTTGAAGGGTTTCTTCTATAAGGTTTGTATGGCTTTTTAGAAGAAGTTTCTGCCACTTGTTTCTTGATGTCAACCATCTTGTTAGACATGGTTTTCAAAACTTTTTGCAATCCTTCCAAATCGAATGGATCTTTAGATTGTTTCTTCTTGGGGTCTTCCTTGAAAGTGACCTTCTTGGATTTTCGTTATTCTATCGTGTTTTTCTTTTCCAGGGCTATGATACGTTTCTCTACTACTATTGCTTCCTTCATATTTTCAGCTAAAGTTGTTTTATTAGCCCTATCAAAGAAAATTGCTATGTTTTATGGTAAAGTAGTGATATACCACTCACTTCGCACTTCTTCGCTAGGCTTGGAAGCAGTAGGAATTTTATTTAACAGTTTATTGAAACGTGAATTAAAATCTTTGATAGGTTCTTTTGACTCGGCCCTAAGGTTAGACAGGTCGTTGATCAATGTCGCTATAGACCTGTCATCACCGAACTTAGTCAGGAATTGTTCTTGGAAGATATCCCAACTAGTAATAGATCCAGACGGTAATGCGAAATACCATGATCTGGCTGCTCCTTGCAGAGTATAAGGGAAGAGTCGGATGACAGCGTCTTCGTTGGTAACTCCATTGAGATTTATGGATAACATAAAGTTATTTATATGTTCTTCCGCTAGCATGCCTGCTTCAGGATTAAACTTAGGCAACCATTTTTCAAGATGGGCTGGTATCTGACTCAAGGGCACAGGCATTAAGACTGCCCTTGGGTTATTCCATGGAGTTTGGGCCATCGTTGAACTACTAACAGAGGAAAGTGCAGGAGATGATCCCTGCAGTTGAGAAGGTGAAGATATTATGACTCCAGATGATTGAGAAGGAGATGTGGAAGTTTCAGTGGACTGGTGGACAATAATCTAAAATGGAGGAGTGGATGGTTGACTTCGCGGTGGTGAGGTTGAGATGGATGATGATGATGAAAGAATCTCGCTATCGGACCCTT
This sequence comes from Pinus tabuliformis, assembly GCA_031772625.1. NCBI lineage: Eukaryota > Viridiplantae > Streptophyta > Pinopsida > Pinales > Pinaceae > Pinus > Pinus tabuliformis. Next base: position 221,936,545 of record CM062817.1, on the reverse strand, counting down.
TAGGTGATTTCCTTGCTCTCTTTCTTGTAGGTAGAGGTAACTCGGTTGGTTGAACACCAAACTTTTTGCTCTTTAATCTAGTAAGAGGATGAGTAGGGTTATATTGCGAAGTCACGCTACCTTGAGATTTATCAAATCTTTGGGCTGATATAGAAAATTGCTAAAGTTTATGGATCAAAGATTCAACTTCAGGAGGTTCTATTGTAGATTGTTCTGAAATGTCAGGGTCTGTAGCAGCTGTTGTTGTTCTTTCGACTTCTGGCTCTAGATTTAAAAATTCTAAGTGTGATGGAGAAGTTGGGGGAGATAGTGAGGGCGATTTACTCTCAGAATGGTATTTATATTTAGACTTACTTTCCATTCACAGTTTGAGGCCCTCCTTCTAGCGCCAAATATGTTGAAGCCCCGAAAATCAAGTCTACAACAAGGGGGATACCCACCCGGTCCGGACCTTGGTTAGCAGCTCCTTTTCTGTTTGGTATAGTGGGTCCGACTGGGGATATGGGACTAGTTTCCCAATTTATGTGTGTGTGTATAGATTTGATATTTCTTTTCTAAAAGTTCCTAAATGAAATGCTTTTAATCTAATTCTAATCTAATGACATGCAATTGTATTCTAATAAACAGAAATATCTAAGTCTATACTAACCCGGGATGAAATCTTTCCGTTATACGATCTAAAATGATTTCAAATAACAACTGGTAATAAAGATCATTCAACTGTTATGAGAAAAGAATTCAATGGAGATAAACCACTTCGTATAAAAAGTTAGACGAAACAGTTGTGAAAAACATATCACATAATAAGCTACTCATACATTAAGCATAAATAAATAGCTATCACCGTACAAAAGTGCCAAATGATAACTCAAGCATTCATGCATCAATATATAAACAACTGAACATAAATATCACTTCAACACAAAGGCAGAAATAGTTAAGAGATAGAAGTACCTTTTATAACTATTTCTACTCATGAGCTTCAAGCGATAACGATTTATCTCTTCTTAATCCAACATCCACTAAGAGTACAGAAGTGCAACATCAGTAGTAGATATTAAATGTAGATATCAATAAATCCTGTTCCATTCATTCATCAAAACCTCCTCGGAGGGTGCAAAAGTGCATGTTCTGAGGACAAGTTTTTGACAAATTTCAGGACCCTTCTCTAAATGCATGAGAAGGGTTTAAATACTACTAACTAAATCTAAAAATAACTTATTACAAAAATGTAGGATATGGTTTAAATGACCATCCTCATTTCAAGCAAAAATAAAGCAAAATTAATACTAACATTGAATCTAAAATAAAACTAACAACCAATATATTTTTTGTATCTGTTCCTTGAAATCGCAAGCATTCAGCATTTGCTTGAGAAGAGTCGGTTGGCCGACTTCCGACTTTAACTGTCCTGCGAAAACGACATCGGCAAGAACTGACGCCATCTTCTCAACAGAATTGATGACACATTTGAGAGTCATGCACTGGCTATGTGGTTTTACCAAAAATGCCCAGTAAGAGTCCCAATTCAACCTAGTTAATCCTTTGATTGATTCTGCCTTTTCTTGAGCCTTCTGTCTCTAACCTGTTTGCAATTGTTGTACACATATACATACCATTTTGAAGATATTTCTGACAAATACCGCTGGTTTTAGGATTCAAGTCTTACTTTTTACCTTTAGCGTTGCTTTCTTACAAATTTCTGGGCTTACAGGTGGCTGAGTAATTAGAGGCTTTCCTTTTCAAGAAGTTTGCTAATCGCGCATCGGAAACTGCCTTCGTTTCTTGATGCGGGCTTCCCTGGTGTGATTTTTGCCTCTTGTGTGCTTTTTGCTAGCAGGTATAAAATTTAAAGTTTGTAAAAATAATGATTCCACCAATTCTTGACGTTGAGTCTTAAATTGTCTGTTTTTTATGTCAGCGTTGTCCAGTATCCATTTAATCATGTCTGTGTATGGAATAATTCTGGGCCTCGCTGCTATCCGATGTAAGAACGAACAAGCTAGCTCTATAATAGATGCCTCAGAAGAACCATGTGAGCCTGTCGTAGCTATAACCTCCATTACTTTGGGATTCTCTTCCTCAAGTAGATTATACATGCCTTCCCAAGTGGTAATACCAGCGTCTCTATTGCAGGTGGTGTCTGTATACAAGGGCGTCATTTCTTTGTCTTCAGAGCTTGGAGCTTTGCCTTTCTTTCCCATAATATCCTAAATAATTCTTTGTATAGTTCTCTGTTCTTTGTTCCTGCAGTTTACAAGTGAAGTGAGAATAATGATAAGGAAAGGTGACGGGAAAGCTTTTAATGCCGAAGACATATAAAATATACCACCTTACGTGAATGACTCTTCGATCAGCACAAAACCATATTTCATTAACAACTGGCAACTAACTCATTAATTAGCATTAAAGTGCATAACCAGGTCTCGATTTATGGAAAAAAGCTTTCTCGAACAATGAGCTCGAAAAGATCTGCGACGAGGCGATTTTGCGATTTGCTTCGCAATATCGTAGATCGCTGAGTCATAGATCGCAACATCGCTTTATCACAATATCGCTCGGCCGCAATATCGCAATATCGCATATCTTAGCATATGAAATCGTTTGTTAATGTGTTTTCTGCAAAGTGTGATTTGCGATATGCGCCATCACATATCGGCGGTTTTGAGGTTTTTTAGTGCAAGTGGTCTTTAATGCATGCGATGCGATGAAGTTTCACATCACGATCTCACACTCTTAGACTTCTGCTTGTAAGAAGGTATCCATCATCCTTTTTTCGATGCGATTTATCTTACTTTATCATAAAACTTAAGCTTCTTTAAGATTTTTCAAGGGTATTTTCCTAAGTTTATGATGGTAAGTTTTATTTAGAAAAGAAATACAAGCACTAATTGATTTCTAAATTTTTGACTAAGGGCCCCCACTTATTTAGTATTAGTAATAACACTAAATAAGAAGGGGGGTTGTTTCTGGCCACAACACCTTCTTGGATTTCTTCTATGGACAATTCGTAGCATAATGGCCCACTTCATGACAATGAAAGTATCGCACTTTCGATTTGTCAATCTTCTTCCCACCATGGGAAGAACCGGATTTGGAATGGGACGCCTTCCCTTTCCCTTTCCTCACCTTACTCGCTAAGGCTATATTTTCCTCATCATCTTGCTTCGATGAGGATCCATCTCTGGTGCTTCTTCTTATTTCCTCCTACATCAGATCCGACCAAAGTTGTTCCCAATCTGGCAGTTTTTCTCTTCCATTAACCGAGTCTTGGTAGCTATGCCATCTCTTAGGAAGATCGAGGAGTGCAAGACTCACCATGTCATCATCAACAGTCGTGATCCTTACACTTCCAAGATCATCCCTACAGTTGGTGAGCTTGTTTAGATATGTAGAGATTGTGTCGCCCTTTTCACACTTGATCTTATGAAGCTTGTCTTTCAGCACCAGCTTCCTCTGATCGCTGTCGTTCTGATATAAATCTTTCAATGTTTTCCACATCGAAAACGCTATCTCCTTCCCATGGAGGCTCGAGACAATGTGGTCTCAAACTCCCTCCAGGAGGATTCTCCTTACTCTAGCCACACATTTCTTCCATTCCACCAGTTGAGTAGCATTAGTCGGCTTGGGGACTTCTTGATCAATGAAGTCCTTTAAACCATTATCCTCTAACACTGCCTCCATGTGATCCTTCCAAGCTATATAATTCGAGCTGCCATCAAGGGCATACTCGAGTCTTAAACCACTGAACGCCATCGGTGAAATTGAGATGTGATAAGAACTCAATTTCTATATTCAGGAACCACAAACTTCGAACTTCTCCTTCTTGTATATTGTTCTTCGCCTTGATCACCTTCGCTCTGATACCATGTAGAAATTCCCACTGTAGATCAACAGATTATGCAATATACTAAAACACAATACAAGATCTACTTCAACAACACTTTGCGAAAGCTTAATCGAATTGACCAAGATCAAGAGAACACATATAGTTGAGAATGAGAAATCAATCACACATAACACAGAAGAAATAACCCAGGGAAAGCCTCAGCCTAAAACCCCTATCTCTGTATTATCATACAATTGGAAATCTTGTTCAAGTTACAAAAATAATCAGCTCTCAAGCTATCCTGCTTTCTCTGCATCCAAACAATACAGCTCACACACTGAATAGACATAGTATATGTCCTCCTCAAGCCCTCCAAGCCTCCTATTTCCTTGCACAGTTTTTCTTGGGGTCTAGTGAAGCCACGTGTGAATTGGCCTCATCACACTCACTAAACTTGAAGAAGTAACTGCGCAATCCTCAAGGAAAGAATTCCTTCTGCATGGATGAGTTTCCTATATAGGAAAAATCCTCCAACTGATAGTACACTCTCCCTTTCTTTAATCTCAACTGGGTCTCTGACTGAACTGACATGCATGAGTTATTTATGAGAGAATATTTAGTTTTCTGGAGAGCAGCAGTTACATGCATGCAAGCATTAACTAGCTGAACTCACAATTAATTCAACAAACTGTTTGAATTAATCTAATTGGACTTGACTCAGTTAACTGAGCCAACTAATTACATCTCAATATTACAACTCATCCTTATCTCTTTAACTGATGGATAAATTCCTCAATTAATGGAGAAATTGTTGCATGTCCCCACATAGACTTCAAGTTTGATTTTCTACAACTAATTAACTCAAGATGAATTAATTAATTATTTTACAAACAGCTGCTAAGATCAAATCCAAATTTTACTTCTCAATTTTAGTTCAGGGACTAACTAAAATTGGAATCTATCCCGAAATTCTATTTTTAGCACTTCCATTTTTCATTCCTTGTTGTTGTGTCCAACACTGGTACCTAAAATGCTATTTATATCATTGTTATTTTTAGCATTTCTTGTTTTCATTTTCAACACTCCTTAAAAGCAAGGGATGGCATAAAAAGCTTTAAGGTAACTACTATTTACTTGACTAAACTTGCTCGCCAAAATAACTCATGACTTTAAGAAACTGTTGTTATATGTGTTTTACTTTCTTTTAAAGATAGGGGTTAAAGATAATTCATTAACAAATAATGGAAAGATTTAAACTCAAAGAACAAAAAACCAAGGACTCTACTCGGTTAAGAAAGCTAAAAATGAACATAAATGAAATCATCTTCATTGAAGTGATCCTTAGAGATTAGGTTCTGTTAATAAAAATTAGAGCATAAAAATGTCTCTCCCAATGATTATGCCAAGTTGAAAGAAAAAATTACTCCATTTTATTGTAAAATGGAATGATAAGACAATTCAGCTAAGATTAAGATGCTTGTCAAATCAGAAAGAAAAATAATGAAGAGAATGAATCTTGAGATGCATCTTACAAGATAATATAGAGAATTAACATAAAAATGTAATTGAAATGATGATTATGTTGATCTTATCTTGTATGATGATTTGTTAATAAAATTCTTTAGTTTCAAAGCATAGTTATTGATTTAGAGTTATTGTTATATGCTTTGACGGGGGTTTTGTTACTTTTGAAAATATTGTTTAAAGAATAGTTTGAAGTCTTTATAGATTAAGTTTTTAAGAATAAGACTGACAATTGATTTTAAAATGTACGCAAAATTATAAAAGAGAAAACTCCCTAATGTTATATGATGATTGTTCTTATGAAATGTAAGTTGCTAGCAAAGTTGAATCTACAAATCAATTCCATGGGAACCTGCAAGAAGAAAAACAAAATATAAGAAAGAAATAATAATTGAAAAAGGAAAGAAAAGCTAAAATAAAATTCAATCAGATGAGGATGAACATATAAATATGTACCAGGAAGAATTCGATCATAGTTTTACCTGATGAATATTCATCTTCTCCCATGTATTAATCAAAGTTCAAAATCATCCTCTTATTCAATTTAAAATATTTTCTAAACTAGTCCTAATCCTAATTATAATGCAATTATGTTTTCAAAAAGGTATAAATGAGTGTTATAATTGAGTTAACAACCTAGAATATGAGGTTAACCATTGTAAATGATAATGATCAAATAAAAAGCTTCTCAAATGATAACCCATTATAATTAAGATGGTGATAGAATGAATGGTAAAAATCATTCCTATTCATTAAAATACCATAACTACTTTATTTAGAAGAAAATAAAACAAACTAGACAAAACTAAATTTATTCCTACTCTAACTTTTTTTTAAAGAAAATGACTAGGTATAGTCATATTTCCAACGTAACCAAGAAATCACTTTATTCCATGCACAAATATGTACAACCAATATTAGTAATGAAAATTTAACAAATATCAAAATATCAAAAGAAGACCTATGTGCATCTATTGTTAATGTATTTACAAAAATAATTTTATTTGCAATCACCCTTTCTTCAAAGATGTCCTCCAACCAAATCTCTAATGGATCATAAAAGTATGCATGAACATTCATTAGAGACTGGAGGAGATGAAATGGAAGAATGGATGAACAAATGTTAATGTTATGTACATGAGAAAAGTTATTAGTGATTAGATTATAAACTGAGTCATCCAAATGACCTTCAAATGGATACTTAAGGGGATCATTGGATGAGTTAAGTGATTGGAAGAATGATGAATTTATACTATCAAGTGTTTGAAAAATTAAGTGTAGATTTTGAACTCTATGTACTTTTAATGATACACTTGATAAGTATTTAATGTCAATTTCTTCAAAATGCCAACCATTAGTATTTACCCTATGGTTAGGGGACAATTGAGATTGATTTACAAAAATTCCTTCCCACAAGTCTTGATTTGAATAATATAATCGCTATCGGTGTAAGCATCTACTTGTGGAAATGATAAAGGTTCAAGATCAAGATCAAAGATAGGAAGTTGAGAATCGAAAATGGGAACAGAAAGGTCATTACAATTTGATGTAGTTTCAAAATGAAATTCTTCATTGGTAACATTGGTAAAAGGAAAATATTCATCTTGAAACACACATGAGTTATGAGAAATATGAGAAATTGATTTAGTTATCTTATGTTCTGCATAACTATCGTAAATAATTTGACTAAAATTATCCTCCTTTACAAAAAGGTTAGATCCATCAAAATGATCAAATTCAAATTTAAGAGAATTCTCAGAATCATGAAAATTGTAATCTATTGATAACTCGTTACCCTAATTAAATTTTTGTGTCAATTCATTACTAGTAAGGTCTAAAATAATTCCTTTGTCTTCTTTAAAATCGTATGTGTCAAAAGGAATCGGTAAATATTTAGTAAAATAAATGTCTTTGTTGAACAAATATGGGTAAAGGGAGTAATGACTATCTATAGAGATGAACATGAAAGGTTCTTTATTTGAACATGTTTCATTTTCATTTAAACATCTTCCAGATTCAAGCTCTTGTGAAATGTTTTCATTTTCCTGAGAATGAGTTTCTAATTGAGCATGAGGTAAATAAAAGGTGTCATTTATACAATGCATATCATTTTCATTAATAATTTCCATTTCTCGATTTAGTCGATTACTAATAATAGTGAAATGAGTTAAATTTCCAACAATATTATCAAGAGAAAGATTAAGATCACTAGTAAGATGTAGGTCTATGCATTGTTGAGATTCATGAATCAACAGTAATATCACCAACATAATCACTACAAATATTCATGAATCACAGTAGAAAAATAGCTCATACTAACATATGAAAATGCCAGCCAAGTCAGGGACTTCCACGTACCACTCAAGCATAGATTGGGTTGAACCAAATCTCTCTTTCAGTCAATCACCCCCATGTTATATTCCAAGCATGAATGTGGGATCTCATGGAATAACCAAAAATAAAACCATCTAGGGCTTCCAGAGGCCAAACCACCTCAACCCTCAACCACAGTTGTTGTAGCTCCAAATCTCACTCTTATGGTTTGTGATGTTGTACTCATGGCCTAGGGCAACCCCTCCTTCCAAACTTGGTCCTAAAATTTAAAAAACAGTGTTTTATCCCTTATACGTGACATTTCCCTGAGTTAAACACGTGTATACACGGGTCTGCGTATATCCAACCCGCGTATATGTATTAAAACACTTAAAAAAATATAAATTCCTTATTTTCGGGCAGAGATCGCGGGTTTTACCTGTTGATCACTTGTTAGTGCCCATGGCCCAACTGTTCCCAACCAACTCCCAACTAAAAAACTACTTTGGGAGAGGTATAAAAAGACCTCAAAGGGAAGGCCTAGAGGAGGAGAGAAGAGAGAGAAAGGTTATTATGCTAAGATTTTTCCCCTGACCAGGTTTGAAGTCCCTTGTGCCTTCTGCACTTCCCCCATTTGTCCAGGAAACCTTTGTTTCCTTGTGTGTTGATGTTCATCCACCATTTATGACATCATGGAGAGAGTCATGGAAGGAGTTTGTTAAAGGCTTGAGGCTGGAACGGATCCGGAAGGAAGCTTTGCTTGGAGCCTGCTGAAGGTGATTCAGGTGAAAATATTCCTTTTTATGTACTTTATTTGTCTATAATAAAAGAAACACATGTCTTGGTTCCCGAAATGAATCTTCTTTATGTTAATGATAGTCATGTTTAGAATTCATATGTAAATGGTTGTTTGGATTTCATAACTAACTACCTTTATTTATAACATGAAGATGGTTTCTTTATAAGGTTTTGTCCATATATTGTTGTGTTCTTTGAATTGGTTGTTTTGCAGGACAAAAGAGAAGAAGGGAACTCCAAGAAGGGTTTGGACCCTAAAGGCCTTCTCAAACGTAGGACCTAAGGTACGTACCCTTTACAATAGAATTTGCTTATAATAGCATAATGGCTGTGTGAATGTGTGCTTCTTTGAATAGACAACTTTCAGTCTGCTAGGGTTTCAACCCAAAAAGCCCTAGGGGAACATTTCCCTCCATCAGAATTGGCGACTCCGCTGGGGACAACACTCTTGTTGTTCCTAGTTTGGGTGTTTTTCAAGCCAATCAGGGCTCAGCTGCCTGTTTGTTTGCTGTTGCTGTCTGGTCTGTTTTTGAACTTTAAGTTTTTCCAGTTTCTTCAGTTTTTTTTTTATTTTTCTTGAAACCTTTTATATATGCTGTTTTTCTTAGTTACAGAGGTGTATGTACGCATGTTTCTTTAAGTGAACCCGCGTATACGTAGGTTTCCTTAGTTACAGTAGCGTATACACGCATTTTGTACATAAGTACAGTCGCGTATATCTTGCAATTTTCAAGATTTGTAAATCTTTTTGCCTCTGAAGGTCTGCCTGGTAGTTTGAGTCAGTCTGAAACAATAATTTTCCAGTATCAGTTATTTGTTTTACAGCGAGCATCTTGTTCCGAATTCTCTCTGAGTATAAGAAGTATTGGTCTTGTTTTTCGTTGATTGCAAGCGTCATCGTTTTTGCTAAAGCACGCGAGATTTCTTGCTAGGAATCTTGGTTGCTCCGATTCATCAAGGTAGGAAGATTGATCTCAATCTTTGTGTTAACCTTGCTTTTGGTGATTTTTTGTTTGCTTGACAAAAACCGCTTTTTGTGACCATCCACTTCTTTGTTTCATGAAAAGTTGTTGATTGACACTTTCTTGGAATTTGTCTTTTTGATCTTTTTGGTTTTCATTGCTAAGGCTTTCATTGCTGCTTTTGATTGTTAAGAGCACTTTTAAACACATTTATTTTTGTTGAGTTTTCATCCGTTGTGTGGTCTCAACTTGCAAAAGTGTTTGGTTGCCTATTCTTTAATCACAAGTTTCAGTGTTGTTGAGAGCATTTTTTGAAAAGATTCTTTTGTTGTTGCTTTTGAAGAAAATCTTTTGAAAAACTTAGTTTTTCTTTCTTGAACTTGGTTTTCATTTGGTTTCCTTTTAGTGAGTGAAAGCGCTTTATGTTTGTCTTAGAACTTGTTTTTAGTGTTTAGACGAAATAAATAGTAGCATCTCATATTCCATCTAGACATTTTAAGTGGCAAGATAAAGATTGATAAGCAAGCAACTTTCACTTTTTGTTTTTAGAGTAGTTTTAAAACTTGCATCCGCATATATTTGTTGCATTAGGATAGATTTGCATACCTTTTTAGGCATACATAGAGTTGTTAACTTTTGTGAGTGTGAAGTGTGAATTAACGAAAAGAAAAGAAAATTTTGTTTTATTAGAAGTTCCTCTGAACCCTATAGAAATTGCTCTTCATCAGAAAAAGAAAAAGTGCATGTGCATGTAGTTAAGTTTTTATTAATTTCTTTTGCGCAAAAAAGACCACTAGTTTCACTTCCGTTACCTTGTGACTTAAAGAACATCCTATTTTAAAATCAAGTGCTAACTAAAATTCACTAGAACTTTTTGTTTTAGTCAGTTACACCAACAAGTTTAGGATTTTAGGGCCTTGGATTAGGCGAGTGGAGAGTTAACTCTCCAAGGCCATATAAATGTCAAACGTAGGAGTTTGAATAACGAGAGAAAATCCAATAGCGTTAGGAAGACCAGGAAAGCTCCGGATCTGGGAGTTAAGCACGAGGGTCTGTGAAGACAGGGAAGAGAGATACCCCCTCTCCTACTTGTCTGAACTTACCTCACGACTGTTCCACCTGGCTTCTGCGACGAGTTGGTATCCATAGTTGCTACTCCTAGGGATCTACACAGGTGGCTGCGGAGGGGAATCCCGTGGCACCTGAGGTCGACGTTGCATCACTCTCGACAGTACTACTGGAGGGCACCCTTGCGAAGCTTGGGGGCTTGCACCGGCACAAGCTGCTGTAAGGAGGTCAGCATAACTTCCTCTGATACCTTCGCTGATAGGACTGGGCCCTCATCATCCCAGACTATCTTCAGAAGGCCCCTTAATTCACTTTCTTGTATTTTGGTGTCCGGTCCTAATCACCCGGAGTGAAAATACTTGGAATTTGTTTGAATGGATGTTATCGTTAGGGACTTTATAGTGTGTGCTCTGTGCTCTTAGTTGACCTAGGTTTCAATTTTTTGAGTCTTTAGTTAGATCATAACAAAAAATTCAAAGTGGTTGACCGATCTCCCAGACGGTCTCGAAGACTCTGTGGTCTTTCACCACCAATTTTAGAGCCTTCTCCTAGAAGGCACAGAGATAATACTACCGGTGGGTTCCGTCCCACACCGGTTGACGCATCAGGGATTGATCCTCCTCTCGGGGGCATTAGTGTTCAAGCAAGGCCTGGCACTTCTGAACAAGAGAGGGACACTCGAGTCCTTTCTCGAGTTCTCTTTCAAGCGGAGAATAACATAGAGGTAGAAGAACTCTTAGAGTCATTAGCGGCTCTGAATTCTCCACTACCATCTAGTCATCCAGATGTATTACAATACGTTGGGACTCCGACGCATAGACCGTCAAGTCCAGGTTATGCTACGCGCTTACCATCGATGACCACTACTGGAAGCATGGCTTCTACAAGTGCTATGACTATGCAAACTCCAACATCAATGCAAGGAGGAGAACGATTTCCATCTCCTCTGCTTCCTTGTTTGGATCTTTTGCTAGCACATCTTTAGTTGGGTCTACCTCCATTCCGTCCACGAGTGGAAATGCCCAAACCAATGCTTTTGGTACTGGATTCTTCCCATTTGGCACCCACTCACGGGGTATTCCATCGGTTCCGTTTAGTGTCGCTACGTCCATGATGGGCGGATCGGCTTCATTCCAGGGTTTTCCTTTCGTAAGTGGTCATATACCACATTCCAACCCGACGATAGGATCCCTGCCTTTTTCTTCTGTAGGACAAAGCAGCAATCCTTTCCAAGGTTGGAATAACCCTGGGGTTAGTGGCACGGGAACTGGGAATCCGTTTATTAGCCAACAAGGGAATAGGCCATACTCCACGGCTAGTTCATTTCAAAGTATTCCTCCCCTAGCTTTGGCTTGGAATCCTTATCAGGGGTTATCAACCCCTTATAATCCTTTAGGAGGAAACTTTGATGGTTATGGAAGTTTTGCGGCCGGAGTTGGTCAAACTCCGAATTTTGTTGGATCACAAGGCTTGCCTTTTGGTTCAATCAGTTCTACGGGTTACTTCAGGCAGCCTGGTGCCTCCCAAAATCTAGGACAATCTTTTCAGAACTTTAGGAGTTCTGCCAGTCTGGGTGGAATCCCCAAGGTCCTCCTAGGCTTCCGTTTCTGGCAACGTTGAACTTGCCAAATCTCACTAAGTTAACAAATGACCCAATCAAATACAATCTGGCCTGGCCTCCGGTCCCAACCAAGGCCTGGCCTCCGGTCCCAACCAAGGCCTGGCCTCTGGACATTCCAAAATTCGAAGGGAAGAGCGGTGAAGACCCAGGCGACCATGTAACCACATTTCATTTGTGGTGCTCATCTAACTCCCTTATCGATGACTCGATGAGGTTGAGACTCTTTCAGCGCACCTTGACTGGTAATGCGGCCAAATGGTATATAGAGTTGCCAGGGGGCAGCTTTACATCTTTCGCTGACTTAGCCAATATTTTCTTAAATCATTTCTAGTTGCCTATCCATTATGATGCCGGAACTGAACTTCTGGCCACTTTTCGTCAGGATAAGGCAACTCACATTTCTGACCATATTCAGGAATGGAGACGGAGAAAGAGGCTCATTAAAGTCGAAATCCCTCCGGAGTACCCTCTCGAGTGGTTTTCGAAATCTTTACAACCCGAGATCTCCAAGGATGTCTCCATGTCTGGATTCTATTCTGAGGAGCAAGCCATTTTTAGGGCCCAGCAATTAGAATTGATCTACTCTCAGTCTGGGATCCTACAAAAATACTTGCCAGATGCTCCTGGGTCTAAGGTTGACATAGCTAAGTCGAAGCCAGGTCCCCACGCGGATGGTATCGTTGGGTCAGTAGACACAACTACCGTGAACTTGTTGAATCAATTGCAGCAGTTGTCCTTACAAACTACTTCTAACAACCAAGTCACATCGTCTAATCCCCCGGCTTCCCAAACTTCTTCAATTAATGTCGTCCAATCTGATAACCCCAAAGGAAATCAAAATTCCAATGGGAAAAAGAAAGGACGAGGTAAGAAAAAGAACCAGGATGGGAAGCCTAATGCAAATCAATTCGGCAACAACGCTGGTGGTGGTAGAAATGAGTCGAGAAAGAAAGTCAAGTTTCCATGCAAGTTGTGCAGTGGAGACCACTTAACTCATCTCTGCCCTAAGATTGAAGACACTCAGCGCTTGTTAGGACAGCAAGGGACTTCTAGTTCTCAATCTGTGTTAACTAACCCGTTTCCCCAAGGGCAGCAACTTCTTGCTGGCACGAGTTAAAACCCTAGAACCTCCGCAGGGGGCAACCAGGAAGGGGAAAAATCATTGAATGTTTTCATGATGGGTTCTAACGTCCATGTGGCTACTCGGTCACGTGATTATGGTGAAGCCGAAACTTCCAAGGACAAGACTGTTCCCGAAAATACCGACCTTCATATTGAGCGACCCCGTGTTGAGACTATACCAAGGATACCGAAAGGTTCCGCTAAATGCGCAACTATTAATCCTAATGCCAGGGCCACCCAGAATTACTCCATTGTGGAGGATCTGGCTCAGAGTCCATGTGCCATGATCACTTTAGAGGTTCTCCAGTCGTGTCCGGCTCAGTGAAGTGCTTTACTTTCCGTGATTGGAGCAGTCGATCCAGCTAATTCTTTAGTGCTCACTTTTGACATGTTAAATGTCAAAAAGTGACTCCCTCATCATATGGCTTTCCAAATAAAGTCTACATATCGGAAAATCAATATTTTTCGTACCGTTATAGATGAAGGAGCTTCCACATGCGTCATGTCGATGTCATGCTGGAAGGCTATTGGATCACCTTCGGCTATTCCTTCACCCACCGTCTTGACTGCATTTGATGGTCATTCTCATAAGCCGCATGGGATTATCCCGGCCTTTCCTATATGTGTTGGGGGGAAGGTCGTCAATATTGAAGTAGAGGTCATAGATGCTAACCTAGACTATAATCTCCTATTAGGAAGGAACTGGGTATACGAAATGGACGCCGTTGTTTCGACTCTATTTCATATCATTTGCTTTCCTCATGAGGGAAAATCGTTAAGGTTGATCAAATGGATTATTGTCCAGTCGATCCTCAAGCAAGCTCTGACTCTACTGTTCCTTTAGTGGATAACCCTCGCCTGCCTATTGAGAATTTAGGAGTGGGAATGTATTCCTCATTGATGGGTACCTTTGATCTTCCCTCTCCTTTCGCTAAAATCAATGCCATTTCATCATCTAAGGAGTCCCCTCGAGAAGAGTCCTTTCGAACTCGTTATTTTTCAGACCCTTGGACCTTGCCTTCACCTACGACCACATTAGTTGAAGGACAAGTAAATGGAATGGCATTCCCTATATCTGTAGCTGAGCTTAGATATCAATCTATCGTAGACTCTGCAGACAACCACCCTGCTCCTTTTTCCGAAGAGGAGTTAGATGGTGATGTGGCCCCGGCTTGGAGCCTTGATTCTACCTCTGCCTTGGACTGCTTAGATACAGTTTTACCTTCTGAAGAAGCAATCCTTGAAGCAATGATGGGTATAGATCGACCTTGGGAAGACTTACACCATCGTTCGTACTTTCTTCCTCCATTGCAGGAAGTAGAATCTAGATTCTCCGAGCTCTTTACTAGTGATGTTTGTACGGTGTCAAATCCTTTGGCTCCAGCACACATTCGTGCCGAAGGTAATATGTCGGTAATTTCAAAAACGATACCTATAAACATCTCTAGGGACCCTAATGTCATCGAGAATCTCTTCATCGGAATTGAGTGTTCCCCTGAAGAAATTCAAATTTACATCGACCTATTTAAGGAATTTCGAGATGTATTTGCTTGGTCTTATGAGGAAATGCCTGGCATTAATCCTTCTATAGTTCAACATGAGATCAAGACATATGAGAACGCCAAACCGGTTTGTCAAAGGCTTCGGCCAGTTAACCCTAGGAAAGCAGCAGCTATCAAAGCTGAAGTTGAGAAGCTGCTAAAGGCGGGTTTCATATACCTTGTTCCTCTTACTGATTGGGTTTCTAATCCAGTCCCTGTGGATAAAAAGCAAGGAACAATCCGAGTATGCATCGATTTTAGGGACCTAAACAAAGCTTGTCCGAAAGATAATTACCCCACGCCATTCATTGATCAGATTATCGACGAGTGTGCGGGTAATGAGATTTTTTCCTTCATGGATGGTTTTTCGGGTTATAATCAAATTTCTATCCGTCCTGAAGATCAACATAAGACAGCCTTTATATGTCCCTGGGGTACCTTTTCATATAGAAAGATGCCTTTTGGTCTTAAAAATGATGGAGCTACTTTTCAGCGGGCCATGTCATATGATTTCCACGACATCAAACATGTCATCGAGGCATACTTGGATGATCTTGCTGCTCGTTCTCGAAAGAGAACTGATCACCCTAGTCATCTTCGATTGGTTTTCGAGTGATGTCGTTTTTATAAAATCCAGTTGAATCCCAACAAGTGCGTTTTCACGGTTACGTCTGGTCGGTTGTTAGGGTTCATCGTGTCCAATGAAGGGATTTAGGTTGATCCCTTCAAGGTTGAGGCGATAGTTCAGTTGCCTCCCCCGTCCTCAATTCGACAACTTCAAAGTCTTCAAGGGAAGGCTAATTTCTTAAGACAGTTTATAGCAAACTATGCCGAGATCACTAAAGGGTTCATGCGTTTGCTACGGAAAGGAGTTCCATTTGTGTGGGATGACTTTTCACAGCGGTCGTTTGATGCTTTGAAAAAGGCATTAGTCTCTGCCCCGCTTTTGAGTCCACCGGATTATGGTAGAGACTTCCTTTTATATCTCGCTGCAGCAGAATCAACCATTGGTATGGTTCTCGTTCAGGAAGACGATGCTCTCGCCGAGCATGTGATTTATTATTTTAGCCGAGGTTTAATAGGTCCTGAACTTCGCTATTCTCCGGTTGAGAAGTTGGCCTTGGCAGCTGTCCATGCTATCCAGCAACTCCGTCATTATATCCTGCTACGAAAAACTTTTATCTTAGCGGCAGTCAATCCATTTCAATTGTCCTCAGTAGGCGAGTGATTGGGGGCAAATATAATCGATGGATAGTCATTTTGCAATAATTTGATCTCAAGTTCTTGTCTGCCAAGTCTAAGAAATCCATGGTTTTCGCGGAGCTAATTTCTGAGCTACCTTGTGGAGAGGATATTGTTTATGAGGAAAGTTTTCCCGACGAACATTTATTCCTCATCTCTTCACTCGACCCTTGGTATGGAGATATCATTGTCTATCTCCAGACTTCAAAGTTTCCCTCTACTTTCTCCAAGGATAAACGTCGAAAATTACGTCACCTAGCTAAAAACTATGTTATCATCGGTGACACACTATATTGTCGAGGGGTTGATTCAATCCTTCGACGCTGTTTAACCTTAGAGGAAGCAGAGTCAGTGCTCAATGACTGCCACAGTGGAGCTTGTGGTGGTCATCTATCAGGGCTTGCTACAGCCCAGCGCATCTTACGTGCTGGCTATTTTTGGCCTTCACTCTTTAAAGACTGTGTGGAAGCGGTCAAACGCTGTCACCCGTGTTAGATTTTTACTCGGAAAATGCGCACGCATCTAGCTCCTCTTTTTCCTGTTGTCACCGTTGGTCCCTTTATTAAGTGGGGTATTGATTTTACGACTTGTAATCCGCCTTCAGCAGCGAATCACAGGTACATTATCGTGGTTGTAGACTACTTTACGAAGTGGGCTAAGGCCATGCCTACTTATAAGAACGATAGTGACACGGCAGCATTGTTTCTTTTCAATCAGGTTATCTCAAGATTCGGTATCCCGAGAGAGATTGTCACTGACCATGGTAGTCATTTTCAGAATCAACTGATGTCCGAATTGGCTCTCAAATTGGGTTTCCGCCAAGAGCATTCGTCTCCTTATTATCCTCAGGCCAATGGACAGGTCGAGGCAGTCAATAAAACTCTTAAGACGATACTCCAACGGACAATCGATAAAAATCGGTCCAATTGGCACGTTATGTTGTATTCAGCTCTTTGGGCATACCGAACCTCCGTGAAAACGGCTACTGGTTTTACACCTTTTCAGTTGGTTTATGGGATGGAATCTATCTTTCCGGTTGAATGTGAAATTCCATCTCTTAAATTGGCTGTTGAGCTCCTTCTAGAGACTTCGAGTCTCGAAGAGCGCCTACTTCACTTGGAACATCTCGATGAGCAGCGTCGAGATGCCGCCACGATGAATGAGGCTCATAAGAAAAGGGTTAAAACGCAGTATGATAAATCTGTCCGTCCTCGAGTCTTTTCTGAAGGTGACCTTGTCCTGGTCTATGACCAAGATAAAGACACCTTGGGGGCAGGAAAATTTAAGCCTATGTGGTACGGTCCTTTCATTATTAAACAAGTTTTAGAAAAAGGGTCGTATGAGTTAATCGATTTTGAGGGAAACAAGCTGGCGGAGCCCCGAAACGAGCTCTACTTAAAAAAGTACTTTCCTTAGTTTTGGCCAGGCAATGGCTTCTTTGTACTTTATGTATATTTGTACATATATCGTCGAGAGTTTTCTGATATCAGCACTTTTTGGTCTGTTGTGGCAGGTGTTGATGGACGATTTGGTCTATTTTGAGTTCGCCGATGGTGCTAGTCGGCACACTCGGAATCTCGCTTCCGCAGCTTGGGTACTCTATTATCCAACTAGTCAATTGATGGCATCAAGAGGCGTGTGTATCGGTCCCGCTTCAAACAATATGGCTGAGTATATTGCCGTTATTAATTTATTATTCGAGGCAATCTCTCATGGGATCGACTCGTTGGTAGTATATCTTGATTCTCAATTGATAGTGTCTCAATTAAATAACATTTATCGGGTACGGGATCCATCTTTATATCGCCAGTATTTAAGGGTGAGGTTGTTGCAAAGATCATTTACTTATATTAATTATTTGCATATTCCAAGATCTCATAATTGGTTAGCTGATTCTATCGCTAATCAAGCATTAGACTGGCACATCAATCATTCATCATAATAATAACAAGCATCAAAAAGTCAAACTGTATATATATATATATATCGTAAAGCGTCTCGAGTGTACATATGTGTGTCCAAAAATATACAAAATTTGGGACTCAAATGCCCATAATCATGTCCATCATATCTAATGCCTCGGCTCAAGATGAGCGTCTAAGTATGTAACTATCGCATTGGCCACACGCCGAAAAGTGCGAACCCAGTCACATGGCATGCCAACCACATGACGCTGCATATCCTCAGGAAGGTCCTCTATGGCGGCCATCGGGACTTGGCAGCTCAGCCTCGCCAAGTGTCGCTGGACGTTGTTTAGAGTTCGTTCTGTATCCGCAGCTGCCTCTTCGGCTCCTCGGTCGCGCCGTCCATGCCGTGGGAACCCATCTGGTCGTACCGGCCCAATATCTGGAACATGATCATCATATCAGTCATTTGAATCTCATCAAAAATATTTTTCAAAATGCATCATTATATTTGAAAAATCCAAAAAAAATCATAAAATCAAAAAATTCTTACCAATCTCGCCCCATGTTGCATTCGGTGGTAACACTAGATCAGGATCTCCTCGGAAATCTAGCGCAGCATAGGGGTAGTCATCCACGGTGATGATCTGTTGATCCCACCAGGTGAAGAAATCATCGTCGAAGGCAGTCCTTGGTACCTTCCCAACCCCCAGACGTTTCATCAAATCGGCCCACTGGCCCATGCGTGGATCGCGTGGGGTGCTGATGGAAACTGCTACCCAGGGGCGGAGTGCGGAACCTTCTCGAAAAAGAAAGTACACAGGATAGTCCCATATCCAAAGTTCTTGGTCTGTCCCCTCCTGATAGAAGTGAGCTGGCTCTTCATGTTGGCCAGGAGAGGAGTACACTAGTCGAACACAGTAGTGAGACAGTCAACTGCCACGCTCATGATGACCCATGACGCCTGATGCAGAGAGGATGATCCGTTCACTCGAGCTATGGTGAACAGGATTATCCTAAGTGACAAACTCGCCACACGTGTGATGGAAATCTGGCTCCCAACCTTCTTGGGATGTCTCGGGCAGTATATCTATACATAGTCCTCTATCATGAGGCTACTCTGTGTCCTGCCCCGGGAATGTACTACCTCTCCCCTTCGGGAAAGGCCCGTGATAAAATAGATATCCTCCACTTCTACCCCGAGCGGCATTTGATCGATCATAAAGGCTTCCTCCTCCACGTCCCAATAATCAATGAGCATCTCAAGCAGACGCATGTTCGCTTTCATATTTGGCAGTTTAGAAATTTAAGCAAACCGCATCCCCGTAGGGCATCTAATGCTTCAATACTGTTCATAACTTCATTATCTACCGCTGCGTGCTCTCTTTCACGCCACGTGACAGGCATCCTGAGAAAAAATCGATTTAAAACCATTAGTTTTTGTCTAAAAATGGCTTGCGACGTATACGCGGGTCCCTGTGCACACAGTCACATACAGGGCCCGCGTGTACGTGGGTTCAATATTACCAACCTGCGTATACGCCGCGGGGAAATTTTTGACAAAATTTCAACGGTGAAACATCAATCAAAAATCTTAAAACCTGTCACAATCAATTGCAAGCTAAGTATAAGAGTTACCTGGAGGTCTTTGACGAATTTGAATGGTTGAATCTGGCTGTGGGAAGTTTGCTCCTTTTGCTCCAAATCCTTTGCTCTCAAACTCAAATGGTAAAAATGGTGAGTCCAAAATGCTTTTTATAAGTTTTGAAAACGCAAAAATTTTTCAAAATTTTATTTTGTTTGGCCTCATGTGACTTTTAACTTGGGAGCTTGGAATGTCGAGAATGGTTTGTTTTTTAGGACATTTTGGACGTTTTTCAGTTTCGAGACGGTTCCATGGCTGTTGACCCGTCATGGCAGGTATCGTTTTCTCACTGGCATATAGGTTAGGGACACCATTTTTCTGTTGCATTACGCCTACTAGCCTCCATTTGCCGATACATCTGCCATAGGGTCGATCCCATCGTGTTATGGTTCGTAAGCCATCTTCACTCGCCGATTCTTTAAATCATGACACAATGGTAGAGCCATCCTTTACATAGGCATCGTAGTTAGCACCTCACTGACATTTTTTGCCCATGCTGCTCCATTGAGTAGGCTCGGGAGTCCTCTGTAGTCCCGCCATGACTTATGCGTTGAAGACTCATTCCTCTTAGCTTCTCCACTTTGTTCTGGCCTTATACCCTAGAGGCTCCTTTGTGTTGAGTTGTACTACTGCATTGCATGTCGACCACTTGCACCTTTTGGCCTAGAGCCGGCTTCACTTGGACTCGTGTTTAAGCCAAATTTTGACCATGACGACTGCAAAATCAACCTTGCATACCTTTGACTTCTACAGCTTGACACACCTTGACCCGTGGAAGGAACACACCTTTGAGTGTCACTGACCAATTTTCACCTCCCTGCATTGAGCATAGGAACGTTCCATTCCCAGGAACTAGATCATCTGTTTCACCGACACTCGTTCTTTCCACTGTACCATAGCATTCTTTTATTCTTTTTCCGACTTAACAGAAAAAGACAAAAAAATTAAATATTCCAAAAAGAGCGAGAACGGGACAGTATTTCCATTTATTGTTGGTAGCTAGAGTCAGTCGTGTCGCCCTTGAACAAAGCACTCAAAACAAAGTCTCCTCCGCATGGGTGGGATTTAGTTTGACTTAGGTACGCCATAACCTTGTTATTAAGTCAGTTCTCCCCCGATTGGTTATATCTTCTAATCATACGGAGGGTTCGTTCGTGCCTCCTGCATGGCGAACTTATACAGAGTCATCATATGCTGCCACATAGTCACATTGAGTCGTGCTTTTGTTCAAGGGAAGTTAGCCTGAGTCGGCCTCTCTGCGGTGTCTCTTGACTCATTTTTCAGTCGGCCATCCCTGGTTGTTAGTGTCATGTCTATCATCACATCAGCTATATTGGTCCTTTACTCGTGCCGGTTTGAGAAGGTCCCCATTGACTTCTTGCTGGCGGGTCTTGTCCTTATCGACGACGACATCTTGCTCTGAGGACAGGCCTAGAGCTGCACCCTGGCCCTATTTTCATTATTGATAGGTCACCTTGTGCTCAGCATCGATCAGTATCATGGGTCTTTGACTGAGTGGTTTCCCTTGTGTTCGACATCAGCTTACATTATCACACATTGGGATTCGTGCAGTACCTTGGTTTCCATTTGACCCTATTGGTGGATACCTCGCCTCTGTGTCAGCTTTCATTATTGGTTGGTTCAGAGGGTTTCTGTCGTGCGCTAGCCACATCTTGTGTACGCCGGAAACGTACTTCGGTTGGGTTACTACATCTTTTTCGTCCAATTCCTTCCACATTATTGGCCTACGGGTTACACTCGCGCTAGATTGATGAAGGATGCCTTAATGCCTTCCTTCTAGCGGATCTTTCCCTATCGACTCTGACTCATTGCTATGGGGCAAAGATCTAGAATCCATTTGGCAGTACCTTGGGGTTTGCAGTCATTAGTGGCAGATCCTTCGCTATCGACAGTGGGAAATCATCATTGTCTCCTGATCGATAGATTCTTACAGGCGTTCGACTCCAGCTCATCTATTCACACTTGTTAGATTGTACTGGGTACCTTGACACTCATTATCATTATCGGTGAGTTGTCTCGCGTTTGTTAACGGTATACATCAATGACCGGTAATCAAACTATTTCTCACATGGTCGACTTCAGATCATTTATTCCCATGGTGTAGAAATGTACCACAGCAGTCGGTGAAGACCTTAGGTTGTATCAACATTCATTGGTTCACTTGACAGTTGCTCCTGTTGCTGCTAGTTGATACCACTCCACTTTGTATGTTGCAGTCAGTCATGACGACATTCTATATGCTGGCACCTGAGTTTGCAGTGTAGTACCATCCTATTCCATCATGTTCAGTTGGTAACTTTTAGGATCAGTCTTTGATATCAGTGATCCGTTGCATCTTTCAGCATCATTGACAGTCTTATATGTGATATTCAAACATGTACTTGTTCATTATGATCAGATGATCCATTATGTGTCTTTCAGTCATTTATACTTGTATACTTAGTGGATCTTCTTGTACTAGATATGCGGATATGCTTTACTTTTTCTGAGCATGGGTATGCCTGCCTCAGACAGTGTTTCTTTCTGATCTCCTTTAGTGGCTTGGCAGGCTGAATTCTGGTGAAGTCCTCCTCAGTTTTTGACAGACTTCCTTTCCATGTACTCGCATAATATATTTCGGCCATCATGTACCCCTTCTGACCTCATATATTAGGGGGCATCTGTTATAGCTCCAAATCTCACTCTTATGGTTTGTGATGCTATACTCATGGCCTAGGGCAACCCCTCCTTCCAGACCTGGTCCTAAAATTTAAAAAACAATGTTTTATCCCTTATACGCGACATTGCCCTGAGTTAAACACGTGTATACGCGGGTCTGTGTGTATCCAACCTGCATATATGTATTAAAACACTTAAGAATATATAAAATTCCTTATTTTCGGGCGGAGATCGCGGGTTTTACCTGCTGATCACCTGTTAGTGCCCGTGGCCCAACTGTTCCCAACCAACTCCCAACTAAAAAACTACTTTGGGAGAGGTATAAAAAGACCTCAAAGGGAAGGCCTAGAGGAGGAGAGAAGAGAGAGAAAGGTTATTATGCTGATATTTTTCCCCTGACCAGGTCTGAAGTCCCTTGTGCCTTCTGCACTTCCCCCATTTGTCCAGGAAACCTTTGTTTCCTTGTGTGTTGATGTTCATCCACCATTTATGACATCATGGAGAGAGTCATGGAAGGAGTTTGTTAAAGGCTTGAGGCTGGAACGGATCTGGAAGGAAGATTTGCTTGGAGCCTGCTGAAGGTGATTCAGGTGAAAATATTCCTTTTTATGTACTTTATTTGTCTATAATAAAAGAAACACATGTCTTGGTTCCCGAAATGAATCTTCTTTATGTTAATGATAGTCATGTTTTTAATTCATATGTAAATGGTTGTTTGGATTTCATAACTAACTACCTTTATTTATAACATGAAGATGGTTTCTTTATAAGGTTTTTTCCATATACTGTTGTGTTCTTTGAATTGGTTGTTTTGCAGGACAAAAGAGAAGAAGGAAACTCCAAGAAGGGTTTGGACCCTAAAGGCCTTCTCAAACATAGGACCTAAGGTACGTACCCTTTACAATAGAATTTTCTTATAATAGCATAATGGTTGTGTGAATGTGTGCTTCTTTGAATAGACAACTTTCAGTCTGCTAGGGTTTCAACCCAAAAATCCCTAGGCGAACATTTCCCTCCATCAACAGTGATTCCACCTCTACTATCCGGAAATCACTAACACCAAACATATCAGTCTTTACCCAAGTTTTCCAAGGCTCCAGGAACTAGTAACTCAACCCACAGCCTTCCAGGGCTCCAGAACGTTTATCCAACCCAGCTTCAGGGACTAGTAACTCAACCTACCAAGGGCTCCAGAGTGTTTGTCCCAACTTAGGCTTCAGGACTAGTAACTCAAACCAAGTTGTTCAAGGGATTCCAGGGCGTTTGTTCGAGCCCACAACCATAAGGAACATGAGCACTAATCAGAAAACAACAAGTGGAAAAACCCACAACACCAAGGCTATCCAGGAAATGGCAAGGCAAGGCTAGAACCACTGTCACTCTAGGAAAAACTCCATGCCAATGACATGACATAACTAGAAAATCACATTCATATACCATGCATCCAGAAATCAACAAGGAAATCAGACATGCAACCCGTTACCTGCAAAGAAATCCAGTTGTAGTTGTTTATCCTACTATTAGCTTTCTCTTTCCTTCTTTCCTTTGTCTTCTTTCTCCAAATCCAAGTGAATACTAGAGTGCTCCAAGTATGCTCCAAGATTTCTCTAAGTGTGTAAGAGTATGAGAGAATGAATTAGAGCTCCAAAACTAGACTAACAAAGTTAGAACTGAAAAAAAGTTGTGAAGTGATCCTCATAAGCCTTTTTATCAATGAGGCCTCTATTTTCTTCATTTTACTTCATTTTTCCTATACTTTTTCCTTGCATGCAAATCTATGTCTCTTCACTTTTCTTTTCTCCTATTTTCCTTTATTTTCGTAAATAAATGTCAATTATTGCCTCTTTTCCTTTGTCAATGTCTTTGCCAATTTCCATAGCCATTAATTAATAAAAAGTGATGCCCACTAAAGTGTTTGGTCCAACATTTAGCTTGGAATACGTGTCCCATGACCTTGGTCTTATTTTATTTACATGGAAAATCAACCAGGGGTTCTCACAGAAGGAAGCTTATAAGTGTGGTTTAGTTCTATATGGTCAAGATCAAAATAGTAAATGTTATATGGATAGTGGCTTCTCTAGACATATGACAGGAGACAAAAGCAATTTTGTACCCCTTGATGAAAATAAAATTGGAAATGTCACATTTGGAAATGATGAAGCAGGAAGAATTAGAGGAAATGGCATGATTAGTCTGAATAATGGAAGAGGAAAGGCTCAGGATGTGTTGTTTGTAGATGGTCTAAAACATACTTTTTTGGGTGTAAGTCATATGTGTGATAAAGGCTGTGATGTTTTCTTCAGAGCTCATGACTGTGAATTCAAATTAATATCTACCAGGAAGGTTTTGGCTAAAAGAGTTCAAACAAAAAATAATGTATATATTTTGAAGGAATATAATGAAGAATACTACATCAGCAAACAAGGTGAGTCTTGGTTATAACATAGGAGATTGGGGCACCTCAATTTTGATCACATCATCAAGCTTAGTGAGAAGGGAGCAGTCAGAGATCTACCAAAGCTAAAGAAACCTCAAAGCTCTATCAGAAATTCATGTCAAATGGAAAAAAAAAACTCGACCTTCATTCAAATTCAAGGATAAGTTGTCAGGTAGTAATCCTTCATAGTTAGTACATATTGATTTGTGTGTTCTATCCATAAAAGAAGCACCTGGAGGAGAAAAAGATTTCATGTTGATAATTGATGACTATTCTAGATTCACATGGGTAGAATTCCTTAGAAATAAGTCAGAAGCATTTTAGAAGTTTAAAATATTCAAGGAACTAGAAGAAAATCAAACATGGTGTAAGATAAAGTGTATAAGGTCAAACAAGGGTGGTAAATTTACTTCAGATGGGTTTGCATACTTGTATGATGAACTTGGCATAAAAATGTAGTATACTATTGCAGACACTCCATAGAAATTTACTTCAGAGAGGTAGAATAGATCTATTCAACAAATGGCCAGAGCCATGATGCAAGAGAGAAATATTCCCCAGACCTATTGGGAAGAAGAAGTACACACAACATTTCATATTCTCAATAAGGCACATCTCAAACCAAACTGTGACAAGACACCTTATGAATTGTGGCATGGTAAGACAGCTTCAATCAAACATTTTAAAGTGTTCGGAAGTAAATTCTATATCAAAATAATGATGAGAAGTTAGGAAAGTTTGATGCTCAATCAAATGAAGGAATATTTTTGGGATATTCGTCAAAAATTAAGGGATACAGGTGCTATAATACAAGGTTTCATAATATTTTGGATTAGATAGATGTAAATTTTGATGAAGAGCTACCTGATAAGAACAAGGGCACAGGTTTTATCAATCCTCCAGATCATCATCATGAAAATGAAGAAAATGAAGTATAGGATGAAGAATTAGAAAAGACAGAGACTCATTCAAAAGGTCCCTCAAGACATACACAAAAGAATCACCTTGAAAGTCAAATTATTGGAGATAAAAGTGAAGGAGTGCAAACAAGGAGGCAACTTGCAAAGAAAACAGACTAAGCTCATATTGTTATGTTGTCATAGATTGAACCAAAGAACTTTGATGAAGCAAGTAAAGACAAAAACTGGATAGATGCTATGAACGAGGAGTTAGACCAAATTGAAAATAACAAGACTTGGGAACTGACACCAAGACCAGCTGGAAAGAATGTCATTGGCACAAAATGGGTATTCAAAAACAAGATGAATGAATAGGGTCAAATTGTTAGAAATAAATCCAGACTAGTGTGCAAGGGTTACTCACAAGTAGAAGGTATTGACTATGAAGAAAATTTTGCACCAGTGGTAAGATTGGAGGCAATCAGGATGTTTTTGGCCTTTGCTTGTTATAATGATTTCAAAGTATACCAAATGGATGTGAAGTTTTCTTTCCTAAATGGAGAACTTGAGGAAGAGGTCTATATGGAACAACCTAAGGGATTTTTATTATCAGATAATCCTAACTATGTTTGCAAGTTAAAGAAGGTATTGTATGGTCTTAAACAAGCACCACGAGCATGGTACTCTAGGCTAGACAAGTATTTTCAAAAACAGGGCTTGAAGAGAGGAGAAGTTGATAGTAATATGTACATAAAGGTTGATGAAGATGAATTACTATTTGTGTTGTGTATGTGGATGATATTATGTTTGGTAGCAATAAAGATAATCTAGTAAAATGGTTTGTTGAAGAGATGAAGTCTGAATTCGAGATGTCGATTATTGGAGAACTTACCTTTTACGTATGGCTGCAAATTCTACAAAATTCAAGAGGCATATTCATTTCTCACCTAAAATATATGCTTAAATTTTTCCAAATGGAATACTATAAACATGTCTCAACCCCCATGGCAATTGGATGCAAGTTAAGTGTAGATGATGAATCCCCTGATGTTGATCATAAGATTTATAGATCTATGATAGGAAGCTTGCTATGTCTAACAACCTCTAAACCAAATATAATGTCGGCAGTCGAATTAGTGGAAAGATATCAATCAAAACCTAAACAGCGTCATCTATTAGCAACAAAGAGGATATTCAGATACTTGAAAGGTACTACAGACTATGGACTATGGTATCCAAAAGGTAATAATTTCACATTTCCAATATACACAGATGCAAACTGGGCCAGTTGTGTGGATGACAGGAAAAGTACAAGTGGCAATGCATTCTACTTAGGAAATTATTTGGTTGCATGATTAAGTAAGAAACAGTGATCAATTTCTCTATCTATAGCAGAAGTCGAATACATAGCAGATGTTGCTTGTTGCACACAGGTGTTGTGGATGAAACTGTTTCTACAATATATGAAGGTAAATTTTAGTGAACCTATATCTATTAAGTGTGACATTACAAGTGCAATAAGTATTTTGAAAAACAAATGCTTCACTAAAAGACTAAACATATCCCCATAAAGCACCACTTCCTCAGAGAACAAGTGGTTGAGCAAATAGTGAAGATGGAATACATACCCACAAAAGAATAGATAGCAAATATATTTACTAAGCCACTTGCTAGAGAACCTTTTGAATATCTGAGGGGAAAATTATGGATAGTCCTTACTGACTCCTCTCACTAGTTTGATTTCAAAAGAAAATCTCAAAAGAATGAAGAGAGTATGAAAATGAATGCACTATCGAAGGGGGAGACTATAGGGGAGAAAGAAGTAAAGAAGAGGAGCAGGAAGCATATGATTGTGTCAATATTTTGAAGCAGTCAAGAAGCAGCAAGAACAAAGGACCATCCTACAACTACAACATCAAGCCATCTTCTTGATGAATATACAACATCAATCAGATTCATCATTCAAATGTTCATTCCCTAATGCAAAAAAAAAAGTGTGCATATGTATATATCCTATATGTAAACATGTAAATAAGCATTCTCAAATGTACATAGTGCAATTAAACATTTTCATATCTAGTCAAAACATATTGAAGATGAGTTTGGCTCAATACATATATCTTCATCATTAATATTTTCTCAAAATTATTAAGCCTCTGATGAATCTGTATAAGTATATAGTATGCATCAAAGTATATTATGATAACTCATGTATTCAGCTAAAATTTGATCTATGAAGAAAGCAAAAAACTGAGATATCTTCAAATATATATATGAAAGCAAAAGCAAAGGTGTTGCCATCAAGCCTAGAGGAGCATATCCTATACATTTTTATGTTTGGTTTCTAGAAGCCTTCATCATGAAGCATCATGAGATCAACATCTGAACCATATTATTTGCAAGTTCTATTTGAAGATATCTAGTCCAACAACTAATCTATCACAGTATTGGTGTAAAGAGTCATTTCATGCAAATATCTTCTATGATTGCAAAACACTGCTAATGAAGAAAACTATGAAAATGGTTCTACGATGGGAAGGCCAACATGTGATTAAGCTACATTGTTACATTTCAATGCATCACTAGGATTCCTCTAAATCCTTTAGTGTTGTTTTTTATGAGTACAAAGATTTGAATGTTATATTTTTTACCTAACCTCATGTATACAAATGGTGAATGCTTGAATAATTAAAGTGTATTTATCATCAAAAGAAGAAATCCCTTGAAGTGCTTCAGCAACATAATTGAGCAGAATATTTATTTTGATCAGATGAAGATCCACATACTCATAATAATTTGAGTGTAGAATCAATTCATCAGGATCTCATCATTATTCTAAAACAAAACATTCAAATTCAAAGAGGAATTTTCTTAGCATGAGGCCATGATCAAAAATCTTGGTCCAATTTTAATGCATAATTCATTTGAAGAAGAAGAAATTGCATCATGCGTAGAAGGCATTCTCCATATCCTTTGAAGAGGACATACATGTTGTAGATAATGAGGCTCACCAATCACATAGCAAGCAACTACAACTATCCGAAGAAAATGAGGCTATAACCCATTGACATATCAAATATTTTCGCAGGAAATTTTATCAAATAAAAAAGTTAAAGATTGGAATCATGAGATCGACATTCAAATCCATTGTGTTGCAGAATATATTCTTTTCAATCATTGAAATTAAGCAATCATGTTTAAAATATAAGTGCATTTTTCAAGGGCATCCAATACTACCAAAATATGAAGAGCCCCAAGTTATGAGAGACTAGTCTATGAAATATATATGCATCAATCTCAACAAGAGAATCTTGAAAACAGAAAGAGGACTATCTTTGACCCAATGTTTTGTGTAGATCCTTAAAAAAAAGGAGGGAGGATGGGAACAAGAAGTCACCAGCGCATGCCATTGAAAGAGGCATCACTAGCATTGATATATTGATCAAGAAGACTAAGAGAATAAGCAAGAGCGGACCAAAGAGAATTGAGTGCTCATAAATAATTTTATATGAAATGGTAAGAATGAATGATGGTAGGGAAGGTAACGGAAGGAAGAGAAAGAGTAGGAATACAATTATGGCTATTCAGAGCAAAAATGGGAAGAGACAGAAAGTCAAAAAATGAATATTGATAGCTCTAGCATAAATATGTTATTGTTGCAAATGGTTAGTTATAATATAGTGCATTATCCATATTATGGGTTTACATGATGATTTATTTTTAAATATATAATGTGTTATATTATAAGTAGAGTTATGTACCCTGATTCTACTATTTTTTTTTCTTACCACCTTGTATGGCGACGATGTTTCTTTCCATGTGAGGAAAAGGGAAACATAGAAAAAGAATCTTGTTCATTATCCCTAACAATGTTCAATGATGTTCGACAATCCTTCCAACCTCAAAAAATCAATTGGTATCAATACATTCTTGTTACAATTAAACAAGTTAATGCTCAAGAATATAATTCATAGGTGAGGTATCAAAGTCTTAATGAATGTGTTATAAATGGTAAATCAAATGATGTGTATTAAGGGATGCCTTAAGGAGTATGTATTACAAATGGATTAAGGATACGCTACATGTGTTAAATTATATTATTTATAGCAGCATTCAATATGGTTTGCAACATTCAATTTGGCATTCATTGATTTGCAACATTCTATATGGTTTGCAGCGTTCAATATGGCACATATTTAGTTTACAGCCATGTGTCATAGCTTTGACACATATTTCATTTGTTATATGCCGCAAGGTTTGCATAATTTGGCAATAGTGTTGATGTTGAATGGAGAAATGTTTAAGGTTTTATGTACTAATTTGGGATTCGTTCATGTTGATGTTGAATGGAGAAATGTTTAGGGTTTTATGCCCTAATTTGGGGAGTGTTCACTCCTTAATATTGTGGTTGGTATTTATAGCATTGGCACTATCTATAGCTTTGGCACATATGATAGTGTTTATTATATTATTGTGGCATCCCTTTATGTGCGTGTGTGTGTGTGTGTGTGTGTGTGTGTGTGTGTGTGTGTGTGTGTGTAACCTTATGAATTCTGACCTTATTATTGCCTGTAACCTTATGAATTGTGACCTTCTTATTGCTTGTCACATTATGAGAATTTTCGTAGAAGGGTGTGGATGCAAGTCAATATTGGCAAAACGAAAGTAGTGGTTTTCTCTTAAAAAAGAAAACATAATCAACATAAGTTCTACTTTGAAGGCAACATTCTAAAAGAAGTTGCAGATTACAAATACCTTGGAATTAACTTCAACAAAAATCTAAGTTGGGATGGCTATAGAAAGAAAATAATTTTGGGGGGTTGGAAATCATTTTATGCTTTTCAAAATAGGTGTATAGAGGCAGAGTTATGGGACTGGAAAACCACTCAAACTCTTTTTGGGCTTCTAATGATTCCAGTGATTCTCTATGGTTGTGAACTATGGACCAGCGGTACATCTGACATGCAGGGGAAACAAATTGAGAAAATCAGAAGTGTTTGATTACAAAAAAATTCAAAATTAAAAGTACAATTCCTTATGCTATCTTGTTAAGCGAAACAGTTGTTGCTCCTATTGAAGAAATTGCTATGGTGCCAATCATACGGTATTTAAAAAAATTTGAGCAAATGGAAGAGGGAAGATGGCCTAAGGTTGTGTTTAATGACATGTTTTGCAAAAGAAAAAAGACTTGGATGCAGCAAAATAACAAATTGTTTAGTAAATGGGGTATTTGCTTGAACATGTGTCCCATAAGCAGTAAAGAGATAAAATCTTTTGCTATGGATAAGTTCCACAAGCATACTTGGGATAAGGAGCTGGGGAGAAAGAAAAATTACTATATTGAAATGTTTAATCCCACTCAGATTCATCAACAAAAAGTGTACATAGAGGCCAATATTTCTTGGAGAGCCAAAATTCTTATTGCTCAGTTAAGGACTAATTCTCGTCATTTCCATTGTGAAACAGGGAGTTGGAAAAGACTAAAAGAAGTCTGGGAGGAAAGCATATGTATTTTTTGTTCTTCCATAAAAGTGGAACAAAAAAGCATTTCATTATAGAATGTGAGGCCTTCAAAGACAACAGGGAAAGTTATTCAGATATTCTGGCAGCTAGCTCTTGGGATAATCAATTTAGCGAGGGGTTTGTCGAAAAGCTGGGAGAGTTTTTTATGAGGTTGCATAGGAAGAGGGCCAAATACATCAACTAGATGAAGAAGCATTTGTCCCATAGGCTATCTTTAGCCTCGTGGACGTTAAAATAATTTTCTTTCTTTCTTTCTTACATTAAAGTATATAGAGCATTTTTCATATATCTGTGTGAAGGATTCTTTATATATAATGCAATGCATTACATTCTTATATATATAATGCAATATAAAATTATTTCAAAAATACGTCATATGACGAGCATTCAATAATATTACACAACATTCAAAATATTAAGGTGGCACATATTATTCATTTTCCAAGAGTGTACAACTCTTCGGTGCAGCTCTACATTGCAAGTTTCAACTCATATTATGGAGAACATGTTATAATTCGATCATATCTAACTATTTTTAAGATTCATATATAATTTTTTGTATATCGGAGGTTCCAGCAAGAATTTAGGGTTTTATGTCCTAATTATTTCTTCTTCTTCTTAGTTATCCTAATTGCTTTCAAGTGGTTGACCTACATGACATAACGTTGAAAACTAGAGGCATTTCATGAACAAGGAAGAAATTTTTAATCTGAATATTAGAATGTTTGGGCAATAGGCATCTCAAAACCCCTCGCCATCGATGTCAAAAGGGGAGGTCAACATAGGTATAGAGGCATACGCAGAGGTATGGGGCAGAAAAAATTGTTGTGTTGCCATCAACACTAAAGGGGGAGAATGTTGGCAATGTTGGCGTTGATGCCAAATAATCATGTTAAGGAAGCTTGGTAAGACTAATTTATGTATAATTCCATTGTTGCAAGATTGCTTGGTATGCAAAAGTTGATAAGTGATGTGAAGTGCAAAGGTTGATCATTGCTAACTATGTTGATCATTATTAAATATGTTGATTGGTTATCTTGAAGTATGGCTTACAATTAAAATAATAAATGGCACATGATATATTGAGACATAAGTTGAAAATGTATTCTTTCATTAAACATAAGAATGTATGGTACAAATTTGAAAAATGTAGCCAATACAAATTTGAAGAAAAATAAAAAATTAATTAATTAATTAAAATTAAAATTAAAAAATAAAATAAAAATAGAAATATATATATATATATATCTATATATATATATATATATATATATATATATATATATAAACAAAGATTTGTCTATCACAATCATCACTGTTGAACTATTTCAACTCTATTTTATATGATGAATTTCTGATTTTCATATTTGAAAATGAAGAGGCAGATTGTGAATAGCTTTAGAATACCAAGAGATGACTCCTCATTTTGTATTCCTGCATAGACTAAAAACAATCAATAAGTTATGCTTATAAAAGATACATTGTTGAATGACAAAATAACTTTTTTATGTAAAAAAAAAGTTTGTATGAGAGTTAATGAGCAGCATTTTGGTTAGGAGAGGAAGAGAATTAAAGTAGCATAAAAGGAAGAGAACTGAAGAAGAAAAAAAGAGAAGATGAATAGCAAACTTGAGGGAAGAAATTGATATCAAGTAACTAGAAAACTTGACTCTGTTTTGTGATTGGGAGATTCCAGTCTCCTTTCAAGTTATAGCTTTATAAAGAACAGGTTGTTGCCTGTTGAGGTAGGAACCTCCTGTGGGTTGTAGCCTGCAGAAAAATTTGTGGGAGTTGGAGCTTTGTTGAGGTAGCAGCCTCTTGTAGGTTGGAGCCTACAAAAATATTATGTAATTGGGGAGTAAGAGCTATCCTTCACATCACTTTCAGCCAAACATTTGTGCTTTCCTCCGTTATGGGTTTCCACTTACATATGGTGTCTTCATGTGTTGATTGTTGAATGTTGTCTGAATGCTCTTAAATTATAAATAAGTATATCTACAAATCTCTCTTTCTTTGGTAACTGCAAAAGAAACCATTAATAATTGAACATTTACATAAGTCATTAGTTGCATAAGAAGATCGTAGAAAAAGAAAATTAAGTTGAGCAAATATTGGAAACTTAAAATTACTCATTCACCCCCCCCCACCTCTCCGTAATTTCCATACATACATCAAACAAGATATTTTGAAATTATTGAACAGATTGTAAAGATCTAGTGATTGAAAAAAATCTAGGAATGTTCTCCCTGTCATTTAATGAAGACTCCTATTGTTGGGGTCCAAATCCACTATTTGAGGGATTTTTGGGGGGAAATTAGTCCTTCTTTCAAGGAGGCTAATTCCCCATCATATTGTATAAGTACCAATTCGAATTAACATCTAGGGGTTATAATTTTTCATCATTTTTATGAAGAACAATTGATATTCAACAGTTCTACTTCCACCTCTCGCAATGATGTACTTGATTTGTTCTAAGTCATCAAACGCAACTTCATTTTAGCTTCTAAAGCTTGTTTTTTTCATGGGACTCTGAGTCTCCTTAGGCTTGGCCATCCCAAGAGCCTCAGATCCCTGTTGTGTACCATTTCTTTTATCTCTTCATTTCTGAAAATTCTTTGCTTAGTCCCTAGTTTGCATTTTTGAGTTTACTATTCATGCTCCATTTGATGTAGGTTACATTAATTAATTATTGAAGTAATCTTGTTATTATTTAATTTAGACAGTTACAAGTGTCACTTTTTCTTTTCATATCTTTTCAAGGTCCTTTTCATTATTAGAATGCTTGGATTAGTTTACTAGCTCACAATTCTGGAACTCATGGTTTTCTTAGTAATAATTTTCTGCTAAATTTTATCACGTGTTATTGGGGCTCTTTTGATTTTTTTCCACTTGGATTTAATCATCAAAAAATTATACTTAATTACAAAATTTATATCATGGAATTTTCACTTGATTAGCTTAGGCATTGGGATACTGACATTAGCTTACTAGTTCATTCTTCTAAAATTTATAGCTTTAGTAATAGTTTTTTGCTAAATTTTAGTACATGTTAATGAGATTTTTTTGAGATGATTCCACTTTTATGAAGCCTAAAAACATCCAAATTAATAATAATAAAAAATTACCCCGTAGCATTTTCGCTTGATTAGCTTAGACATTTGGGTTCTTAGATCAGCTTACTAGTTCATTATTCTACAAATCTGGCAGGGTTCCAAGAGAACATTAGTTTGATTTTTCCCCTTGTGCAAGATGGGCTATTTGGTAGATATAATCTTGGCAAGGATCTCTACACTCTTTCCGAACCTTCCGCCATCTTTTCCCACCTTCAGATCACTTCTAGATTCCTTAGAATGCTTTCAGATGCAATCTTATAGCATCTTATAGCAATCATGTGTGTAGGTTTTAACCCTGTGCAGAAATTACCTACAAACAAATTCTTAAAAACAGAAAATAGACAATGGCGAGAAACAAAAAACAAATACACAGATATTTTCCCCTGGATCCCAAAACCGAGACTACCAGATTCATTTTTCATTATATTCCTGTCAATGTTACAATACATATATATACATGTTGAAGCATCCATTAACCCTGGATTAGAACATAACCGTAGTTCCCTTAATAGGATCTACAAAATACCATGGGCAGAAAATCATCATGCCCAAAACCATGTGTGAAATCCATGCACAAAACCATAGGTATGTCCGCCCACCTATATAGGGTCCAAAGAAAAATCCTGAGGCACTGCCCCAAACCCCATGTAGGGGGGCTACCACCCCCCTACTAACCCCCTGATAGGGGGGAATGCCTGTTGGAAATAATACTGAGAGGGGGGGGTGAATCAGTATTATCACATTAATAAAACTTTTTCATTTCCATAATCAGATTCATATATGCTACTTCCACAACTTCTTATGATTAAGTTAATTGATCTTCAATGAGTGCATTAGAAAATTATCAACCATATTATCAGATAACAGATGTCGTAATAGAGAATAGATCATCACACATAAGGCACACACATGAACACCATGATATAAGGTGGAAACCCAATGCGGGAGAAAAACCACCTGCTGCAAGTATCTCAATCTTCTTCTTAATAAGAAAATCCTTTTACAATATTTGTACTGGTGCAGTCTTATACCAGTACGGGAGCTACAACCCCCTTTGCTCTTGTACTAGCCGATCCATTTACTAGTAGGCAGGCTGCTACCTGCTACAATGCTCCAAAGATCTCCCTTAGCTTTTTTACTAGCTTAGATACTAGTACATAGGCGCTGGCCTACAATCTTCTCTCCTCCAGGTACCACGTTTCATCAATTTTCAGACTGGATACACTGAAGCACAACACATAATCTGAAAGGCCACTTTTCATCCAATTTTCACCATATCCATACATATACAATGATATTATGAGAGTTATCAACCAGATCTAGTACATAAAGATAAGTCATTAATCATGCTATTATCTGAACTCAATACCAGTAACCAAACATCAGTTATGCACCCAAAACCCTGCAAAATAGTCAAAGACAGTTAAAACAAATTTTAAGCAGGGATCGCAACTTCACTGGTATAGATCTGCGGATATCTGTACTACCTCCGCACCTGCGCCTTTTGTGGCGCCGCGACCACCGCACCTACGCCTTCTGTGGAGCCTCCGCACTGCGCCTTCTATGGCGCCTCTGTGGCGTCTCCGCACTGCGCCTTCTGTGGCGCCTCTGCACTGCGCCTTCTGTGGCGCCTCCGCACTGTGCCTTTTGTGGCACCTCCGCACTGCGCCTTCTGTGGCGCCTCTGCACTACGCCTTCTGTGGCGCCTCCGTACTGCGCCTTCTGTGGCGCCTCTGCACTGCGCCTTCTGTGGCGCCTCCGCACTGCGCCTTCTGTGGCGCCTCTGCACTGCGCCTTCTGTGGCGCCTCCGCACTGCGCCTTCTGTGGCGCCTCTGCACTGCGTCTTCTGTGGCGCCTCCGCACTGCGCCTTCTGTGGCGCCTCCGCACTGCGCCTTCTGTGGCGTCTCCGCACTGCGCCTTCTATGGTGCCTCCGCACTGTGCCTTCTGTGGCGCCTCCGTACTGCGCCTCTGCACTGCGCCTTCTGTGGCGCCTCCGCACTGCGCCTTCTGTGGCGCCTCCGCACTTCCGCAGCTGCAGCTCTCGAGAGATCACCCTTCACAGATTCGCTTTCAACTTCACTTTCATAGATCAAACTTTCAAAACAATAACCCAATATTTCAAATCTTAAGATATTCAATTGCAAGGATAAATTAGCCAAGTGATCTCATTTGCTTTATATAGGCAAGCTTCTTCCTAAAATCATGGATCAATACCATAGATAACCAATACAAGGGGCCCAAAAACATGGGGCTCAATAATACCAAGGACTAACCACCATGGACCAAAGGTAAGTTCTCCAACATATACGCGCTTTTCCTTGCATGAAAGTGCGTACCATGGTCCAAAACCATAGGTTCAAATACCAAGGACTAACTACCATGGACCAAAGGTAAGTTCTCCAACATATACGTGCTTTTCCTCATAGGTTCA
Organism: Pinus tabuliformis; assembly: GCA_031772625.1. NCBI lineage: Eukaryota > Viridiplantae > Streptophyta > Pinopsida > Pinales > Pinaceae > Pinus > Pinus tabuliformis. Next base: position 221,899,891 of record CM062817.1, on the reverse strand, counting down.
AATACCAAGGACTAACTACCATGGACCAAAGGTAAGTTCTCCAACATATACGCGCTTTTCCTCATAGGTTCAAATACCAAGGACTAACTACCATGGACCAAAGGTAAGTTCTCCAACATATACGCACTTTTCCTTGCATGAAAGTGCGTGAACTTTTTCTCTTCATGAAATAAACTTTTCTCTGCATAAAAGTGCGTGAACTTTTCTCTACATGAAATAAACTTTTCTCTGCATAAAAGTGCGTGAACTTTTCTCTACATGAAATAAACTTTTCTCTGCATATAAGTGCGTGAACTTTTCTCTACACTATAATTTATTATCTGAGATGAGTGGGTTGCCATCAAGTACAACATATGCATCATAAATCCATACCAGAATCATAATGCCAACAATCTCCCCCTTTGGACTTGATGGCAACCTCAAAATCTTCAACTCATTCTCCCCCTTTGACATCAAGGGCAAAGGGTTATGCTCCCCCTAAGAGCATGCTCCCCCTGAATATGAACCAGATCTGTAAAGAAGAAACATAATCCACCAAACACCATAAATGACCATGAAAGAGATAGATTGCAGCAATAATCAGACCAGCATCCAAGATCTCCTTCTGTACGTCCTCCATAATACCAACAATGCATTATAAGCTCCCCGTGAGTACCTGTTGAAATCTCTGAATGAGCTCCCCCTTTGTATATGCCATGGTGCACCAATCTGATCATGCTCTTTCTGAGAACAAGCTGAAATGTCTGCTCTGCTATATAGTGTTGTTCATGCTCAGGCTCCCCCTGACTGTAAGCAAGGTATGCAAAAGGATGTTCTACATCACAAATGACCTTCCTAACAGATTCAATACATACATCCATCACCCAACCAAGTGGGGATATATCAGAAAATGAAAACCAAATACATTACATCTTCATCCCAGGCATAGTGGGGAAACCAACATAGGTCGTTACATGACCTGAAGAGATGACACTATTACATCATGAGTCTTGATATGACATCACCTAAATAAGATGAACATCAGCAACAACACTTTATGATCTGCTCCATAGTATCTTTCAACAGCAACTAGACCAGCAACTTGTATTAGTGCATGAATCATCAAGGTATGTCCGCATCAACAGAATTTCACATTCTATGTGAGAAACATAATAGCCATCCAGATCTACATGAATCAAGTATCATCAATTGGGAATATCTGCATTAATCAACATATGTATGAAACAATCCTATCATCATATAGATAAGAGCTCATTATCATCATGTCTCCAACAATGCAACTTTGAATAATCATCCCTGTATCCAGCCAACAATCCTCATCCATTTGTGCCAAGAATGAAAGGAATCATAACTGTAATATATGATCTTTATGCATATGACGACAGCAGCATATGAGTGACTCAACATCAAGAAGATGTGAATTCAAGCTAAGTGCTTCCCATGCAAGCATCATTAGAGAATCAACCATAAATCTGATCCAAGAACCATGTGAACAACTCATAACCATAGCAAGATGAATCATTTATCCATATAAGTATCATCACCAAGGACTATTAACCATAATGCCAATAATGCATTAAGTCTATATGCTCCCTCTAAACCTGTGCCATCTGTCTGATCATGCATATCAATAAGAAGTATCAAGAAATCATCAATATCAAGTTAGAACCAAAACACTTCTAACCATCATATCCACACATCATTATTATTAACTAGAGCAAAACTGATCCTTCTCTTGAATCTGTCCCTACTGCCTTTCTTCAAACAATCATATACGCGACTGTGCAGTAATTAACTCGCGTATATATGCAACTTTCCTTTATGGAGTTTGCATATGAGATTCAGGACACTGAAGTTTTGTACTTTCAGCTCCCTCTGATTCTGGTATGTCTGTACATTGTGCAGTGCCACCTTTTTCTGACTGTACTTCCTTTTTCCTCCATATCTTCAAGCGTGATGATGACATTTTCTCCTTTTGATATGGTGCCCACACTTTGTTCCTGCATTCCTTAGCTATATGTCCAAGCTTGTTACATGCATAACATCTTACATGTTTCATATTCCTCCTGTAACAATCAGCAGCTTTGTGACCAAACATATTGCAAGCAAAGCAATATCCATAAAAGTACCTTGAATGTGATGATCTTTCTGCATAATGGTCTTGAACCCTTCTTCTTCTACATCTAGCTGCAACATGTCCAAGATTATGACATACATAACATTCAACATTATTCATAGGAGGAGTAAAGGATTTTCTTTGAGGAATCTCTTTTCTTGGTTGATGATGAGATTGATCTTTCATTTCTCCGTTGATCACTTTAGATTTCTCTTTAGAGTTCTTTGCCTCACCTTGTGAACTAGATTCACCTTCAACAGATTCATGGAAACCAAGACCAGTCTTTATAGCAGGAGACCTTTGACTACTAAGAATATCATCCAAGACTTTAGAACTATCTTGAAATCGTAAAAGCTTATCCTTTTCTTCTAGTTTACCTTTCAAGATATTTACCTCAACCTGAAGTTGTTCTTCCTTTTCAAGAGATTGCTTTTTCAAATCTTCTTCAGATTTCCTTCCTTCTTCCATTTGTTCCCTTAGTTTGAGAATCTCCTTTTCTTGTTCTTCATTCAGATCCTGCTGCATTTGACGAACTCGGAAGGCACATTCTAGTTGAGATTTTAAGCTGGTGACTTCGTTTTCTTGTTTTGCAATAGCTTGGAGTAGATCTGTATTCTGCTTCTTTGATTCTTCAAGATCTCCTTTTAGTGAGAGGATTGTAGCTTCAAGATTTTCATAGTAGCTGGATCTATCTTTGAGTTTCTTGATGGTTGTGCTTCTTTCGTTGACTTCTTTTCTTAATGATGTCACTTCATGCTGCAATTTTTGACATTGGTCTTCCTTGTCCTTGAGTAGCTTTCTTACCTTGTTTCCTTCTTCTAGTTGGGCCTTTAGTTTGGTAGCTTCTTCTTTGAAATCACATTCCCTTTTGTTCAATAGATCTTGTTGATCTCTAATTTTTTCTGTCAGCCTTTTAAATTCTGCCTCTATTTGATATCTTTCTTGTTCACCCATAAGAGCAAATTCAGTAGTTTCGCTATCACTTTCATCTCTTCCAAAAGGAAAGATAGCTGGAACATCAGAGGATAATATATTCATACCTCATAATGATTCTGAATCTGATTCTGAATCTGAAGAGCTTCTTATACCTAATCCCCAATCGATTCTCCCACTGTCGTAGTTCTTCTGAGATGACTTCTTTTTCTTAGGTGCTTTCTTCTTAAGCTTCTTTCCCATTGTTCCACGGATCTCCTTCAAGCGATCAAGCTTCTATCAAAGGACCTGCTCCGATACCAATTGTTGGAAATAATACTGAGAGGGGGGGGTGAATCAGTATTATCACATTAATAAAACTTTTTCATTTCCATAATCAGATTCATATATGCTACTTCCACAACTTCTTATGATTAAGTTAATTGATCTTCAATGAGTGCATTAGAACATTATCAACCATATTATCAGATAACAGATGCCGTAATAGAGAATAGATCATCACACATAAGGCACACACATGAACACCATGATATAAGGTGGAAACCCAATGCGGGAGAAAAACCACCTGCTGCAAGTCATCTCAATCTTCTTCTTAATAAGAAAATCCTTTTACAATATTTGTACTGGTGCAGTCTTATACCAGTACGGGAGCTACAACCCCCTTTGCTCTTGTACTAGCCGATCCATTTACTAGTAGGCAGGCTGCTACCTGCTACAATGCTCCAAAGATCTCCCTTAGCTTTTGTACTAGCTTAGATACTAGTACATAGGCGCTGGCCTACAATCTTCTCTCCTCCACGTACCACGTTTCATCAATTTTCAGACTGGATACACTGAAGCACAACACATAATCTGAAAGGCCACTTTTCATCCAATTTTCACCATATCCATACATATACAATGATATTATGAGAGTTATCAACCAGATCTAGTACATAAAGATAAGTCATTAATCATGCTGTTATCTGAACTCAATACCAGTAACCAAACATCAGTTATGCACCCAAAACCCTGCAGAATAGTCAAAGGCAGTTAAAACAAATTTTAAGCAGGGATCGCAACTTCACTGGTATAGATCTGCGGATATCTGTACTACCTCTGCACCTGCGCCTTCTGTGGCGCCGCGACCACCGCACCTACGCCTTCTGTGGCGGCTCCGCACTGTGCCTTCTATGGCACCTCTGTGGCATCTCCGCACTGCGCCTTCTGTGGCGCCTCCGCACTGCGCCTTCTGTGGCGCCTTCGCACTGCGCCTTCTATGGCGCCTCTGTGGCGTCTCCGCACTGCGCCTTCTATGGCGCCTCCGCACTGCGCCTTCTGTGGCGCCTCTGCACTGCGCCTTCTGTGGCGCCTCTGCACTGCGCCTTCTGTGGCACCTCCGCACTGCGCCTTCTGTGGCGCCTCCGCACTGCGCCTTCTGTGGCGCCTCTGCACTGCGCCTTCTGTGGCGCCTCCGCACTGCGCCTTCTGTGGCGCCTCCGCACTGCGCCTTCTATGGCGCCTCTGTGGCGTCTCCGCACTGCGTCTTCTGTGGCACCTCCGCACTGCGCCTTCTGTGGCGCCTCCGCACTGCGCCTTCTGTGACGCCTCTGTGGCGTCTCCGCACTGCGCCTTCTGTGGCGCCTTTGCACTGCGCCTTCTGTGGCGCCTCCGCACTGCGCCTTCTGTGGCGCCTCTGCACTGCGCCTTCTGTGGCGCCTCCGCACTGCGCCTTCTGTGGCACCTCCGCACTGCGCCTTCTGTGGTGCCTCCGCACTTCCGCAGCTGCAGTGCTCGAGAGATCACCCTTCACAGATTCGCTTTCAACTTCACTTTCATAGATCAAACTTTCAAAACAATAACCCAATATTTCAGATCTTAAGATATTCAATTGCAAGGATAAATTAGCCAAGTGATCTCATTTGCTTTATATAGGCAGGCTTCTTCCTAAAATCATGGATCAATACCATAGATAACCAATACAAGGGGCCCAAAAACATGGGGCTCAATAATACCAAGGACTAACCACCATGGACCAAAGGTAAGTTCTCCAACATATACGCACTTTTCCTTGCATGAAAGTGCGTACCATGGTCCAAAACCATAGGTTCAAATACCAAGGACTAACTACCATGGACCAAAGGTAAGTTCTCCAACATATACGCACTTTTCCTCATAAGTTCAAATACCAAGGACTAACTACCATGGACCAAAGGTAAGTTCTCCAACATATACGCGCTTTTCCTTGCATGAAAGTGCGTGAACTTTTTCTCTTCATGAAATAAACTTTTCTCTGCATAAAAGTGCGTGAACTTTTCTCTACATGAAATAAACTTTTCTCTGCATAAAAGTGCGTGAACTTTTCTCTACATGAAATAAACTTTTCTCTACATATAAGTGCGTGAACTTTTCTCTACACTATAATTTATTATCTGAGATGAGTGGGTTGCCATCAAGTACAACATATGTATCATAATGCCAACACTATCGTTACACGCATCGCAATGAACGTGGTACTTACCACCCCCACCCCTCCCCGCTTCGCACGTGGGGCTAGTTGTGGAAAGAATATAACACACACCCAACATTCTCCCACTAGTTGTTTTCTTTTCCACACAAGTGGTCACAAGAGAACTTATTCATTGGTCCAGCCCTGCAAAGCCCATTTTTTCTCTGCACCAAGAGAACTTCTCAGTGCTTATAAACTTTGTCAATGCATCTACAGTATTCTTCAAAGTGTCCACCTTTACCAGCAACACCTTTTTTTCCTCAACCATATCCCTTACAAAGTGATACTGAACATCAATGTGCTTTGACTTTGAATGATAAGCAAGGTTCTTTACCAAGAAAATTGCACTTTGTTTGTCACAGTCTCTCCTTATAGCTCATTGTACTAACCCCATACTTGAACACAATCTCTGCAACCAAACTACTTCCTTGCTTGCATGAGTGGCTGCCATTTATTCTGTCTTTGTAGTTGAAAGTGCAACTACAAATTGTCTCTCACTCGTCTAATTGACTGCATCTCCAAATAGGTTAAACACATACCCACTTGTATATCTTCTTTGATCCAGATCTCCAGCCCAGTCTGCATCAACAAAGCCACGAATGTCCAAAACTTTGTCCAATCTTGGTCTTCCTTGGTAGCACAGACCATAATCACTAGTGCCACGCAAATACCTGAAAACCCGCTTCATTGTTGTCCAATGCTCCATTACGCGAGTTTTGAGGTCTAAAATGGGCCTCCAAAAAAAATGTACAACCAAAATAAACTTTAAAAGAACCAATAGGATTCAAGATGATGATGTCAACCATGGGGGATGATTCACCATTTTTGGAGTAAAAAAGTAAAAAGATTAAAAATTAATAAAATAATAAAACTACTTTTTCAACTTGTATTTTCAACTTATATCCCTAAGGTTTTACTCAAATTTCAAGCACGAGTACTCGTTGGATGCAAAATTTAATTCCTCATTCAAGGAGTATCCATGTTACATACTTTCGATGGATCTTTCTACATGAAAAATGAGAAATACATTAAAACACATGATTGCAGTCACGTTTTTCATATATTTCTCATTTTTCATGTAGTAGGGTGCATCTAAAGTATGCAACATGGGTACTCCTTGGATGAGGAATCAAATTTCGCATCCAACTAGTATTGTCACTCAAAATTTGAGTAAACCGTTAGGGAGATAAGTTGAAAATACGAGTCGAAAAAATAGTTTTTTTTTTCCCTCTAAAATTTGATGATGTAATCTAATCTTATTTTATTATTTCCACTATTATTTTATAACTTCCTTAGGAGGCCCATTTTAGACCTCATAATTCCCCTAATGCTTCCTTGGTTTTGACATAAACCTACTCAATACTTCCACTACATGTGCAATGTCTTTTCTAGTACAAACCATTGCATACATTAAGCTACTGACTACACTTGTGTATGGAACCTGGGATATGTCCTCTTCATCTTCTTGTGTCTAGGGACATTGTTCAGTTGATAACTTTACACCTACGGGCATAGGAACCATCACCGGTTTACTATCTTGCATATTGAACCTCTACATTATTGTCTTGACATGCTTCCTCTGGTTTAACCAGAGCTTCCTCTTTGCCCGATCTTGTTTAATTTCCATGCCAAAAATATAGTTTGCAGCACCAAGATCTTTCATGTCGAATTTGGAGGATAATAGGGTCTTCAAATCCTGGATAATTTCTTTTTTATTTCCAATCAGAAACATATCATCAACATACAAGAACAAATAAATAACACGGTCACCAATTAATTTAAAATACACACAATGATCTGCTTTGCTTCTGGTGAAGCCAAGTCCCTGTATAAATGTATCAAATTTCTGATACAATATCCTTGGAGACTGTTTTAACCCATACATAGACTTTTTTAACCTGCATACGAGTTCTTTCTTACCCTTCACCGCAAATCCTTCAGGTTGCTTCATGTAGATCTCTTCTTCCAGATCCCCATGAAGAAATGTTGTCTTCACATCCTTCTATTCTACTTCAAAATCCAAAGCAGCAGCAACAGATAAAAGTAATCTAATAGAAGCTACCTTGGCAATACGAGAAAAAATATTACCAAAATCAATTCCCAACACCTGGGAATAACCTTTTGATACCAACCAAGCTTTGTATTTCTCCACCTTTCCTTTTGCATTCATCTTCTTCTTAAACACCCATTTGCTTCCAATGGGTTTCCTTCCAGCCGGCAACTCCACCAGATCCCAAGCCTCATTTTTGTCCAAAGATGCCATTTCATCAACCATGGCCTCTTTCCAGAGTTTTCCATCCTCTAAATCTACTACCTCCCTGATAGTTTTGGGATCATCATCAGTAATAGATAAAGAAAAAATTTAATATAAAGTAGATGGATTATATCTTTCTAGTTGTCTTCGTTCTCGAACTAATCTTCTCACATCTGGAGTTTGTGGTTCTTCATCTTCTGATTCCTCTTCTGTTGTAGAGTCTAATTCTTCCTCCTTTAGCTCAAAATCTATCTTCTCAAGTTCCTTTGGTAGGACTTCATGTTTAATAACATATTTCGCCTCTCTAAACACCACATCTTAGTTTTACACTACCTTCCTTATGTAGGTTTTAATCCTGTACAGAAATTACCTACATACGAATTCAAAAAATAGGAAATAAAAAATGGTGAGAGCATAAAACATAAAACAGATATACACAGAGATTTTCCCCTGGATCCAAAAATCGGGACTACTAGATTGATTTTTCATTATATTCCTTTCAAAGTTACAATACATAAATATATACATGTCGAAGCATGCATAAACTGCAATCCATTAACCCTAGATTAGAACATAATCATAGTTTCCTTGGCCAAATCTACAAAATACCCTGGACAGAAAACCATTATGTCCAAAACCATGGGTAGGTTTTCCCCCCTACATACCCCTTGATAGGGAGAGTAGCCACCCCCCCCCCCCCCCCCCCCCCCCCCCGTGTCCCCCAAGTAGTGCCCAGCGCAACGTACAAGGGGGGATACCCAACCCCCCCCCCCCCTGTGTGTGGGGTAGTCGTGGAAAGAATATAACACCACCCAACACCTTGTTTCTCGATTCCAAATCTTATAACCTTTTAAACCATCCTTATACCCAATAAAGACGCACCTTTCAAATTTACTATCCAACTTGGTTCTTTTCTCCTTTGGAACATGTACATATGTAACATGGCCAAATACCATTAGATGTGAAAAAAAGGGTTTCTTACCAGTCCATACCTCATGTGGATACTTATCCTCCAATGTTGATGAAGGTGATCTATTAACCAAGTAACATGAAGTCTCCACCGTCTCTTCCCAGAATTATTGTCCTAACCCGACACCACTAAGCATGCTTCTTGCCTTTTCCATCAACATCCTTTTCATTCTTTCTGCAGCTCCATTTTTTTGAGGTGTGTATGGAGTAGTCTTCTGTCGTGCTATATCACACTTCTTACAAAACTCTTCAAATTCCTTCTTGCAGAACTCTCCACCATTATTTGTCCTTAGCACCTTTATCTTCGTCTTTGTCTGGTTTTCCACCAGAGCCTTAAATTCTTTAAACCTGTTAAAGACTTCAGATTTCTTCCTAAGAAAATATGTCAATGTATTCCTTAAGAATTCATCTATAAATGATACATAGTACACATACTTACCTAGTGATGGAACCGACACAGGTCAAAACACATCATTGTGCACAAGCTCTAATATCCCTTTTGCCCTCTTAGCACCAGAGGGGAAACTCACTCGATTATGCTTCCCATATACATAATGTTCACAGAAATTGAAATCCAAAGAGAAATTAGACATACCTTCTACTAGACCATTACAATGAAGTATTTGAAAGCCCTTCTCTCCAATATGTCCAAGCCTTTGACGCCATAGCATGGTCTTTTCTCTAGAGACCACAAGGTTTTCTGCTCCACTTTCAGGAACCACAGAACTGTTGCACCTATCAATAATAGTGCTACCCAGAAGTTTGTATAGAGTTCCAATCCGAACTCCCCACATGAATATTAGTGCTTCCCGTACCATCTTGCAGGTATATTTCTCAAACACTATTTTTACACCAGCATCATCCATATTGCTTACAGAAATAAGATTTTTGGCCAATGCAGGAATATGAAGAACACTCAGAAATGTTCTAATCCTTCCTCCTTACAAATTCAACTTGACTTTTCTGCGTTTAATAATTCTAGCCTTCCTATCATCCCCTAAGGAGACATCACCACCATCATATTTCTGATACTCGCAGAACCACTCCCTATGGGGAGTGAAGTGAAAGGATGCATCTATGTCAATCAACCATTCCTCATGATCTACATGTGTACTTGAATAAGAATTCAAGTACACATACCCACCTTCATCTGAGGTGGTTTTCGCCTATGCAAAAGGAGAATCAATAGATCCTTTTCCTTTCTCAATAGCTTTATATCTACAGTCCTTTTTGAAGTGTCCTTCCTTTCCGCATTCCCAGCACACCTTTACAAGTTTTCCTGGAGATTTAGATCTCCCTCTAGATTTAGATCTCCCACTCTAGGACTTATTTTTGTTTCTGTTATGGTAACGCCCTTGTATAGACAAGGCATCCCCATTTTGGCCCTCCATATTTTTCTGTCTCATCTCCTCCGACGGCAAGGATGAGACTATTTCATCAAACTGCAAGGTAGTTTTAATGCTACCTATTGCAACAACTATAATCTCCCATGAATTTGGTAGAGAAGACAACAAACTGATGCACTTATCTTCATCTAATATTTTAATATCAACAGATAACAACTGGCTTATCACAGTATTAAAGGTGTTCAAATTCTCTTTCACCAAGTCTCCATCCGTCATCCTCAGGTTATACAACTTTTTCCGTAGGAACAGTTTAGTCACCAGAGACTTAGATTGGTACAAATTCCTTCACTGAAGCTTCCCCCGATACATTCAACAATACTGAATCTGAGATACACAACTGTATTGTGCTCTTTGCCTTCTAATCCAACTTCTTCCAGTCTTCATCAAACATTGTCATTCATTTAGTACCTAGATCTACCGCGATCCATTAATATTTATCCACCAACAGATCCTCCATCTTGAGTTTCCACAACTCAAAACTCTAACCATTAAATTTCTTGATCTCTATCTTTCCACTACTCGTCATCTTCTTTCATCGCAAGAATCGATCCCACAGAGCTCCCACTTAACAGGGTCTACCACAGGCCCAAGCAAAATCCCTCGGCAACAAAGTTGTCCCCTTGAAGCCGAAACAACTCTGATACCAAATGTACATTTTAAACTTGTACAAAAATTACTTTCAAACGAATTCTTAAAAACATAAAATATAAAATGGCGAGAAACACAAAAAATACACAAAGATTTTCCCCTGGATCCCAAAACAAAGACTACTAGATTGATTTTTCATTTACATTCCTTTCAATGTTACAATACATATTTATATATACATGTCAAAGCATCCATAACCGCAATCCATTAACCCTGGATTAGAACATAACCGTAGTTCCCTTGACCAGATCTACAAAATACCATGGGTAGAAAACCATCATGCCCAAAATCATGTGCGAAATCCATGCACAAAACCATAGGTAGGTCCAGCCACCTAATATAGGGTCCAAAAAAAAATTCCTGGGGCGCTACCCCAAACCCCGTGCAGGGGAGCTACCACCCCCCCCCACCCCTGGCTTCGCACTTCGAGCTAGTAATGGAAAGAATATATCACACACCCAACATGTAGCACTTTGCGGAATTAATCAGAACTTGAACAAAAATTCCTCTTAAGCATATTTTTCGCTTTTCATCACTTACAAACATCCCACGATCCTTGGAATCTAACTGGAAGGGGCCAGAGACCTTTTTAATATCATATTTTCATCATCGTATCTTTAAATCTTCAATTAGGATTTATTTTTTTGATCATGAATTAAATGGCATAGAAATAGTTTGCATTGGTTCCTTTTGAGTACTTAATGGTTTCTGTAAATAGATTAGAGTTTCCTTAATGCAGTAGGAGTAAAATTTCAATTTCTTCTTTCTTGTAAAGTTAAGTTCAGTATTTTCCTTCCTTCAAATTTTTCAAAATGGTCTCTATACATCTCAATTCACTGCATTGCATCAGATCAATGAAATAACGACACATTGCATGTTGTACACATAGTGTAGACACCTCTTAAGTTTAGTACGAACCAGCGTCCTGTTGACACTGCAATCAACATCCTTCAAAAAATTTCCTACACTTCAATTATGGAGCCTATTGAGGATCTTACGAACTATCACCCTATGGTTACTCCATGGTCGAATGATGGTTAGCAAAGGGTTTAAGTCTTCTTCCTAGTTTTATCTGTCAAAGTCACTTGCTTACACGTGCCTAGTTTTCAAAAAGTTCATGAGCACACTTCATTTATGTAATCTTGAACATTCATAGCATCATCCACCAAGACAATTCCTGTGAGATATTCAACTCATATCGACAATCAGTGTGCACTTTTGTTGACATCCTCCCCCATTTTGGTTGCATTTGTACTTTTATTTTGGTGAATTTTCTCAATTGTCACTTTTTTGCACCGTCACTTTCTTAAGTGTCGCTTTTATGTTCGCGACTATCGCTTTTGCTCGCTTTCACTTTAATAAGTTTCATTTTCATGTTATCTTCTCTCTAACACACACTTCTTTCAAGCTCATTCACATTTTCCAAGTGTTGTCTTCATGTTTTCCTCTTGTCGTACGTGACGCTTTTGTTGTTTTCACTCCTTCATGTGTCACAACTCTGTGTATCACCAAAGCTAGTTCTGGTGCACTCTTCTACATTACACAGTCCTATATATCATTAGAATATATTATAGGAACATTCCTACATGTTAGTGTTCCTTTTGATCACGGTCGTCACTTATATCGTAACTTGTGTTATGAGTGTCGTACTGTGTTGTTTCAGTTTGTTGTCGTTTCAAGTTGTGATTGATGTTTGTGAGTCTCATGCATTCCTTTGGCTTGTTTCTATGGCATTTATGTGTATGATCCATGTTTGAGTCCTGTTAAGATGCATTTCTTTCTCTCACCTTGTTGGTCCCGCACTTAGCCATTTCAGGAGCCCTTCTTGGTCCTTCTGCTCAGTGCAATTTGTGAAGGCATTAGCGTTCATACCAAGTGAGGAGCTTAACCTATTCATGGTCCTTAATGATTCAATCCTACTCACCAAGATTGGTTCATTAATTCCTCCTCAATATCACCTCAAATCTACTGCACATTATGAACCTCCCAATGGAAGCCACCTAATCCTTCGTGCTTATGCTAACTCACGACACTAAGTTTTGGTCACCACTGCCTTGTATGACACATAAAGCACTCCTATATAATATCATATACCCCTTCCACCTTTCAGAGTAAAAGCATGTAATGTAAGGACCCTCCTATCCTCCCAGTCCATTGAAAATCCTCCTAGGCAAAGTGATTTCCTTCCTATGGCCCCCCTCAATGAAAAGTGCATTCCAAATGGCCAAGCACCCATTTTTGGGTCAAAATGTGCTAGCATAGATGGAAAAGAACATTAAAAATCAACATTTACCCCTTATTGAGTCAAATTTCACTTTCCTTAAGACCTTCTCTCCTTTTGAGCGCATGGCACAGTCTTGAAGCCTGAAGCCTTCCCTCTTCCCAATGCACTTTGTGCTCAAGCCTCTTCTTTGACAAGTCTCCCTCAGCACATGGTGTAGTCTAAATATATAGTGATCCTTTAACCAATCAAATTGTTTTTTCCTAAAGGCCTCCTCTTCCTTCCAGCACATAACATAATCTTGAATCCTGAAGCCTTCATCCTTCCCTCTTACCCTTCCCCTCTACGTTGACACTTGGTTGAAACTTTCCTCTTCAGTGCATGGTGTAGTGGGAAGGCTTAAGGAGGACTCCTTTCAGCCCTTTACTAGTCAAATTATGCTTTCAAGGCTCCCTTTCTTTCCTTCTTGGCACGTGGCACATCCTTAAGCAACGAGCCTCCCCACCTTGTTCCTTTTTGTTCCCCACTACACTAGACCAAGGAGATCTCCTCTTTATAGCACATAGCATAGCAACATTGAACATTGGAGCCTTCTTAGGCCACTGATGAGTTCAACTACGCTTTTCCCATCAAGCCTCCTTCTTTCAACCTGTTGATGCCTCGAAAATCGCTCCATTAACATCGGGGAAAACCACCTGGTCCGGACCTTAAAAGCAGCTCCTTTTCTGTTTGGTGTGGTGGCTCCGACTAGATATAATGGGACCAGTTTCCCAATGATTTATAATGGAATGGATAAGTGATCGATTTTCTACTATTTAATGGGAATGATGGATGATTTATTCTAAAATGCAACAATATAAATAACTAATCTATCCCGGGAAACCTTTCACTTAGTGCAATTTTTTATGATTCTCATTGACAAGTGGGCATATAGATGACTCTACTTATAAACAAAAATATTTATTCATATGATAATTACTTTGTTCAAGTAGTTGAACAAAGTAACAATTAAAACATTATCACACTATTCTTTATATATCATTGACGTACATATGTATGGAAAATAACAACTCTTAAACATTCAATAGTGATAAGTCAAAGAATCGTTGTGAAAGAATATACATACATCAATAATAACAAAATAAATAAATGTTGGTTCACATAAAAGCATGAAGCAAAAACATAGATAGTAGTACCATGTGTATTTGAGTCTTCTCCGATATGAATCGCATTCAAATCCCACCTTTCAACTCGGAACTACTTTTACAAGAAGCAATAGTGCATATCACATAAAAGTATTCTTCATTAAAACTCAGAATTCAGGTCCAGTTTTCATAAAAATAAATATATCAGAAGCACAATAGTGCAACTTCCGATCCAAGTCTTAATACAAAATTCGATGACCCTTTCTAAAAACATAAAAGGGTCTATAAATACTATCTAAACTTAACAAACTATGAAATAAAAATGCTATGTGTTGGTATAACCAAATCACAAAAATTGTTATAATCTTCTCAAAATAGGCATGTTGTAGTCGGTCAAAATGGTTCACTGTTTTGGATGGCTATCTTGTGACTTGAGCTAGAAAATGGCGAGCATTGGTTGTAGTTTTGGAGGATGACTCATGCGCGAATGTAACTAGGCAGTGTATGTGGCATCAGTAAATTAGGGAATCATATAACCGATTGCATCGGTGAGGCATTTTATCACTGTTCGCAGACTAAATGGTTTAACAAGGAAGAACCAAAAGGTTTCCCATGTTAAAGTTTGAATGCCTATGATTAATCTTTCCCTCTTCTCCAGCTCCTATTTACATGTCTATTCTAATGCTTTCACCGATGGAAGTTTCCCTGGAAAACATTCTGAAATTTAATTTGACAAATAAAGAGTATCATTAATTAACTCCACCAGATTACTTGTTGTTGATCTGCATCTTGATGTCGCCCTTTCTGCTTTCATCAGTTGAGATTTCCATTCAAGGAATAGGATTTCTTTATGCGATTCCATAATTTGGGGTAGATTTGCAGCTTTTCCTTTTGTGGTTTCTTGCCAAGATAGAAACTCTGTTAATCTTTCATCTGCTTGCTCCAATTTCTGCCTTGCATCAACTGCCTTATCAATCATAGATGACGAAATTTCACATAAAGGAAGAACGAGAGAGATATTATGACATAATAAGCTCAACTGATTAGACAATGCTTTGGTAATCTGCAGAGCCTCCGATCTGAATTCCCCACTTGGGTATATTGTTTGAATCTTTCTATTAGCGGTGATAGTTGAGCGATGTGTTATTCTTTTGATTTGCTCAACTGTTCATTTAATGATTGCAGCTTGCTCAATGCTTGAGATAGTTCTTGTTGCTTCTGAATTGCATGTTGATCAATCCTTTGTTTTTCTTTGAGCAATTGCTCGTTTAATTGGTCATTTGACTGCCTCTGGGCTACTAACTGTTGTTCCAACTGCTCTATCCTCTACTGCTTCTCTTGTACCTGTGTTTCCAGCAAAATTATTGCTTGATCCTTTTCCTTGAGCAAGTTACTTACCTCCGATACTTTGTCTTGGTAGCCGTTGTGTATGCTCCAGCATACTGAGAGAGTTTAGTAAGATCTTCAGAAGGATTGACTTCTTCTCTCCATACCACATTTGTTATCTCCATTTGTGAAGGTAAAAGAGAAGATTGATCAAGTTTTCTCTTTTTCCTTTGTCTCTTTATTACAACCCTATGCTTAGGGCTGTAGAAGACATCCAAGGGTGGTATTTCTTCTACATGTAGAACAATTTCATCGGATGGATTCTCAGGAATTATCTCTACATCCTTTTGAGTCATGGGTGGGCCGCTAGTTCCTTCAGTCGGAACTGTATTAGTTGTTGTCTTCTGACCAGTTGTCACCTCAGGTGTGCTAAATCCTTGTAGGCTCTCAGTATTACTGATGATTGAGTCAAATTGTTGCCATTCTTTGAGCAGTTTGGGATCAACATAAATACTTGAATCCATGAGTTCACTACTCTTTCCTTGTTCCTGCTCCTGCTCTAGCAATTTTTATTTTTCAGGAACCTTTTCCACTGCAGGAGTCTTGTTGGCAGCTTTCTGTTCGCTTTGACTTGGTGGCCGAACTGTAGGGGTTGTAGCTAATAGGTCCAAAGGTAGAGTTTGCAACCTCTAGGCTCTGAGCCTATTGAACGTTTCTAGCCCTTCTTCTTCATACTTGATCTTAGCCAATGCTTTAACCTAAAAAAATGTTTCGGCCGAAGCAAATAAATCATCAAAGTTATCCGCTTCATGATCGAATTGGGCAAGTTTAACTTGAGCGGTAACGTTATGGACAACCTTTCTTGGATCATATTGCCTATTCAGAATGGTGGTAAGATCTAGCATTTGAATCTTCTCTGCCTCTTTCTTTGCATGTTTGTAATCATGTAAAGTAAAAATGCCATATCATAGGGGAAATATAGGCCACATCTATTTCTTGGAGTCCCTAAGGGTTCTTGATGTTCCTTCGACTATTATCTGATATGCCAATTCCCGTGCTAACAATTTATCGAGCACATACAAGGGGAGGACATGGGGTTTAGTGAGGCTGCCAAAAAGCCTTACATTGGTAAATTTCTCCTCACCGAACCAACTGCCTACTGCCGTCAGGTCAATTTCTGCTTCCTGGGATATCCTCAATTTCTGCTTCGTGGGATATCCTAGGGGCAGGCTTATTGAAAATAGAATAATATACAGGTAAAATGAAACCATTGCAAATTCTATATAGGTGATTTTTGTAGTGTGCCTTCCATAACTGCTTGTGGTAAATATGGATCGGATTCGGATCTTGGGGAGTCCACCTCCATCCAAGTACCAGGAATTCAGAGTTAAAACAAATAATATCCAGAATATATGCACTGTAGTAGAAAGGAGAAATGATCCGGGAAGTTGTAGATGCTTCCCTTCTATACTCTAAAATCTCGGTGGCTAGTTTGTTAGAAAAAATATTTGCCTAATCCATAACATAACCATTAATTGCAGCTTCCATTAATGGGACCATATCTATAGTGAATTTTGCATAATCATGTTGTCCCCACAGTGTACACATCATAGCTCCAGCATAGCAATAAGGAGAAGCTAATGAGTCGATAGAATACTTACCCGATGACTCATGCTTATGTTTCTCTGGGAAATGCCCCCATTGCTTGATCAGGTCCAACACCAAGTCGTTTTCCTTAGCAAATGCTTCTATGAATGCTTTGTTGTATTACTTCTCGGGTGGAGGTAGATGGTACATTTGCCTGAGATCTTCAGGCTTGAATGAGCCAAATATCCTCCCATCAGTTGTGCAAAATGTTCTATCTGTAGTAGGGATTTTCTCAAAAACCCATCTAACCACATCAGTGTATGGTAGAATCTTGGCATGTGCTGCTATCCTGTGAAGATAAGAACAAGCCAATTCTTTTAAAGTTCCATCTGACTTGTTGGTTGAATCGGAAGTGGATTCCTCTTCTAACTCTTCGGGCTCCTTTGCTTTTATTAGATTATAAATGCTTTCCCAGCTAGTATTTCCCAGGACAAGACATGTCGTATCTGAGATTAATCCCTTCATGCTCGGTCTTGGTTCTTTGGCTGCAGGAGTTGTTGTGGACTTCTTTGATTTCTTTCCCATTTTCTCTGGATTTATGAGCTCGAAGAGACTCTGCACAAACAGTTGCAAACCGTAATAGAGAGATAGTGCTACTGCAAGCCAATATGAAAATGAATAGAATTACGTTGATTGACATATGATAAATGAAATACAGTTAAGGATTACCACGGATAAAATCTTTTAAAGGATCTATCATTAACTGTAAAATTTAATAGTCGTTAGAACTACCAATCGTGGTGAATTAATATCATAAATACCCATCTCGTCAATCGTATACCAAATGGTTATTTCAAGTGTGCTTTGGATT
Source organism: Pinus tabuliformis (assembly GCA_031772625.1). Classification (NCBI taxonomy): domain Eukaryota; kingdom Viridiplantae; phylum Streptophyta; class Pinopsida; order Pinales; family Pinaceae; genus Pinus; species Pinus tabuliformis. Next base: position 221,881,927 of record CM062817.1, on the reverse strand, counting down.
TCCTTGATCGGTGATCGGTGATAAATCACAAATTGCAATCGAGAGAGTCAAAGGGAAGGGCTTTATCACTTGTAATGAATATCTCTGATTGCCGAAAGGTAATATTATAATATAATGGAGCAGGGTATTATGCATGCAAACCGTTTTTCAACGTATATTTACCTTTTGAGATGTGCGCCCAATTAATTGATTGCAGTCGGGATTTGGCTTAAGCTTTTATCCTTTTGTCATATGACTCCGCTGATTGCCGATTGCGATTTACTTTATCGCATCGGGAGATTTGATGAGGCCTTTACGTATGTCCCTTTATCAATGAATATCTCCGATTACCGATTGCGATATCGGATCGGAAGATATGATGAGCCCTTGTGTGTGTACCTTTGGCATTTGATTTCTCCGATTACCGATTGCGATTTCCTTTTCGGATCAGAGGATTGGATGAAGCTTTGTTTTGTGTATGTCCCTTTGTCATTGCGATATGCGATCTCCGATCGCTTTATCGCAATGTAGAATTGTTTTATAATTTTTTAAAGGAACACTTTGTTTTTAATCAAAAGGCTTTATAAAATGATTTATTTACATCGGGCCTTTTAATAAATATTTTTCTTATTATGAGGTTAATACCAGTTTTATTTATGAACTCACAAATCAAACTAAGTTTATTTAAAAAGGGACCCATTTCATATTAAAACTTTTGTGTAAAGTTTTATAGAAATGGGGGGTTGTTGTACAACACAACAATTGGCGATTCACTGGGAGAAACAATTATCTCTGAGAAAGTAGTATAATACTTTAACTTTCTTAATCTGAAAACCTTTATAGATAGAGAAAATCTAATATAACTAGGTAATCTTAAATTCTGAATATAATTAAAACTATTTTTGCTATCTCTTTCTCATCTCAAAATTAAAACATTCTAAGCTTAAGTAAACCTTAATTGGTTGATAATGATAAAACGAAAGACCTCTCCATCTTAGCTTGTATAATGACTCCTTTGTCACAGGTAGAGCCACTGTTGCCAGCAAACGTCCATAATCTCGGCAGGGTTACCTTTTAACCATTTGATCATTCATTGTTCCATCCATTTTAGAGTATAAGTAAAAAGAATGAATCCAAAAGATATGTTTCCACATTTTTTGTATTACATTTTATTTTTCCTTATTTCTTTATTTTGTAAGATAAAAAGCCATTGTCCTGGTTTGGTGGCCAGCTATTGACAATGCCATTCACTAGTTGTAATTTAACTGAACACGCTGGCTCATGATGAGACCCCTTGTCTTATAATTATAAGCCATTACCCTGTTTTGATATGCATTGTTAGTAATGTCAGTTGAACTAGTCCCCTATGATCATGGTAAGCAGGCTTATGATAAGACCTCTTATCTTTTATATCCAATATATTTTAGAATTACACTCTGAAAAATTATAAACTTTGATGGATGGGGTGAATAATTTTCTCCCTAAGAGAACATGGATGACAATTTTGAGAGTTGAAGATGCTAATATTGAATCAGTCGTTGCTTTCTATTAATAACCTTTTTTAGGCTTTTAAAACTTTTGAATGATTTACAGTTTTTTCAAGTTTTGAGAAGATTTCACAAAAATAAAAAGGGTTTTCAGAATTTAATTATACCTAATTTCCTAGAACTTTTCCTTTTCCTTCAAGGCTTTCATCTATCAAAAGTAAATATTAAGACTATTTTCTTTTAAGTAACCTTTTCAAAATAGTAAATACCAATAGAAGGCTATTTACAACTTTATTTCCTAAAAAAGAAAATAAACTAATTATTCACACAAATACAGCTGAAAATTGAATATTTACAAAGTGGGAAGGGGTTACCTCCTCAATTGAAGAATTTTTTCAAAATAAGCCCATTGACATGAAGAGAATCTCTCTTTCCTGATAGATATTGCAATATGAATGTTGATGGTACTATCTTCTCGCATATTTGAAATGATCCGAGCCACATTTTCTGAAATTTAGTGTGTTTTCCTTTATCCTCATGGGCTTTGTCCCATTTCAAAACAAGATCACCAACTTGTAAATGTTTTGGGCCAGTTGAAGTTGTATAAAAAGAAGACTTCATAATTTGTTGATGCTTTGCATGTGTAATTCGGGCTTTCTCCCTTTCTTCCTTTAGTTTCAGGATCTGATTATGTCTCAATTGAATAGAAGATAAGGGATTTTCTTCAATAAACTGCACTAAGGCTAGTGATGGAAGTACTAAGTTTGTTGGTATGACAGCCTCCTTTCCATACACTAGATTAAATGGAGAAGTGCCTATTGAGGCCTTTTGTGTTATATGGTCTGCCCATAATGCAAATATCAAAGACTTATGCCAATTCTTATGGTTCTAATCAATAGTTCTCTTAATGATTTTGATAAGATTTTTATTGGTGGATTCTACTAAACCATTACCCTGAGGGTAGTAGTTTGCAGAATATTTCAATTTGAATCCTCTTTTGATAGCAAATTCAAGTATGGAATTACCGGAGAAATAAGATGCATTATCAAAAATAAGAGCGTTTGGGACACCAAACCTGGTAATGATGAACTGATCTATGAATTCAATGATTGCCTTAGAGTTTGTTGTCTTCAAAGGAATTGATTCCACCCACTTAGTAAAGTAATCTGTAGTTGTAAGGATATACCTATGCTGTTTGGATGAATGTGGAATAATTTCTCCAATGATATCCAATCCCCATTGTTCAAAGGGTTGTTCAATGTTGACTGGTTGCAAAGGAAAAGCTGGCTTCCTTTGTCTTCCACTGGTAGTTTGACATGTTCTGCATTTCCTTACATATTCATGAGTGTCTTTAAATAAGGTGGGCCAGTAATACCCAGCATGAATGATTTTGTGGGCTATTGTGTCAGCTCCAAAATGTCCTACTACTGGACCATCAAGTAAATCCTGCAAGACCTTTTGCGCTTCAGGTTTTTCTAAGCATCTTAGGAAAACTGAATCATAATTCCGTCTAAACAACACATCATTAGCAATCATGAAGTTTTTCGCTTTCAGTCTTAAGGCGCGTTTATTTTTATAGGAAAGATTAGAAGGAGCATATCCGTTTTTTAAATAGTATATCAAATCTACATATTGGGATTCAGGCATAATGGTACTTATCTCATTGATTTCTTCAATATTGTTTGTACCTTCATGTTCCTGAATATTAGAAGCTCCTGCTAACAACCTGCAAAAACCTTGGCCTTTGACAATCTTTGTTGGTCTAATGTCCAAATCATATTCTTGTAATGTTGTGACCCAATTTGCCCTTTTTTCTCCTAATTCCCTTTGAACTAGTAACTGTCTTACTGCTGAAAAAGGAACTATAACTTTTGTGTGAGCCTTTAAGAGAAAGGGTCTAAAGTGTTTAATGGCTTTATATACAGCAAAGGCTTGCTTTTCAACTTTGGAGTAATTAAGTTCAGCACCTTGAAGATTTGAACTATAAAATGAAATTGGTGCTTCCAAGTTTTGATCATTGATTTGTGTCAGCACTGCTGCGTAAGATGAATCAGATGCAAGAGTATATAAAATGAAATGATTTGAAAAATCAGGGGTGTTTAATGCGGGAGCATTTATGATTGCTTGCTTGATTGAATCAAAAGCCTCTCTTTCTATATGTCCCCATTTAAACACTGAGTTTTTCTTGATCATGGTTTGTAATGGTAAAACAATTTGTGAAAAATCTGGAACAAATCTTTTTACAAAATTAATTTGACCTAAAAATGATTGCATTGTTTTTTTATTATGTGGAAATGGAATATCATAAATCTCTTTGATTCTATCTGGATCAATATAAATGCCATATTTTGAAACAATGAATCCCAAGAGTTTACCTTGGTCAAGAGCAAAAAAAGACTTCTTAGGATTGAGTGAAATGCCATACCTTTTACAGCGTTCAAAGATTTGTTTCAAATCATGTAAATGATTTGATCTTTTCTTAGAGAAGACAATAATGTCATCCAAATAGAAAACTACTTACTTATTGACTAGACCTTTGAATGCTATGTCCATCGCTCTTTGAAATGTAGCTCCAGCATTAATTAATCCGAAAGGCATTTTTTGATAGGCATAAGTTCCCCACTTAGTTCTGAAAGTAGTCTTAAGTCTGTCATCGGGGTGCACCAAAATTTGGTTATACCCTGAAAAACCATCTAAGAAGGACATTAATTCAGAACTAGCTACTGAATGGAGAGTTTGCTCCATTGTTGGTAGAGGAAAGTTATCCTTTTGACTTGCTTTATTAAGATTTTTGAAATCAATACAAATTCTAATGTCACCATTTTTCTTCCTTACTGGCACCATGTTGGACACCCAATTTGAATGTCTAACAGGAAAAATTATCTTAGCTTTCAAGAGTTTGTTTAATTCAGTTTTTATTTGACTCTCGAGGTTAGGATGGATTTTCCTTAATTTCTGTTGTATTGGTTTTTCTTCAGATATCATTGGAACCGTATGATGTATGATAGATGTATCATACGTTTTCAAATCATCATATTTCCAAGTGAAGACATTTTTATATCTATGCAATAATCTGATAAATGCAATTATTTCTTCTGAAGTAAGTCCTAATCCCAAATTGATGCTTTGTGGATTATCTTCTGTACCAAGGTTAATTAATTCAAATCTCAAAGTAGAACTTTGAAGCTTTGAATTAGTAACCTGTTTAAACCTGTCTTTGATGTCATAAAGATCTTCAAGGTTGACCACTGGTTTGGGTATGGAATTTTCTTCTACTTTTTCCTTCATTTGAAGATCATGCTCACTTTCATCAAGAATTTGATCATCATAGTACTTATCAGAAGTTAAGAAATATAAATGTCATCATCATGATTGAATACTTGCCAGTTAGTGACATTATCAAGAATCAATGGTCTAAAAATAAACTCTACTGAAAATCTATCGAGACTATAATCTTCAAATGGAAGGAGCTTAGAAGCAACATTGGCTAGTAAATCTGTTGCTGCATTCTGGGACCTAAGAATGGGAGAAATATTAAATTCTAGAAAATGAGATACAAGGTCTTGTACCAAGGATTGATAATGTTTAAGGTAACTAGAAAGACAATGTATAGTATTTCTGACTTGTTTAATAACAATTTCAGAGTCACCAAACACTTTTAAATATTGTACCTTAATACCAATTGCTTTATAAAGTCCTTGAATCAAGGCTTCATATTCAGTAGTATTATTTGTGCACTCAAATTCTAATCTACATGATAGCATGGTCTTTTCTCCCTCGGGACTAACTAAAATACATCCTGCTCCTACACCTTCATTAGATTTAGACCCATCAAAATATAATGACCAAAATAAAGGTTTATCTATAGATTTATTTACAATTTCTTCAGCAATCTTAACACACCTTGATGTATCTGTTTGAGAAAAAATTTCGATTTGAGATGTGAAATTATTAACTGAGAAAGGTGATGATTGAACAGTGAAATTACCAAAGAATGATTCAGATGAGTAGTTACCAAGAATGTTATTGTTGAATGCTATAGGCTGATTTTCTTGTTCGAACTCTATTACAGTATGAGTCATATACTTCTCCTGATCAATCTTAATCTGATTTGGCTTTCCTTTATAGGGCGGCCACATGTGAGACCAATCGTTAAAAATGTAACCATCAAGTTTCTCGGACCAGTATCTACTTAAAATCAAACCATGAAACTCAGGAATATTAGCGATTAAAATGTCAATTCTTTGTGCTACACTTGGATCAAATGATAACCTAATGGTAACTAAGTTGATTTCTCCTAATATTTGGACCTTAGTTCTATCCAACTGGACAATATGGATTGCAGATTTTTGGGGTTCAATATTCAATTTAGAACAAACTGAAGCTGGCATTATATTGGATGAAGCCCCTAAGTCTATCAAGCAATTATACAGATTTCTATTATAAATTTTGTAGGTCAAGAGAAAAGGAGGAGTATGGGAATTTGATCTATCTCCAATTAAAACAGCATTAGTAGCTTCTACTCTACCAGGTGGTGGTTTACCTATCTCATTAGCAGCTTTGAACAATACAGCATTTGGAAGTGGAGAAGAAGGTACTACATCTAATTCCTTGAGCAACAATTTTTGTTGATGTTTGAGTTTACTAAGCTCAAACATAGTGATATTTGCTTTTGTTTTCTTCATGTCTTCAATGATGTTGTAATCCATAGAGTCTGCGACTACTAATGTCTTAGATGCTGAAGGTGGATCGAAAGCTGATGGTTGATTTTGAGTAGGTGTTACTGTAGAATTCTTTGTGGGAACTTTTTCTTTAGTAGTGGTACCCATGTTCTTTTTCTTCTAAGTTACCTGAACAGGTTCTGGAGAGCCTTTACTCCTTGTACTTACTCGGAAAGCTTCCTGTTCATTTTCAATATCTGAATTGGGAAAAATGAAGTCCCACATCCCATGACATTCTTCAGTTACTTCTTCTTCATCATCGTCCTCGAGGTCTGACTCTACGTTGGATATAGCATTCGGGGGTTTTGATTCTGGTTTCTTAAAGTTTCTAAATGGATAAGACTGTATCTTCTTCATCATCGTCCTCGAGGTCTGACTCTACGTTGGATATAGCATTCAGGAGTTTTGATTCTGGTTTCTTAAAGTTTCTAAATGGCTTTTTAGTTGAAGTCTCAGCTACTTGTTTCTTGACTTCTATCATTTCATTTGACATAGTCCTTAGAACCTTTTGGAGACCTTCCATATCATATGGGTCTTTAGCCATTTTCTTTTTTGAATCATCTTTGAAGGAGACTTTTTTAGATTTTCTATCTTCAAGAGCAGCGTTCTTTTCTAAGGCGATGATGTGTTTCTCTACAGTAAGAGCCTCTTTCATATTTTCTGCTAGAGTAGGTTTTGCAGCTCTATCTACAAAGATAGCTATGTTTGAAGGTAAAGCTATTATATACCATTCACTTCTAACTTGTTCACTAGGTTTAGAGGCAGTCGGAATCTTATTTAAGAGTTTATTAAACTGTGAATTGAACTCTTTTATAGGCTCTTTAGACTCTGTTCTAAGATTTGAAAGATCATTAACTAACATTGCTACAGATCTGTCATCACCGTATTTAGTTAAGGACTGTTCTTGGAAAATATTCCAACTAGTAATGGATCCTGATGGTAACGAAGATTACCAAGACCCAGCTGATCCTTATAGGGTATAATGGAAAAGTCTGACGACCACATATTCTTATGTTACTCCTTTTAAGTTGGCTGACAACATAAAGTTGTTTATATGTTCATCTGTCTGTATGCCTGCATTTGGGTTGAATTTTGGCAGCCATTTTTCAAGATGGGCTGGCAATGGGTGCAAAGGTGCAGGCATTGTGACTACACCAGGATTGTTCCATGGGTTCTGTGCCATTGTCGAGCTACTAATGGATGATAGCACCGATGAAGTTCCAGATGGTTGGGAAGGAGCAGATATTGAGGTTTGAGAAGGTTGAGAAACAGATGTTGAAGTTCCAGTTCCCTGTTGAACGACAATCTAGAGTGGAGGAGTGGATGGTTGACTTCGCACTGGAGAAGATGAAATGGATGATGATGAGAAAGTTTCACTATCAGATCCTTCAGTTGTCTTCCTTGCTTGTTTCCTTTTAGGCAAAGGTAACTCAGTAGGTTCAATACCAAGCTTTTCACTCTGAAGTCTGGTGAGGGGGTGAGAAGGAACGAATTGCGAAGTTACACTGCCTTGAGATAACTCGGATTTCTGTGGTGATATTGAGAATCCTTGAAGTTTGTGAATGAGAGACTGTACTTTGGGAGATTCTGGAGTTAATTTATCTGAGATATTTTGGGGTTGAGCAGTGGTAGTTGTCTCCTCTACTTCTCGCTTGAAAACTGGAGTTCCAGCATGCGAGGGAGAAGTCGGAGGTGAGGTGGAGGGAGATTTACTCTCAGAATGGATTGTAGATTTGGGTTTGCTCACCATTCATAGTTCATGCCCTCCTTCTAGCGCCAAAAATGTTGATGCCTCGAAAATTGCTACATCAACATCGGGGAAAACCACCCGGTCCGGACCCTAAAAGCAGCTCCTTTTCGGTTTGGTGTGGTGGCTCCGACTGGATATAGTGGGACCAGTTTCCCAATGATTTATAATGGGATGGATAAGTGATCGATTTTCTACTATTTAATGGGAATGATGGATGATTTATTCTAAAATGCAACAATATAAATCACTGATCTATCCCGGGAAACCTTTCATTTAGTGCAATTTTTGATGATTCTCATTGACAAGTAGACATATAGATGACTCTACTTATAAACAAAAATATTTATTCATATGATAATTACTTTGTTCAAGTAGTTGAACAAAGTAATAATTAAAACGTTATCACACTATTCTTTATATATCATTGACATACATATGTATGAAAAATAACAACTCTTAAACATTCAATAGTGATAAGTCAAAGAATTGTTGTGAAAGCATATACATACATCAATAATAGCAAAATGAATAAATGTTGGTTCACATAAAAGCATGAAGCAAAAACATAGATAGTAGTACCATATGTATTTGAGTCTTCTCCGATATGAATCGCATTCAAATCCCGCCTTTCAACTTGGAAATACTTTTACAAGAAGCAATAGTGCATATCACATAAAAGTATTCTTCATTAAAACTCAGAATTCAGGTCCAGTTTTCATAAAAATAAATATATCGGAAGCACAGTAGTGCAACTTCTGATCCAAGTCTTAATACAAAATTTGAGGACCTTTTTCTGAAAACATGAAAGGGTCTATAAATACTATCTAAACTTAACAAACTATGAAATAAAAATGCTATGTGTTGGTATAACCAAATCACAAAACTTGTGATAATCTTCTCAAAATAGGCATGCTATAGTAGGTCAAAATGGTTCATGGTTCATTGTTTTGGCTGGCTATCCTGTGACTTGAGCTGGAAAATGGTGAGCAATGGTTGTAGTTCTGGAGGATGACTCCGTGAATGTAACTGGGCAGTGTATGTGGCATCAGTAATTTTGAGAATCATATAACCGATTGCATCGGTGAGGCATTTTATCGCTATTCACTAACTATATGGTTTAACAAGGAAGAACCAAAAGGTTTCCCATGTTAAAGTTTGAATTCCTGTGATTAATCTTTCCCTCTTCTCCAGCTCATGTTTCCATGTCTGTTCTAATGCTTTCACCGACGGAAGTTTCCCTGGAGAACATTCTGAAATTAAATTTGACAAATAAAGAGTATCATTAATTAATTCCACCAGATTACCTGTTGCTAATCTGCATCTTGTTGTCGCCCTTTCTACTTTCATCAATTGAGATTGCCATTCAAGGAATAGGATTTCTTTATGCAATTCCAGAATTTGGGGTAGATTTGCAGCTTTTCCTTCTGTGGTTTCTTGCCAAGATAGAAACTCTGTTAATCTTTCATCTGCTTGCTCCAATTTCTGTCTCGCATCAACTGCTTAACAATCATAGATGACGAAATTTCACATAAAGGAAGAATGAGAGAGATATTATGACATAATAAGCTCAACTGATTAGACAATGCTTTGGTAATCTGCAGAGCCTCCGATCTGAATTCTCCCACTTGGGGATATTGTTTGAATCTTTCTATTTGTAGTGATAGTTGAGTGATCTGTTCTTCTTTTGATTTGCTCAATTGTTCATTTAATGATTGTAGCTTGCTCAATGCTTGAGATAGTTCATGTTGCTTCTGAATTGCATGTTGATCAATCCTTTGTTTTTCTTTGAGCAATTTCTCGTTTAATTGGTCATTTGACTGCCTCTGGGCTGCTAACTATTGTTCCAACTGCTCTATCCTCTGCTGCTTCTCTTGTACCTGTGTTTCCAGCAAAATTATTGCTTGATCCTTTTCCTTGAGCAAGTTACTTACCTCCGATGCTTTATCTATGGTAGTTGTTGTGTATGCTCCAGCATACTGAGAGAGTTTAGTAAGATCTTCAGAAGGATTGACTTCTTCTCTCCATACCACATTTGTTATCTCCATTTGTGAAGGTAAAAGAGAAGATTGATCAAGTTTTCTCTTTTTTCTTTGTCTCTTGATTATAGCCCTATGCTTAGGGCTGTAGAAGACATCCAAGGGTAGTGTTTCTTCTACATGTATAACAATTTCATCTAATGGATTCTCAGGAATTATTTCTACATCCTTTTGAGTCATGAGTGGGCCACTAGTTCCTTCAATCATAATTGTATTAGTTGATGTCTTCTGACCAGTTGTCACCTCAGGTGTGCTAAATCCTTGTAGGCTCTCATTTTTATTGATGATTGAGTCAAATTGTTGCCATTATTTGAGTAGTTTGGGATTAACATAAATGCTTGAATCCATGAGTTCAATACTCATTCTTTGTTGCTGCTCCTGCTCTGGCAATTTTTCTTTTTCAGGAACCTTTTCCACTTCAGGAGTCTTGTCGGCAGCTTTCTGTTCACTTTGACTTGGTGGCTGAACTATAGGGGTTGTAGCTAATAGGTCCAAAGGCAGAGTTTGCAACCTCTGGGCTCTGAGCCTATTGAACGTTTCTAGCCCTTCTTCTTCATACTTGATCTTATCCAATGCTTTAACCTGAAAAAATGTTTCGGCCAAAGCAAATAAATCATCAAATTTATCCACTTCATGATCGCATTTGGCAAGTTTAGCTTGAGCGGTAACGTTATGGGCAACCTTTCTTGGATCATATTGCATGTTCAGAATGGTGGCAAGATTTAGCATTTGAATCTTCTGTGCCTCTTTCTCTGCATGCTTGTAATCATGTAAAGTAAAAATGCCACATCGTAGAGGAAATATAGGCCACATATGTTTCTTTGAGTCCCTAAGGGTTATTGATGTTCCTTCGACTATTATCTGATATGCCAATTCCCGTGCTAACAATTTATCGGGCACATACAAGGGGAGGACATGGGGTTTAGGGAGGCTACAAAAAAGCCTTACATGGGTAAATTTCTCCTCACCGAACCAACTGCCTACTACTGTCAGGTCAATTTCTGCTTCCTGGGATATCCTAGGGGCAGGCTTATTGAAAATAGAATAATATACATGTAAAATGAAACCATTGCAAATTCTACACAGATTATTTTTGTAGTGTGCCTTCCATAACTGCTTGTGGTAAATATGGATTGGATTTTGATCTTGGGGAGTCCACCTCCATCTGAGTACCGGGAATTCAGAGTTAAAACAAATAATATCTAGAATATATGCATTGTAGTAGAAAGGAGGAATGATCCGGGAAGTTGTAGATGCTTTCCTTTTGTACTTTAAAATCTCAGTGGCTAGTTTGTCAGACAAAATATTTGCCCAATCCATAACATAACCATTAATTGCAGCTTCCATTAATGGGACCATATCTATAGTGAATTTTTCAGAATCATGTTGTCCCCACAGTCTACACATCATAGCTCCAGCATAGCAATAAGGAGAATCTAATGAGTCGACAGAATACTTACTCGATGACTCGTGCTTATGTTTCTCTGGGAAATGCCTCCATTGCTTGATTGGGTCCGACTCCAAGTCGTTTTCCTTTGCAAATGCTTCTAGGAATGCCTTGTTGTATCGCTTCTCGGGTGGAGGTAGATGGTACATTTGCCTGAGATCTTCAGGCTTGAATGAGCCAAATATCCTCCCATCAGCTGTGCAAAATGTTCTATCTATAGTAGGGATTTTCTCAACAACCCATCTAACCACATCAGTGTATGGCAGAATCTTGGCCCGTGCTGCTATCCTGTGAAGATAAGAACAAGCCAATTCTTTTAGAGTTCCCTCTGACTTGTTGGTTGAATCGGCAGTGGCTTCCTCTTCTAACTCTTCGGGCTCCTCTGCTTCTATTAGATTATAAATGCTTTCCCAGCTAGTATTTCCCAGGCCAAGACATGTCGTATCTGAGATTAATCCCTTCTTGCTCGGTCCTGGTTCTTTGGCTGTAGGAGTTGTTGTGGACTTCTTTGATTTATTCCCCATTTTCTCTGGATTTATAAGTTCATAGAGACTCTGCACAGATAGTTGCAAACCATAATAGAGAGATAGTGCTGCTGCAAGCCAATATGAAAATGAATAGAATTACGTTGATTGACATACGATAAATGAAATACAGTTAAGGATTACCACGGATAAAATCTTTTAAAGGATCTATCATTAACTGTAAAATTTAATAGTCGTTCAAACTACCAATCGTGGTGAATTAATATCATAAATACCCATCTCATCAATCGTATACCGAATGATTATTTCAAGCATGCTTCGGATTTCCTTGATCGGCGATCGGCGATAAATCGCAAATCGCAATCGGGAGTGTCAAAGGGAAGGGCTTTATCACTTGTAATGAATATCTCTGATTGCCGAAAGGTAATATTATAATATAATGGAGCGGGGTATTATGCATGCAAACCGTTTTTCAGCGTATATTTACCTTTTGAGATGTGCGCCCAATTAATTGATCGCAGTCGGGATTTGGCTTAAGCTTTTATCCTTTTGTCATATGACTCCGCTGATTGCCGATTGCAATTTACTTTATCGCATCAAGAGATTTGATGAGGCCTTTACGTATGTCCCTTTATCAATGAATATCTATGATTACCAATTGCGATATCGGATCAGAAGATATGATGAGCCTTTGTGTGTGTACCTTTGGCATTTGATTTCTCTGATTGCCGATTGTGATTTCCTTTTCGGATCAGAGGATTGGATAAAGCTTTGTTTTGTGTATGTCCCTTTGTCATTGCGATATGCGATCTCCGATCGCTTTATCACAATGTAGAATTGTTTTATAATTTTTTAAAGGAATGCTTTGTTTTTAATCAAAAGGCTTTATAAAATGATTTATTTACATCGGGCCTTTTAATAAAGATTTTTCTTATTATGAGGTTAATACCAGTTTTATTTATGAACTCACAAATCAAACTAAGTTTATTTAAAAAGGGACCCATTTCATATTAAAAATTTGTGTAAAGTTTTATGGAAATGGGGGGGTTGTTGTACAGCACAACACAACCCTCTCATGGGCCTATCATGAGATGATCATTCCATGAGATAGGTAGTGATATGATAAATGATTTTAAGATTGATTTGTCTTGTCATGAATGATTTTCATTAACAAGGGTACCTTTTAGTAGGACAAGATGATTCTCAAATCATATAGCAAGGAGAAAGCACAAAGAAACACCTACGGAGAAGAAGAACGAAATAGAGTTATCATGGAGACATGAAGAAGATCATGGACCAAAACAGAAAGAGCACATTTCTTGATGACTCAAAGGAGTTCAAAGCCCATCCAAGACCCTTTGGAGGGTGAATATAAGAAACAAATTGAATATTTCATGAAAATGAAGCATATATCATATCTACCACCAAGAGTGCAAGATAAAGCAGCAAGGAAGACAACTTGCCATTGCCACCTCACTGTGAAGTCCATGTCATCATTGACAAGTTGTAACTTGTGCAAGTGTCATCATAATGGTCAATAGGTGTCCATGTGTCATGTCACATCCTCATGTGGAATGTAATAATGTATTTTCTTGGAAAAAGTCAAAATATAATGTGTGGAAGTCCAAGATCCGTATGTGGAATGTGAAAAGTCACTTAATCATATATGGACAAAAGGCCTTTAGGATAAGTCCAAAAGTCATTTATAAGTTCAGGAGTTGTTTAGAAGTCCAAGATTCATGAGGGTAATTCAAGAGTCAAGAGGAGATGAAAGTTCATTCCTCCTATTATAAAAGCAACCTCATAACTGAAGCAAAAGGATTTTAGAGGCAAAGCTTAGGAGAGCTAGTCTTGGATTCTCTACTTGGCATAGGAGAGAAAAAATATTCTTTCGAGAAGCAAGAAGTAACTTAATTTTCCACTATTGGAACTAGTGCCTCACTTTTGTAACTGTTTACTTGGATCTTTCACCTATTATTGAAGCTCATTGACCCAACACACTTTCATGCATGTATCTTGAATGTTTCAAGACTATTATTTGGATGTTTGTGGTATATTTTGGTGTTCTTATGTACCAAATAAATCGAACTATTTCAATGGCTTTGGTGCTTATCTTGTTGAATGTGTATTGTATTTGTTTTCATGAATCATTGTTATCTTTTGAACTAATTTGTAGGTTAATCAACGAATATTTCCTTGCTCTCATGTGCCTTCTCTAGGATAGTACTATTACTTTCCTTCAAGGGACTCTTTTCTCCTTTCGTGAAATCCTCCTTTTACACATTGCAATTGGTGCATCACAATGTCAACTTACTTGCTTATTAAAAGGTTATGTGGATAATCTCTTATTTTATTCATTGAAACCAAGGTTAACATTACAGTTATGGTGTAAGGATCAGTACTCTGAATGGAGCTCCTACTCCAAACAATGTGAGGTCTAATTAGGACTTCACATCAGGGAGACCCCCTATATGTCGACGGTATCATGCACCATCAACATTATGGTGCTAGAAAGAGGGCTAAATGACAAGTTGTTCTTGTTGAGTCTATGTTGAATCTCTTATATTAAATGGATCTTTCCCAAATCATAATCTCAACATTTTTTTCTAACTTATCCCCTGGAAAACTTTCAATCTCCACAAAAATTGTTCATGTCTTGTCTCAATTCAGGTTTGATGGCGAGGGTGGTACATTTTTATCCAAACACATAAATGATTTTCTTGGGTTTTGTAAATCTCATCAAATCGATGATGACGATGTTGTGTGTATTCTATTCACCCTCACTCTTGAAGTTCATGTTAATCGATGGCGTCATACCTTATAATATGCTTCCATTCATTATTTTCATCAATTTCTTAAGGAGATTCATAAAGCTTTCGAAAGGTATGATGACCGAGATGTTTATAAAAGAATTAAACAACGTAGAATGGATCTCAATGAATCAATTGAGGATTTTGCTAACAAATTCCTTCACTTATCTTGTGAGTTTCCTTAAGAATGTATGGATTGGAATTTCTTTAAGCAAAAATTCAAACATTTGGTTCAGATCTCTTTGAATCATTTTGAATCTAAACCCCCAAATGTTTTTGTTTACCCAAATTTTTAAACTATGAGACACCCCCAATATCAAAGGAGAAACGTATTATTCCTTTTGTTCCTTGTCCTCCTCCTTTTCCAGTATCAATTTGGGTGCCTCCTTGTGACAATATTGAAGTTTGGAAATCCACAAATCAAATCGTTGATCCGCCTCTTCAACCTTCATCCACTTCTCATGATCCAAATCCAGTGGAGGAAACTTTGGAATGGTTCATGCATCCTAAGATGAAGGTTAAACCTATGATCTGTCAAGATGATATTAACACTCATAACTTTAGTCTTGTAGCTGAGTTGGATTCTTGTCATCCTCTATCATCTATTTATCATGATCCCTTGCCCCTTCATTTTCCTGATTCTCAATTTTCCAATTAAAAAAGTGATTAGGTGCAAGGCATTAACTCTTCACAAGTGGAGAAGCAAGAAGGTGAGGATTCTTTTGATATTTCGTCTCTTTCTCAAAATCCTCTATGTCAAGATAATGTTCTTCCATCCTTGGTTGATTATGAATCTAGGAATCTCAGTGATGAATCAAATGAAATTGATTTGCCTAATCAATTTAAAATCTTAGACAAGCATCATTCCGATGATTTTGAATCCATTATTGTATTTAATGACGGTTTCCCAAGTGCACCATTTTATCTTCCTATTTCTCAAGAAACTTTATTTCAAAATATTTAGATATTGAATGTATTTCGGTCAAAGAAAATTTTCTCATGAAATCTTCTTCCTCGACTCCTTGTGTCCTTGTATCCTATTACTTCTATGTCTTGCTCTTCGTATCTCCCACCTAAGAATCTGAATTCTGAGTTTTCACGGGCTAATGAGGTCACCTACAATGAATAAGTTAATCAAGTCATCAAGTATCCATTCCATTCCATATCATTTCCACTCTTGCACGAAGAAAATTATTCTATCCACGTTACTCATGATATTTTTCCAATCTATCTATCCTTATATGTGAAAATAGAAGAACTTTATGACTTGGGTAATTTGTTTGTTCAAAATGTATATTCTGACCAAATCAGTGATATAGATGGTTGCCATTTGGATTGCAGTGTTCTAGTCAAAATTACTAAGGATAGCTATCCACACACCATGCATGATCTAATTCAATTTTCAAATTGTCATTCTGCAATTCTTGAAAGTTTCGAGACTCAACAGGAAGTAGAGGCACTTCAAATTCCATTGATGGTTATGTCAAGTCCTCGCAAATCTAGTAAGGCCTCGAACCAAATCATATTTGGATTTTATCAAAAAAATCTTTCATTTGCATGGTTTCACTGGATGTAAATTCCTCCTTGAAATTTGTGTGATATTTCAAGTATAACTTGGCAACCTTTCAAGATTTTATTTCTAGTCAGATTGAGAATTTTGTTTCAACAAATCACTCCTCATGCAAATCTCTTATATCAAACTCAGATTTGGAATGCATACCCTTCATGGATGTACGAAGCTAGGAAGTTGATCATTTTAAATATTATAATTGGCCAAAGGATTCATACCTATCACATTTGTTTGAAAATAATCAACGCCTAATATTTCTTGTGAATATTCTAATGCTAATTGTTTTCTTCATGGCATTGGATGTCCTCTTGAGTGACTGAATGATTGTGTTACTTGTTAAATCAATTTCCTCTTTTTCATCCACTACATCTCGACTGGTGTCATGTATTTGCTATACTAACACTCCTTTTCAATTCTTTCAATGATTATGATGCTAGTATAGTTTGTAACTAGGTTTAAGGAAATGGTTTAACATTTAGTATGTGAGGAAGATGATTATATTGTTCAAAGCATTTGTAAAGTTGTTCAAACTGATCTATCTCTATTTTTTATTAATTAAGAGTCTTATGTTATAATTAGTTTATATGATCATGATAATTGTCATTCAATTTGTCATTTTCCCACCAGCATATCTCATGACAGTTATTTTACATTGATTGACCCTTATGATTTGGAATCTCAATATTTAGATAGATGTCAACCATTTAAGGCACTTTAGCATTCGCTGATGGTTATGTCATGATCTCATTATCTTGACAATCTTCTTGAACATGATCAAATTTATTTTCCCTTGCAAGATTATCATCCT
Organism: Pinus tabuliformis; assembly: GCA_031772625.1. Lineage (NCBI taxonomy): Eukaryota > Viridiplantae > Streptophyta > Pinopsida > Pinales > Pinaceae > Pinus > Pinus tabuliformis. The sequence goes on along the minus strand of CM062817.1, from coordinate 221,864,834 downwards.
GATTCCACACCACTAATTGAAACTTCTTTCTCCCAAGGATTTCAAGATCTCCAAGAGGATTTTTTTGAATTTCATGATCAAATCTATCACCATTTAGAAGCATGTTACTTAGCAAGCTCATTTGCTAAAATCAAGTTCTGATCTCTCTTGACGTTTGTTAAGCAAGAAAATATAAGTGCAAGTACATTCACAAGGAGCCATCAAGGTTTGTTTTCTTATGATTTTCATCAAAAAGGTAAGGTAGTAGGTTGGTTAAAGATTGTACATCTTCCTACATCTAGGTAAGACCTTCAATGTTTTGTGCAAGATTTTCAAGCTTCTATCTTTTATTATTGCAAATTATCATATATCAGTTTTATTCTATCATATCATTGTGATTGCAAGTCAGGAACAATGGTGGCTTCATTGGAAATATCATTACACATATCCCTAACCTTCTAGCTGGTTAGGTTAGGAGTACACTTAGTTGCATTTAGTTTCCTTTGCATTGCACCCACCTTCTTTCCTGCTCTCCATCTAGTCTTTGCATCTACTTTGTATTCTTATGATGCTTTTGGGTTTAGTCTCCATTTTCTTTGTCTCTTGTTTCTACTTTTGGGTTTTTCATATATCTTCTTTCAAGTTTTCTTAATAACACTTTACATGAAAGATGCTCCTGTTTGGCTCAAAAGACAATGTGGAAAAACTTGAAAACGGAAATTGTGATGACAAACAATGCTTTGTTGATTCACTACCTCTTTCCTATTTTGGGTCTACATATCTTTAAAGTCAATGATTTCATAATAGAAAATATGATCCAATTGAACAGAAAGCCTTTTTTCAAACTATAAAGCTCGTATCTATTCTAGGATCCTCATTCCTCAACTCAATACTATAAGTAAATAGTGTTTTTTTCTTGTTGATCCAATAAAGTGGAGAAAGGAAAGGGGAAAATTAATTAGCGAGCAAACCAATATCAGATGTTTATATTACCTTCTCTGAAGAAACAACCTCTCCTACTTTCAATAAGTCGGGATCCATCTTCCACTCCACAAAATAAATAAGTTCCTAAGCACAGTTCTATAAGTAAAATAAAGGGTGAAAGAAGAGAAAGGCTTCCTGTGGAGAGAGGTGAAACAAGCAAATTCATTGGCAGTGAAGTGACGCTTTTGTTCCTACAATGAATCCTCCAGGGTATTGTCTAGGCCTACTGGTAGCGAAGAAACATTGGAGATGAAAAATCATAATCTGATTATCTTAAACTAGCAGTTCTATATTACCCTTTCCTAGATCGAAACAATTGTGATTTGACAAGCCTTGATATGTGTTCAACTAAGTAAGGGACTAGAGGGGACTATATCTCTAATCAGGTTAAGTGGGGAAGCCAAGGTAATCTGCTAGATGAATCAATACTTCCTGAATGACTAAGACCTTGCACTTGAGGATTAAACCTTAACAAAGAAGTTGGAGTTCTACCAGTGTGTCGTAAAGTGTTAACGTTGCGATCAACACCCTCCAAAATTTGCCCACACTTGAATTATGGAGCCTATTAAGGATCTTATGGATTTACACTCTATGGTTACTCCATGATCAAATGATTTTTCGCAAAGGGTTTAAGTCTTCTTCCTAGTTTTAATTGTCAAAGTCACTTGCTTACACATGCTTAGTTTTTAATAAGTTCGTGAACACACTTCCTTTATGTAAGATTGAAAATGCATAGCATCATCCATCAACACACTGTATGTGCGATGTTCAACTCATGTTGACAATCAATGCACACTTTTGTTGACATCCTCCCTCACTTTGGTTTCATTTGTACTTTTATTTCACTGAATTTTCTCAATTGTCGCTTTTGTGCATTATTCACAAGTGTCACTTTTACATTTGTGGATGTTTCTTTTTCTCATTTTCACTTCAATAAGTGTCGTTTTCATGTTATATTCACTCTGGAATGTGTTGGTTTCAAGTTCATTTGCATTTTATAAGTGTCATCTTCATGTTTTCCTCCTGTCGTGCGTGTCACTTTTGTTGTTTTCACTCATGCATGTGTCGCACATTTGCATATCACCAAAGCTAATTCTGGTGCACTCTTCTATGTTACGTGGTCCTATATATCATTAGAATATGAACTAGACACATTCCTATAGCTTACCACACCTGTTGTAGTTATTGCAACACCCTCCAAAATTTTGGCTTACACTCAATTTCAGAGCCTTCCTTGGTCTTGTACATTGTTGTCACAAACATTAGAGCTTATTTCATGAGCTTCCTTGCAGTGTTTTGTTCCCTTTTGCATGTTGGATTAACTGTCGTCTTTTGGTATGTTTGGTTGTCGTGCAATGTTTGCAAGCCTATTTTGATGGTTTCAAAGGTTTGTATTTGTGTATATGATTTTTTCTAACTATGTAAACATATTTCGCACCTATACACAAAGTCCTGAGCATTGTCGCATAAGTGTCGTCACGGTCATCCCAAAGTCTATATTAAGTGTCACACTTGTTGTATCTTGTCGTAAAGTAGTCACACGGAGGGAAATGCTTTGTTCATGTGTTTGGATGATCTATTTTTTTTTGTGGTCAAAGTATGGTAAGTGTTTGATCAAATTCAATGTTCATCACAGTTCATCACCTATCCCACACTTAGCCATTTTCGGAAAACTTCCCAACCGAGCAACTTAGCTTCACCGGGCCCCTTCTAAACTACACACTGTGCAGTCTCAACCCTCTAAGTTGTGACCTTGCTACTTGGTACTGTGCAATGCACAGTTCCTATCTATTGTGACTGTTGCACTACGCAATCCCTTTGCCCAAGCCCAGGCCTTGACCTCAAAATTTGTGTAGTTATGTCCAACCCGACTTGAACTACGCACTTCGCATATTCAAGCCTAAATCTCATACCTGAGTACTTTAAATTTGCATCTATTCAGAAGCCCAACCTCCCTAGACTCACAAAACTATGCAATTGGCTCTCCCAATGTCCATTCCCTCAGCCTAGCCCCACTAACCCTGGGAAATGTGCAGTCTTGTCTTTCAAGCCCCCCTGAGTTGCGCACTGCATAGTCTCGGCGCTCAAGATCTTCTCCCTGGCTGTTGGAACTTCGCACTACACAGTCACTAAGTCCTTCTTCCCAGCCTATCTTGTTCCGAGCTTAGTTGGTGGATTAGAACGCATCATCTTAGACTAGGGGGTTTTCGGATTGATGTCATCTCATCATGAGTGGATTGCAGGAATAAGTACCCTATCATGTCATGGAAAGATGATGGAGAAGGAGAAGAAGGAGGGAAGCATGCCTAAAGACTCTCTAGTAGCTGAACTTACAAGTTGATCAATCAAAGAGAAAACAAAGGGACACTAATTTGCGACCACTTTCCAAAGACTGGAGATCATTGAAGATTTCTCATCACCAAGCCATGTGGAGGTGAATAGAAAGCACGTTCAAGAAGGCATCCAGCACTTAGTCGCAACAGTGACTTGACATTGCCACATCATCAAGAATTCCATGTCAGCAGTGTCATGTCATGTCGTGTCATCAATAGTCATATGCTACATCACTATTGTGGATCGTGTATATTGTATTCAAAATGTATTTGTAAAGTGGAAGTCCAAAGTGCACACATGGAATGTAAAGAGCCAAGTAAGTTGAAAATTCATAGGAAGTCAAACAGTCATGAGGGGAGTCAAAGGGTCACCCTTGGTTATATATACGCCCTCATTGTATGAGCAAGGGACTTCTCACCTTGGCTCCTTCCACAAGGCATTAGAGAGACAAGCTAGTTGTTTTAAGATCATGGAGTGGCTCCAATGCTCCACTATTAGAGATAGTGATGTACATTGTAAACATGTGTCTTGGAAATTTTACTTAATAACAGAAGCCTTCAAGACCAACACGTTCTTCATGCATGGACTATGAATGTTTGTAAGACTATTCTGCAGATGTTTTTATTTCATGTTTGCTTTCACATGTGCTAAGATAATTGAATTATTTCAGTTATTTTAGTGCTTATCTTATTGAGAATGCGTTGTAATGGTTTTTATTGTTGTCCCATCATTGTGGACTATTTCACAGGATATTAGACAGGTCTTTCTTCATTTATTGGTTGTAACGATCGTCACATCCATTGTGGACTATTCCGCTAGATGAGAGACAAACCCTTCTGCATCATGTGTGTCTCTTCTTGGGTAGTACTATTACCTCTCACTTAAAGGTTCACTTTTCTCCCCTCTTTGCAATAGAAGAACCTTAACATAGTTGCAATTGAACACTCACCAGGCACACCTTCGTACTTTTCAAAGACACCATTGTATCCCTCTCTCTTGCTTACAGTTAGAGTCGAGGCAAATCTTTAAGAATTCAGCAACCGGGCCTTTATACCAGATGAGACTCCTACACCAAATGGTGTGAGGTCTAATTGGGACTTCACATTGGGGAGATCCCCTAAATGTTGGCGGGTCCAACACCGTCAACATTTCTGGCGCTAGAAGGAGGGAAACCAGTGTTTTATGGCTGATAACCCCACCAACCCCAACATCTCATCCTTTGGTCAAGGCAACAACATTCATTGCACCTCCCCTACTCATGTTTCTGAAGTTGGTGACTCTTCTCAACCCAAGCCTAAATGAACTTGTGAAATCCCATACGATCATATTCAAGCCATCTGTCCTATAACCTATCAATTTGCAAAAGTTGTTGGATTGATCCCAAGAGTAATCAGTCTTCCATATTCTCTAAAGAAGAAAATACCACCCCCATAGGGATAGTGGTTTCTACTCTTGAAGGTGTGGTCCTTTCCACTCTTGAAGAATTAGCATACTCTATGGAATGGGAAGAAGAGCCTCCACTCTTTCACAGTGGTGATGGAGATAATATTGTACTCTCAGACACAACTTTCTACAGGTTAGGCAGAGAAGAGGAAAAGGAAGAAGAGCCATCAGATTTTGAAAAAGAGGAGGAGGAAAGTGAAGAAGAAGACATGGTAGACCAAGATCTGGATTTGATGACTCAAGGCCCTTTTACACAAGATGCCAAAGCATGTGAAGAAGCTCCTAATGAAGTATGACCCTGATAAAACAGTGAAGACTAAAGACCACCTGGAAAACTTTTACCTACATCTGCTGATACTTGAGGTACGTCACGATGACGTTGCATGTATACTTTTTCCATGTACCTTGGATGGTAGAGAAGTTGTATGGTATCATAGCCTCCCCCAAACTTCAGCCAGAATTGGAGGGGGTTCAAGAAAATCTTCCTTGAAAATTTTGTTGATGACAAGACCCTTGCCATGTTGCTAAACGAGTTGGGTAATCTTAAGATGGAGCAAAAGGAGAAAGTGAAAGACTTCAATCAGAGGCTTAACCGTATCTTGAATAAATTTTCAGAAAACATGAAACCTCATGACTCCATCACAATAGATTACTACACTTCTACCTTGCCAGCAAGCATTGCGCAGTTTGTAAAGCAAACTACGAAACAAACACTAATGGAAAATTATCAAGAGGCTATCTTTGTTGAGAAGGAATTGCACGCAATCAGATTCATCTCGAATGATGAACCAACAAAAGACTCGAAAGACACAGGTAAAAGGTCTCAAGCCTTTGTGAGCAAGGCCAAAGAGAAATAATTTTTTGATCTTGAAAGCTTGACTTGCCTTGTCAAGTCTCTGTCAAACGAGATGGCAGAGCTAAAACAAAGGTCAAGCGAGACCATCGTAAGTAGCAAGCCTCCCACTGTAACCTCTGGCAGTAGTAGCAACCAATTGTAAAAATCTACGCAGAGATCTAATGTTGTATTGAACATCGAACACTTGGGCACAGATTAGTATTGTTTGTTTCATCAAGAACATCATTTCGAGAAAACATGCCCATAGTGGAATTAGGTCATGAGCATGCTTGCTACGCATCTTGTTGATGCGATAATAGCCAAGGAGTAGACTTAGTCTGCAGAAGAAAAGGAAGAAGTTGCTACAATCGATGAAACTCCAAGTGTCGGGCATGCATTAAACATGTTCAATTGTATACTCACCACCCAAAAGAGTACTACCGATAAGCAGCCTTTGAGTGATGGCCCAGCCTAGAAGTAGACCAACTGGTACAACCTGAGAAGCCAAGGTTCAACCACTATAGTTGAGTTGCCAAAGCATAAATTTAAATAAAATTTGTTGAGGAAAATCATTCCACTAGTCAACTCAACGGAGAACACTTAGAACAAGTATGGGAAAGCAGTCTCAACAAAAAGTTCTTCCACGATTAGTAAGGACAACACCATCACTCCAGAATCCATAGACCAAGTTACATCCCCATACACTTCGGTCATCCTTCTCGCTGTGGACTACAACATATTTGATGACATGAAGAAGGTTCATGTGAACATTTCAATGTTTGAGTTAACAAAGATCACGAGCCAGCGGGACATCCTCTTATGGGCACTTGGGTAGACCACCACAGGTAATGTTGCCTCTTTAGACAAGGGATCTGGTAAGTCTTCTGGTTCTCTCAAATCTGTACTTAGCACGTTAACAATGGATGCAAACACTCTTTGCCCACATTTCTTGTTAACTTTCGAAATCTTTAATTTCAATGTACATAATTTCTTAGTTGATTCTGGTGCATCGATGAAGGTAATGTCATTATCTATTGCCAAGAAAATCAACGCAAAATGAAAAAAAATAGAAGAACATATTATTTAGCTAGACATAACTCATGTCAATGCAATTGGTGAAATCAAAGATGTCATCATCCGCTTATCATCCGATGGGCGAGTCCACCAATGTATCAACATAGTGATTATGGACATTTCAGAAGCATATGGGGTGTTATTGAGCAGAGACTAGTCAGCAAGCTACAAGGGTACTTTGCCATGGAGTGGTCACATCTATGGATTCTGTATAAGGGCAGAAATAATAAGATCTGGGTGGATTTAGATAGATACATGAAACACGATTTCACTCCCTTGAATGGAGAAAATGAACCAATGGCTTTCGCATAACTAATTTTCGACAATTGCTTCCTCAAAACCTAGCTAGGGTGCCATCTTGCATAGTGATCCCCACTCCCACTAGAAACACAATTGTTGGTGAAAATGACCTTTGTACAGTTAGTATTAGTAGTAGCAATACTAGTGTAGTTCCCATTCCTTGTACATATGATATGTGGACTTTGTACTTTTATGGTTCCAAAACATAGGAGGGCTCTGGAGCTGGTTGCATTTTAATAGACCCGCTACAAAGAAAGCATTTGATCTCTAGCCACTTGGAATTTGAGTGCACGAACAACACTAAAGAGTATGAAGCACTCATCTTGGGATTGAAAAGGGCCATAGACCTCAATGTGGCCATCCTCAAGGTAGTGGGGTACTTAGAAATTATCGTGTGACATGTACACAATACCATACATTGTGTGTTACCTCATCTTAGAAGCTATCAACAAGAGGTATGGCATCTGATTTCACATTTCCAAGCTTTCAATATAATTTTTGTTCCAAGAATGATGTTGTTGTTAGGTTGTCACCGTTGAGGGATGGGTTTTCTATTGAAATTATTTATAAGCCTTCTATCCCCGACAATATCACCAATTTACGCGCTTTTTTATGATGACCAGCAGATACTGTACTTTATGGCGAATGTTGATATGTTCAAAGACATAGCGATCGATGAGGATGAGCATGAAAATGCATTGCAAGATGTATCCAGTGAAAGTAAAGGAAATCTCATCCAAGGGTGTGGTATCATTAGAAAAGTTGTATGACTTGCAGAATCACTTTCGAGGACTTGTCAATGCTAAGACCCACAATTCCCAATTGTCGTACGAATATATTAACTTGGGATAAGAAAAATATCTGAAGTATGTCAATCCCGGTACTTGTTGTACACCACAAAGTGGCAAGCCTTTATCCTCTTATTCAAGCAATATCGATATATGTTCGCATGGACATGCAATGAGCTTAAAACATATGACAATCATCCAACATGTGATATCGATAAGAGAAGGGGCCAAGCCATTCCAACAAAAGTTGAGAAAAGTACATCCAACGCTTGAACATCTTATTCAGAAAGAGCTGAGGAAATTGTTGGATGCCTTGATCATATATAGAGTGCAGCACTCAACATGGGTTTCAAATTTGGTCCCAGTGAGAAAGAAGTATGAGGAAATCCGCTTGGGTGTAGATTTCCGAAATCTCAACCGCACCTCAGAAAAGGATAACTACCCAGTTTCATCCATGGAACAAATATTTCAAATAGTATCGAGGTCTAAAAAATTTTCTTTGTTAGACGGTTATTCTAGATACAAATAGGTTCTGGTTTCAGAGCCTGACAGACTTAAGACCATCATCTGAACGAAATGGGGCATGTTCACATTCAGGCGAATGTCATTTGGGCTAATAAATGATGGTGCAACATTTCAACATGCTATGGACATCGCTTTCTATGGACTAATTGGAAGAATCATAGTGGTCTATATTGAAGATGTAACAGTGTTCTCCAAACAAAGGTCAGACCATGTACGCCACTTAAAAAAGGTTTTCGAGCGATGTCGAAAGTACGGGATATCCTTAAATCCCAACAAAAGTATCTTCAAAATGTCTGAGGGTAATCTCTTGTGCCACATAATTTCCAAAAGTGGGATTAAGGTAGGCCCGGATAGGGTCAGGACAATCACGCAAATTCCATTCCCACTGAATAAAAAGGCTATGCAATCCTTCTTGGGGAAAATAAACTTCCTCTGTAAGTTCATCTCCAACTATGCTCAGATTATCAATCCAATATAGAAGATGGTGAAGAAGGATGCAGTTTATAAATGGGATAAAACCTTCCCTAAACCACCTCCCCTAAACACCTCCCCAAAACGCCAAAACCTTCCCTAAACACCTCCCCTTAATTCTTGGTGAACGGAAAATAATCCATCCTCCCTTACAACATCTACTTCCCTCCACTCCAACTCTCATAAGAATCCCAAGGTTAGCCATGTCTAATAGTACAACGTAGGTTGGATACCCTTCACAAGATATGGGAAGAAAGGTTGAAAGAAAAAGAAAAAAATTCACTTCACTAGAATCGTATCAAGAGGTGGTTCGATAAGAATTCTATAGGGAAAAACAACTTTAGTGTGGGTGACTTAGTCTTAAAGTGGGATAAATCCCACGAGGACAAAGGAAAACACACTAAGTTTCAGTCCCTGTGGATTGGGCCATTCATGGTGCATGAAAAGCTTGGCCAGCACACTTATCATCTTCAATCACTTGACAGGAAGATTGACTCTCTCCCTGTCAATGGCCAAGACTTAAAACAATATTTTCAATGAAGATCTGGGGTTGTTCCCTACATTGTGTACATAGTCTTTTGTTGTGTTTGTTGTTTGTTTGCTTGAGTTTTTTTTGTTTTCGTTATGTGAATAAGTGTTGTGCATGAACATGTTGTGGCTTCTAAGTATGTGTGTGGCCTACTATAAAGAGTCTTGTGACACTTCAGCATTTGGCTAGACTTTTTTTCCATCTTCGTTGTGTTGGTTACACCTTTTGGCCGATGAACTTCTAACGAAAAATATGATACGTCCATAAGGAGGGTTTCGATCCAACGATGAACCCATGTTTAGTCCGGAAGTCTCAGTGCCTAAACTCGGTATTTATGTTTCAGTGTCTTCATGCTTATCCAACTAGTAGAAGCAAAGAAGGAGAAAAATATAAATGAGAAAACCTAAATTAGAGGTCTCTATATGCTTCTCTGAAGGAACAATCTCTTTTGCTCTCAATAAGTCGAGATCCCACTTTTGCCCCAAAATAAATAAGTGTTGATGCACATTTCTCTTTAAAATAAATAAATAAAGAAAGGCGAAAGAAGAGAAAGGCTTCCTGCGCAGAGAGGTGAAGAAAGCAACTTCGACGGGGTATTGTCCAGGCTCGCTGGCAGCATAACAATGTTTTTGTTCCTGCATGACTCTACTGGGGTACTGTCCATGCCTGCTGGCAGTGGAGCAACACCAGAGATGAAAACTTATACTTTGAAAATCTTAAGCTCACAAACTACACTACCCTTCCCAACTCGAAACATTGTGATATTTCTGAATCTTATGTTGTGTTCAACCGAGAAGGTATAAGGGGGACCGTATCTATTCGTGGGGTAAGTGGGAAGACCAAAGTAATCTGTGTTGAAAAATCTAGGGCATCTAGGTTATAGTGAGATTCTTTTGACGATGATAACAATTTGTGAAGTACTTTTACTTTTCTTATTAGTACAATCTTACCTTATTATTATTAGTATGTTTTCTCTTACTTCATAAAACCATTACCAAAACAAAAAGGAAACAATAACACAAGATATTGGCTCTCAGTTAGGGCAAAACTTCTCTCCCATAGAGAGGAAAACCCTTCTGCAAATTTCTCTTATTGAAGCTTCAATTGACAAATGCCAAACCCTAAACCTTTGACAAGAAGATCCTCCAAGCACAATTCAAGCCTTTCCTTTTGATCTGAGATCACTTCCTCTTACAGCACTTCGTCCTTCTCCTTTGTCCTTCTTCTGGCAACTGATAGCTTTACTGCAGCAACACTAGTTTGCATGCCCTAGAAGTGACATTCTTCTTTTCTTCCTTCGCCTGAGATGTAGACTTTCTTAATTAGGAAGATGACTTTATTCTTAAACAACCAAGCTATTTTCTCTGATGTAGTTGCATATCTAGGATAACAACAATATGGCCCTTATTCTTTGCATGTGTGAGGTGATACATTCAAGAATTGTTGCTTTTTTTCTCTCTTTCCTTCGCTTGAGTTGTCTTCTTCCTTCGCTTGGGTAAGAGGCCTAATTGACACTCTTTTCAAGCCCAACCAAGCCTCTTCGTATGACTGTACTAGTAGGTCTATTATGGTAGTAGAATGAGCCTCTTTTAGCTCACATGTGTGACTGTAATTAGGCCTGAAATGGAACTTTCAAACTTGGCCTTCTATCCTTCCTTATTTTCTGCAATAGAGAAATTGTTGCTTTGTTTTCTCTCTTTCCTTCACTTGATTTGTATTCTTCTTTCACTTGCGTAAGAGGCCTTATTGACACTCTTTTATAGCCCAACCAAGCCTCTTTGTATGACTGTAATAGTAGGTCTTTTATGGTAGCAGAATGAGCCTCTTTACCTCGCACGTGTGACTTTAATTAGGCCTGAAATGGACCTTTCCAACTCGACCTTCTATGCTTCCTTATTTTCTGCAATAGAGACACCTTCTCTTGTCTTTTCGCACCCTTTTCTTGCTTCTCTTCTTCACTGATTTCATAGACCACTTTCTTGCTCCTTTGGTGAGGTCGAATGGCCCTATATATAGGATTTTTTCCCTCCTATTGGGCCGACTTGATCAATTGAGGTCGACTTGTCCTTAAAATTCCAAATTACTTCTTTTGTTGAGGCGAACATATGGAGGAGGCTTATGACTTTGCTTGGAGGTCATTCTTTGACTCTAATACATATGTTTACATAGTGTAACATGCCCACATGGGTCTTCAACATTTACATTGACTCTTTGACTTTCCTATAGCACTTCAACATGTGCTACACTTATGCAATGAGCAAGAAACTCATTTTTACAATTGACAAAAATAATAATTATTTTTCTTTTACAAGTACAAAAATCAAAATGACGTTTATGAAGACCGAACCTAGTTACACTTTCTTCAATACTCCCTCTTAACTAGGGATGTATTCATAAATCATTTTACAAGGTGTTTGGACATTTTCAATATGAATAATTCACATAAGATAAATCGGATTGGCAGTCTATCTATTCTAGCATCATAGTAACCAACATTGTTTCCACAGAAAGGCCTTGACTGACATCTCTATCTCTCAATAGATCAAAGCACAATGTTGGAAATACCAATGATTATAGACACCTTCATCATTGTCTCTCAAGGTACATACCCACCCTGACGTTCACTAAGTATGACCTTCTAGGACTATTCTTATCTTGGGTTCTCAACCCTCAAAGAATATTGGTCCTCTTGCCTACTCTTCTCTTGGATTCCCTACACATCCTCAAAGAGCATCGGATGCCAGATGATTACGCAACCCTCCATTCTTTCTTCCCAATTGAAGACAAGAATGTTGTGTCTATCTCTCCCTCTCAATTGGGGAAGATATTCCCGTTCCTGTAAAGGAATGTACCCAAGCTCCCTCTGACCAAGGACTTGCCCAAGCACCCTCTTAATTAGGGAATTCTCAGAGCTCCCTCTCAAATAGGGACTCTTCTTTCCATTAGAAACTTCTTCTTTATGGGTCTTTCAGCTGCTTGATCACTTTCTTTCCTTGATGTCATGAAATTCAGTCGATCTTCTTCTTTATAGGACATCATCCATCAATCACTTTCCTTCATAGTTTGTCATGTCATTCCTTTCTCCATGGAAAGTGGCCTTCTTGATACATATATGGAACCTTCGTCATATGGCTACTTCTTCTTCATTATGTTTCTTTCAGGAATTTCCATCCACCACATGAGTGTTATTTGTACTTGTACTTTAAAACCCTTGTTCCAGTAGCCCGGCATGAACTCATCCAGATATTATTCAAGAAATAAAAAGTAACATTAAATAAAATAGTACCTTACGAGATGGATTTTCATCATGACATATTTTTGGATTGAATCATCAACATCCTGCATTTTCGCATCTCCAAGGCCTTTCTAGGTGTCAAGGTTCTTTTGATATTTTCTTCCTTTGTCATAATTCTCGTGCCTTCTTCCGCGAGATTCCTTCAACAAATTTGTCAAATGTTAATTCCTAGTGTTCATGGTGTTCTTTTATCCCTGGTATCTTTTTCCATGTGCTTCTTTATAGGTTTTTCTTGTCAATCACATCATACTACATATGAGGACATTTCTCATGTTGACCTTTATCAGCATGTGAACCATGCCTTCATGCATATTCTTAGTGAAAAGAGATCTACCATGTTCTTGACCTTGCTACCAGAGAAATTCTCCATGCTTATTAATACAACTGATGACATGAATTTAACTTAAAACATAGATGAATGCATACCTCATCTTAGTTCTTTCCTTGATCATCTCAGCTTCCTTTGACAGCTTCCTAGATTGAGATTACCTCAATCTCCTTTGCTTTGCTACATCTTTCCTTGCCTACATATCATCCTTTCTTGAATCCCCATAAGTGGAATTCCCATCTAGACATATGCCTTTTCTGAAGATTATGAACCTTCTATTGAATATTTCATCGGAGGATTCTAGTAGTCCTCATCCTGCAGATGTTCCTCCTTGTTGATGATAGTGGCCTTCTAAGATGATTCTTCTTGATCGTGATCATTCCTTTATGCATTGATGAGGTCATTCAATGGTTACATCCTTCCTACATGAATATCTCTATTTGAGCTATCTCTGCATAATTCTCCTATATTCCTGAAGATTCCATTCTCATAAATCATGCATTCTATCCTACTGCTACATGTTCCTATGATACCCAAAAATTTAAAGAAGACTTATGTGAAGAAGTTGATCTCAATCATAGTAGAGATCCAGAGGGTCCTCCTTCTTCTGCTTCTTATCTTCTTCTTTCACTTCTTGGGTAATGTGGGCTTCTTCTCGTTTCCTCTTATTATTGTCCTTCTTGAACTTAGGACAATCCCTCTTATAATTTCCATACTCTTGGCAGCCAAAGAATTTGACTTTGGACATATCTCTTTTACCCTTTCTCTGTGGACCAAACTTGCCAAATTTCCCTTTTCTCTTGGCCATAGCAACAAATGCCTGCTCCTTTGATCCCACATCATCTTTGGCTTTGAGTCTAGTCTCCTCAATTTTGCATAGAGACCAAAGTTCATTTAGCGGGGTAGCTTCCTTCTTGGCATATATACTTGATGTGAAGTTGCCCCATTCCTCGGGTAATGCATTGAGAACCACAGTTTTCATCTCTCTGTCTGACATAACTTCTCCCATTTCTTGTAGTTGGTGTCTCATCTCAGAGACCTTCATGAAGTAGTCATCTATTCCTTCTTCCTTGGAGATCTTAATTTTCTATAGTTCATTACGCAACGATATCACTTCTCCAGTTGTACTAACTAAAAATAGCTCCACCAGTTTATCATATATTTCTTTAGATGTTTCAAGTTTGGAAACATAAGGAATGAGAGGGTCCTTGATGGATTCTATCAGAACCCTTTGAGCCCTTGTTTCATCCTTATTATACTTTGCTAGGGATTGAGTTTGTTCCTTAGCAAGAACAGTGACACTCCCTTTAATGTAGTCCATAAGTTCATTCTCTTTGAGAAGTAGACCAGTCCTCTTTTTCCATGCAAGGAAATTAGCAGTCCCAACCAATTTGTTGCTTTCCTTGCAAAAAGACATTTTGATATTTTCAGGAGAGGACATAAAAATACTTACTTGAGAGTGTTAGTGATGAGGAGATCTTGTTGCTTCCTTGATGAAGTCTCAGCTTCTTGGATCTTGGAGTTCTTCAATATGCTTCCTTCAAGGTGCCTTGTGAGAGATTTGCTTGTTGATGAAAACTTCTCAATGTGTAGATCTGGAGATCTTCAATGATGGGCCTGGATCTGAGTACCTTTCTTTGAAGATGATGAGTCTTTGATGTAAACTCTTCTTAGATGAACCTTCTTGTAGATGCCTTTAGATGGAAGGATTTCTTCTTTCCTTGTTCCCAGGATGGTAGTCCTTCTTGATGGATCTAGGAGAGGAGATGGTAATCCTCCTTGTCTTTGATGGATTTGGAACCCTTGCTTATAGATCTGATGCTTTAACATTTTTGTACCCTTGCTTATTAATCTTGATGCTTCGATCTTATATGTGTTCTTGATATTCCCTTCCTTGATGTGTCACCTTAGCTCCAATTCCATGTTGAAAAATCTAGGGCATCTAGGTTATAGTGAGATTTTTCTGATGATGATAACAATTTGTGAAGTACTTTTACTTTTATTATTAGTACAATCTTCTCTTATTATTATTAGTATATGTTCTCTTACTTCATCAAACAATTACCAAAACAAAAAGGAAACAAGAACACAAGATATTCGCTCTCAACCAGGGAAAAACCTCTCTCTCTTAGAGAGGAAAACCCTTCTACAAATTTCTCTTATTGAAGCTTCAATTGAAAAATGCCAAACCCTAGACCCTTGACAAGAAGATCCTCCAAGCACAAGTCAAGCCTTTCCTTTTGATCTGAGATCACTTCCTCTTGCAGCACTTCGTCCTCCTCCTTTGTCCTTCTTCTGGAAACTGATAGCTTTACTACAACAACCCTAGTTTGCATGCCCTAGAAGTGACATTCTTCTTTTCTTCCTTCACTTGAGATGTAGACTTTCTTAATTAGGAAGAGGACCTTATTCTTAAACCAACCAAGCTCTTTTCTCTGATGTAGTTGCAGATCTAGGACAACAATAGTATGGCCCTTATTCTTCGCACGTGTGAGGGGATACCTTCAAGAATTGTTGCTTTGTTTTCTCTCTTTCCTTCGCTTGAGTTGTCTTCTTCCTTTGCTTGAGTAAGATGCCTAATTGACATTATTTTATAGCCCAACAAATCATATTCATATGAATGTAATAGTAGGTATGTTATGGCAGCAGAATGAACCTCTTTTACCTCGCACGTTTGACTATAATAAGGCCTTAAATGGACCTTTCAAACTCGGCCTTCTATCCTTCCTTCTTTTCTACAATAGAGAAATTGTTGCTTTGTTTTCTCTCTTTCCTTCGCTTGAGTTGTCTTCTTCCTTTGCTTGAGTAAGAGGCCTAATTGACACTCTTTTCTAGCCCAACCAAGCCTCTTCATATGACTGTACTAGTAGGTCTGTTATGGCAGCAGAATGAGCCTCTTTTACCTCGCACGTGTGACTGTAATTAGGCTTGAAATAGACCTTTCAAACTCGGCCTTCTATCCTTCCTTCTTTGCTGCAATAGAGACACCTTCTCTTGTCTTTTCGCACCCTTTTCTTGCTTCTCTTCTTCGTTGATTTCAGTGACCACTTTCTTGCTCCTTTGGTGAGGCTAAATGGCCATATATATAGGAGCTTTTCCCTCCTATTGGGCCAACTTTATCGATTGAGGCCGGCTTGTACTTAAAATTATGAATTACTTCTTTTGTTGAGGCCAACATATGGAGGAGGCTTATGACTTTGCTTGGAGGTCATTATTTGACTCTAATACTTATATTTACATAGTGTAACATGCCCACATGGGTCTTCAACATTTACATTGACTCTTTGACTTTCCTATAGCATTTCAACATGAGCTAGACCTATGCAATGAGCAAGAAACTCGTTATTATAATTAACAAAAATAATAATTCTTTTTCTTTTACAAGTACAAAGATAAAAATTACATCTATGAAGACCAAACCTAGTTACACTTTCTTCAACAATCTGCACGATGAATCAATACTCCCCGAAGAACCGAGCCCTTGCATAGAAGAAGTTAACTAAGATAGAGAAGTTGGAGTTCAACCAGTGTGTCACCAAGTGTTGTAGTTGTTGCAACACCCTCCAAAATTTTGGATTACACTCAATTTCGGAGCCTTCCTTGGTCTTTTACATTGTTTTCACAAACAGTAGAGCTTATTTCATGAGATTTCTTGTAGTGTTTTGTTCCCTTTTGGATGTTGCGTTCACTGTCCTCTTTTGGCATGTTTGGTTGTTGTGTAATGTTTGCAAGCCTATTCTAATGATTTCACATATTTGTCTTTGTGTATATGAGTTGTTCTAACTATGTAAACATATTTCACACCTATACACAAAGTCATGAGCATTGTCACATAAGTGTCATCACGGTCATCCCAAAGTCTATCTTAAGGGTCACACTTGTCATATGTTTTCATAAAGCAGTCACCCGGAGGGAAAATTTTTGTTCATGTGTTTGGATGATCTATGTTGTCATGTCATAAAATTATGTTAAGTGTGTGATCACGGTTAAGGTTCACCAATTCATCACCTATCCCACACAGTCATTTTCGGAAAATTTCCCAACCGAGAAACTTAGCTACATCGGGACCTTTTTGAACTATGCAGTCTCAACCCTCTAAGTTGTGGCCTTGATTCTTGGCAATGCACAATGTGTAGTTCATGTCTCCCAGGACTGCTGCACTGCGTAGTCACTTTGCTCAAGCCCAGGCCTTGACCTCTAGAATTGTGCAGTAATGTCTTCCAGCCTGGATTGAACTGCGCACTTCACATCTTCAAGTCTCAAGCTCATCCCCTAAGTTCTTGAACTGCACATCTGTGCAAAATCCCAACCTCCCTTGACTCCTAAAATTGTGTATTTGGCTCTCCCATTATCCATTCCCTCAACCTGACCCCACTAACCTTGGAAACTGTGCAGTCTAGTACTTCAAGCCTCCGTGAGCTACAGACTGTGCAGTCTCATAGCTCAAGCTCTTCCCCCTGGCTACTGGAACTGCACACTGTGAAGTCATTGAGTCCCTCTTCCCAGCCTGTCACTTGTTCCAGGCTCAGTTGGTGGATTAGAATGCATCATCTTAGACTAGGGAGTTTTCGGATTGATGTCATCTCATCATGAGTGGATTGCAGGAATATGTATCCCATCATGTCATGGCAAGATGATGGAGAAAGAGAAGAAGGAGGGAAGCATGCCTAAAGAATCTATTGTAGCTGAATTTGCAAGGTGCTCAATCAAGGAGAAAGCAAAGGGACACTAGTTTGCGACCATTATCTAAATACTGGAGATCATTGAAGATTCAGCATGACCAAGCCATGCAGAGGTGAAGAGAAAGCACATTCAAGAAGACATCCAGCACTTAGCAGCAACAATGACTTGACATTTCCACATCATCAAGCAGTCCATGTCAGCAGTTTCATGTCATGTCATAGCATGAGTAGTCATTTGCCACATCACTATTGTGGATCATGTATATTGTATTCAAAATAGATTTGTAAAGTGGAAGTCCAAAGGACACACATGGAATGTAAAGAGTCATGTAAGTTGAAAATTCATAGGAAGTAAAATAGTCATGAGGGGAGTCAAAGAATCACCTTTAGTTATATATACTCCCTCATTGTATGAGCAAGGGACTTTTCACCTTGGCTCCTCTCGCAAGGCATTAGAGAGATAAGCTAGTTCTTTGAGGAGAAAGGAGTGGCTCCAATGCCCCATTATTGGAGCTAGTGATGTACATGGTAAGCAAGTGTCTTGGAAATTTTACTTAATAACAGAAGCCTTCAAGGCCAGCATGTTCTTCATGCATGAACTATGAATGTTTGTAAGACTATTCTGCAGATGTTTGTATTTCATGTTTGCTTTCACATGTGCTAAGATAATTGAACTATTTCGATTATTTTAGTGCTTAGCTTATTGAGAATGTGTTGTAATGGTTGTTATTGTTGTCCCATCCTTATGGACTATTCCGCGGGATTTTAAACAAATCTTTCTCCATTTAATGGTTGTAACGACCGTCACATCCACTATGGAATATTTCGTTGGGTGATAGACAGACCCTTCTAGTTCATGTGTGTTTATTCTTGGGTGGTACTATTACCTCTCACTTAGAGGATCACTTTTCTCCCCTCTCCGCAATAGAAGAACCTTGACAAAGTTGCAATTGAACACTCACCAAGCACACCTTCTTGCTTTTCAAAGACATTATTGTATCCCTCTCTCTTGTTGAAAGTTAGATCCAAGGCAAATCTTTAAGAATTCGACAACCAGCCTTTATACCGGATGGGAATCCTACACCAAACGGTGTGAGGTATAATTAGGACTTCACTTCGGGGAGATCCCCTGAATGTTTGCAGGTCTAGCACCATCAACAACGCCTTTTGGTCACAATCATCACTTCTATCGTAGCTTGTGTTCTAAGTGTCATAATGTGTCATTTTAACTCTCACACTTAGAAATAAGTGTCGCTTTGATGTCATTTCAAGAAGTAATTGATGTTCATAAATCCTATGCATTCCTTTGCCTTGTGTTGATGGAATTTATGTGTGTGATCCATGTTTGAGTCATGTTAAGATGTATTTCTTTCTCTTACCCTGGAAGTCCCACACTTAGCTATTTCAGGAGCCCTTCATCGTCCTTCAACTCAATAGAGGTTGTGAAGGCATTAGTCTTCTTACCAAGTGAGGAGATTAACCTTTTCATGGGCATTAATGATGCAATCCTAATCACCAAGATTGGTGCATTAAGTGCTCCTCAATATCACCTCAAATCGATTGCACATTATGAACCTCCCAAGGGCAGTCACCTAATCCTTCTTACTTATATTGACTCACTACATTGAGTTTTGGTCACCTCTGCCTTGCATGACACATAAATCACTCCTAGCTAACAACATGGACCACTTACACCTTCGTAGAGAGGAAAAACATGCAATGCAAAGACCCTCCTATCCTCCCAATGCAGTGAAAACCCTCCTAGGAAAAGTGGCTTCCTTCCTATGGCCTCCCTTAATGAAAAGTGCATTCCAAATGGCCAAGCACCCACTATTGGGTAAAACTAAGCTTTCCTTAAGGCCTTCTATCCCTTTGAGTGAAGGGCGCAGTCTTGAAGCTTAAAGTCTTCATCCTTCCCTCTTCCCAATGCAATTTTCACTCAAGCCTCTTCTTTGACAAGTCTCCCTCATCACATTGTGTAGTCTAAAGAGACATTGAACCTTTGACTAGTCAAACTATGAATTCTTAAATGCCTCCACTTCCTTCAAGTGCATAGCATAGTATTGAAGCTTGAAGCCTTAATCCTTCCCTCTTCTCCTTCCCCTCTATGTTGAAACTTGCTTGGACCTTTCCTATTCAATGCATGGCATAGTAGGAAGGCTTAAGGAGGCCTCCTTTCAGCCCTCAATTAGTCAAAATTTTCTTTCAAGTCTCTCTCTCTTTCCTTCTTGGCACATGGTGCATCCTTAAGAAATAAGCCTCCCCACCTTGTTCCTTGTTTTTCCCCGCTACATTGGACCAAGGATACCTCCTTTTTATAGCGCATAGTGCAGCAACAGTGAACATTGGATCCTTCTTAGGCCACTGATGAGGTCAACTATGCTTTTCCCATCAAGGCTTCTTCTTTCAACCCTCTCACATGCCTATCATGAGTTGATCATTCCATGAACTAGGTAGTGATAGGATAGATGATTTTAAGACTGAACTTTCCTTGTCATGAATTATTTTCAATTGTAGGGGCATCTTTTAGCATGACAAGGTGATGTTGAAAGCATATAACAAGGAGAAAGCACAATGAAACACATGTGTAGAAGAAGAACAAAAGAGAGCTATCATGGTGACATGAAGTAGATCATGGATGAAAACAGAAAGAAGACATTACATGATGACTCAAAGGATTCCAAATCCCATTCATGACCCTTTGGAGGGTGAATATAAGAAACAATGTGAATATTTCTTGAAAATGAAGCAAAGATCATTTCTACCACCAAGAGTGCAATATGAAGCAGCAAGGAAGATAACTTGGCATTGCCACCTCACCGTGAAGTCCATGTCATCATTGACAAGTTATAACTTGTAGAAGTGTCATCATAATGGTCAATAGATGTCCATGTGTCATGCCACATCCTCATGTGGAATGTAATGATGTATTTTCAAGGAAAATGACAAAATGTAATGTGTGGAAGTCCACAAGCCATATGTTGAATATGAAAATTCACTTAGTCATATATGGACAAAATGTCTTTAGGAGAAGTCCAAAAGTCATTTAGAATTTCAAGAGTTGTTTAGAAGTCCAAGAGTCATGAGGGTAATTCAAGATTCAAGAGGAGATGAAAGGTCATTCCTCTTGTTATAAAAGCAACCTCATAACTCAATCAAAAGGCTTTTGGAGACGAAATCTTTGGAGAGCTAGTCCTGGCTTCTCTACTTGGCATAAGAGAGAAAAATGATTCTTTGGAGAAGCAAGAAGTGACTTAATGTTTCACTATTGGAACTAGTACCTCACTATTTTAACTGTGTACTTGGATCTTTCACCTAATATTGAATCTCATTGAACTAACACACTTTCATGCATGTATCATGAATTTTTTAAGACTATTCTTTGGATGTTTGCGGTATATGTTAGCATTCTTATGTACTAAAGAAATTGAACTATTTCGATGGCTTTGGTGCTTATCTTGTTGAATGTGTGTTGTATTTGTTTTCATGAATCATTGTTATCTTGTGAACTAATTTGTAGGTTAATCAACAAATATTTCCTTGTTCTCGTGTGCCTTCTCCAGGATAGTACTATTACTTTCCTTCAGGGGACTCACTCTTTTCTCCCTTCGTGAAAGTCTCCTTTTACACATTGCAATTGGTGCATCACAATGTCAACTTACTTTCTTATTCAAAGGTTATGTGGATAATCTCTTATGTTATTCATTGAAACCAAGGTGAACATTACAGTTATGGTGGTACGATTGATACTCCAGAGAGGACTACTACTCCAAACCATGTGATGTCTAATTGGGACTTCACATCGGGAAGACCCCCTATATGTTGGTGGTATCCAACACTGTCAACAGAACCGAGGTTGATAATTAAAGTTGGTAGCCCTAGGAGTTGCATCATCGTTGGTGTAATACTAAGGGCTCATCAATAGTTATTTTTGTCCCAGTTTCTTAAATATATTTTAACCATTTTTAGTTTGGTTCCCCATGCAAAAGACAGTGATCCTTTTACAGGGGGTTTCCCAAGAGTGATTTATTAAATATGAGACTCCTTCCTTCAAAAGCCACCTTGGGTTGAATTGAAATGGAAATGGGCT
Source organism: Pinus tabuliformis (assembly GCA_031772625.1). Lineage (NCBI taxonomy): Eukaryota > Viridiplantae > Streptophyta > Pinopsida > Pinales > Pinaceae > Pinus > Pinus tabuliformis. Next base: position 221,843,177 of record CM062817.1, on the reverse strand, counting down.
AAAATCTTCGGGAGGATTAAGAGTAACTAAAATACTCCAATGATTTAAGTCCCCCTACAACAAGACTAATTAAACACACCCTATTCCTTTCACCAGCCAATCACTATGAATGAGAAAGTGATCCAAACAAGTTGTTATGTGCTCAGAGTCGCATCGACGATTGGGCCAGGTACAATTTCCTTTTTTTGAAGGAACATCCAAAAGATCCCATTCGCCAAGAAGGTCTTTCAACCATTGTCAAAAGGGATCTATAGCAATAGTTCCCCGATGTTTCTCTATGGAATATAACACAGTGTTGAACTCTTCACCTACAATGTTATTGATATGCCATTTTTCTTCTTTCAGCTTTATGATGCAATCACAAAATTCTCCTTTCTCGTTATATAGCACTAGAGCATAAATGTTTACAAAAGAAAATATTTCTTTTGTATTCTTGTCTCCAAGCCTAATCACCACCAAAAATCTTGATTTAGTGCAAGATTTTAGCAAAAAACATGAATCAAGCCAAAATGTGCATAGACTGTTAGAAGTTCCACATGAAATCAATGCAACACTAGAGTTGTTTCTCCAAAAATTCCATGACACGGACATGGTTTGTTCTTTTGCTAATTTGGTTTCTTGCAAAAACAAAATTTGTAGGTTTTCTCTTCTTACTAAGTCTTTCAAAGCATGGGATTTAAGAGGGTTTCCCATTCCCCATATATTCCAAGAGACGAATTTCATATAAAATTATAGGAACTCAACTTACCTCCTCTAGCCTTTGCACTTTTGTGTTTTTTTTTGCTCACATTCTTAAGCATTTCTGTGATTTGGGACTGGTTTCTTTGCTTAATATCTTGCTTGGCCTCTGCTTCCCTTACTTCTTTTTTAGTTGGTCTTCCACATTTTTTATGATTTTCCAACTCTTAACTGGAGGATTCATTTACCTAGTTTATTCTCTTCTTGGTGCTTCTTGTTGGCATCTTGTCTACTCCCTCCACTAATCCTTGAAGTTCAGGAGATGCCATTTCTACTCCTTTCACCTACCTTTCATAACTTGACACAATAGATGAACTATGATGGAGCTAAGGTTAGGTGGCATTATCAATGGGTGTTTCCTTTATCAAATTTCCTTCATGAATCTCTCCTTCTTGTCCTTCTACCATGTTTTCCTCTCCTTCACTCAAGTTCTCCTTGTGTCCTAGACTTTCCATATTGGTGTTTGGATCCTCCTGATCCATATCATCATAGGATGGTGTTTTAAATGGGTTGGCCAAGGAGGAAGCACCATGTTGAGCTAATGGTTTAGAGTTCTTGACCCTGCCTTTCCCTCAATTTTCCCCTCTTTTGGGTGTGCCATTGATTTTCTTAGGTAGAAGTCACTCCTTCTCCAGTTCTAGCCTAGGATTTCTTTCAATCACAAGCGAAATCCCCATGTTCATGGAAATTCTTACACTTAAATGGTAGTTTCTCATAGTCAAGAGGTTGAATATGTTTCCATTCTCCTTGGGTCAAAATGATCTCAGAAGGGAGACCTTTCTCCAAGTCCACCTCTACGCAGCTTTCAGCAAATGCAAATTATTTAGCCTTTTGGATGATCTCAGAAGGGAGACCTTTCTCCAAGTCCACCTCTACGCAGCTTTCAGCAAATGCAAATTATTTAGCCTTTTGGATTTGCATGATCAAGAAACCTTACTACACTATTTCCAATAAATTTCAAGAATTCATCACCCTAGCAGGATAGGGGAAACCAGGGAAGATTTACCAAGACTAGCACATTGGTAGGAATATCCTCACCCATATTGAAATCCAAGGAGTAGGAATTTAGATACATTCCTTTTGATTCAAAAAAATACAACCCATTCCTTAAGACAATGTCTCTATCCTCCTTACATTCAAAGAGAAAGATAAAAATCCATTTCCTACAAAAAAAACACCAAAATTTCCTTTCATCATGGATTTACATGCCATGTCAGCCCACTATTTGACAAATTTGGGCGACGGCCAGATGCCCATGAACTTCTCGACTGAGGCTCTGTCAAAGAATGTCAAAGAGGTCTTTCGAAACGCTGGAGGGAGTACTACTGACGGAATATTATCGAATTTTTTAACAATTTTTTTCTTGTGCTCCTTTGGCCTAGAGTTGGATTTAAGTTTAGAAATCAAGGCACGAAAGCCAACAACCTCGTCATTGGGGGAAGGAGCCCGTCCCCATAGAGAATAAACGAAGGATTTGTTGGAAAATTAGAGAGATAGGTATCTGAAGCTCGCAAAAGCATAGCAAAGTTACAGAGCTCTCAACAACGCCCCATCGTTTTGGATTGTAATTTTGTTTTTATGAATAGTCAAGAAGTCAAAGACGGATGAAGATAAACAAATAAAGGTTGAGGTGGGTAGTATAAGGAGCCGACAAGTTTTGATGAAGGTGAGGTTTTTAATTAATTTAGATTTGTGAAGAAGTCAGAGACGGATGAAGATAAATAAATAAAGGTTAAGGTGGGTAGTATAAGGAGCCGACAAGTTTTGATGAAGGTGAGGTTTTTAATTAATTTATAATTAATTTAATTTTAGTTTAAATTTACATTTAAATTTAATTATGATCTTTGTTTTAATTTAATATGTTTTCATTTAACTTAATTTGGATTTAATATAATTTACTAATTTAATTTAATTTAATTTAATTTAATTTAATTTAATTTAACTTAATTTAATTTAATTTTAATTTTAATAAAAAAATTATTATGATTTAACATAGTTTATATTTATTTGGTTTTAATCTAATTTAATTTTGATATAATGTAATGTATTTTTATTGTATTTAATATAATTTAATAATAATAATAATTATTATTATTATTATTATTATTATTATTATTTTTTATTTTTTTTTTGGAAAATAAATTAAATTAAAATAAAATTATAATGTAATGTATTTTTATTTAATTTAATAATTTTAGTTTGATTTATTTTTATTTTTTTTTAAATGGACTAGAAGATTTAATTTATTTTAATTATAATTTTATTTTAATTTTATTTGTTTTAATATCTTCTAATTTATTTTAATTATAATTTTATTTGTTTTAATTTTATTTTAATTTTAATTTGTTTTCCCAAAAAAAAAAAATTATTATTATTATTATTATTAAATTATATTAAATTAGATAAATATACATTACATTATATCAAAATTAAATTAGATTAAAACCAAAATAAATATAAACTGAGTTAAATCATAATAAAAATTTTATTAAAATTAAAATAAAATTAAATTAAGTTAAATTAAATTAAATTAAATTAAATTAGTAAATTATATTAAATCCAAATTAAATTAAATTAAAACAAAGATCATAATTAAATTTAAATGTAAATTTAAACTAAAATTAAATTAATTAAAAACCTCACCTTCATCAAAACTTGTCGGCTCCTTATACTACCCACCTTAACCTTTATTTATTTATCTTCATCTGTCTCTGACTTCTTCACAAATCTAAATCCTGATGATGAACCACAGAGGATGGTTCGAAACGTCGATGCATAAAATAACAAAATGCGATGGATCCAGAAGATATAACCACACATAATGCAGATCGCAGAAGTCTCAAATCCATTAATTGTATATTAGTTTTTTTACAAAACATAACATTAAAATTATTAAAGATATTCATATACTAATAATAAAAAGATATAACATACTATACTATACTATACTCTATATATATATATATATATATATATATATGGGTGGAGAGATTTTAACTTATAATATTTATTGTATATCCATAATAAAACATAAAGTTTAGTCATAATTTTAATTTTTTAAATCTTCTACATCATGAATTATATAGAAATTAAAGAGTGATAAGATCTTTTATCTTTTACAACCATTTATGGAGGAGAAGTTATCAATAATAAATATATAAACATAACATTACATTAAAAACTAGGGTAGCTATATAAATTACATGGCTGGTAAATGTTAATAAGCATCAAAGCATTTACCATACAACTCATACTATCAAGATTAAAAATAATTATTATTATTATTATATAAATATACAAAACTAGTGCAATCATATATATTAAATGACTGAGATACATCAATAAGTACCAAACATTTACCTCATGACATAGCTCACATTACCATGATTAAAATAATTATAAAAATTACCTAAATTATAACTTTATTATTATTATAAAAAGAATTAATATTTGAGTTAAAACATATACCTTTTTTTTAAATTCCAAAAGATTTTTAGTTATGGAGATTTACCTCACTTTATTACTAAGATTTTTAACTTGTAAATAGGTTTTGTTATAATATCATGGCTTAGTATTACCACATCCAAAAAAACCATAACGCATGTTCATATGGCATTTTTTTAATTAATCAATTTAATTAAAAGGGGAAAATGGCATAACTACTTTTGAGAGTAAACTTTCAACCTTTGATTTGTAACTATTACTAAGAATATTGTAGAATATTCTATGGAGGTTAAATTTCTACCATCCACTTAATAATTATTGAGAATTAAATTAAATTTATGGAAGCTCCATTACAAAATAGACATGGGATGGTTAATAAATATTGATAGGCATCAGCACACTTCCTTCATGATATATTTCACATTATCAAGATTAAAAAAAATCATAAAATTAACTAAATTATAACTTTATTTTATATTATGTTTTCTTGTAAAGCAAAATTATTTATATTACTTTTAAAAAATTGAACACATAACATAAACGTAGGCTATTGGTTTGTCGCTAGGGAAACCATACCAATAACATAAGTTCAAAATTTCCATATTACATATTGCATAGCCTATAAGTAAGTCACTTAAATTGAAAAGTAAAGTGCAGAATAACTACTCCAAAAAAGCATAATTGTAGCATGAATGATGCCATACTACATATTTAAATTGGCTCACCTGATCTTGTTAAGTTATATAGGAGTCCACTTGAGTTGGTGGTTGTGGTTTATCTTCATTTTCTAAAGAAGTAAAGACCAAATTAGCTAATTTCTTGTTAAAACAAAAAAATCTTATCCATCCTATCCATTTTTTCCATAATTTTTGCCATGTAGACTAAGATTTCCTCTTGGATGTCAGCTTGATCAATGAGGACTCTTCCCATGATTGTTTTAATTTGCCAGTATAAGTTGATAGTATACATGTGGATGAATTCCCATGCCCTGGTAGAATTCCCAATTTAAGGGATGTAGTTTCTGGTGTCTTTGTCAATTTGGTGATCAAGGATGTAACAACGTGCTTGATGAACCTTCCTTTCAACTTCAAAGATGATCTTGCATACTTCCTCTGGAATAATTTCCATGTAGCACTCCATATACAAATGATCTTATGAATGTGCAAGGGCATGAGAGATAGAGGGTAATGTAGAATATGGGTTGACAGATGCATAGGGCCTGCCATGGTTGCCGCCTCTGCAGTCGGATGCAACTTTGCATCTATCCATGATGAGGAGAGGACTAGAAAGGAAACTAATGTAAATTCAAAATATGATAGAGAATCCAAAGTGTGAACCCACAAAGAAGCACCCAAAGATATCACAAATCACACGAAAGAGAGGAAAAAAACCCCACTAGGGTAGGATTCCAAAATGGGAACCATTGGATAAAATGGAAATCCCATGAGAGACATCGATGGGTTGAACGTCGAGGGATACCCATGGATTTTTCCTAAGCCAAAATTGAGTTACAAAGGCAGTGAGAAATTTAGGAAGAGTTGCAAAACCAAAAGTAAACTCACAAGAGGTATTGAAAACCAAAATCCAAAAGCTCAGAGGAATAGATCATTGAATATTAGAATGAGACCTACATACAAGGATCAAATAAGAAATGAAATAACTAGATAATCAAACCTGAGGCCCAAAGGCCGAGTAATCTATGAGTCAGCAAGTGCCAAAATTATCCTAAACAGTCTAATTTTCCAGTTGAGTGCTACCACTAAACTAGAGAATCGGGGCATTGCTTTTGTGAGAGCTACATCGGGCTAACAATTCCATAATCTTAACCTACTAAGGTTTCAAGTGGTGTTATAGAAATTAAGGGGAACAATATAGCCATAGTAGAATAATATGAATCAAATAGGAAGCCTGATGACCCATGAACTAACACATGAATGTCCTGCATGTAACGCTCCTAAGGCCCTGATTTATTAGCTTCCAAACACATTTATCTATGATTCTCTACCATCCTTGCATATTTTATTGATTAACCTCACAATCATCACGAAGGTGAAAGGATTTTCCTTCTTCTAATTCACAAGTAGTTGAATTCTTCATTACAACATCCCTCGCTTGAATACTCGTGCTAGAACACAACCTACATTGTATTATGATGCTTACAATCTGCTAAATGAGGAAAATAATTCAACCCTGATAAAACCTTCCACCAATTGATTTAATGCCATGGCACACTAATTAATGACAAGGTGTTGATCCTGCGTATGAGCACCCATCTTTGGGAAACTTTATTTTAGATTATTATTATTATTTATAAACAATATATATAAAAAACAAGATTCTTAATCATGGAGATTCACTCCCACTTTATCATGGAGACTCTTCACATGTGAATAGGATTTGTTACAATATCATGGATATATATTTTATTTTTATATTAAAGCTACCTGATTATGAGAGATTGTTTGAAGTGAAAACATATGCATATGATTTCACCATAGGAAGAGTTTTGACGTAGGACGGTCACCCTGAAGCCTTTGAAATCAGGATGTTATAAGATCAAGAGATGAAGTATCTCATACATGTTCTTCCTTGGTGTTAGAAAAAAACTGAGATTTCAATAGCAACACAAACTTATCCAAATATGGACTGAGAGCATTGTTCATCAAACACATCAATGTTGTTGGAGCATTGGTGAGCCCAAATGGCACCACCACAAACTCGTAATTCCCATACCTAGCTCTAAAATTTGAATGACTACATCCTTAATTCGTACATGATGGTACCCATACCTCAAGTCTATCTTCGAAAATAGTGCAGTTCCTCTCAGCTGATTAAACAAGTCATCAATCCTAGGCAAGGGATATTTTTTCTTTATAGTGAATTTCTTTAATTGTGTAGTCAATGCACAGTCTCAATGTGTCATCATTTTTCTTCACAAATAGTACTGGAGCTCCCCAGGGCGATACATTGGATCTGACGTATCCCTTTCCCAACATGTCCTTTAATTATAATTGCAATTCCACCTACTCTAGTTTGCTCTTCTAATACAGAGCTTTTGACACCGGTGTCAATCCTGTTAATAATTCAATTGAGAAATCAATTGAGAAATCAATTTCTCTTCATAGTGAAAATATTGGGATTTCCTCAGGATACACATCAATGAATTGTTTTAATATTGGATGTTCTGCCATTTTGTCTCTATTAACCTCTGATTCACTGATTACTTATGTTGGGACACAGAATTGGCATCTTTTTGCACCTATTTTCCCTACTTTTTCTTATCATTTTGACTCTCAAAGCCATGCCTTGTCACTCTGACAGCCATCATTGACTAAAGTATGTTTCCTTTTTGTATGTCATCCTTATTATCTAGTTTTTCTTGTAATTTGACATAAAATCTAAGTACTTTAGGCTATTTTATTAATGAATTGGCAAAGGGTTGTTTCAAGTTGTGTTTCTTGAGATATTGTTACAGGACAATATCTCCCCAAATTTTCCTCGCTAAGGATGGAACAAAAACTTTGCTGACGACATTGATACAATTGAGCTTATTTTGGATACTTCGTTCTCCTATGCTTACCAATGAGATTGATTTGGAAAAAAATTGATCAGAGCCAACTCAACTATTGAAAGGAGACATTCATGGACAACACAGTTGACTCAATTGAAACAATTAGGATTCTCAATTGATAAATCATTGTAATTTAGAAAAATTTGTTACAGCTCTGTTTCAACTAGGATAATTTGTTATGAGATAACCATTGTATACTCTTGATTTGGATCACATGGGAATCGAGATATTCTCATGATGATCTTGTTTTTTGAAAAGAGGAATGTATTATGAGATTATAAAAGAATGTACTCTCTACTCACAAGACATGCATAAATAGAGATGAGAGGAGGGAGTACCAGCATTGTAATCATGTACTACAACTTTTCATTAATGCAAATCTCTACCATTCATGGATCCATATCTTTCTCCTGATTAGCTTGTGCGATGTGTAAAACGACTAGCCCCTGCTAAGAAGGAAGGGCCATCCTTCTTAGCAAGGATCACTGCTTAGAGAGGTATTGTAGCAATGTATTTATTTTCTCTTAGTTGTGATTCATGTGTTATTTATCGTTATTGTTACAAATATTGTTCATGCACTGAATAGTTGCAAAATTATAAACTCTATCATTGTGTAACAACATAGGTCCTAGATCGGTCCCTTCATTAGTGTGATATTACTTGATTACTACTACAGTTCTTTAGTTTGTTTATTTCATTGAATGGGTGTTTCAACATTTCTTGATCATTGAATGGTTTCCAAGAGTGTTGTTCCTTTTGAATAAGAGTGATTATGTGATAATGTGTGATTTATTCTACACCGTGTGTCTTTTCTTTTTGAAAGTGTGAGCAAGGTTTGGAGTGTGACAACAAGTAAGCTTTGAGTATTGAGAGTGACATTACAACAATTGATTTTGATATTTCATTAGAGTTAGTTGCCATATGTTCCCACATATACTTTGCATGATAGCCTTGAAACAAAAAGCCTACCCGGATTGAAAAATTATGTGTGAGTAGGATTGGTTATTCTTAATTAAAAAGACAATTGATCTACCCAAAATTTTGACACCGTTGTCAGGGAGGATATTAGAGGTGCATATGTGTGACTAGCTTGTTTGCATGCATTGATTGAAAGTGTGGTAGATGTGTTCCTGGCTCTGAGGTTTTCGTGCGATAAGACAAGAGGTAAGAACTTGTGCATCGCTTCGATATAATAAAGTGGGCTCGAACTCGTGAGGATTCAGGGCACATAGGATTGCATTGCACGAATAGGGAAGAAGAAAAATATGGTTCCCGCAAAGCATCTAACCATGCAGGTAGAAGAGATGAGGAAGAAAGAAGAATAATTAGGATTTGGGAAGAGTAATGTATATGCAAAAGATCATGTCAAAAGTTGAAGCAGAATCATCTATTCAGGGAGTACCATCTAAGAAGAAGGGATCAACTGAAGCTACTCATTAGAGGCCAACCTATCAAGAGTCATATGTGTTGGGTGCACATATTAGGTAGGTGGAGCTTTATGAATATTTGATCTCGGAGATAAGCCCTAGAGTTTCCAATCCGTCTGTATCAATACGGAAAGGATATCAGGGCTTGATAGAAGGACAAGGGAATACAATTGAAAATGATATAGAATCAAGTCTAGAAGAATGACCACTTGATTAGTACATCCCAGATTAATGCAGTGCTATGAAACAACTTGTTGAGCATAATATTACAGAGGATGTTGTGAAATCATTAGGAATACCTAGACAATTGGAATAGTTTGAGCAACCTGAAAATGAATGCGATCTTCGAAATTGTTGTACTCATTTCAATATGTATCCTATCTAACAAACAAGAAAAAGAAAAGAAAATTTTTATTATTAAAGCATGAGTTTCATGCTCATTATTGATGGTCTTTTAGGTAAATGCATGTTCTTTGTGCTTCTAGAGTTTGTTAGGTCTTAGCTTTTATTGTCATGAGTCAAAGGAGTCAACATCATGTTTATAAGACCCTTCTAGGCGATTTGTAAATGTAAAAAGAATTATTTTTTAGTCTAAAAAGTCTTGAACTATCCAAGAGTACAAGTTAACCTTGGGATCCTCAAGTTGGCCTAAAGGAGGGAATTCGACCCCTTGAGAAGGTTATATAAAGATCAGTTCAAATTCACTTGGAGATACACACTCACACAAGTTCAACAATCTAAAAGAAAGAGTTTGATCTATAGCTAGAAGAGGTAGAAGAAGGAGAGCAAAGTTCAAGGAGAAGTTTGGAGGATGAAATTTGTTGTTTCTGGGCTCCACCTCTCTCACAAGTGTGAAGAAGTTAGGGTTTCTGCAGCTAGAAAGAGATTGAAGTTGAAGGTTTTAATTTTTGGGGAGCGAAGTTGTTGCTAGGGAGAAGAATTGCAAGAACAAGTTGCTAAATAGAGCGAAATCCTTGTCCTAACCTTTTGATCTTGGGGAGAACGATTTTTCTCCAAGAGGGCCTCAAAAGGAAGATACATTAGGGTTTCTATAACAGTTGTTGGGACAAAATTCCTGGAGGTCGAAGTTGTTGGGTCAAGTAGTTGGGTTGTCGATGGCATGACAAAACTACAAGGAATAAGTAGGAAAGTATTTGAGGAAGGGACGACTTGCTACTAGGAGAAGGACTTGGTCTAGGGATTGGTTCATTGTATCTCATTTGAAGTATATTCTAAGAAGAGGGATTTCCAAGTTTTACCCTTGGAGGGGTTTTTCCCTGGCCGAGAACCTACATCTATGTCCTTTATTGTTGTTACAGTTTCTTGATATTGCTTGATGAAAAGATATAACTAAAGAACATAAAAAATATAACTAAATATTCACAAGAAAGTATCAAGGATGAAGAAAATAAGCTACAATAGTTGCCACTTTACATTTTCTAACAATGATTACACCATCGATAAACAGAAACTAAAATTATTTCCAGCTACATTAAAGGGAGTTGCACTAAGATGGTTTATCGAACTCAGTGGGGCATTCATTACCTTCTAGGATGGGATGAAGAATAAATTTTCAGAAAATACACCACATGAAAACTTGGAAGAGTATGTTGAATACCTTCAATATAATCTGCAGAGATCTCATCAGAGCAATCTGGACAAGGAAATAGTTAAAACAATTCTAATCGTAGGAATGTAGGATGACTCCCTTGACATGTTAAATCTTCTGGGGAAAGGAGATATATCCAAGGAACCTTATGAAAAAAATTGTCAAATTTTTCAAAAGAGTTTCACAGGATCAACAAGAAACATGACCATCAAATATGATGCTTCCACCAAGATTTTAAAGTCATCCAATAATCGGGCAACACGAGCAGAAATTAGAAACATTCTGTGAATTTTAAAACTGACATTATGAGCTTGTTGTCCTCTCAACTCGATTTGTTGCAAGAAAAGTAAAAATATATTAAAGTAGAGCAAGCTTTGGCTATATTCTACTCTCGATGCAGGAAGAACATCCTTTGAGGGAATGCCCACTTAATAGCTATAATACATGTCAGAGGAATCATTCTATTGAACAAATCCCCTCATTACCTAGACTAAAATAAATATATAAGGAGATAAGGGAGGATACTAAAACAACATATTTCATTGGCACTAAGAAGCTTTAGCAGTCTAGACCATCAAGTATGGTTCAAGAACCCTTCTCTTCTTTTGATTCTTGGTCTAGTATGTATAGTCCTCAACAAATTCCCCAACAAATTTAATAACCAATAGCTCCATGATAGCCTCATAATCCCCCTTTGGTCCAATGCGTTGCACCCTGGCCTCAATGACCTTCTCCTTCATGGCCACAACCATGGTGAGGGTTTGCTTTCCCTAACCAAATGTCATATCAGATCCCAATGAAACAAAAATAATTATAGTTTCCCTCCAATGTACCTATGAGTGGTCCTCCATTAAATCCCTAACTACCTATACAACCTAACCCTAACTCCAATAATAAGGCAATACAATAAGTTGAAGTGTCAATTATCCCTACTTATTATATATCACCTGTGGAATGCAATGAAATACAATTACGATAAGGAAGGATAGTAAACCCCACTATTTCCCCTGTTATCATAGAAAATGAGGAAGAAAATTCATCAGGGAAAGAAAATGTAATTCAAGGATCTTTAGAAAAATAGCAGTTTGTAACAACCAATTTTATCACTAATGTGGAGACAGTTGGTGCTACTGCTAACACCACTATAACAACTAGTAATACCTATGTTGTTGTAATGGTTGATGCTACTGCCAATGCCACTGTAATAGTTGGTAATACCTCCAATTCCACTATAACAACTGATGTTACCCTGGTTGTGATACATGTAACAACTGCTAGTGATGAGACTTCTTTACACCCCCCTTATCCTAAAATATTAATTGAAGTCAATAATACTCCTCAATTTGAATCCAATTTCTTAAAGGAGTTAAAAAACTAACATGTCTAGATTACTTTACTTCAAGCAATTCGAGATGTTCCAATTTATGCTAAAACAATTAAAGAATCGTGTGTCAAAAAGCTAGGTAGGAAACCTCGTGATCCCCTTACTATACATGTAATTGGAAAACTATCAAAATTGATGTTACCTGATAATACACCTACTAAATATGAAGATATCGGGAACCCAACAATAGTTTTTCATATTGGAGGAACAACTCTTCCAAATGCCTTTATTGACTTAGGAGTAGAAATTAACAGAATAACTAGAGAAACTATTAAACTACTTGGGCTTACCAACCTACGACCAACTCCCACTAGTTTAGAAATAGCAGATAAGTCTAAGATCACACTTGAAGGAATATTGGAGGATGTTATTATTTTAGTAGATACATGGTAGTACCCAGTAGATTTTGTTGTGTTACATCCTAAGATATGCCTAGGAGAACATCCTCCAATTTTAGGCAGGCCATGGTTGGCCATAGCAGACGCTTTTATTGTATGTAAATTTGGTTGCATGACCATATCTAATGGTAACACAACCAAGGATCTTGTTCTTTACCCTCCAGCTAAACCGAGTTCCAGCATACAAAGCCATCTTTGTCTCAGTACTGAAAATTTCCATATGATGATGATTGAAGGTGTTATTTTGTTGGGTGTGTATTATATTCTTTACACAACTAGTCACACATGGGGGGGTCATAGGGGGGGCATTAGCCCCCCTTATTCGTTGCGTTGAGCGCAGCAGGGGGATCACAGGAGGGGCACAGCCCCCCCTGTCAGGAGCTTTCAGGGGAGCGGTAGTCCCCCTGTATAGGGTCCAGGGCAACGGCTCGAGAAAAAAAATGGACCCTATATTAGGTGGATTGACCTACCTATGGTTTTGTTCATGGGTTTTGCACATTGTTTTGGGCATGATGGTTTTCTGCCCATGGTATTTGTATATCTGATCAAGGGAACTATGGTTATGTTCTAATCCAGGGTTAATGGATTAGGGTTTATGAATGATTCGGCCTGTATATATGTATTGTAACATTGAAAGGAATATAATGAAAAATCAATCTGGTAGTCCCAATTTTGAGATCTAGGGGAAAATATTTGTGAATTTGTTTTGTGTTTCTCTCCATTGTATATATCCTGTTTTTAAGAATTCATTTGCAATTAATTTCTATACAAGCTTAAAACCTACATTTGGTACCAGAGTTGTAGCCTTTGTTGCTGAGGGGTTTTGCTTTGTAGAAATTTTGAATAATAAACACTTATTCACAGAGATTATCTCGATTATACACTATTTCAGAATGCATGCATAATACATAATCTCCTCTATGTTGATCATCAATTTAGCAGCATTAAAAACAATGAAACATCAATCGCATGCACACATTAACACAGTATGTAACCCGGGGAAAGCATACAGCTGAAAACCCCGCACTATCTGTATATTATAATGATTGAGAACATGTAACAATACATAGTACAATACTCCTCACAAGTACTCAGTACTATCTCTACCTGTTACACACAAAGTTAGCTCATATCCGAACAAGTCACAGGTTCAAATCTCCTCCACTGCTTTGCCTACCTCCATTGCACAATCCTGCAAGAGAATCATGTGAGCACAAGCTACAATTACCTTGGTATTGGCCCACACTGCGCAATCCTCATTGGCATTACTCAATCCATGCATGTGCAAAATCTCATGCACAACTGATAGTCACAACTCACCCTTTCACTTACCTCTAACACCTGTCTCTGTTGAACTGTTCATGCACTGAGTTAACTGATGTATTCTTTAGTTTCTTAATAATTTGTGAATTAATTAATATTTAATTCACACGACTCATCACTAGTGTATTCTTTAGTTAGACTAAATACAACTAGTTCAACTAAGTCAAACTGAACACAACTCCATCAACTCCACATCCAACTCCACAGAACTCACATGCATGAGTTCTAACTGAAGTCCTCCATGCAATAGCTCAACTAACACATAAGAGACCACGTGATTCCTTTTGTTAGCTGCATGTGCCACATCCGTAGCTCGAACTGAAGTGCTCCAAGAGAATAAGATAATGTGTAGAGTCCAAATATTACTAAGGGCTAATAATATTTGATTGTTTCTATTTTTAGCCTGGCAGTCTAAAAATAGACTCTGATCACTCCGCTGTGAACCAAAAATAGAAGTACATCTATTTTTCCCAACATGACCAATCATCCATAAATAGCATCCTGCAACTCATAGACCATGATCCATATGTCTAAAAATAGACATAGTCCAAAAATAGACTTTGCGCCAAAAATAGCCTGCGGGCCCACTTAGTGAAGGCGGCTTCTTTTCGCTAAGCTCCATCATCTTGTTGCATTTTCAACATGCTCGGGCATATGGTAGACCTGGTTCAACGGGAGATCTAAGGGATCAATTCTTGCGATGAAAGAAGATGGCGAGAAGTGGAAAGATAGAGATCGATAAATTTAATGGTCATATTTTTGAGTTGTGGAAGATCAAGATGGAGGATCTTCTCGTGGATAAATATATGTGGATCACAGTAGATCCAGGTACTAAATCAACAGTAATGTCAGATGAAGACTGAGTGAAGTTGGATCAGAAAGCAAAGAGCACAATATGGTTGTGTACCTCAGATTCAATATTGTTGAATATATCAGGGGAAGCTACATCAAAGGCTTTATGGGACAAGTTAGGGACTTTGTACCAATCTAAGTCTCTGGTGAAAAAATTGTCCCTACGGAAAAAGATATATAACCTAAGGATGAAGGATGGAGACTCTGTGACAGAGCATCTGAATGCCTTTAATATTGTGGTAATCCAGTTGTTATTTGTTGATACTAAAATTTCATATGAAGATAAGTGCATCAGCTTGATGTTTTCTCTACCAGATTCGTGGGATAGTCTGGTTGTGGAAATAGGTAGCAGTACAACTACCTTGAAGTTTAATGAAATGGGCTCATCCTTGCTGTCGGAGGAGATGAGACGGAAAAATATGGAGGGCCAGAATAGAGATGCCTTGTTTGTACTAGGATGGTCCCAAAACAAAAACAAAAATATGTCCTCGAGTGGGAGATCTAAATCTAGAGGGAGATCTAAATCTCCAGGAAAACTTGTAAAGGTTTGTTAGAATGCGAAAAGGAAGGGCACTTCAAAAAGGACTGTAGATCTAAACCTCCTGAGAAAGGAAAGGGATCCTATGATGCTCCTTCTACAGAGGCAAAAACCACCTTAAATGAAGGTGGGGATGTGTACTTGGATTCTTCTTCAAGTACACATATAGATCATGAGGCATGGTTAATTAACTCAAGTAAATCCTTTCACTTCACTCCCCATAGGGAGTGATTTTGCGAGTATGAGAAATATGACGGTGGTGATGTCTTCTTAGGGGATGACAAGAAGGCTATAATCGTTGGACATGGAAAAGTCAAGCTGAAGTTGCAAGGTGGAAGGATTAGAACACTTTAGGGTGTTCTTCATATTCCTACATTGGCCAAAAATCTAATTTATGTAAGCAATATGGATGATGCAGGTGTAAAAAAAGTGTTCGAAAAAGATACCTGCAAGATGGTTCGGGGAGCACTGGTGTTGATGCAGGGAATTCGGATTGGAAATTTGTACAAACTTTTGGGTAGTACTGTTATTGATGAGTGCAACAGTTATATGGTTCCTAAAAGTGGAGTAGAAAACCTAGTGGTCTCTAGAGAAAAGACCATGCTATGGTATCAAAGGCTTGGACATATTGGAGAGAAGGGCCTTCGAATACTTTATGGTAATAGTATGGTAGAAGGTATGTCTAACTTCTCTCTCGACTTTGATTTCTGTGAACATTGTGTATATGGGAAGCAGAATCGGGTGAGTTTCCCCTCTAGTGCTAAGAGGGTGAAAGGGATATTAGAGATTGTGCACAGTGATGTGTTTGGACCTATGTCGGTTCCATCACTGGGTAAGTATGTGTACTATGTATCATTTATAGATGACTTCTCAAGGAATTCATGGATATATTTCCTCAAGAATAAATCTAAATTCTTTGAAAGGTTTAAAGAATTTAAGGCTCTAGTGGAAAACCAAACAAGGAAGATAAAGGTGTTGAGGACAGATAATGGTGGAGAGTTATGCAAGAAGTGTGGTAAGCATGATAGGATACTACTCCATACACACCTCAGCAAAATAGAGTTGCAGAAAGAATGAACATGACGTTGATGGAAAATGCAAGAAGCATGCGTAGTGGTGTTGGGTTAGGATAGGAATTCTGAGTAGAGGCGGTGGACACTACATTTTACTTGGTTAATAGATTACCTTCATCAGTGTTGGAGGATAAGACTCCACATGAGGTATGGACCAGAAAGAAACCCTCTCTTTCACATCTGAGGGTATTTGGATGTGATGAATATGTACATGTTCCAAAGGAGAAAAGAACCAAGTTGGATAATAAATCTAAAAGGTGCATCTTGATCGGGAATAAGGATGGTTTAAAAGGTTATAAGCTTTGGAACCCAGAAACAAGGAAGGTTGTGTACAACCGAGATGTGGTATTTAGAGAGGTGAAATATGTTATTAAACATGAAGTCCTACCAAAGGAACCTAAGAAGATAGAGTTTGAGCTAAAGGAGGAAGAATCAGACTCTACAGCAGAACAGGAATCAGAAGATGAAGAGCCACAAACTCTAGTTGTGAGAAGATCGGTTCAAGAAAGAAGGCATCCAAAAAGGTATATTCCATCTTCTTTATGTTTAAATTTTATTTTATCTATTACTAATGATGATCCCTTTTATCTAAGGGAGGCAGTAGATTCAAAGGATGGAAAACTCTGGAAAGAGGCCATGGTTGATGAAATGACATCTTTGGAAAAAAATGAGGCTTGGGATCTGGTGGAGTTGTTGGCTGGAAGGAAACCCATTGGAAGAAAATGGTTGTTTAAGAAGAAGATGAATGCAGAAGGCAAGGTGGATAAATACAAAGCTCGATTGGTAGCAAAAGGTTATTCCCAAGAGCTGAAAATTGATTTTGGTGATATTTTTTCTCTTGTTGCATGGGTAGCTTCTATTAGATTACTTTTATCTGTTGTTGTTGCTTTTGATTTTGAGGTAGAATAGATGGATGTGAAGATAACATTTCTTCACAGGGGTCTGGAAGAAGAGATCTACATGAAGCAACCTGAAGGCTTTGTGGTGAAGGGTAAAAAATAAATGGTATGCACATTTAAAAAGTCTCTATATGGGTTAAAATAGTCACCAAGGATGTGGTATAAAAAATTTGATACATATATATGGGGACTTGGCTTCACCAGAAGTAAAGCAGATCAATGTGTGTATTTTAAATTAATTGGTGACTGTGTTATTTATTTGGTGTTGTATGTGGATGATATGTTGCTGATTGAAAATAACAAAGAAATTATCCACGATTTGAAGACCCATTTGTCCTTCAAGTTCGACATGAAAGATCTCGGTGCTGCAAACTATATTTTGGGCATGGAAATTAAACGAGATCGAGAAAGAGGAAGCCCTGGTTAAACCAAAGGAATTATGTCGAAACAATATTATAGAGGTTTAATATGTAAGATAGTAAACCGGTAAAGGTTCTTACTCCTGCAGGTGTAAAGTTATATGTTGAACAGTGTCCCAAGACATAAGAAGAGGAAGAGGACATGTCCCATGTTCCATATGCAAGTGTAGTCGGTAGCCTGATGTATGCAATGGTCTATACTAGACCAGACATTGCATATGCAGAGGGAGTATTGAGCAGGTTTATGTCAAAACCAGAGAAGGAGCATTGGACAACAATGAAGTGGGGTTTCAAGTATTTGCACGGCCCTAGTGATTATGGTATGTGCTACCTAGGAAGACCAGGATTGGACATAGTTTTAGACATTCGTGGCTTTATTGATGCAGACTAGGCTGGAGATCTAGATCAGAGAAGATCTATAAGTGGGTGCGTGTTTAACTTATTTGGAGGTGCATTCAGTTGGATGAGCAAGAGACGGACTGTAGTGGAACTTTCAACTACAGAGGCAGAATACATGGCAAACACTCATGAAAGCAAGGAAGCAGTTTGGTTGCAGAGACTGTGCTCAAGTACGAGGTTAGTATAGCAAGCTATAAGGATAGACTGTGACAGCCAAAGTGCAATTTTCTCAGCAAAGAACCCTGCTTATCATTCAAATACAAAGCACATTGATGTTCAGTATCACTTTGTGATGGATATGGTTGAGGACAAAAAAGTGTTGTTGGTAAAGGTGGACACTTTGAATAATGTTGCAGATGCATTGACGAAGTCTGGGAGCACTGAAAAGTTTTCTTGGTGTAGAGAAACAATGGGCGTTGCAGGGATGGACCAATGACTAAGCTCTCTTGTGACCCTTTGTGTGGAAAAGAAAATAACAAGTGAGAGAATGTTGGGTGTGTGTTATATTCTTTCCATGATTAGTGGCACACGTGGGGGGGGTGGTGGGGTGCGCGCAACCCCCCTTGTTACGAATAAAATATATATAAATAATATAAATATAAATAATTGTAATAATGATTAGTTAATTAATAATTAGTTACACAAAGAGGTATGTCTAAGGAGACGTGATTGATCACGAAAGGGTACTTACCTGGCTATATATACAAGACCCTCATTCTTAATTGCATCATCATTCATATTCATACATATAATATATATTCTTGTATCTCAATGGAGATATTTATATTCCAAGTCTTCTGGAGTATTTAAACTAGAACGAACTTTGTTCGCTTCATTTGGTATCAAAGCAGTTCAATCCTTTGGCCGCTCCACCGGTGCACACAACCACACTCTCTGATCCAGGCCCTTGGCCATCCAGGTTTCGTCAAGATTGAAGCATTTCGCTACACTTATGGAGTTTCTCTGTTGCTGAGTTCGTCAGAGGCCCTTGGCCATTTTTTAAAGAAAAAATTGTTGATTATAAAGAAATAAATAAAATTCTAAAAAAAACTACATATATATATATAAAGACAATTATTAAAAAAGATAATATAACAAATATATATATATATATATAATAAAAAGTTATATTCAATAATAAAAAACAACAAGAACAAACAACAAAATAACATACCTGGATGCCTACGCCAACATCCCTCTGCTCATCCGTAGCCGACTACCCAACCATAACAATCATCGGATGCCAGAGCCACAATTGTCAGGCGCTAAATAAAAAAACAAGCTGAGAAAAAAAAAGTTGCAGCCTTAGTGTCAACCGCCACACCATAAACCTCCATTGGCTCAATGACAACAACTACACAGCTAAGTCGTCGATATATTACTTGGCATTTTTGTTGCACACAACCTGCGTCTGCTATAACGATTAAACTGTCGACCACCCAGTCGTCATGACTGTTAATTGCACCTATCGGTCACTACTTGTCTCCGTGCACCCCTGTATTGTGCTCGGTCAGCTATCAAAACCCACCGTTCAATCTCCTTGACCAAGTTGCTACCTGTGCCATCGAAGTTCAACCTCCTCTGTCGTTTCACATGGTACTTGTTTGTTGTCGTTGTCCACGTTCTATCTACTACCACAACCAGCCATCCCACTGACTCAGTTCAGTTCTTGCCTGTCGGTTATGGTGCCCATCCCAACACGCGCAACATTTTAACTGCAGTCGTCTTTTCCTTTGGGCCATGAGCAAAGGACGTCGTCGATCCAGTCACCAATTATATAATATAGGTTGTATGTTATAAGTCATATAATTCTAACTCACCGTGGATTATATCACTATATAGGTTTTATAATTTATATAATTACAATATTAATTAAATTAATTATTTATAGAATTTAATTAATTCAATTATATAATTAGAAGAAAAAAAATTATTAAAATTATCCAAGTTTTAATAGTCCACCCAATAAATATAAAAAAAATGGGTTAAGGAGTTAAAACAAACCAAGAAAGAGAAAAGTAAGAGTAATTTTGATCCAAAGATAGAAGTGATCGAGTTTTATTATAATTTTTGGAATCAAAGAAGATATAAATGTGACTTTGAAGAATATTTCCATTAACCATAAGTTTATATTGACAAAGAAAAATGTCATCTAATTCAAAAGCGAAGGAAGGGAGGTTTTTAGGAGCCTCACGCTACACTGCTCCAGTTCTATTTAGAATTAAAGGCACTTGTGCAAGAAAATATGTTATTATTTATAACTCTCCCACTGAAGGGAAAAATTATATAAACTTTAACCTTGCTAATTAATTGGTGATTTAGGACTCAAACATAATTGAGAGTTTAGACTGCTTGGGTAGAAAACAATATGACATAACCGAATTACAATTAAACATTGGCGATTATACTTTTATATCACAATTCTTTGTTCAATCTCTATGGAATGATCTAGGTGACATTATTCTAGGATTGCCATGGATGGAAACCCTAGGTTCCTTCATCCTGAATACGAAGAAGAAGTTTTTGACATTTTCTTACAAAAAGAAAAAAATAACGCTACAAGATCTTATGATGAAGCCAAATTTAGTAATACCAGAAGACATAGAAGATATTTCAAAAATAAATTTTCAAGAAAGTAAAAAAGTACTACAAAATATGAAAAGAGAAATTGATAAGTTTCTCAGCTTAAATACCATAGTGAAAAAATATTGACGCAAATCAAGAAGCTTAAGAAGGTAAGAAGTCATTAGAAAACAAGGTACAACAACTTATCTAGAAGGAAGCATCAAATGTAGGAATTCAAGTTGACAAAAAAACAACAAATAGTGATCCAGTGAATGTCACAACTCAGAAATAAGACAAGAAAGTTGAAGGAAATACGAACTTACATGTTGCAGTTCAGACAATGAACATCCCAAGTGAATGTTCTGTAACCAACTCAACAACATCCTCGCCAGCAGAAAATAAAAAAATTGTCACATCCCCAATAAGGGAAAGTCAAACCAAAAAAGTTCCCTATCGACATCTGAATCATGAGAGTAGACAACTCAACCAAGCTACGTATCGAGACCATTCAGAACAGAAACAACAAACTGATGTTCCAAAGAATATTGATGTAACCTCAATCCAGTCCTATGATGACAATTCATTACAAAATTCTAGTGATCAGAATATTCCATAGAAGATTAATCTAGGATGGTCTGATCCCTTCTCAGTGCGACAATTTTGTTTGTCACTTAGAAGATCATATCAACTTGTATCAACGAAGATGACAGTGTTGAGACGAGAAGACATTCGAAACAAAAAAGGAGATCAAGCCTTTTGCATCAACAAGCTTTGAGGACAAAGATTTTTTGAGGAAGGCAATGTTACGAATAAAATATATATAAATAATTGTAATAATGATTAGTTAATTAATAATTAGTTAAACAAAGAGGCATGTCTAAGGAGACATGATTGCTCGTGAAAGGGTACTTACCTGGCTATATATACAGGACCCTCATTCTCAATTGTATCATCATTCATATTCGTACATATAATATATATTCTTATATCTCAATGAAGATATTAATATTCTAAGTCTTCTGGAGTATATAAACTAGAATGAACTTTGTTCGCTTCACCCCTTGTACAGGGTCTGGGGCAGTGCCCCAGGAATTTTTTTGTTGACCCTATATTAGATGGGCAGACCTACCTATGGTTTTTTTCATGATTTTTGCAGATGGTTTTGGGCATGCTGGTTTTCTACCCATGGTATTTTGTAGATATGGTCAAGGGAACTATGGTTATGTTCTAATCTGGGATTAATGGATTGGGGTTTATGAATGATTAGACATGTATATATATATATATATATATATATGTATGTATTGTAACATTGAAATGAATATAATAAAAAATCAATCTGGTAGTCCCGACTTTGGGATCCAGGCAAAAATCTCTGTGTATTTGTTTTATGTTTCACGCCATTGTATATTTTTTCTTTTTAAGAATTTGTTTGCAGGTAATTTATGTACAGGGTTAAAACCTACATGTTTTAGGAGACTATCTCTTTGTTGCAGGTATACAGGTTGATCCACCAAAATTTGAGGTAATTCTAAGAATTCCCACTCCTGAGACACAGAAGGAGGTACATAGATTTTTAGGGAAGGTAGGTTATTATAGATGATTTATGGAAAAAATAAAAAATAAAAAAAAAAATCCAAGATTGCATTCCCATTATTTGCCCTATTAACAAAGGATAAATATTTTGTATAGAATGATAAGTGTAACAACTCTTTTGCAAAGTTAAAAGGTGTGTAACAACAACTCCCATTTTACGAGGACCTAAATGGAGACTATCGTTTCACATCTCCATTATCACTTATGATATACTTATTGGAGGTTGATGAGCCCCAAAAATGGGTAACTTATTGGGCTCATTTTGCCTACTGTTCTTCATCAATCCACCATTTTTCATAGATGATGCATGTTTTTTTGAGTATGTTTTCGTTATTTGAATGAATAAGGGTGGTCACTTTACCAAGGAGGCTAATACGTGGTTATTTCAGGTTTTTTTGACAAATTTTGGAGCAAAGCCAAGCAATTATGAGCCAAGTGACAACCAAGCATGAGGGAGCAAGGGTGAGGATTCGTAGGGAGGTTGTCTCCTGCACTAAATGGCCCTTCCTCGAAATCTCCACCCTCAACTCGGAGCTCAGCAGGCCACCAAAACGAATCCTAAAGGCAGCCGAGCAGCTTTGTGAAGAGTGATTGTTTATTGGCAGTTTGAACAGTCGAGTCCCTTGAGTTAAGGAGGGCTGCTAGGACCCTCGTAGTGCATAAATAGGAAGGCCTCAGCCTTCGTAGTTTACTTTTGGAACTGTTGGGTTTTGCACTATAGTGCTATCATTATCTCAGCTCGTTTTTTGTAGCTACTGTTGTATAACTTTCTTGTGACATGATTATTTTTGAGGAATGAAGAGCAGCTTTGCTTGGCATCAGTTCTGAGTTTTCTTTAGGAGCCTGTAGCTCTTGGGTTTGGGCCCAACCCAAGTGCCAAGGCTTCCTTTATGTACTGTTATTTTCTTTTTATGTCTTTGCAAAATAATTTATGTTAAGTAGATTAAAATCTTGTTGATTACCTAGGTCATTGTTGATGATTAGAAAGGATTTTTATGTTCAGATTGAGTTGATAGGTTATTAACAGGGAAGAGCTTCAGAAAAAGGCCATCAAGCACCTCTGATTTCACCTCTCCCTCAGTGGGATCAGGAGCTGGGATCAAGGTGACCTTGCTGCCACCAAAAACACTGTCTTTGCTTCGCCATGCAATCATTAGTGTTCGATTTTTATTTGCAGAAGTTGGTTACATGTTCAGATTCTTGATTGCTTCATTGCATAGTTAGTATACATGGTTTCATTGCAAATAAACTTCTATTCATTCTCTTTACTATTAACTAGATCAGATTAGGTTAACGTAACTAGGTCTCTGATTTTCCAAGTCTTCGTTGGTTCAGTTGGAGAAACAACTTGCAAAGCACCCGTACCACTTCTCTATCTACCCATACTCCATCAATCCCATCTACTCCATCCCCTAACGCAGATTCTTGCCTCACGTTTGCCACATTTGCTCACATAACCCTAATTTTTGTGCAACATTGCTTCACTCCTCCTTGAACAAATCCAGCCATCTTCATCTCTCCTCAGCTCCATCCACCAAGTCCTGGACCTCCTCACACCCTTATCCTACCTCCATACTCACTCCTTCACCTTTCTCTCTCCATCCACCCTCCAAAATGCCATTTCTGAACATCCTGTAGAAAATACAGAACATCCTGTAGAACCCCTGCAGACTTCCTGTAGAAGCTCACGAACGCGGTTTCTTGATAGCCAAACTTTGTGAAACTCTCTGGAAGGGTGCTAGGGACCCCTTAGGCCCTCTTTGAACCTTCCCAACTGTCTGCAAGCATTTCCTCTCGCCAATCCACCTCTGCACAGTCACAAACCAGTTAAAAGCACATGCATGATAATTCTGACAACTTATTCAAAAATACAAAAAGATGTTTTTTTTTTCAGATGTTACTGTCGAAGTAGCTTAAACACATGCATTTTACCTTCCTAGAAGTCAATGGCATCTCTTTCAGTAGCTTGCATCCTCTTTCTTGCATCAGTAGGGCTAGCTGGTAAAATTAGGGTTTGCTAGGGTTTGCGTTTCCTTTCAGCTTTCCAGTTTCTTTCTGCAAGTAGATTAGCCTTCTTTGAGTTATCTTTCATCCATCAATTAAAAGGATTCTTCTAAGAGCTCATAGAAGTTGGCTTAAGCTCCTAGTGGACTTGTGCCAGCTGACCAAGTGACAGTCGTGGCAAGAGCTAGTACTTGTGCATACAGCACCGTCGCTTCCAAGTTTGTTACGAACTACCAGGTTGATAAGAGTAAAGAAGGGAGTCCCAAGAGTTGCAGCATTATTGCTGCAATACTGGAGCCCACCAGATGTATTGGGACAACAAGAGGAGAATAAACCTTACACCATCTACGACATTAGTAAGAACTTGACCCTACAAAGGTAAATTATATGGCGACAAAAAAAAATAAAAAAATCTTATTGTTGTTCATGCTATCAATAAATTTACGCATTACATTGCTAGTTATCAAACTTTTGTGCATATTTACCACTCTGTTATCTGGTTTTTAATGAATAATCTAGTTACTAATGTCAGGGTTACTAGGTGGTTTTTGTTACTCCAAGAATTTGATATCACTATTGTAGATAAACCTGGGAAGGATAATGTTGTTGCAGATTTTCTCTCTAGATTGACTAATGTTACTGATGATCTTCCTGTTGAAGACTATTTCCCAGATGAGTATCTTTTTGCAGTATCCACTTATTCACCTTAGTATGCAAACATTTTGAATTACCTTGCTGCAGAAAAGCTTCCCCATCACATTTCTCACAGGGAAAAGAGGAAAATTGTCTAGCAAAGTGCCCAATATTTTTTGTTGGATGGTTACCTCTTCCACAACGATTTTGATCATTATATTAGAAGATGTGTGAGGGAGGGTGAGATTCATGATGTTCTCAAGTATTTTCATGATGATCCTTGTGGAGGACATTTTGTAGACAAGATAAAGAGTCATAAGGTGCTTTAGATGGGCCATTTTTGGCCTATTGTGTTCCGAGATGTAAGGAAATATGTGTAGGGGTGCGATAGTTATCAGAGGATAGGTCAACCTGTTAATTTTTGCAACTAGGGTCAAATTCTACCTTAGAAAACTCAGATGACCGAGATGAAGATTTCATTAAATTGCTCTTTTCAAGAGGACCAAAATTTACCTAAAGATCACCCTATTTGGACAAGCAGAAGTTGATTTTTAAATTATTTTATCCACTCATGTATATTGGAATAGGTCGGCCCTAAGCATATGTACAATTGGACAGGTCGGCCTCAGCATCAAGTGGACCCTCATGGAAGCCTATAAATAAATGAGAGTAGAATATGGCTTCATCATAACCATCCTCATTCGAAGAAGATATAAATGATCAAGTTTGGAAGGATGGTGTGGCCGAGGAATATGAATCGATTGTGAAAAATGATGTATGGGATGGTGTGCCAATACTGAATTGGAAGTCTGTCGTGACTTCAAAGTGGTTATTCAAGATCAAACATGGAATTGATGGTAGCATTGAGAAATAAAAAGCAAGGTTCGTAGCTCGAGGATTCTCTCAGAAAGAGGGAGAAGATTATGATGACATATTTTCTCTTGTGGCTCGATATACAACCATCCATTCGATAGTTTCCCTTGCTGCTAGTCAAGGATGGACTCTTCATCAGATGGACGTAAAGACTACATTCCTTCATGGCATGTTACAGGAAGAAGTATATGTTGAACAACCACAGGGATTTGAAGTGTAAGATTGAAGAATGCATGTTTACAAGTTGAAGAAGGCATTGTATGGTTTGAAGCAAGCTCCCCAAGCTTGGTATGCACGCATTGACAATTATTTAATGAAGTTGGGATTCACAATAAACAATGTCGATCCCAACCTCTACTTCAAGGTATTCCAAGGTATTCCATTGATTTTGGTTTTATATGTCGATGATCTATTCTTAACAGACAGTGAGCCTCTAATGATCGAGTGTAAGAGGGAGCTAGCCTCTGAATTCGAGATGAAGGACCTTTGTCTCATGCACTACTTTCTAGGTCTTGAGGTATGGCAAAGGCCTGGTGATATTTTCCTTTCACAAGGAAAATACGTTGTGAAGCTACTAGAAATATTTGGAATGACTGAATGAAAATCCATGGCTACACCAATGGAAATGAACTTCAAGAAGTTATGTGGAGAAGTTGTAAGACCCGATTTGGAAAATCCATCCGAGTATAGACAATTGATTGGGGCTCTAATGTTCCTAATGAAAACCCATCCATACATATGCTATGTAGTAAACACATTGATTCAATTCATGACCGAGCCCCTCCATGCACATTGGATCGCTGCCAAACACGTATTGAGATATTTGCATGGGTCGATCACACTTGGTCTGAGATATTTTGTCGGAGATGTTCGACTTCATGGATACACCGATGTTGATTGGGCAGGAAATGTTATCGATAGGAAGAGTACATCTGGATGTTGTTTTAGCCTTAGATCTGCCATGATATCTTGGATGAGAACGAAACAAAAGTCAATATCTTTAAGCACCATCGAAGCAGAATATATTGTCACTAGCATGGCTAGATATGAAGCAGTTTGGTTGAGGAAGCCATTTAGAGAGCTATTTGAGAAAGTCCTAGATACTACAGTGATATATTGCGAAAACAAGAGTGGGATCCGTTTGGTAGAGAATCCCATGTTTCATGACAGGTCCAAGCACATTAAGATTCAATATCACTTTATTTGAGACACGGTGCAAAGAGGAGATGTTAGGCTCCATCACATATCGACAGATGAGCAGAATGAAGATATTCTCAACAAGACATTATTGAAAGGAAAGTTCTTAGTCTTAAGAGAGCAGCTTGGACTGATGGATGTGGCCCCTCATAAGGGGCAGATCTAATCGAGGACACTGAGCCAAATCTTCCCACCCCGTTTGTGCTCCTAGGGCGAGGAATTGAGATAGAGGGCTCCTGGAGTTTAGGGATATCTGGATAGTAGGGTACTCCCCTATTTATTACCCATAGGGTTGGATATTTTTCTCCCATATCTTCATAGGGTCGGAGATGTTGCTCCCCTATCTGGTCTATGCAGAGTATACCCCAATTGGCATCATACCCTCAAGCAAGGCTTGTCAGGAATATTGCTCCCCGTTTGGCCAACGGGTTGACAATGTACTTGGGGTGTACAACCCAAGTCGATTATGATGTACGTTTTCTATCACATGTCTATTGAGGGTCACTGATGGGAAGATCGGTAGGCAATAGGACCAGGTTGATACTTTCTCCCCTTTTGAGATTCCAGGTTGAGAATGAGCTCCCCGATGAGATTTGAGACTCGAAGATGTGCTCCCCTGTATGATTAATTATCCTATTTCTCAGTATGGGTGGAAGTTATTGCTCCCCGATTCTTCTTCTTTTAGATACAAGAAAGTTTCAATAGATAAGTTTGAGTAGAGACAACCAAATCATGACGACAACATGACAGTGATGTGATGATCAACAGACAAATATTGGAAGGTGGAATTCTTCCTAGTTGAGAGGGAGTGTTAATTTTTGTATCTAGGGTAAAATTCCACCTTGGATAGCTCATATGATCGAGATGATGATTGCATTAAAATCCTCTTTTGATAGGACCAAAATTGGCCTAAATATCACCCTATTTGGACAAGCAGAAGTTGATCTTTGAATTATTTTATCCACTCATGTATATTGGAATAAGTCGACCCTAAGCATATGTACAATTGGACAGGTCAGCCTCAACATCAAGTGGACCCTCATGGAAGCCTATAAATAGAAGATACCTCAAGCTCATTTGGACACATTGATCAAGCCATCTTCTACTCTCTTCTATTGTCTTGGTTCGCACAGGTCTAACGGAGGAAGTTCGCTCAAGGGTCTGAAATTACAGGGGTGAAGCTTGCATGGATCTAGGGTTTTTATTTCTTGGTCGTACACACGTAACTGAGATTTTTTTCCCCGAACGCACACACACAGTGGCTAAGGGAGCATCCAGGAAGTTTCAAACGCTCGCACAAAATCCTGAAGGGAACGTCCAGGGTTTCTGAAGCAGATCGGGTAGTTTGGTCCCTAGACGCATGTGCATAGTGGCTAAGGAGCATCCAAGAAGTCTCAGACACTCACACAAAAGCTTGAAGGGAGCATCCAGGGTTTCTGAATTAAATCAGATGGTTTTGGTCCCTGGATGCACGCACAGAGTGGTTAAGGGTGCGTTTGGCAGTCACAATTGCATGCACAGTAGCTGGAAGGGAGCGACTGGGGGTTTGGAGCGATTATGAGTGTTTTTCCCCATATGCACGCATACAGTCTTCCTAGGAGTGTCCAGGTTAGACACAAATGCCTACACACAGTGGCTAAGGGAGCACAGGAAGTTTTAGTCGCACACAGTCTATCTTACTGGAAGTGTCCAGGGTTTTGATCTAGGGTTTGACCTTTGCCTTCGGTTGGCTTCAGTGGTCTAATCAATAAAGGGGTTCTCTCTGTCGTTCTGTAGTTCTACAGTCTACATCGATTCTATAAATATCTGTTTCTAGTTGTGTATTGGGCTCATTGTACTCTCTGCTGAAAACTTTTTATGTTGATCTAATAAAGAAGAAGATTTGAAAGGGTTTTCCCCCTTGTGGGATTTTTCCCTGGTCTTGGACTAATCTGGTGTCTCTTATGGTTGTGTTGTTGTCTTCTTTATCATTGCATATATTGTTCTATATTCAGTTACAGTTTATGATTGGATACATTGCTAATAATTGAATGCATTTTTAAATGAAGACATGAATTGGGCTAAAGTAATTGATACAACATAGGACAATCTAAAAAACTAACACAACCTACTCAATCAAATGAAATTTCTTTACAACCTTAGTTGGTAATGGAACCATTTAAGAGATAGACTTTATATTTTGTGGGACTGATTAATCCCCCATCTCAATAGAAGACCTATATTTTGGTATACACAGACTACGTCACTAAGTGGGTGGAGGTAAAAGAACTCACTAGGGCAATTGAATGTCTTGTTTCAGACCTTTTTTTTGAAGAAATATTTACTCGGTATGGAGTTCCAAAGGAGATAGTTACAAATGAAGGTGTGTGGTTTACTTCTCTACTAATGCATGACCTTGTCATAAAGTATAGGATTCATCATTGAGTCACTTCACCTTACCATCCATAGGAAAATGGGAAAGTGGAAAGTACCAATAAGGTGCTTGAAGCTATTCTCACGAAGACTATGGTAGGCCACTGAAGAGACTGGGTTGAGAGAGTTCTAAAAGTGTTATGGGCTTATAGAACTATTTGGAGTAACACTACTAGATTCTCTCCCTGTGAATTGCTATTTGGTAAGAGTCCTATCTTTCTCATTGAATTTGAGATTAAGACACTATAAAGTACCTTGGAGGTGAATTTAGACTTGATTGCAGCTCAAAAACATCAATTGGAACAACTGAATGAATTAGATGAGAAGTGCTTGGTTGTTGTGCAATGAACATATATCATCCAACAACAACATTCCAAGTGGCATGATAAATTTATTAAGAAGAAGGTGTTTTAGAAGGGTAATTGGGCTTTGTTATATGACTCCAGAATTAAGGATTTCAAAGGGAAATTGTGCACTAGGTGGATAGGTCCTTACAAGGTAGATACAATCTTTGCAGTTGGACAACGAAATTGATAACCATTGATGGGTCCCATATATATTTTCTTGCTAATGGATACCCTATGGGTTGTGTCACAGACCTACTTCTAAGGATTCATTTGTCAACATTATCTCAGATGCATAATCAGACCTTGAAGTTGTTGGGGTAAGGGCAATGTTTCTTGTGCTTCTAGCCACTTAGTGTTTTTCACTATTTAAAAAAGAAAAGAAAAAAATCATTTAAAAAAATTGTCTAATGGTGAAAACCCCTCTAGGGCACCATTGGATGAATGTGGTCGCTAAAAACCAACTTGTTAGTGGTCATCACATCATTTTTATCCTTCTGTAACAACATTCTGATATCTCTTATTTTATGTCTGTAATTGGTTTACTATTTAATATTCTTTCTATTATAGACAATATTTATCAATCATCACAAGTTGTTACACCTATCACAGGCTTGCATGCAACATCTTTAGTTGATACAATTCTCCAAGATTTTTGCTAATATAGTTGTGCACATTTGCAAGCCACTACTACAACTTCATACATTTTTGCTAATACAAATCAATGACCTTTTCATGTGTTCATAATTACAAGCTCACATATGTGTTCTTGCATTCTCATGGTTGAAAAGTATAATTTTATGCTTATACACCTGATTCTGCTAACACATAGCTTTTTCTCTCACCGCATCATTTTAATGGAAGACTTCACTAATAAAAATATGCCACGAATGAAACATGGCACAACGTTGATCAAGTCATTACACTTGTACAGTGTCCATGTCAACATAATGGTACATCGACAACATGTATACTTTTTTTCATTTACTAGCATTTCCGACTTTAAGGATGACATGACCCCCTGTCACACACACCAAGGATGGTTGTTATCATTAATTTGGGGAGGAGGTGGATTGTATCTATTGTATGATACATAATAAAAATATCATAATTTAGTAATTATCTATTATACCCTGCATTAATAATAACAAGTCGTTGTTACTCCTACAATTACTCTTAAAACCCAATGTGATTACTTGTTAACGGTGTTGGATACCGCAAATATGTAAGGTGATCTCCCCAATAAAAATTCCCAGTTAGACTTCACACCATTTGGTGTGGGAGCCCTTTCAAAAATAAGGCCCGACTACCATATGTTCTTAGATATTTTCCTTGGCTATGATGGTCAGCACAAGAGAGTAATGTACATGTACTTTCGAATGAACAAGTGAGTATGCCTTGTGGAATTTTTAGTTGCAGAATGTATCAAGGTTCTTCTATTGAAGGGGAGATAAAAGTGAGCCTTTAAAAGAAGAGTAATAGTACTAATATAGTAAAGACACATGAGCATATACATATGAATGAATCATTGATCAACTAGCGAAATAGTTCACATAGAAGCAATGATTGTTAAAACACATACAACACACCTTCAACAATATAAGTACCAAAGCCACCGAAATAGTTTAATTTCCTTAGTACAGATGAAAACAACATACATCGCAAACATTCAAAGAATAGTCTTACAATATTTACGACATATGCATGAAAGTGTGTTGGCTCAACGAGCTTCGAGTATTAAGCAAAAGTTCCAAGATACATTAGTACAGTGAACACCACTAGCTCCAATAGTGGAGCATTAGAGCAACCACTTGCTCCTCCAAAAGAACTATCTTCCTCTCTAATGCCTGGTAGGAGGAGCCAAGGTGAAAAGTACTTTGCATGAGCTATGAGGGTGTATATATAACAAATGGGGTGACTCTTCACCTCCCTTGTGACTCTTGGACTACCCTCATGACTGTTTGACTTCCATATGACCTTTTGACTCCTTTATGACTTTTCACATTATATGGATGACTCTTAGACTCCACTTTACATTACATTTCTCATATATTGAAAATTACATAATCATATCAACAAATGATGTGGCAAATGATGACTCATGTATCCTCTTGACATGACACCTTGACAAGACATGACATGGCATTGCTAACATGGATTATATGATGATACAACAATGTCAAGTCATTCTTTATGCTGCTATCTTCATGTCTTCTTAAAATATGGTACATGTTCTTCTTCTTCCTCCTCCATAAGGCTTGAAGGTACGGAGTCTTCACTATAACCTTGATCTCCAGCTGTTGTCACAATCTGGTGTCCCTTCTTCTTCTTGTTTAATGATTAGCTTTGTCTTTGCAGCGACAAAGGTATCTTCTGACATGGTCTCCTTCTTCATATCCTTCATCATCATACTTTCATAGCAAGATATAATACCTGCAACTGAAATTCACTCATGACAAGATGACATTAGTCTGAAAATTCCTAGTCTATCATGCTTCATGAAAATCACTGAATAAGCTAGAACTACGTGCTGGACTGAGAGACTGGCTCAATGATTGCGCAATTGTTCAGCTCAAGAGGTTAGGGACTAGGACTAAAGCTAGAAATTGCACAATGTGTAGTTTAGGAAGGCCAAGACAGAGTGATTACACAATTGAGGGGCTCAAAGAGGCAATCTTGATGCTTGAGGTTGGCTTGAGGTTTCCCACTCCGTAGTTCTGGAGGGAAAGAGGCCTAGGGCATGTGCAGTTACACAAATCAAGGAGTCAAGTTGGAAGCTTGAGGCTTGAGACTATGCAGTGCGTAGAAGCAACTGGTTGGAAGCCAATGCTACGCAATTCTGGAGCTCAAGGGGATAGGTTTGAGCATGAGACTACACAATGTGTAGAAACAATTGACTGGAAGGCAAGGCTTCACAGTTTTGGAGCTCAAGGGATCAGGGTTGAGCACTATGACTATGCAGTGTGAAATTATGGGAGGTGGGAACTACATCTTGCACAGTTCTAAGAGGCAAGGGCTAAGGTTGAGGGTTAATATTGTGAAATACGCATTTCTAGAGGGATGAGTGAAGTCAAGTTGCTTAAGCAAGAGCTTTTCAGAAGTTGGCTAAGTGTGGGATCAGTGAGATCAAAGTGAACAAGGAAAAAACCTGAACATGATCACACGCTCATAACAATCGATGACACAACATTTATCACTCAATAGATAAGAACAACATGATTCCCTCAATGCGACAACAATACAACAACTTTTTCCAAGTGCGACATTAAAGGTACACTTTGCGATGACAATGATGACACTTGTGCGACAGTGCATAAAACTTTGGGAATGAGTCTAATACATGTCTATATGATAAATAAGACTCATTAACACCAAATTTACCCCTTGAAACAAACCATAACTTTTCTTATGTGATGTGTGACAGTTTCCATGCCCAAAAGATGACACTTGCAACAATAAGAGGAAAGTGAAAATCACACTTGCAAAATGCTAACGAAATTGAAAGAAACACATGCCATAACAAAGATAGCATGAAAAAACACTCATTAAAGTGAAAACAAGCAAAATTGACAGTTGTAAACATGAAAGTGATACTTGCAAAAGCAAAGATGCGCAAAAGTGACAATTAGAAAAACTCACTAAAATAGAAGAATAATCACTACCAAAAGTGAGAGACTGTCAATGAAAGTGCGCAATAACTGTCAAAATAGGTTGAAAATTGCACAAGAACTATCTTGACGGACTTGTGTTATGCCTGTTCAAGCTTGCATAAAAGGGTGTGCTCATGAACTTTTTGCAGATGAGCATGTTTGATCAGATGACTTCGACACTTACAAACTGAGAAGAAGACTAGAATACATAACAAAGCATCGATCGACCATAAAGTGACTATGGAATGGATGGTTACAAAATCCACATTAGGATCCAAAATTCAAGTGTAGACCAAATTTTGGAGGGTTTTTGTTGCAACGACAACACTTGGCGACACACTGGTAGAACTCCAACTTCTCTTCCTTGTTCTAGTTTCACAAGAAGTATTGATTCCTTGTGTAGATTACCTTGACTTCCCCACTTAAACTGGTTATATACATAGTCCCCTTCATCTCTTTCTTAGTTGAACACATTCATAAGGCCAACCATATCACAATGTTTCAATTCAGGAGAAGGGTAATGTAATTCACGAGCTTAAGATATTCAAAGTATGAGTTTTCATCTTTGGTTTTAGTCCACTACCAACGGGCCTACACAATACCTTGACATAGTCACTTCAGGAACACAAGAATTGATTTGCTACCAGCAAGCCTGGATAGTACCCCAACAAAGTTACTTGCTTCACCTCCCTGTGCAGGAATCCTTTCTCTTCTTTCACCCTTTATTTATTTTATTTTATAGGACTGTGCTTCGACACTTATTTATTTCATGGGGTGGAAGAGGGATCCCGACTTATTGAGAGAAGAAGAGGTTGTTCCTTCAGAGAAGCATATATAAAACCTCTTATATGAGTTTTTCCTTCTCTTATTGTTTGGATTAGAGTGTAAAACATTGAAACATAAAGAACCGAGCATAGAAACGAGGTTCCTAGAATAGATACAGGTGTCATGGTTTCACACAAAACTCTCTTTACACGAGGATCATATTTTCCATTAAAACATCATCAACCAAAAGATATAAAAATAAGATAGAGAAGAGGATAACAGATAAGCCAAGCATCGTTCATTGTCACAATTTCCCTTTTCAAATTTCACCACATTGTCTTTCGAGCCAAAGGGAACATCCTTCATGCAAAGTCTTATTAAAAAAATAGAAAAGAAGAGATAAGACACAACAAGAAAACAAAATCAAAAGGACAAAGCAAATGGAGGCTAAACCAAAAATAGGATGCAAGACAAAAGTAAGAAAACATAAGAAAGACTACAAAGAGCGAGTGCAAGATGAGTGTGCAAGGGAGACTAGTATGCAACTAGACCTACTCCTAACCTAACCAACTAGAAGGTCAGGGTCAAGTGTAATGAAATTTCCAATGTAGCCATCGTAACTACTCTCAACCTGCATACACAAAGATATGAGCAATTAAAATATATATAAAACAATGTGCAATAGAAAAGATAAGAGCTTGAATAACTTGCACAATAAATTGAAGGTCTTGCATGTCAACAGAAATATATGTCATAGCCACTACTTCTAACCAACTTGCAATCTTACCTTTTTGATGAAAACCATAATCAAACAAACCTCAAAAGCTTCTTGTGAATGCATCTTCATTTGTATTTTCCTCCTTAGCTAACATCCAAAAAGATTGGAACTTATTGTTATTAGCAAAAGGGCTTGCTAAGTATGATGCTTCCAATTGATCATAGATTAGATCATGAAACTCAAAACAATCCTCTTGAAAACCCTGAAATCTTTTAAAAGATGAATTTTCAATTAAAATCATGGGATCAGGATGAGAATCTTGTAAGGAAAAATAAATCTAATCATATTCAGAAGGCTTTTCAAGATAGTGAGGGCTTGACATAACCATCAGTGAAGGCTGAAGTGCCTCAATTGCTTGACAAGTATCAAAATAGTGAGATAAACCATAAATATTAATTAATGTAAAACAATTGTCATCAGATATGTTGGTGGGAAAATGATAAGTTGAATGACAGTTACTAAAGCAATCATGATGATCAGATGGACTGATTATGGCATTATATTCTCAGTTAGTAGGCAACATAGACATATTAGTTTGAACAGCTCCGCAAATGATTTGAATGATAGAACCATCTCCCTTGCACGATAAATATGACAAACCATTTCCTTGTACCTAGTTACATATTGCACTAGAATCATAATTGTCGAAAGAAGTTAAAAGGAATGCCAGTATAG
Organism: Pinus tabuliformis; assembly: GCA_031772625.1. Lineage (NCBI taxonomy): Eukaryota > Viridiplantae > Streptophyta > Pinopsida > Pinales > Pinaceae > Pinus > Pinus tabuliformis. The sequence goes on along the minus strand of CM062817.1, from coordinate 221,807,611 downwards.
AAAACACATGAAACCAGTCAAGATACATAGAATGAAGAAGAATTTGATTCACCAAATAACTCATGCATTCACTAACATTCAAGAGGATTTCTAGTGTGATGAAGAAAAAGATTAGATGTATAACATTCACAAGAAAAAACAGGAGCTGACTATTTTGAAATGTATCTGATAGGTATGATTCCTTCAGCCAAAGATAATCTTTGAAATGATCAACTTCACAGTTCCATGCTTCCATGAGAGATACACACTCCAAACCCGAGTTGAGTACAAGAGCCTCACATGGAGATGAATCAACTCAAATAGAATCTTAAATATGGTTAGAAAGTGAGTCTTGAAAGCTAGAAAGACTAAATCCAATATATCATATTTCTTTCAAGAAGTAATTTACATCTAGTGAAACCATGCAAAGAAAATAATTTTGCAAGAAAAACAAGATCTGACTTAGTTCGAGGATCTTACCAAGGTTGCGAGATCCTGACATAACCATCAATGAAATTTGAAGTGCCTCGACTTTCTGACAAGTCCTAGAACTTTCAAGGATTGTAAAATCACATTTTGAAGATTGAATCAGATCATGCATGGTGTGCAGATAGTTGCTACCAGTAATTTCAATATGACCACTACTAACTGGATGGCATCCATCTCTATTATTGTTTGGTCAAATTTTACAACTTCAACAACCAAATTACTTAAGTCTAAATATTCTTCTAAATGCACATGTAAGGATGAATATACTAGACAAATTTCATGAGTAACCTGGACAGAAGAATTTTCTTCATGCAAAACTAAAAATGACAAGGAGTAGAGTGGATACTCAATGATTTGATTGTTTCCTTTTTCATCATGGATAACCTCACTACCTTGTGTCAATTGAGAATTTAACTCATCAGATGAAGAAATTGAAGAGCATGGAGTATATTCATCGCAAGTAGATGCATCACAAACAATAGAGCACAAGGGATAGTGAGATGAAGAGGAAGTTTCCATAAGAACATCTTCTTTGACCAGATCAGATTCCAGATCTAATTCTTTCAAATCAAAATCTTCTCAAGAAACCAAAAGATCAGTTGGTGCACTTGGGCATTCATCATCGCATACATCAACGGATTCATCAATATTAGAATGATGGTTTCCCAAGACTATAGATTGATTAAGCAAATTAACTTCATTTGATTGACTACTAAGATTAGTAGATTGAAAATCATCCAAGAATGAAGGAACAACATCTTGACATAGAGGTTTTTGAAAGAGCGGAGAGATATCAAGATTATCTTCAATTTCTTGCTCATATACCTGTGTAATGTGTTTTCCTTGTACTTTATCGTAATTTGAACCAACAACTTGAAACTCAAGAGAGTGTGAAGAACTAGTTGGTGGAGCAAATTTATCAAGTGGATCATAGTACAAAGAGTCATGGCATGTAGATGATGGAGGAGGACAAATGTCCCTTGAAGAAGTAATAATTTTAATGGAACTAGATTCAAGATTGAGGTTAAGGATGCTAGTATCATCTTGAGGAGTGGAAGGATTAGCCTTCACCCTGGACTCCATGAACCATTCCAAGGTTTCCTCCATCAGATTTTGAATAATGAGAAACAGACGAAGGTTGAACAGACAAATCAACCATTTGATTTTCATATTTCCCAACTTTGACATCATCACAAAGAGGCACCCACATCATAACTAGAAAAGGAGGAGGAAAATGAACAAAAGGGATAGTAGGTTCCTCCTTTGAAATTAGAGGTGTCTCATGATCTAAAAAAGTTGGGGAAGTAGAAATATCGTGGGTTTAAGATTCACCATTAAAAGGGATATGAACCAAACAATCAAACTTTCATTTATAGAAATCCCAATCCATATATTCTTCAGGAAATTTATAACATAGGTGAAGGAATCGATTAGAGAAATCCTCAATTGATTCATTAGGCTTCATTCTTAGTTGATTAATTCTTTTAAGGACATCCTGGTAATCATACCTATCAAATGCTAAATGAAGCTCCTTGATGAGGTGTTCAAAAGAATGAATGGAAGTGGGTGGTAGGGTATGACACCATTGGTTAACTCGACCTTCAAGTGTGAGGCAAAAAATAATACAAGCCACATCTTCACAGTCAATTTCATAGTGTTCACAAAACTTAAGAAAAAGAGATGCATGCTCGATAATGGATGTATCACCCTCACTATCAAACTTAAATTGAGACAAGTCATCAAGTTGTTCTGCGGAGATGAAAAGTTTACCAGGGGATAGGTTAGAGAAACATTTTGGGATTATGATTTGGGGATGAGCCATTTAAGATAAGAGATTCAAAACAGACTCAACATGCACAACTTGTTATTTGGCCCTCTTTCTAGCACCAAAATGTTGACAGTATTGGATACCACCAACATGCAAGGAGGTCTCCTCGATGAAAATTCCCAATTATACTTCGCACTGTTTGGTGTTGAAGCCCTTTTGGAAATAAGGCCCGACTGCCATATGTTCTTAGAGATTTGCCTTAGCTACGATGATCAACACAAGGGAGTAATGTACATGTACTTTTGAATGAACGAGTATGGATTGTGTAATGTTTAGTTGCAGAATGTATCAAGGTTTTTCTACCGAAGGGGAGATAAAAATGAGCCTTTAAAAGAAGAGTAATAGCAATAATCTAGTAGAGACAATTGAGCATATACATATGGGTGAATCATTGATCAACTATCGAAATAGTTCACACAGAAGCAACAATTGCTAAAAGACATACAACACACCTTCAACAAGATGAGTACCAAAGCAACTGAAATAGTTCATTTTCCTTAGTATAGTTGAAAACAACATACATCGTAAACATTAAAAGAATAGTCTTACAATATTTACGACATACGCATGAAAGTGTGTTGGCTCAACTAGCTTCGAGTATTAAGCAAAATTTCCAAGATATATCAGTACAGTGAACACCACTAGATCCAATAGTGGAGCATTAAAGCAACCACTTGCTCCTCCAAAAGAACTATCTTCCTCTCTAATGCCTGGTAGGAGGAGCCAAGGTGAAAATTCTTTTGCATGAGGTATGAGGGTTTATATATAAAAAATGGGGTGACTCTTCACCTCCCTTGTGACTTGGACTATCCTCTTGACCATTGAACTTCCATATGACCTTTTGACTCCTTTATGACTTTTCACATTATATGAATGACCCTTGCACTTCCACTTTACATTACATTTCTCATATATTGAAAATTACATATTCATATCCACAAAATATGTGGCAAATGATGACTCCTATATCCTCTTGACATGACATCTTGACAATACATGACATGGAATTGTTGACATGGATTGTATTATGATATGGCAATGTCAAGCCATTCTTTCTACTACTATCTTCATGTCTTCTTAAAAAATGGTACATGTTCTTCTTCTTCCTCCTCCATAAGGCTTGAAGGTAGGGAGTCTTCACTACGATCTTGATCTCCACTTGTTGTTACAATCTGGAATCCCTTCCTCTTCTTGTTTAATGATTAGTTTTGTCTTTTCAGCTACAAAGGTGTCTTCTGACAGGGTCTCCTTCTTCATCTCCTTCATCATCATCCTGTCATAGTGAGATATAATACCTGCAACTGAAATCCACTCATGACAAGACGACATTAGTCTGAAAACTCCTAGCCTATCATGCTTCATGAAAATCATTAACTGAGCTGGAAATAGGTGCTGAATTGAGATACTGGCTCAAGGATTATGCAGTTGCACAACTCAAGAGGTCAATAGCCATGATTGAAGCTAGAGACTGCACAATGCGTAGTTCAGGAAGGATAGGATAGAGTGACTGCGCAATTAAGGGGCTCAAGGAGGCAGGCTTGAGGCTTGAGGTTTCCCACTGCATAGATCTGGAGGGAAAGAGGCCTAGGGATTTCACAGTTGTGCAGCTCAAGGAGTTAGGCTAGAAGCTTGAGGTTTGAGACTACATAGTGCACAAAAGCATCTGAATGGAAGGCAAGTTTGCATAGTTCTGGAGATCAAGGGGCCAGGGTTGAGCACTGAGATTGTGTAGTGAGTAGTTATGGGAGGCAGGAACTATGCATTGCAAAATTATAAGAGGAAAGGTTGAGTTTGAGGGTTAAGGCTACGTAGTGCATAGTTCCAAAGCGCTGAGTGAAGTCGAGTTGCTCAGGGAGGAGCTTTTCATAAATTGGTTAAGTGTGGGATCATTGAGGTCAAAGTGAACAAGGACAAAACCTACACATGATCACACACTCATAACAATCGACAACACAATATTGATCACTCAACAGACAAGAACAACATGATTCCCTTAATGTGACAATAATACAACAACTTCCTGCAAGTGCGACACTAAAGGTACACTTTGCAACAATAGTGACGACACTTGTGCAACAATGCATAAAACTTTGGGAATGAGTCTAATACATGTATATAATATAAATAAGACTCATTAACACCGAAGTTACCCCATGAAAAGAACCATAACTCCGCTTATGCAATGCACGACACTTTACATGCCCAAAAGATGACACTTGCGGCAGTAAGAGGAAAGTGCAAATGACACTTGCAAAGTGCAAATGACATTGAAAGAGACACATGCCAAATGAAGATAGCATGAAAATGACACTTATTAAAGTGAAAAAAAATCAAAATCAACACTTGTAAACATGTAAGAAATACTTGCGAAATCGAAGGTGCGCAAAAGTGACAATTGGAAAAACTCACCAAAATAGAAGAACAATCGCAACCAAAAGTGAGAGGTTGTCAATGAAAGTGCACACGGACTATCGACATAGATTAAACATTGCACAAGAACTGTCTTGATGGACTTGTGCTATGCATTTTCAAGATTTCATAAAAGGGTGCACTCATGAACTTGTTGCGGACTAACCATGTGTGAGCAGGGGACTTTGACACTTACAAACTGAGAAAAAGACTAGAATACTTAACAATGCATCGATCAACCATAAATTGACTATGGAATGAATGATCAAAACATCTGCAGTAAGCTCCAAAATTCAAGTGTAGATCAAATTTTTGAGGGTGCTTGTCGCAACAACAACACTACACAACATCATTCCCAATACTTGTTAATTATGGCATAAAGTTAAAAATTGTCGAAAGGGTAAACCATGTCAATTCTAACAAATTGATATTCTCTACTTTGGCGAATGTTTGCATGAACCAAGTGTTAAACCTGTAATATTTTTTGAGCAACAGTCCACCATGAACCCAATTCTATTGATGCCCTATTACACCATCCAGAAGCCTTAAGAGATATTTCAAAATGTGGCTTGGTTAGCCTATTTTTAGAAGTTGCATGGATTTAATGAATAAATTGCTTTGGAATTTTCACATGCTTTGAATGAGTAGGGCTCAACGGTTAGAGGAGTTAGGATTGATGTTCCAAATGAAGTAGTTGCTAGGGTGATGGGTTTGCCTCAGATGGGAAGGCACTAGTTTTGTAATAAAATAACAGTCCAAATAGCTAAAGCTACATTCTTACAGTAAGTTGAGGAGGTAAGGCATAAGGGAAGAGGGATTCATAAAACATCCCTTCCTCATCCTTGGGATAATGTAGTCTATTTTATTCATAAAATTATAGCATGTGAGGGGGATTTTGGGATTGTGTTTCACTACCGCTTTTAGTTGTTAGCACATTTACGCAATGGACAGTTAATCAATATACCCTATTGTATTTTAAAATCATTACAACATATGAAAAAAATTGTATGTATGGTGAATCATCCTAAAACATGCATAACTAACCATGGGTTGATCAAATAGATCATAATTTACTCGTTGAAACAACAAGAAAGAACGTGAACTAGATTGTTAGTAGAATCACATGTACCAACTCCTGAGGAAAAGAGTGAAGTTGAAGAACAAGAGGAAAGTGTTGAAACAACCAAAAGTAATGGGAGTTAAACCTCCTAGGCCTTGTCGGAGGGGTCTTCAAATTAGTCATTCTATGAAGAGGGCTCGTACTGAAGGATCGTTGGATATATCTAGTGGATAGTCTGAAATTTCTGGGTATGGATGCCTTATTGAACAAGAGGCACTTGGAATAGAGGTACCCGAGAAAGAGACACCTAAGGAAGCACCTAAGAAATAAATGCCTCTACAAACAAGAGTAAGGAAGAGGTCATTTAAGAAGACATTGGGGGATAAAAACCCTAAGAAGAGAGTGTGAGTAATTGTTACACCATCAGCTGCCTCAATGCCTACAGTTCATGCTACTATAGCAGAACCAAGGGAAAAAAAGGAACTGGAGGAACAAATTGGTGAAGGAAAGAAAGAAGAACCCATGCTAGGACAAGAAAACATTCCTTCATCGGGTAAGTCTGAAACTAATCCTCTCACTTAGCAAATAGATGAATTAAAAGAGGAAAATGAAAACTTGAATACACAACTTGTCATGCTCAAAGAACAATTTAAATTTAAGAAACAAACAGGGTTGGAAACCTTAATAGAGGTGGCATAAATAGTGTCACTTGTTGACACAACCAAAAAACTATGAATGGGTTGTAGAAAAATAATTAAGGAGGCAAGTTGTGAGTATCCAACCACTATTTCTGTTGGAATTCAAGTGGAAGAACATGATGTGGAGTTCCATATCGTTATTCCAGAAGACCTTGTTGATGATGCTTCTATTACACAAGAACTATCAGCTGAAGCAGAGCGAGATGGAGAAAATCAGTTTGTTGTTCCACAAGAAGTTGTTAACAATGTTGTTACTCCATAAGAACCAATAGTTGAAATAAAGTAGATTGAAATAAATCAAATTGTTGCCCCATAAGAACCTATCAACAATGTTTCTTCTCCACTAGAACTAGCAGTTGAGGTAGCACAATAGAAGGAGAATGGAAATGAAGAAATATTGTAGAGAGCTATTTAGACTACTATCGTAACATAAGCTAATACAACTCAATCATAATATGAAGAGCTGTTGAAATCAATATTTTTTCTTGTGGAGCTAGACAAATGGAAGAGGTTGGCAATCTCATTGAAAAGTGAAGTTATCTATTTGAGTAAACAAAAGGAGATTACTAACAATCTTAAGAGGACTTGGGCTGAAAATTTGTTGGTTTAGGACTTGGTAAAGATTAAAGAAGAAAGGAAGCAAGCAATATTGTGAGTAGGAGAATTGCAGGAAGAAGTAAAGTTATTACAACAAGAGAAGGAGATGATGTATGAGCTTGCAGAGAATGCGTTGATTTGCAGAATTCCTTGTCCTCTTCCAGTTAACAACAATTAAAGAGCAATGACCATATGTAGTTAGGGAAGTTCAAGCCTTCCTAGAAACTTTCCAAAAGGCCAAATTTTCATAGCAACATCTATTGTGTGAGTTGTATCTACATGATTGTGCTTATTTTGGAGCAAGGAATTTTAATATTACACCCTATGTTGGAGATGTTCAACTAAGGGCCTTCATGTCATTTATGCCGAACCAAGTCAACTAGAAGGTCACTTGTGATACTGTAACAACAAATGAGGGAGTTATGAAACTACTTATCCAAAATTATCCAGGGCCCACTCAAGCAATTTTTATGGCATATAATAAGATGTGGCAATACCCAACCACTAAAAATATGTTGATGGAATTCAAGAACAAGGTCTTGGAGCATTGTTCCAAGAGTATCATGGTGCCGAGATAAAATGCATTGGAAGGAAGTAGGCTTAGATGGGAAGCCTGCAGGGAGGAATTGAGGAATGAGGACCCCTACTGCTTTCAAAATTTTGTACATGCACTTTCTAGGGTACCTCAATATGTAGAGTGTATCAAGAAAAGTGGGCCTAGTTGGTATGGACTCAGGTTCATATTTCCACTTATTTAGCTCCCTGTTTACAAGTATCAACACCCATACCAGATAGATGATGGATTGTGGGAAGTGGAATTGTTTGTCTCCAGAGGATACAGAGCACCAGTTGAAGAAACAACAACGGAACTTGACTTTCCAAAGTTCTGTCACAATATATCATAAACTAGTTATAATGGTTTGCATGAGGACATGCAAATGTTTAAGTTGGGGGGAGATGTTGGGACATAGAATTGACATCTTTTTACACCTATTTTCCCTACCTTTTCTTACCATTTTGACTCTCAAAGTTGTGCCTAATCACTCTGACAACCATCATTGACTAAATTATGTTTGATTTTTGTATATAATCCTTATTATCTAGTTTTTCTTGTAATTTGACATAAAATCTAACTGCTTTAGGCTATTTTATTAATGAATTAGTGAAGGGTTGTTTCAAGTTGTGTGGCTTGTTGATATGATGTTATAGGACAATATCCCCCCCCAACTTTTCCCCACTAAGGATGGAACAAAGACTCTGTTGATGCTATTGGTACACAATGAGCTTATTTTGGATACTCTATTCTCCTATGCTTACCAACAAAGATTGATTTGGACAGAAACCTAGTCAAAGCCAACTTGACCATTGAAAGGAGACATTCATGGACATTGCAGATGAATTATTTGAAACAATTAGGATTCCCAATTGATAAATCATTGTAATTTAGAATTGAGAGATTCTGATGATGATCTTGTTTTTCAAAAATAGGAATGTATTCAAAGATTATAAAAGAATGTATCGTTTTCCCACGAGGCATGCATAGATAAAGATCGGAGGAGGTAGTACAAACATTGTAATCATGTGTTTAAAATTTTCATTAATGCAAATATCTACTATTTGTGGCTCCATATCTTTCTCCTGATTTGCTTGTGTGCTGTGTAAAATCACCAGCCCCTGCTAAGAAGGAAGGGTCCTCATTCTTAGTAGGGATCACTGGTTAGAGAGGTATTGTAGTTATGTATTTATTTTCTCTTAGTTGTGATTCATGTGTGATTTACTATTATTGTTATAGATCTTTTTCATGCATTGAGTTGTTGCAAAATTATAACCTCTATCATTATGTAACATCATAGGTATTGGACCAGTCCCTTCATTAGTGTGATAGTTACTTTATTATTGTTACATTTCTTTAGTTTGTTTATTTCATTGAATGTGTGTTTCAACTATGGTTGAGTGTTTAATGGTTTCTCGGTGTGTTGTTTCTTTTGAATAACAGTGATTTTGTGACAAAGTGTGATTTTTCCTGCAACACGTGTCTTTTCTTTCTGAAAGTGTGAGCAATGGTTTGGAGTGTGACAACAAATGAGCTTTGGTTGCTGAGAGTGACATTACAAAAGTTGGTTTTGAGATTTCATTAGAGCTAGTTGCCATCTATTCCTACATATACTTTGTATTATAGCCTTGAAGCAAAAAGCCTACCCAAATTGACAATTTATGTGTGACTAGGATTGGTTGTTCTTAATTAAAAAACAATTGACTTGCCCAACAACTTGGAAATCATACAATTTGTAACCTTTCTGACTACACCTCTTCATTTGCAACATTGATATTTTCCTAATAGTCACAAGTTTTCTTATCTCTTGCAGCACAACTCTTCCCCCTTTATCGTTGATGTTAGCGCTTGAAATTTCACCTCAGGCTGAGAAAGGTAAACCTCAAGGCAACATCAAACCATTTAGCCTCGTAGCTAGCCCTACGGGGCAGGAGAAGGCTCTCTCCGATCTATCTCGATAAAATCTTCAATAGATGAGATGACTAATAAGGTAACACTGATATTAGGCTAGTAAACTGATCAAAGAGTTTGATTTGGGGTTTTTTTTTTGAGTTTTTGGTGGAAAATTGAGGAGAGGGCAATTTTGGGTGCGGGGATTGGACACAGTTTCTGCAGGGGGTTCCTTGGGGCGAGGTAGGAGACAGCGTTGATGCCTTTAACTGAGGTGGATGGTCAGGAATGAAAGATGAAGAGCTAAAGAAAGCAAACAATAACTTTGAATTCTCTTTAGACAAAAGAAAACATTAAAATTAAACAAACTTAAAAGCAGAGCATGGCAGGCATGAATTCTTACTTTAACACTTCATTTGTTTAATGTGCAGAAGTAAAAGAAAGGAAATGAATCACATAACAAGCTTACAAGTACATTGAGAAACACACCATCAACACATGAGTCCACAAGAATCCCAAAGAGGACTGCAAAAGCCTGGTCTTCCTTAGCCAAAAATTGCAGAGATACAGTGAATAATACAATGATAGCTTCTCCCTCAAGAGTCCAACCATGAAAATGAGCAAGAAAGTACATAATATAGATGATCTAACCTCTTTCCCTGCCTCCATGGGTCGAGCTCACTATCCTAGGAGTTGTTTCAACCACTTCTAAACTAAGCACTACAAACTAGGCAGTCAAAACAACTTGCCTCTATAAGCTAGGAAACCAATTCATTCATTTAATATTTACCCTTTTCATGAATGAATGTTCTAGAAGTGTTACATAAGAGTAAAAGTGTCTAAAAAGTACAATAATTACATCAAATTACATCAAAGAGGATCACATTTCATCCCAAAAAGTCAAACTGGGTCAAACTGTGCTTTTCCGAGCTGTACAGTGCATTTCTGGACAAAACTGCCTAACAGGTCGCGCGCCCCTGCCTGACGGGTCGCGCTACTTTGGAGCCATGTTTGGGGCACTTGCAGGTGGCCAAATTGAGCAAAAGTGGGCTTGTTGGAAAGGTCTGTGAGTCTACTTTCCAACCCAACTGGAATTTCTGAATTTGGAGTTCATTTTCCCTGTCAAAACTCAAATCTCCCAAGGCTGCTTTCTACAATTCAAAAAAGTGGCAAAAAGTCAATTTTTACTAGTTTTTTGACTTTCTGGAGGCCCAAAACTTCACCAAATCTCAAGTCCATCCATGAGCATATGTAACTTTGCATGACAAATCTGGAAATGCTGAGTTTTGGTCAAAAGGAGTTGCCATGATGAAGGGTCGCGCGGGGAGTGAGACCCGTTAATGGGAAAAACCTGCAAATTGCCAAAAAATGCCAAAATTCACCCAAAATTCTCAAAATTTCTTGGGATTTGTGCTGTGGCTAGGCTATTTAGTGCCTTGATCCTTGAGTGAAGCCTCAGCCAAGATACGGAGGGGATTTGGCCTCTTTCTCCGTTTTAATGCCTCGGTCAACCGCCTTTGAAACATTTTCATCTTTGCCTTGCACACATGCATCCTTGCCCAGTAGTGGTTCTTCATGTTCCTCAGCAGTTTCTTCTCTTGGTTGGACTTATCCAATAGCCTCTCCAAGTGTGTATTTACCTGGATGAGCATGGACTCTCGGTCAGCGGGCAATGGGTCACCGGGTCTTCTTCGGTTCAAGATTCGGTCACTACGAATCCTCCACAGCTCATCAAGTGCTTTCTCCTCCTCCAACTATTTGTTGCGCTGCTCTAGGTATGTGATGGTCCATTGTGCACCCTCTAATCTCCTCTGCAAGGCATCATTTTCGGCTCTGAGATGCTGAATGATCTCCTTTGCCTCTTGGCTCGGAGAAATGGCCTCAAGATCAACAAACTCAATATCTGGAACTCCTGATGGCCCCTCATCAATCTTGGGCTGCTTGCCCCTCTGTGCTGCTGAAGAGAGCGAGGCCCCTTCCACCTGATGTGGAGATAACACTCGCTGAGCTGATGATGAAGGCGAGACCCCTTCCACCTGTTGCGGAGATAGTACTCGTCGAGCTGCTGCAAATAAGGCCCTCTGGCCTCTCTGATAAGTAACCAGAGGTGAGGAGCTGACATGTCTAGTGACAGGGATGTCATGCTGCTGGGATGGTCCTCCCTCCTCATGAATAACCTCAAGATGTGGCGAGGGTGGTGCTGTGAAAAACTCACGAGAGATGAACTCCTCCCATGAGATGCCCTGCTGAGTCAACTGATGCAATACTACAAGCTGAATCAAACCATAATGGTACAGGCTCCTATACTGCTGTGCCGGGCTCTTCCTCTGTAACATGGGCACCATCCTCTGAATGTTCTGATAGAAGAAAACAGGGATGTTCATCATCCTCACTCAGGTGAAGTGCATCAGGAGGCGAATATGATATGAATATACCTGTGAAAATATGCCCTCACAGGTAAAATAGTGCATGATGAGCCTCATCATGGGAGCATACTCACTCCTGAGAAACTTGAATGGAAACACACCTGCCAAATGTCTCATGAATGGTGGCTGGACAAAAGGCTCAAAGTGAACATTATCCAGCACCTTGCGCTTGTTCCACACCTCCCCGACATTAGGTATCCCTGTGGCATGTGAGATCACCTCGGGTGTCAATGTAAAGTTTACCCCTGCAAGGTTGACATGTCCATCATGCAAGTGCAAAACAAATAGGCGAGCCAACTCTCTGTGGTGCTGAATCCGAGAGATCCTCTCACAGAACTCATAACAAGACATATACTGAAAACATGTGACTGCCATAGGACAAGCCTGTAACTCTGCTAAAGAGGTGGGCTCCTCTCGCTTATGATGTCCACCCTTTCCACCCTTATGAGGCCTCCTCTGTACCTCAATCTCTGAAGCTGATGACTGGTCATCACTTTGCTCATAAGTTTCGGTTTCTGACATTGTTTTAAGGAGCAAAGTGGACAAACTGTACTGTTGTTTCTGCCTGTAAAAAGTTGATTTATATGCTCAAGCAATTTGATGGCTTGGAGGGCGTTTGAGGAAATTTGAAATAGGTTTGAAGGGAGGTTGGCTTGACGGGTCGTGCACCTCGCCCAACGGGTCGCGCGGGCCTGACGGGTCGCGCCCGTTGAAAATTTGCACTGCAGGAAACCCTCTGACGGGTCGCGCACCTAGCCTGACGAGTTGCGCGCCTGTCACTCGCCCGAACTTGCTCTGCTTTCGCTCCTTTCACTCTATCACTCACTCAAACTTCTCTTGCAAGTGTCTTGGATGCATAATGAGAGTGAAAGGAGGGAGATTGAGTTTTTATAAGTTTCATTTGAAAAAATTTCATGCTCAAACCCACTTTCTAATATTTCTCTTTGACACTTTATAAAATTGACTTTTTGGTTTCCTTTGTCCTGAAATTGACTCATTTAGTGCTTTGACTTGATTCTTTTTGTAGGTAGATCATCTGAGGGATTTAGGCAAGGGGACCAGGGTTGCATATTGTCCGCTGAAAACTTTTGAAATTTCATCACTTTTTACAAAAATTTGAAAAATGACCTTGGCTTTAAAAACAGAGTTTTTAAATCCAAGGTGAGAATTAACTGTACAAGATAAAAACTTCAAAGAAACATCTTTACAAACATCCCTCTGGCTTGCTGAACACTCATTGGCTTTCAGACACATGACCTTGTAAACATATTTGACCAAAACCCTAGACCTAGGAAATTGACCTCAAGACAAGACAAGACAAGCTTAAAAGAGCTTAATGACTGAAATGAACTGAACCAGCAATGCCAAGAGGGGTATAAACACACCAGCTCCTCCATCAGGTTTTTGGCATGCCTAATGGGATGCAAAAATTAACACTGATGAGACACCTACTTATGCAAATGCAAAGAGTTTTGATCGCTGATGGAGGGCTCAAGACCGACTCTAACATTGGCTCCAATGGGGATGGTAGCTCCTTGGAGGTACCAAGAACCTTAGACCTCTGGGAGAGCAAACCAGTGCTTTATTAACATTGGGCAATGGAGTCAACTTTTACACATGTGACCAAATTTGAACAACTTTATTTGACTTGGACAATTGACTGAAATCCTAGACTAACTTTGACACTAACTAACTCACTTTATGCAAAAAATAAACTGACTGAAACAACTTCAGAAACTCACACCAACTAATCACCATTTTCAGAATTATAGCCTTCACCGCGGGCCCCAAACTGAAGATGGGAGATCAGTTTACACTTGCTGCAGAATGAAAGTAAAATGGTAATTACAATGAGAGTGATTAGAGCAGAAAATGCTCAAGCATGATACCTTTTGAGCAGTCGGCCATTCACCGACCCACCAAGACATTCATCACCGTTCATTTCTTTGAGAAGAAAAGCATTTGGACCACGGTATGCTGCAATTTTGTAGGGACCTTTCCACAAGTTGTCAAATTTTCCATGTTTCCCTTTGTCTTCATTTCAGGCATCCCATCTCAACACAACATCATCGATCTGAAAATCCTCTGATTTGGCCTTTTTGTCATAGATTTTCTTTATGCGCTCCTGCAACTTAAGGGAATTTTGATGAACCTCCTCTCGTGTCTGCTGTAAATGAATCATTTGACTGATCCGCCGTTGCATAGGATCCTCCTCGCCACCAGCTTCTTGAAACAACTTGGCTACTGGAACACTAAGTGAAGTAGGAAACACTGCATCAACTCCATAAACCAGCTCAAAAGGTGACATACCAATTGACTTCTTTTGACTTACCCGATCAGCCCATAATGCATTTACTAACTTTTTGTGCCAGCTCTTCTTATTTATTTCCAGCAATTTCTTTATGATGTTCACTAGAGATTTGTTCGAAGATTCAGCCAGCCCATTACCTTGCGGATGGTAGGCGGTTGAATGCCCCAAGCTGATGTTATATTTATAGCAAAAATCAACCATTTTCTTCGATTTGAATGCTGCATCATTATCTGTAATCAACTTATGTGGACAACCGAATCGTGACAATATATTACTTTCAAGAAAAGAGATAATTACCGAATTCGTGGTCTGCCGGGTGGGAATGGCTTCAATCCACTTCGTGAAGTAATCTGTGGCGGTCAAGATCCATCGATGCTGCCCGGAAGATGCTGGGTGGATTTCGCCAATAAAATCCAAGCCCCATTGCTGAAATGGTGCGCTGATTTCAATGGGCTTGAGAGGCAACGGCTGTAACTTTTGCTTTCCTTGAAAAATTTGACATTCATGACAGCTCTTTACCGCTTTATACACATCAGAAAATAAAGAAGGCCAATAGAAACCAGCTCTCAAGATCTTATTAGCCGTGGTCTTCCAAAACAAGTGACCCCCACAGTCACCTTTATGAAAATCTTCTACCGTTGTCTTAGCTTCTTCTTCGACCAAATAGTTCAGCAATACGCCACCGGGATCTTTCCAATAAAGTGCTGATTTGATAATGCAAAATTTGGCAGCCTTTAGCTTCAATGTTCTAGCTTTGTTTCTAGGCATCCCAGGGGGTGAAGACAAATTTTGAAGCACATAAACTATATCAGCATACCAAGGAGAAGACACAAAGATATCGGATACCTGTAGAACTGAATTTTCTTCATCTTCATCGGACAAGGCAGCAATCAAATTAATATCAAGGACGTGAATATTTGTTTCAGCCATCAACTTAGCAAGACCTTGACCTTTAATCAACTTGGTAGGCTTAATTTCTACATCATACTCTAATAGTGCAGCGATCCACTTACCCCTTCTTCCTTCCGGTTCCGTTTGTACTAAAACATCCTTAACAGCTGCATTGGGAACATATGCTAAAATATGAGAATTCAATATGTATACCCGGAAATCTTTCAAGGCTTTGATCAGCGCCAATGCTTGCTTCTCAATAATATTATAATTCAGCGCTCCATCCCTTATGATACGACTGAAAAAAGCGATGGGCCTCTCAACCCCATCTCTCTTTTGCATCAGCACAGCTGCTAACGTATGCTCAGAAGCAAATGAAAATAAAATAAAATCCTGTGTATAATCTGGGCTGATCAAAGTTGGGGCTGAAGATAAGATTACCTTTATCAAATTAAAATACTTTACCGCCTCTTCGGTCCATTTGAGCTCGCTGTCCTTCTTGAGCATGTTGGTTATCTCTCTAAGATGTTCGGCAAGATTGGGGATGAAGCGACGCAGAAAATTCAATTTACCATTGAAGGACTGAATTTCTTTCTTGCTTCGGGGCTGCTCTAATTGTTGAATGGCTTCCACCCGTGCAGGATCGATACGAATGCCATCTTTAGAAATGATATGGCCAAGCAGCTTGCCTTCGCTCATAGCAAAAAGACTCTTCTTTGGATTCAATGAGATGCCATACTTTCTGCACTTTTGAAACACCTTAGTCAAATGAAACAAATGCTCTTCATCTGATTTAGAAAACACGGTCAGATCATCAAGATAAACAACTAAAAAGACATCCTTCTCATTTGCAAAGGCCATGTCCATTGCCCGCTGAAATGTGGCACCCGCGTTCTTCAATCCAAACGGCATCTTGGCATAATGAAATGTACCCCATGGAGTAGTAAATGCTGTCTTGTCACGGTCATCTTCATGTACCAAAATCTGATTATACCCGGAATAACCATCAAGCAATGACATCCTTGATGCCCCCACTACCCGCTGTAATATATGGTCCATTTTGGGTAGCGGATAATTGTCCTTTAATGACACCTTGTTCAGATTTCTGAAGTCTATACACAATCGAATCTCGCCGGTCTTCTTTCTCACGGGCACCAAGTTGGAAATCCAATCAGAAAACCGGATTGGCACTATGATTCCAGACTTATACAACCTGTTGACTTCCTTCTCAATCAATGGCAGCAATTTAGGATTAATTCTTCTCAACTTTTGTCGGAAAGGCTTTTGATTTGGCTTTATGGGAATGGTATGCTGAATGATACTTGTGTCATAAGTTTTCAAGTCTGAATAGTCCCATGCAAAAACATTAGAAAAAGAAGACAATAATCTGATATACTCTTTCTTTACCTTTGGCGGCAATGCTTTCGAGAGCTTCACCATCTTTGGATTTTCGGCTGTCCCAAGATTCACATCTTCAACTCCTTCGTCCGTTGGTCTCAAAGTTGGCTTGCGGGCCACATCATCTTGATCGAACAATTCTTCCAAAGGAATTAATCCTTTAGGAATGTAATTGTCCTTGAGCTGCAACACATCCATATGATTAACTCCTTCAGCTTCTGTGTCTATTGAAATGTCTTCGAATTTACCCTCAATTTGTAGAAAATCTTTGATTTCTTCGTCATCTTGGAAAACTTGCCAACACCTTTGATTATCTGGAACTGTAGGACGATGCTTCACATATATCTCAAACTTATTGCTGGAATTCATGGGTATTTTCAGATTACTTACTGCCTTTGCCAATGCATCCGCAACACCATTTTGAATCCGGGGCACACATGTGAAAGTATGTTCTGAAAACCGCTTTAAGATATCTAGGACAGCATTCCGATATGCTCGCATACGAGGATGTTTGGCCTGAAATTCACCTTTCACTTGCTTGATAACCAACTCGGAGTCGCCATATACCGCTATCTTCTTTGCCTTCAACTTCCGAAGGATTTTCAGACCAGCAATAAGAGCTTCATATTCCGCCTCATTATTTGAACAATCAAATGCCAATTTATAAGAACATACTCGTACCTTGCTTGGAACTTGGTTTTGGACTGAAAATGGGCTTCGAATCCATACACCTATACCAGCACCATCGTTGCCCACTGCGCCATCAAAATCCATGGTCCAAAGACCATCCTCATCATCTTCTAAATGCTGAAAATCTGATGTTGATGCATGATCTGTTTGCTGCCCATTTGTTTCAGCAATTGGCCTTATGACAGCAGACCTTTCTTCACTTTCCTTTGTCAAAACTTCTCTGAAATTTTCTGAAATGCCTGGTATATCTTCTACTTGAACTAACTGACTATCTACCTCATTGAAATTGTCCGCAAACAAAACAAAAGATTCTAAATCTGTTTGTACATAATTTACAGGATGATTGACGGGCTTTTCCTTACTAGTGATCATGTATTTCATCTTTTGTTCCCGATATAACTTCCTCATTTGACCGAAAACTGGAATTGTAGCATAAGAAAAATCAAGTTGAAGTGTACCTTTGAGCTTAGCTCCCCATGATCTCGACAGCAACATGCCAAACCGCGGAGGAATATTCGCCACCACCACATCCATCAAAACATTCTTCGCGGGAATTTGATCTAGACTCACCACCAAGTCTTTGATCAAACCAATACATCTTACCCGGCTAGAATCAAACGAATACAAATCATGATACTTCCTTGTGATGTCAAGTCCCAGCTTCTCCATGATCGTTTTCGGCATCAAATTA
Organism: Pinus tabuliformis; assembly: GCA_031772625.1. Taxonomy (NCBI): domain Eukaryota; kingdom Viridiplantae; phylum Streptophyta; class Pinopsida; order Pinales; family Pinaceae; genus Pinus; species Pinus tabuliformis. The sequence continues at coordinate 221,789,701 of CM062817.1, read as the reverse complement.
TGCGAGGCTCCCGAGTCAAACATGGCATTGTGCAACACAAACTCATGCAATCGCAAACTGATATCAAATGGAGGAACATCACTTTCAGGAGACTCACCATTTAAAGCGGGCCCAAAAATCAACTCCAGCTGATCATCTTGTACGTTCACCGTGTCTAGCATTGGATCAAAATTCAACATCTTGGAGAGCTGACCTCGGTAGGTGCTATTCTTCATGATTTCTGTCAAAGGAATGGGCACTCTCAACTTTGCAATCTCATTCTCCAAATTGAAAACTGAAACCTTCTCACCTTCTTTAGCCGGATTATCTCTTTTTTCAGCTTTATCTTTTGGCGCATTTGATGGCTGATCCGTCTTAGCTGTTGGTGATGATTGACTTGTTGAAGGACCGACTATATCTTTTCCTTTTGCGTGTGAGGAAGCTGAATCATTCTTTGTTGATGTATCTTTCCTTTTCTGAATGGGATTTATGGGAATAGCTCGGTTTCTCAATTGCCTTTGCTGGCCTTGCTGGGCTGATAACGCATGCAAATACCCTCTTTGATACTCTTCGGATTCTTCTTCAAGTATTGCATCGTTTGACAAAATATAATGCTCATCTTGGGGAATGACGGAATTACTCACCAACTCATCTTCTTCTGTAATATAAGTGGGCATATCATCAGGAGTGAAGAAGTGATTTTCGTCTCCAACATTATCACCTTCATCATTAGATTCTTGACTAACAAAATTCTGCTGAAAAGGAGGTTTCATTTGCTGCTGAACTGCTGCCTCTTGTGCCTTTGTTTCACGCTGCTTGATCCTATATTGTTGCTACTGTTGACCTCTGAAATTGGGATTACGAATCCGAGGCTCTGGCTTGTCAATAGTAACCTTTTCAAGTGCCCTCTTTATCTGTTCAACATCACGAAGTAGCTGATTTGAAGTGGATGCTTCCTCTTTGATTGTGACTCGCTTTTCTGCCTTCATCCTTGCTCTTTTGTCATTCAAGTTTGCCTCAACGCTGACAGCAATCTTCTGCATATCCTCCAAGGTAGGTGGATCTCTGTCTCTCAATGAGTAGGCCATCTCCGGATCAAAACCATCCGGGAACTTAAGAAGTGCTGATTTTCTTGACGGTCTCAAATCATCGGGAATAGCATTGTAAACTGTATTGAATCTGATTATGTAATCTTGAACTGACTCACCCGGATTGCGCTTGAGGTTGTTGTATTCGGCATTAATCTGAAGCGGATCCTTTCTGATTTCCCATCGATCTAAGAATTGATTCTGAAGTGCTTCCAAGGTGGCAATGTCGTTAGCTGTCAACCCTCTGAACCATTTTCTAACTTCTCCTGCAAATGTTTGCACGAACAACCGCATGGTAACATCTTCTTCATCTAACTCATATAGATCAAAGAAAGTGGTCATTTTGTCGATATGTTGCTGAGCAGTAATACTTTGCGGAGTACCATCAAACATGGGAATTTTGCTTTGATAATCAGCTGGCATATCATGAAGATTTGCAGGCAAAGCAAGTGGGACTATAATAAGAGGAGGTTGTGGATTCAGGGGAGTCGGAGGGGTAGGATAAGTAGGAGGAGTATGGGGTGTAGAAGGAGAACCGACTGTGGATTCGGGATAGGTGATTATAGGCGAAACTGAAACATAAGGAGGATAAGATTCTTCGTGAGCCGTGATAGTGGATCCAATATGATCAGAGATATTCTCAACAAAATCAGCAAGGGTAGTAGCTTGAATATGCGTCTGGAGATGTCTCAAGATGAAATTTTCGACCAATTTGTTATGTTTCTCAAATTCAATAGCAGCTGCAAAATCAGGGTCAAGGACTAGAGAATCGAGCACACTTTCAGATTTGGCTTTAAACAGAGACAACTCAAAGCTTTCGTCAAAATCTAAATCTTCAAGATAATCAAAAATAGTTGGGCATGAATGAGATCTGGAAATGGGTCTAGGATCTGTAGCCAGCTTGTTTCTCTCAAAAAGACTAGAAAAGAAAAACCATTCAGCCTATGAAAACTCTCAACCTATCATCCACGGCTCAGAGTTAACAATTATACTGGGATAAAGTGTCAATGAAGTGCTACGTTCACAAGCTCACGGAGATTGACTGAAGCAGTGTTTATCTACTAACGCTGATGTAAAACAAGAGCGTTTTCGAAGGCTACCTGGCGTAACTTCAGGCTCCGTCTAAGACTTATGAAATAACACGTCAATGAGCAAACGATTAGTTTGTTCTCCCCAGTATGGTCGCCAGTATGTTAGCGCTTGAAATTTCACCTCAGGCTGAGAAAGGTAAACCTCAAGGCAACATCAAACCATTTAGCCTCGTAGCTAGCCCTACGGGGCAGGAGAAGGCTCTCTCCGGTCTATCTCGATAAAATCTTCAATAGATGAGATGACCAATAAGGTAACACTGATATTAGGCTAGTAAACTGATCAAAGAGTTTGATTTGGGGTTTTTTTTTGAGTTTTTGGTGGCAAATTGAGGAGAGGGCAATTTTGGGTGCGGGGATTGGACACAGTTTCTGCAGGGGGTTCCTTGGGGCGAGGTAGGAGATAGCGTTGATGCCTTTAACTGAGGTGGATGGTCAGGAATGAAAGATGAAGAGCTAAAGAGAGCAAACAATAACTTTGAATTCTCTTTAGACAAAAGAAAACATTAAAATTAAACAAACTTAAAAGCAGAGCATGGCAGGCATGAATTCTTACTTTAACACTTCATTTGTTTAATGTGCAGAAGTAAAAGAAAGGAAATGAATCACATAACAAGCTTACAAGTACATTGAGAAACACACCATCAACACATGAGTCCACAAGAATCCCAAAGAGGACTGCAAAAGCCTGGTCTTCCTTAGCCAAAAATTGCAGAGATACAGTGAATAATACAATGATAGCTTCTCCCTCAAGAGTCCAACCATGAAAATGAGCAAGAAAGTACATAATATAGATGATCTAACCTCTTTCCCTGCCTCCATGGGTCGAGCTCACTATCCTAGGAGCTGTTTCAACCACTTCTAAACTAAGCACTACAAACTAGGCAGTCAAAACAACTTGCCTCTATAAGCTAGGAAACCAATTCATTCATTTAATATTTACCCTTTTCATGAATGAATGTTCTAGAAGTGTTACATAAGAGTAAAAGTGTCTAAAAAGTACAATAATTACATCAAATTACATCAAAGAGGATCACATTTCATCCCAAAAAGTCAAACTGGGTCAAACTGTGCTTTTCCGAGCTGTACAGTGCATTTCTGGACAAAACTGCCTAACAGGTCGCGCGCCCCTGCCTGACGGGTCGCGCGCATTTGGAGCCATGTTTGGGGCACTTGCAGGTGGCCAAATTGAGCAAAAGTGGGCTTGTTGGAAAGGTCTATGAGTCTACTTTCCAACCCAACTGGAATTTCTGAATTTGGAGTTCATTTGCCCTGTCAAAACTCAAATCTCCCAAGACTGCTTTCTGCAATTCAAAAAAGTGGCAGAAAGTCAATTTTTACTAGTTTTTTGACTTTCTGGAGGCCCAAAACTTCACCAAATCTCAAGCCCATCCATGAGCATATGTAACTTTGCATGAAAAATCTGGAAATGCTGAGTTTTGGTCAAAAGGAGTTGCCATGATGAAGGGTCGCGTGGGGGGTGAGACCCGTTAATGGGAAAAACCTGCAAATTACCAAAAAATGCCAAAATTCACCCAAAATTCTCAAAATTTCTTGGGATTTGTGCTGTGGCTAGGCTATTTAGTGCCTTGATCCTTGAGTGAAGCCTCAGCCAAGATACGGAGGGGATTTGGCCTCTTTCTCCGTTTTAATGCCTCGGTCAACCGCCTTTGAAACATTTTCATCTTTGCCTTGCACACATGCATCCTTGCCCAGTAGTGGTTCTTCATGTTCCTCAGCAGTTTCTTCTCTTGGTTGGCCTTAGCCAACAGCCTCTCCAAGTGTGTATTTACCTGGATGAGCATGGACTCTCGGTCAGCGGGCAATGGGTCACCGGGTCTTCTTCGGCTCAAGATTCGGTCACTACGAATCCTCCACAGCTCATCAAGTGCTTTCTCCTCCTCCAACTGTTTGTTGCGCTGCTCCAGGTATGTGATGGTCCATTGTGCACCCTCTAATCTCCTCTGCAAGGCATCATTTTCAGCTCTGAGATGCTGAATGACCTCCTTTGCCTCTTGGCTCGGAGAAATGGCCTCAAGATCAACAAACTCAATATCTGGAACTCCTGATGGCCCCTCATCAATCTTGGGCTGCTTGCCCCTCTGTGCTGCTGAAGAGAGCGAGGCCCCTTCCACCTGATGTGGAGATAACACTCGTTGAGCTGATGATGAAGGCGAGACCCCTTCCACCTGCTGTGGAGATAGTACTCGCCGAGCTGCTGCAAATAAGGCCCTCTGGCCTCTCTGATAAGTAACCAGAGGTGAGGAGCTGACATGTCTAGTGACAGGGATGTCATGCTGCTAGGATGGTCCTCCCTCCTCATGAATAACCTCAGGATGTGGCGAGGGTGGTGCTGTGAAAAACTCACGAGAGATGAACTCCTCCCATGAGATGCCCTGCTGAGTCAACTAATGCAATACTACAAGCTGAATCAAACCATAATGGTACAGGCTCCTATACTGCTGTGCCAGGCTCTTCCTCTGTAACATGGGCACCATCCTCTGAATGTTCTGATAGAAGAAAACAGGGATGTTCATCATCCTCACTCGGGTGAAGTGCATCAGGAGGCGAATATGATATGAATATACCTGTGAAAATCTGCCCTCACAGGTAAAATAGTGCATGATGAGCCTCATCATGGGAGCATACTCACTCCTGAGAAACCTGAATGGAAACACACCTGCCAAATGTCTCATAAATGGTGGCCGGACAAAAGGCTCAAAGTGAACATTATCCAGCACCTTGCGCTTGTTCCACACCTCCCCGACATTAGGTATCCCTGTGGCATGTGAGATCACCTCGGGTGTCAATGTAAAGTTTACCCCTGCAAGGTTGACATGTCCATCATGCAAGTGCAAAACAAATAGGCGAGCCAACTCTCTGTGGTGCTGAATCCGAGAGATCCTCTCACAGAACTCATAACAAGACATATACTGAAAACATGTGACTGCCATAGGACAAGCCTGTAACTCTGCTAAAGAGGTGGGCTCCTCTCGCTTATGATGTCCACCCTTTCCACCCTTATGAGGCCTCCTCTGTACCTCAATCTCTGAAGCTGATGACTGGTCATCACTTTGCTCATAAGTTTCGGTTTCTGACATTGTTTTAAGGAGCAAAGTGGACAAACTGTACTACTGTTTCTGCCTGTAAAAAGTTGATTTATATGCTCAAGCAATTTGATGGCTTGGAGGGCGTTTGAGAAAATTTGAAATAGGTTTGAAGGGAGGTTGGCTTGACGGGTCGCGCACCTCGCCCAACGGGTCGCGCGGGCCTGACGGGTCGCGCCCGTTGAAAATTTGCACTGCAGGAAACCCTCTGACGGGTCGCGCACCTAGCCTGACGGGTCGCGCGCCTGTCACTCGCCCGAACTTGCTCTGCTTTCGCTCCTTTCACTCTATCACTCACTCAAACTTCTCTTGCAAGTGTCTTGGATGCACAATGAGAGTGAAAGGAGGGAGATTGAGTTTTTATAAGTTTCATTTGAAAAAATTTCATGCTCAAACCCACTTTCTAATGTTTCTCTTTGACACTTTATAAAATTGACTTTTTGGTTTCCTTTGTCCTGAAATTGACTCATTTAGTGCTTTGACTTGATTCTTTTTGCAGGTAGATCATCTGAGGGATCTAGGCAAGGGGACCAGGGTTGCATATTGTCCACTGAAAACTTTTGAAATTTCATCACTTTTTACAAAAATTTGAAAAATGACCTTGGCTTTAAAAACAGAGTTTTTAAATCCAAGGTGAGAATTAACTGTACAAGATAAAAACTTCGAAGAAACATCTTTACAAACATCCCTCTGGCTTGCTGAACACTCATTGGCTTTCAGACACATGACCTTGTAAACATATTTGACCAAAACCCTAGACCTAGGAAATTGACCTCAAGACAAGACAAGACAAGCTTAAAAGAGCTTAATGACTGAAATGAACTGAACCAACAATGCCAAGAGGGGTATAAACACACCAGCTCCTCCATCAGGTTTTTGGCATGCCTAATGGGATGCAAAAATTAACACTGATGAGACACCTACTTATGCAAATGCAAAGAGTTTTGATCACTGATGGAGGGCTCAAGACCGACTCTAACAGTTGAGACATTACATTAACTTGTTGTAGCAGTAGACTTTAGTCTTATGACCTACTAGCCAGTCCATATTGACTAACATGTCATATGAACCAAACACAATACGTTCAAGCCTGCAGACATGGGAATATTGTTTATCACTACTAGGCATGACTTCACCACATCTCCATCTTACCTCTTAATTTTGATTGCTAGCTGAAATAAGCACGAAATTTCATGAAATATCTTCTGTAATGCACACTTCTTTCCAACCTTTGGACTAACATAATTGGAATTAGAAGTTGGATTAATCAAAATCAAAAGTTGGTTATCGACTATACCTTCCATCTTGATCACTGATACTTGGTAATTGACCTACCTGTTATCCAATGCGACGTAGATTTGTGGCACATTCCAAGCCACATCATTCATTATCTCTACTTCTTGCATATTGTACAACCTTGGACCGTTCCATTGTCATTGAGGGCAATGCCTTTTCCTGTGGTTTTCTCCAATCCAACATTGTATAGGGCCTCTCCTAAACCCTTCGACTTCCTCTCATGTAGGCATAGAGAACCCATCTCTATTAGTAGTAGTGGATTTTTTATAAAGCTTACCCTTGGCATGAGTGGTAAACTTCACATGCCTTCCTCCTTGTTGATCCTATAGTTTTTTGCCCCGTCCTCTAAGGAAAGGCTTACCACTTACTTTCAAATCAGTTTGAAACTTTGTCTTATGCTTGGACTATTCATAGCAATACTTTGTCTTTCGGATGGTGTCCTCCAAGGTTTTTGGCTCATCAAACTCTATTATGTCCCTGTAAGCCTGTGGAAATCCACTGAGATACCTCTAGATCTTTACCTTCTCATCCTTGATGTAAGGAACATACCTCAACAACTCCAAGAATTTGTTGGTGCACTCATTAGTTGTCAGTTTCCATAATTTGTGCTCATGAAATTATTTGATATTATTGTCATAGTACCTTTCAGATAAGTACTTCTTTCATAAATATCTCTCAAATCTCCTCCATAAACACTATTTTTCTCTAATTTCGTTAACATTCATCAAGTCTTCCCACTAGATATCAACCTTGCCTTTTAAGTTTAAAATGGCTACTATTACCTTCATATTCTCAAAGTAATCATGCACCTTGAAATACTTCTTCATCCTCAATAATGGCCTTCTTCACCTCTCCATCAAATGTAGTAGGTTTTTCCTTCTTAAATTCTTCTGGCATCAAATCATTCTCTTTCCTTTTCTGTCGAGAATGTCTCTTAGTTGCAACACTAGACAATTGCTCATGATCTCCCGTTCTTCTCTCTAGAGTACTTAGTGGATGTCGGTCCAGAGAGGTAACTCGTGAATTGAATTGTGCTTTGCATTAAGATGGAACATGGAAATATACATGGAGAGGGAGACTATTGGTTTTGATCTCCCAATGTCTCTTCGTCATCCAATTCTCTTTATTTTTATATTTACAATATTTACATGGATTTACCTAGTCCCAAAGATTAGGTGTAAACATCCCTCCCCCTTAATCTGAAGGGATGTTGGTGAGTCCAAGCATCATTCTAAATCTTTCAAACTTTTCTCTTCCAAGCGCTTTGGTGAAGATGTCTGCAATCTGCTCATTTGTGGAACAATGGCATAGTTGGATTGTTTTGGCCTCAACATGATGTCGAATCAGATGGTATTTTGTATTGATGTGCTTCGTTCAATCATGGAACTTTGGGTTCTTGGCCAACTTGATTGCAGAAGTGTTGTCAATCAAAAGAGGAGTTGCATGCACTTGTTTCTCTTGCAAATATTCTAGAATTTTCCTGAGCCACACAATTTCCTTTATTGCTTCATTTGCTGCCACATATTCTGCCTCAGTTATGGAATCTGCTGGAATTGATTATTTGTGTGACCTCCAAGAGTCATCTCTTGATCCAATACTCATAACATAACCTGAAGTAGATACCCTAGTTTCTTTATCTCCATTGAAGTCTGAATTAGAGTATCCAATCAAGCTGAAGTCACCCACCTGTGTATACTTAAGTCCAAAGTCTTGAGTTCCCTTCAAGTACTTTAGAACTCTTTTTGCAGCAAACCAATGACCCTCACAAGGCTTTTGCATAAACCTAGAGAGGATTCCAACAACAAATGAAATGTCTGGTCTAGTAGTAGTCAAGTAGTTGAGACTTCCTACGAGTTGTCTATACTTCGTTGCATCCTCAAATTCTTTTCCTTCAGTGGATGTGAGCTTTAAGTTATGTTCAATTAAAGTAGTCAAAGGATTGCACTCAACCATGCCAAACTTGTTCAAGATCTCCAATGTACTTCTTCTAAGAGAGGAATATAAGCTTTGGATGTTGAGTTACTTCAATACCAAGATAGTAGCGAACATAGCCCAAATCCGTCATTTCAAAAACTTTACTCAATTCCTTCTTTATGGATGCAATGTAGCTCTCATTGTTCCCTGTCATCAGAATATCATCTACATACACCACAAGATATACAACTATTTTTCCAACTTTCTTGACAAACAAAGTTTCATCATCAAGATCATAATGTTTAAAGTTGAGTTTCAGAATATGCTTAGTTAACTTCTCATACTAGGCTCGCGGTGCTTGGTTGAGGCCATACAAGGATTTTACAAGCTTGCATACTTTGTGTTCCTGACCCTTCACAACAAATCCTTCTAGTTGGGACATAAAAACATTATCTTTCATACTACAATCAAGAAAGCAGTTTTTACATCCATTTGATGAACTTTCCAACCTTTCTGAGTTGTCAAGGCAAAGAGTGTCTGTATGGTAGCCCATTTTGTTGTGGGGGCAAAAGTATCCTCATAATCGACCCCTTCCTTTTGTGCAAAAACTTTTTCCACAAGCCTGGATTTGTGTTTGTCAAATGAGCCATCTGCTTTATACTTGTTCTTGAAGACCCACTTGTAGCCTATTGGTTTGGTTCCCAATGGAGGATCAACCAGCTTCCAGGTGCCATTCTTTATCAAAGCATCACATTATTTCTGGATCGCTTCTTTTCATTCATCATGAGAAGCAAATTCTTTGAAGGAATTTGGTTCAAAATCCGTAGACAAATTCAGTTCACAATCATAGGAAAGATCCATATCAACTGGTGAATCAGGATTGTCTACATCACCTCCATTCTGTATGTTTGAGTTTCTTGTTCCTATCTTTTTAACCTCATCAGGACGAACACTTTCAAGTGTCTTTGTCATCCATTTTGAAGGACCTTTCTGAGATGGCCCAGACTGCTCAGTTGACTTAGTTGGGGCTGAATCAAGATTTAGTCTCCCAGTTCTGTTAATCACATCACTCAAAGTGTCATCTAGATCAATGGCTGGAGGTTCATGCGAGGGAGAGAGTGCTTCAGAAGAAGATTCCACAGATTGATCCAGTATGGGAATCCCCCCTTCAAGATGTGGAATCTCATTATCAAACTCTTGAAAAGATTTTGCATGTCTGAATTTATCCAAGTGATCAAATTGTCGCTCAACAACATTGTCAACCTTGGAAGATTCAATAAAGATAACATCTCTAGATATTATAAACTTCTTATTGACTTCATCATAGAGATGATATGCTTTGGAGGTATTTGAATACCCCAAGAAGATACATTTGTGACTCCTTGCACCGAGTTTGTTTCTCTGTTCCTTGAGTATCAAGGCATAACAGGTGGAACCAAAAAACCTAAGATGCCTCATGAAAGGAATGTGGCCATACCACATTTCATAGGGAGTCTTGTTTTTTATAACATTAGATGGACACCTATTCTTTATATACACAACACATAGAACTGCATCATCCCAAAACATCAGTTTAACATTCTTGAAAAACATCATGGAACGTACCATATTTAAGATTGTCATGTTCATTCTTTCAGCTACTTTGTTATGTTGGGGATTATAAGGAATGATTTTTTGATGTTAGATCCCATGCCGACAAAGATAATTTTGGAATTTATTTGAAGTGTATTATTTTCCATTATTAGTGCGAATAGAGCCAATATGATATTGTGCATCATTTTCAATCCATGCATGAAAGTTCTTGAATGTTTCAAAAGCTTCATATTTGTTCTTCAATAAATAAACCCAACACATTCTAGTGTAGTCATCAATAAATGTCATCATATATTTATTACCATTTGTAGAAGGAACAGGCATTGGGCCACATAAATAAGAATGAATGAGTTCAAGTTTTCTATGTGCTATGGAATGAGAATCATGAAAATACTGTTTGTTGTGCTTTCCTAAGATACAAGCATCACATTGCTTAAGTTTCCTAGGAATAGTAGGAAAACTAGTAACACCATTTTTCTTCAACAAACGAAGGTTGTCATAGTTCAAGTGTCCAAATCTAGCATGCCATAAAAGACTTGATGGAAATGTACCTTCATCATAGTGAGAACTGTATGAAAAATTTTGTGCATGAGAAGAGGTTCCTTGCAGCTTCAAAATTCTTTCTTCTTATATCCCCATCATGACAAGTGAGTGATCTGATGCTTTTCTGACCTCGACCTTGCCATCAAATATATGAATGGAGTGTCCTTGCTGGCAGATGTGGACCAAAGACAACAAGTTTCTCCTCAACTCCAGGAGGTATAGAACATCATGTAGAAGAAAGTCTAGAAGACCAGGCAATTTGAGCCTGATGGTGCCAAGCCCTGATGGCTTGAGTTTTGACTTATCTACAAAATATACTGCTCCATCAACATTATTAGTGAATTCTTCAAAGAAATCTCTCCTGAAAGGCATGTGGAAAGTTTCTCCTGAATCAAGCAACCAATCATCCTTCTATGCAACAAGTGAAGCATTAAATAAGTCTTCAGTTACTCCTATGTTGCAATGTGACACAACATAATGAGCAGATTCAGGTGCTTTACCTTTTCCCTTGTTAATTGTTTTACCTTTTCCTTCATTTCTTTCCTGCTCAATTCAATCTCAAGGCAACTTACAAGTGGAAGCATCATGTCCATCTCTATTGCATTGTATGCAATGAAAATCAGACTTTTCTCCTTGGAACTGTCTACCCCCCTACCTCTAAAATTATTCCTCCCTCTTCCTCTTCCTCTTCGGCCACCTCTTCCTCTAGAAGAATCTTGTGCATGATTCGTATCCTTTTGTGCAAGGCACACAACTTCTTCAATAGACCAAGGAGTTGTCTCCTTCCCAAAAGCCTTCTCTCTTTCAGCAAAATTCTTCTCAAGGGAGTCAAAGATAATCTCTTTAAGGTTACCACTTTCTTGTAATGACTCAAGATAATGTGAATATGTGGGATATAGTGCCTTGACATAAGCTATGAGAGGAATATTTATTTCAACACCAATGGCTTTTATGTCATGCATAATCGATCTTAATTTTGATGCTAAGGCAAGAGGGCCATCACTTTTCAACTCAAGACTGAACAACATGATCATCAATTGAACAACTTAAAGTTCATAATGTGAGTCATACAATTCCTTCAACTTCTTTAAGGCTTCAAAAGCATTTGCAAATGGAGAAATATGGTGACTCATATCTTCATTTAATGATGTTGCAATCAAGGCATAGGCCTTGTTGTTCTTGCTTTCCAAAATGGCAAGCTTCTTATTTGAAGTGGGCTTTTCAGGTGCATTGTCTCCTTCTCCTTCAGAAACCCCTTTCCACAACTCATTAAAAATGAGGGTGTGTTTTATCTTCCGGGACCACTCAAGATAGTTCTCTTTGCGAGAGAGAACTACTCCCACAATGGAAACCAGTGAATGCATCATCAAAAGGACTATGTGCTTTTGATTTCCAAAATAATTACATCCTTACTTTATGCCTTCTTAGAAAACTGATTTAAAAACTCACTGCCAACTTCACTCTTCACCATACAAAATCAATAATTTAATGTAAGTGTATAAACCTCCAATAATCATATATATATATATATATATATATATATATATATATATATATTCCATATACTCCATATGGTAATTTATATGGCTATTAAGAAGAGCTCAATGAATTCATATGTCATTATGGTATATGTAATTTTATACCATATAATATATATGGCCACTAACAAAAAAAACTCAAACGAATTCATTTTCCATTATATATATATATACCATGACCTTTCCTCTTTTTTTTTTTTTTTTTATGGGCCACATCACGATATCATGAGATTTAATAGAACCAACACACTTCCATCATATCACAGTCTTAAAAAATATCAACGCACATTCACCCAGACACCATTCCATCGACTATCAAAAAATTATGCATTCACCATATATGCCATCGACCATCAAACTCTTTAATGTATGAGTTGTTAATGGATTTTGGTCATTAAAAAGGACTTACCAAATGCCATCAGCATTTGAACACAGTCAATGCAGAATGCACACATCAGTCTCACCATTCAACACAACCATTAACACACGGGTCCAACACAACACCTCTAGGTTTCGACCAAGCTCACAGTATTCGAAAATTGTTTAACGCACAGGTGATTTCCATCTCTCAACACCATGACTTACACCATACGCAACATACCAGAGTATTTTAACGCACCAACACTCCCGAGCTCATGTCCGGGTGGCGTCACCACCAGCACAGGGTCTCGGCTTCCACACCACTAGCACAAGCTCGATAGGTCTCGGTTTCCACATATACTCAGATAATGTACATACAAACAATGTACACACTAGACTATTCAAGGCATAAATAAGAGAATGCTCTGTCCATGGCAGGGATTCATGGCAAGAATAGGAGTTACAAATCTAAAATGGGAACTTGGCTCTGATACCATGTTAGGCTAGGAGGTAATTCCACGAATTGAAGTGTGCTTTGCATTAAGATGGAACATGGATATATACATGGAGAGGGAGACTATTGAGTTTCATCTCCCAATGTCTCTTCGTCTTCCAATTTTCTTTATTTTTCTATTTACAATATTTATATGGATTTACCTAATCCCAAAGATTAGGTGTCAACAATGGAATTCCTCTTCTCATTGTATCTTCACTTGCTTGCCTATACCTTTTATTAGATTTGTTTCCTTATATACCATCAGTCCTCAATTCATGCTTCCAATGGCCTGACGGACTATGCTTGGATTTATATATTCGTAGGTAGTTGGCACCTAGCTCATGTTACTTCTGTCCCTGTAAGCATGACAAGCTTTGTAAGATAACTGCATTTACTTCTACTTGATTTTATTCAGCACTGAGAATCCTCAGTTTAGCTCTTAAACTTCTAAGGGTGTCCATCCAATTAGAGGAGTCTTCCTCTCTCCTCTTTCCAATTGACTCTTCTTCTTGACAATGTTGGGATCTATTAGTGTTGTACTATGCCATTCCATTGTTCATCCCTTTACTCTCTTGTTGTTCCTTGGTGTCTTCTTATGTGTTCTTACACACATATAACTATTAACCAACCAAATATACAAGTAAACATATTTACCCATCGCCTTGGCATATTTGCAATAAGCATGTTGATGCATGGTTATCTGAAACATCAAATCTCAAGTTAGTATGCTAGTTAGGAAGTAAGATAACATATCAAATCCATCATTCCAGTCATTTTATCATTTCACAATTTTGATATCAACACATAGATGTGTACCACACACATTCACTAGTCAAAATTCTACAATCAACACACATTTTCACACAACAAACAATCATCCTTTAAATACCACACTCTAAGATTTATACCATGTTATAACAAAAACCAAATTTTATTTTCCCAAGGGTCCAATATTGAACTTTTTCTCCGATACCACTTTGTAACACTCACTCCCATGCCCTTGTTCTTCCCAAGGCATGGGAGGTGTTACTTTTAACTAACCCAACCTCCATGATCTCACTATGAAGATGGGATTACAAAAATCCTTCTTCTCCAAAGCTTGCAAAATTAACTTTGGACAGCACATTTATATTCATCTCATCAAGATATTTTTAGTGACATAAACCTTACCTCAATTTGACTCCTAGATCGAAAGATATGCCCATTCTAAGTTTAGCTAATCACATGGCACCATATCAACATTGCATCACAACATGGACTCAAAGCTATAGGTCCCACCAGACCTAACCCCGCTATGCTTTTACATAATTATACGTTATATCCAACCTCAAAGAAAAATATGGTGTCCACAATATTTCCCATTTCCTGGATTTCCCAAACTCCATATTTCCTCCTTTACAAGACCTACTATGGAGCCCACAATGCTTCCATGTAGCCACCACAACCAACATGGCATCCACCACTTCATAGGTCCCATAACTCCCATGACCTCCTTGCTTTACTTTGTTTCCATGCTATACCTAGACCATAAGAGATATTTGATGTGTACGCAAGTGTGCACCCTTGTTACACACTCGAATCTCTCGGATCCCAAATAAACTATCAGCCCACTTCGACATTCGACTTCGCTAATAGTTACAATAAGCACAAAGTCTTGGATCCTCTGGATTCCTCACCAATAAAATAACACAAAGCCTTGCCCAAGTGGGGACACCACTGGATATTGTTACCCAAATTATCCTGACTGCAGAACATCTAGATTATTCTAAATTCAGTGCATTTCTAAAAACGCATAAAGTTTGCCTAGCCATATGCTTAGACTCCTAGATACATCCACTAGATTCAAGTGTATCCGCTCATTTTGTATATCCATATGCACCTAAGTGTTGAACCCTAAAAACACATATGGCTTGGATACATTAGCTTCCTAATAATCTATCTGATCCCAGATGCAAAATCTGATCTCTGTCATACTTAGATTTATAAAATCTGAGAACTTCAAGGGACTTTGCTAAGGTTCTCGTTGAAGTAGGGCATTGCTTAGAACATCAATTTCATAGAGATAAAACCCTTATCCAACTACAAAATGTGTTGCTCGTTATATTTAGCCATAATACAATCCATGGACTTATCAACATGCCTACTATTATGGCCTGAAATAAGCTAAACCATAGCTAACACTAATCTTAAACTCAAATACACCAACATCATGATAAACCACAGAATGGATCCCAAACAACACTGTCACATCCACTGATATATCATAGATTGCGTCATTCTTAGTCCTTTGCCAGAATAGATAAACAACATTCTTAAACAAACATAGCCCATGATATTCATAACATATTAGGCAATGGAATTTCACACACTGCAATAGTCTAGCTAAGTGCATCAATTAGTCATTCATGACCATGAAAATAACTCTACTCTTTATAAACATATCAGTAGAGATAGAAGCCTCCAAGCCCCTCATGTCCCTGATAACATTCACATAAGCATCTCATCATAGACAAATAGGAATAACACATTCCTCCATTAATAGTGTTGATACATACATTGTCATAACACATAACAACATCATTCATCATTCATAGTGCAACATATATACAAGTAAATACACTTAATTAACTTGAATGACTGGAAATTGAGGGAGAGACTTAAACTCTCCACCCAATCATAGCCAACTACATTGCAATATTTCTTACTGCTGACCACCCCTTAGCCAAATTCAGAGTCCGAGGAGTTAATTACTCAAGGGAATTCACACAATACAAGTCAACCAAATGAGAGAGAGTACATTGTCCAGGTGGTTCACAACTACCTCCAGCAGTAAGCACCATAGTGACTCTATTGCCTCTCAAAATAGATCACAA
The DNA here is from genome assembly GCA_031772625.1 of Pinus tabuliformis. Lineage (NCBI taxonomy): Eukaryota > Viridiplantae > Streptophyta > Pinopsida > Pinales > Pinaceae > Pinus > Pinus tabuliformis. The sequence continues at coordinate 221,773,826 of CM062817.1, read as the reverse complement.
GGATTCACCCTTAGGCACAATGAAGGTATGCTCAGTTTGAGGAGTATGATCTCACACTAAAGTGTTTCCTAGCTAGATTTTCAAGGCAATCACTACAGGAATCCAGAGCACACCTCCCAGGTGGTGCAACTGCCTCCAACAGTAAGCACCCTAGTGTCTCCACCAACTCGTGCACAACCTTCTAATAAGCACCCCAATGGTTTATCACCCTTCAACAAATTCTAAGTGGTTCACAACCCCAAGGTAAGCATTGTTGAAAATAGCAACAAGAAATGCTAAAAATAACATTGCTATAAACAACATTTTAGGATATACTCCAACTCTATTGGAAATAACACAAAATAGAAATGCTAAAAATAGCATTTCAGGATATATTCCAATTTTGATTTGTCCTTGAATCAAAATTGAGAGTTAAAATTCGAATTTAGTCTCACTAGCTATTTGAAAAATAATTAATTAATTCATCTTGAGTTAATTAGTTGGAGAAATTCAAACATGAAGTCTTTGTGAAGACATGCAACAGTTATCCCTTTGATTGAGGAAGTTATCCCTTAATTAAGGAGATAAGGATGAGTTGTATTTGAGTTGTAATTAGTTAGCTCAGTTAACTGAGTTAAGTCCAGTTAAATTAGTTCCAAACAATTGGAGGAACTAATTGTGAGTTCAGTCAGTTAATGCATGCATGCATGCAACTAGTGTTCTCCAGATAACTGAATATTCTCTCATAAATAACTCATGCATGTCAGTTCATACAGAGACCCAATTGAGATTAAAGACAAGGACATTGTACTATCAGTTGGAGGAATTTTCCTATAAAGGAAACTCATCCATGCAGAAGGAATCAACTCCTTCAGGATTGCGCAGTTATTTCAGAGGTCAGTGTTGTGTGTGAGGTGAGAATCACATAGGTGGCAGCTGGAGGACCCAGGAGAAACTGCGCAAGGAAATAGGAGGCTTGGAGGACTGAAGGAAGGCATATGTGTTGTCTATTTTGTATATGAGCAGCAATGAGGGATTGTACTAAGAGCTGGATAGCTTGAGAGCTAAAGCTTTGTGTAATCCTGAGATATTTCCACTTGTATGATAATACAGATAGCGGGGTTTTTAGCTGAGGCTTTCCCTAGAGTATTCTTCTGTGCTTCATGTGTATTGATTCCTCTTCTCTATTATATGTGTTCTATTTGATCTTGCTCAAATCGATTAAGTTTCTGCAAGTTTGATTGTAGAAGTAGATTAAGTATTTTGCTTTAGTACATTGCATAATCAGATTATTCTACAGTTTCTCTACAAGATGTGTAAAGAGCAGAATTTCTACATGGTATCGAAGCAAAGGTTATCATAGCTGTGAACAGTTTACTGAGAAGAATTCGAAGTTTGAAGTTCGGGGTTGCGGGTGCAATCCGAATTCACAAGATGGGACATTATGCAACTAATTGCCCATCAAAGAAGTCCAAGAAGGGATCCTCGAAAGGATCGGAAGGTGATGCATTAGCCTCTAGGTTCGAAATGGACTATACCCTCTTCACATGCATGGTGTCATCGATGATGGGTTGTGTTTGGTATATTGACAATGGAGCCTCATTCCACATGACCGACGATAAAATTTTATTCAGTAACTTGGAGGAGAAAGACCTCCAGATGCGCATAGAGATGGGCAATGATGGAAAGTACCATGTTTCAGGTGAAGGTACTGTTGTGTTTCAGAGGGAGCATGGAGCTCGCATCACCTTGACAGATGTGAAGTATGTGCCAGGACTGAAGAAAAACTTGGTATCGATCGCGATGTTGGAGGACAAAGGCTACGATGTTGTGTTTAGTAAGGGAAAGGTTTTCCTTAGACACATCACCACCAGACAGGTGAAGTAGATCGGTTCACGAGTCAAGAACCTGTATGCTCTTGAGGTTCAAGATGCATGCAAAGCCTTGAGGAGCAAGGCAACTGTTAGAGACTTGGTGGTTGAGAGGGATAGTACATTACCTCTCAACATGCAATGCCAGAAGAAGTCTCAGACAATTGTGGAGGATCCACAATTGGTGAAGCAGCTTCAGGAGGTTGTGGAGCAGCCACAACTGGAGAAGCCGAGAGGAGACCGAGTGGAGGCATCCACTCAAGCAAAGACCTCCAGTAGGGGGAAATTTTGAGCCAAGTGGTTAGAGGGATCACATGCAGCGATACCTCCAGGTGTGAGGTGGGGTGATATGAAGTGATAGTCCCAAGAAGGCTAAAATAGGGGCAGGATCCTTGAGCTACCCAACCTCTTTGATTAGACCTTACTACGGGAGCCCCGACGAGGAGTAGCAGGACTGGATGAGTGGGTAGAGACAGATGCGGATGGAGCGACAGAGGGAGCTTCATCATCAGAGGGTGTTTCTAGCCCAACAGGGAGGTCTGTTGGGAGATCAGTTACTTACTTCTCAATAAGAGAGTTGCAGTGCAGCATTGGGAAGCACGATGCAACATGATGAGAGGAGGTGCAGTGCGGATGCAGTGCTGGGAGATAGAACCAACAACAGCATGGATGTAGCGATAAGAATCATTGGGATTGATGCAGTCAGAGATCAATGTGACAGAGGCTAGAGAAGTCAGATACTGAAGAGCACATAGGTGCAGAGTTTTCAATCGACAGAGGCAACAACAGTCAGAGACTTTGATGACAGAGGCATCATTCTGATTTAGGTTGTATATTTTTTTGTTTCTGGAGTTGCTGGAGCAACAACACTTGAGAGAAGTGTTGCATGTAGAACATTTTAAAAGTTCAGGATTGGGTTCGAGTTGAATGCCTTTCTTGTTGAGAGGGAGTGTTGAAAATAGCAACAAGAAATGCTAAAAATAACATTGCTATAAATAACATTTCAGGATATACTCCAACTCTGTTGGAAATAGTAAAAAATAGAAATGCTAAAAATAGCATTACTATAAATAGCACTTCGGGATATATTCCAATTTTGAATTGTCCTTGAATCAAAATTGAGAATTAAAATTCGAATTTAGTCTCACTAGCTGCTTGAAAAATAATTAATTAATTCATCTTGAGTTAATTAGTTGGAGAAATTCAAACATGAAGTCTTTGTGAAGACATGCAACAGTTATCCCTTTGATTGAGGAAGTTATCCCTTAATTAAGGAGATAAGGATGAGTTGTATTTGAGTTGTAATTAGTTAGCTCAGTTAATTGAATCAAGTCCAGTTAAATTAGTTCCAAACAGTTTGAGGAACTAACTGTGAGTTCAGTCAGTTAATGCATGCATGCATGCAACTAGTGTTCTCCAGATAACTGAATATTCTTTCATAAATAACTCATGCATGTTAATTCAGACAGAGACCTAGTTGATATTAAAGACAGAGACATTGTACTATCAGTTGGAGGAATTTTCCTATAAATGAAACTCATCCATGCAAAAGGAATCAACTCCTTCAGGATTGCACACTTATTTCAAAGGTCAGTGTTGTGTGTGAGGTGAGAATCACACAGGTGGCAGCGGAGGACCCAGGAGAAACTGCGCAAGGAAATAGGAGGCTTGGAGGACTGAAGGAAGGCATATGTGTTGTCTATTCTGTCTATGAGCAACAATGAGGGATTGTACTAAGAGCTGGATAGCTTGAGAGCTAAAGCTTTGTGTAATCCTGAGATATTTTCACTTGTATGATAATACAGATAACGGGGTTTTTAGCTGAGGCTTTCCCCAGAGTATTCTTCTGTGTTTCATGTGTATTGATTCTTCTTCTCTGTTATATGTGTTCTGTTTGATCTTGCTCAAATCGATTAAGTTTCCGCAAGTTTGATTGTAGAAGTAGATTAAGTATTTTGCTTTAGTACATTGCATAATTAGATAGTTTCTCTACAAGTTGTGTAGAGAGCAGAATTTCTACAAGCATTAGAGGTTCCTAGTTGAGACAACTAACACTAGTGAGTCAAATTCTCCACTCAGACTTCACTTGCCCATCACAGAACTAATACACATCACTATTCATACACCAGAAATCAAAGTGAACATCGCCTTGTTTGCTCTTCTCTTCACACCACACTCCTCTGTGTGCTCCTGCATTCGCTACACCTTGTGTTCTCTTTTGCGAGCTATCTCTCCCCATTTTATGTTTGCCCCTTTTTTTTTTCATGTCCCTCTCTTGCGCGTTGACTTCCAAACACACGCTATGAGAATAGGGACAATATGGGTGTGTCTTTCACTTAGGCAAACCATACACAACTTCAATGCTTAAATCAATGGGGTCATAAATTTGCTAAGGAGATAGGTAATAAATACATGAAGTGCCTTGGATTTACACTCAGTGCAAGCAACTCCTTCTCCTCCTCAAATTTCTGAATCTGTGTACACTACTCTAGCCTAATCATGATTTGTATTTCTACATTATTTACATGATTTTGTTAGAAATTAATTAACGGAGCAATGAAATGCACAAAATATTGCAGAAACATAAACACATAAAACAAGAGAGACATAGATATACGCGGTTCACCCAATTCGGGCTATGTCCACGGAGAAACAACTAGTTCTTCCTTTTATATAATCCCACAAAATGAAGAGATACAACCTACAACAGATTTGTTGTGATTTCCTCTTCGCTCTCACACAGTCCCCTCTTCCTTTCTCGCTCAGAATAATAATCCACAATCGCAATACAATTCCCTCATATAAACCGAGGGGGTGCCTTTTAGAGAAACAAACCCTAAATTAACATAACTTCTATCGTTAGATCATCCGCTTAATGAACGATCCAAATTGACTACGAAATTACAATATTTTACAAGGCAAATTTTCATCTATTTTTAGCTTTGGGGGCGTTGCTCCCTGATGGCGATTAAACGACTGGTGTTGCCACCCTATTAGGAACAGGGGTCCAACACAACTGAAATAAAAACTTCTGAACAATCAGGAAGATGATCAGGCCCCACATCCAACATAATTACAATTCATAGTGACATTTACAAGAGGGGTAGCAAAAAGGGTTGTCCCACCCTACACTTTTGAGATGATCTCTCCCTCTCGTGGCTCTTAGATCCATGTGATGCTCCCTTTTACTGGCACCCTTCCAACCACTTTGAATCATGGTTGACCACATTCCTTTGTTTAAGATGCAGATGTGGCTCTGTTTCGCTATCACTACCTTTTCGCCTATCCATCTTTGTCTCTTTCTTAACACATCCCCCCTTGTTCTTGCCTTTTTCCAATCCTTGTGTAGTCGCCATGCTGCTACCGAGCTTGGGTTTGCAGGGGCATAATGTACTATCAAGAATGGGCAAGTCGTGGCAACACATGAACTCATCAGAGAGTGGAGGAAGCAATAACTCCTTTTCAGGAGCTTACCCCATCCCCCATTCAGGAAGAACTCACTCATGCCGAGCCAAAAGGAACCACCCAGAGGCACCTCCTCTTAGACATTAAGGTACTGGCAGAGTTGGTTTACAAGTTGCCTATTGCAAGGCACACATGTGGGTACTTCAATCAGTATATGCACATGGTGGACCTATACTAGCACATGAAATTCCTATTGGGCAAGGTTCTCCTGGATCGACATGAGAACAAAGAGGACCTCCTCCTCTGCCTAGAGCATTTACATTGGCACATGATAAACTTGGATCATGGATTGAAGCGCATCGAGAAGCATCTTGGCATTCCCCTACTACGACTGCTCACAGGCAACAACAAGGAGCATATCCAAGTTACAACGACAAATTCAAACCCCTCTCCCTAGTCTCTTTACTCTTGTTATATCTTTGGTTTCTCAGTTTCCTATTTACTTGTTTTTGCTCTCATAACCTCGAAGGCACGCATATTAACATATGTATGGTATATTTTGAACTCTTGGGCAACTTTTTGTCCTCTAACCCTGTTAACATTATGCGTTTTTGGATATGGTTGAGTTTCCCCAATGACCAACCAATATAAAACCTTTAATTTTTTAAGATAATCTCTTATTTTGAAAGCAATACAAATTTTATTTAATCTATTTATCATTTTAATGGTTAATTAACAAAAATAAAAATCTAAACATTTTTTTTATTTAAGAGTAAAATTGTATTATTTTATTTTAATTATAACTTTAAACGAAATAACATCTAAATATTTATTTTTATTTAAAATTTGAGCGTATGAAAAATGAAATTGTAATTTATTTTTATGACAATTTTATAGCAAATTCCCTATAAATTCCCTGCGTGAAAGTAAACGTGTATGATAAGGAAGAGGTACGGAAAAAACGGAGTTGTCTATAATGCGATTTTTTGGAGATTCCGGTGACGAAATCCCGTAGAAGAAATTGAGGTTAAATCTTGATTTGTTGCAGTTAAAATGGTTTTTTAACTGCATATTTGGATTCAGCACCCTGAAAAACCCTTGGGACGCTTTGATTGTGCAGAAACTAGTGATAGAAACTTGCGATTCCAATAAATTGCTGCCAGATTTTGACCGGAAAAACCCACAGGAAAGGCTTCCAAAAAGTCTCATTATAGACAAATGCGGAAAAAACACGGAAAAACCCACCGGAAAGGCTTCCAAAAAGTCTCATTATAGACAAATGCGGAAAAAACACCCTTTCTCACTCGAGCGTGATTCCTCAGCGGGATAAAGTTTAAACAACGCCTGTATCCATCAGTGTCCACAAGGATTCTACCAACATGTCACTGCAACATAAAGCAGATGAAATTTACCGTTTATGTTAAATGTTTATCTGTGATATAACGACATGGGCAGCCTTATCCTCATCCCTCGTCATCCTCATGTATGTGCCTGTGGCCAAGAACCATCCTCCAGAAGAAGAAACACTTCTTCTTCTACTCCTGCAACTCATGGCTTCATTTCATTTCATTACACCTCCACTCCCAAAGCTACTGACTTGAGGATTATAATATTACAAGCTAAACCAGAATGATGGCCATGAATGTAATGAACCATATCAGTGGCATTGCCATTGCAAATACCATCAATATTAACAGCAACAACGTTAAAGCATTTTTCACGGGATCAAAACCTGCATTTCTGACTGCATCTTCGTCCCAATTCAATGGCGTACGACTGGATATTCACCCACAACAGGTTATTTTCAATGCCCATCGTCATGCATTTAATAATCAATGTGAGTTCTATGAGACAATCAGAGTTATATCAGTTTCTTCTTTCTCTTTCTGCAGCTTCAGACCAACAAACTATCATACCGGTCCAGGGGACGGATGGAGGTCACTGCTTCGTCATCTGCAGTAGCTCCCAAGAAGATATTGATCATGGGTGGTACACGTTTTATTGGCGTTTACTTTTCGCGCCTGCTAGTAAAAGCAGGCCATGAGGTATTAAATTTTTATTTTTGGGTTTTTCTCAAGCAGGATTTTGGTATGCAGTACATCGTGTTTGGATGTTTCAATGCCCATGAATGGTTTGGCTGTTTGAAGGTCCATCAAACGTCATCTTACCCATCATTGCAAGTGTTATGAATATTATTTTCCCCATAATTAAAGTCCCCATTAAAATTCTGTTTCTTTAGCAGAGGTTAGCATATTGATTTTAGAGATGATTGATTAGCTATCACAATTTACTGAAGAGAAGAAGTATATTGTCAAATCATTCTCTAATTCCTGGTCTAGACGGTAAAATGCCATCCTATGCTGCCACCATGAAGACACCAGTCCAGTTATCATGTACTTGTCAATAGTGCTAAACTGCATTGGGGGATGAGTTTATTGGCTGTAGCAATCCACACGTTTATATAGAACAGGGTGCCTGTGATGGAGGGGCATGTAACTTAGTGATAGAGAAGCCCCTCAGCTGGGCAGCGTCTGGGTTCAATTCCTAAGGTGTCTAGCATGCCTGAGCCAAAGTATGGCTGGAGAGGGATATTTGAAATAGTAATCCACACCATTGGATCAAACCATTAAGGATGCCTGTCTAAAAGAGAATGTACCTCAATGGTATGGCAGCTCATTTGTGTGAACAAGTCCTGGGTTTGATTACTGGTCTTCTATCATTCAGAGTGGGTAGATGGTTGTGGACCTGAGCCAAAGTGGAGCATGAGGGAGGGTGTTGGAGGTACCAAACCACATCTTTAGATTAAATTGTTAAAGGTGCCCATCATTAAGGCACATGTAGATCAGCGTAGAGCAGTCTGTCAGCCAAAGGCAGGTCTTGGGATTGATTCCTAGCTTGGGATTGAACAAAGTAGGTATGAGGTGGCTAGTGTTGGAAAATGTAACTAGTTTCAGTCTTCATAATTGTCATTGTACTCATGTCATCATGTATACCTCATGCTACAAGAAAAAGAAGAAAAGAAAAATATTATTTTCAAGCATGGGTTTCATGTTTCTTTTGATTGGTCATCTAGGTTAAGCATGTTCTTCATGCTTCTAAGGTTTGTCATGTCATAAGAATTATTGTCATGAGTCAAGAGAGTCAATATCATTTGTATAAGACCCTATTGGGCAAGGTGTAAGATGTAAAATATATTAATTTTATGTTTAGAAAGTCAAAAAGACATCCAAGCACAAGTCGGCAAGCACAAGTCGGCCTAGAAGAGGCTATTCGACCTCCACAGATGTGTATATATAGAATCAGTTTTGACCTCATTTGACACACATTCGATCTGCACAAGAGACAAGTTTGATTTGAAGCAAGGAGCAAGAAGGAAGCAAGAGCGAAGGTCAAGGAAGCAAGAAGAAATCAAGAAAAGGAAGAAAGATCTGATTTTGAGCCTTATTCTCTCACACGTGCGAAGGAATTAGGGTTTCTGCAGCTATTGCAGGGCCGAGAGTTGCAGGTCGAGATTGCAGATCCGAGTTAGGGGCTGAAGCTGAGATTTGAAGCAAGTTGAAGGAGGATTGACCCTTGTTGACTTGGTTGATCTTTGACCTATTTGGAAGAGATTCTTGGAGGGTTGACTTGGTGCTTGGAAGAGGTCTTTGTTTTCTCATTTGAAGCAGATTCTATAAGAAGAGAAGAGATTCTTTTTGGGTTTTCCCCTTGGAGGAGTTTTGCCCTTGCTTGGAGCCTACTTCTTGTGTCCATTGTCTTTATTGCTTTTGCTCTTGATAATTGTTTGATGAAAAGATCTAATAAAGAAACATAAGAAGATAACTAAAGTTCACAAGAAATTATTAAGGTTAAGGAGAATTGGCTTAAATAACTGCCATACTAGATTCTCCAACATGGTACGAGAGCTAAGGTGAAGAAGAGAAGGCAGCTTGGTGAACATCTTGTTGACGTAGGAAAGGATTGCTTGTCAAGGAGAATCATTTGCAAAAGGACACAAGGAAAGAAGAAGAAGACCTATTGACCTAGAAGGAAGGTTACTACATCAAACTTTCATTAAAGATCTCATCATCTTAAGAAGGATCAAGCTCTCATTGAAGGAAGGAAGGATAAACTCTTGTTGAAGGCTCTCTAGTGCACTCCATCATCTTGAAGAAAAGGAAGCATCAAAGAATCTTGGGATCATCATCCACTCTTTGAAGTTGTTTGAAGACACTATTGTTAAAGGCATCCTAGAAGTCATCATTCTAGGGCATCTTTGAAGTCTCTTTGAAGGTCTTGAAAGCATCAAGATAGTTGAAGACATCATCAAAAAGGAGGACTCTTGGTTGACAAGTAAGTATCATATTGTCTTCTATGTCTCAACCTATAGATCAAATGGCTACATTTTGCAAGGAAAGCAACAAGCTCATTGGATCAACAAACTTCCTAGCATGGAAGAAGAGGATTGACTTGGTACTCACAGAAAATGAAGTCATGGAATATGTTCTTGGTGAAGTTACTATACTGGACAAAGAGAAGACTCAAGAGTTAGCAAAATACAAGAAGGGAGAAGTGATGACACAAAGGATCATTATTGAATCCATAAAGGATTATCTTGTTCCCCTTGTTACTGATTTGAAGACATCCAAATATATGTATGATAAGTTGGTGAAATTGTACTCTATAAGTACATCAGGTCAAAAGATATCCTTAAGGAATCAACTATATAGAATAAGGAAGTCAAAGGATGAAGACATGGTCACTTATCTTACGAAGATCTCACAAAATAAGGGACCAGTTGCAAGGGCTTGGGGAAGTTGTTTGAGATTAAAAAATGACTAGTTGTATATTAAATGCCTTGCCATCTAATTGGAGTAGTTTTGCAACTAGTATCTACTCTAGAAAAGATACTACTCCTTTTGATGAGTCATGGGCTCAATGTATCTTGAAAGAAACAAGGATAAAGGAAAAGGATGAAACTAAATCAAATGAGAAATCTCAAGCTTTTATTGTAAAATCCAAGAAGAAGAAGAAAGGGAAGTTTGGAAATTCCAAAGGAAAACTAGATATGTCCAACATTAAATGCTTTGGATGCGATAAGTATGGACATTTTAAGAGGGATTGTCCGAACAAAAACAACAAAAGGAAGGAAAGTGGTGAAGCTCACATAGTTGAGGAAAAGAGATAACCTGAGAAGAAGCCGAAAGGAGAAGATCCCAAGGATCTTTACTATTGAAGGAAGCTCCATCTTTATTAGGTTCATTATGCAATTTGTCTTTCTTTTATTAGAAAGTAGAAAGTAGAATAGCATGCATTGTTGCATTCTCTAGAAGAGTCTTGGTTTTGTAAAAAGCATGGCATCATAGAAAGAAGCATATGATAGTAGAATTAGAGTCTACATAATCAAGTTGCTTTGAAAGGAATCATCTAGCTTAAAAGAATGAGAAGATTGGGACCATATTGCATATTATAGTTCATCCAAGCATTTTCTAACATAATGTTAGAGGTAGTCATTTTGCAAATAGGATCATTAAAAATCCTCCTATAAGAACCATCATTTAGGAAGGTTCTTGGAAGAAGAATTATGACTGGTATATATTCCATCTAGTATGGAATCTATAGTCTTGAAGGATGAAGGCATGCAAAATGGTCGAATTACAGTTTGAAAAGCAAAATTGAAGTCTTTCTCCTCTTAAAGGAAAGCTTAATCTTCAATAAGGTTGGAAGCAAGCTCATTCAAAGAAAGTATGGCTAGATGGTTGTATGGAAGCAAAGGAATGCATGTTTTTAAATAAATTTTCTTTAAGGTAGGGTTCATATCTACAAGAATCTTACAGAAAGAGAATATGCTTGGTAAGTCTTCCATATGGTTATTCGATGCTTGGAAGAAGAAGTTTGGTATGCTTCGAAATGGCTAAAGATCAAGACTCTCCCGCAAAATAGCATGGCATAAATCAACATCAAGTATGGTCTCCAGAAAAAGGAAAGAGAGTTGATAATGACAACTCCAAGGAAGATATTGTAGCTTGCTAATCAAGTTCGATCCATGGGCACCTTCATTAAAAGTGAATGCATGGGGAAGGATTCTTGCACAATATGAAGATGGACCATACAGAAGGATGTTGATCTCAAAGGATACAAATAAGCAAATACTTTGATGTAAGGGCCATCATAAGGTAATTCTGATATTAATACTTTGGTTATCTGGTTGACATAGTTTTCTACCTGGAAGTATATTGCAAAAGTGCATGATGGCAGTTGAGGCAAGTTCAACTTTTGGTTTTTTGAACTCAATTATATGGTTAAGATGTGTACTTCATTTTGGAATTGAAAGGTAGCAGTACAAGAAGATAGCCTAAAGTTCATGATGATCACTTTCATGTTTAGAGGAAGCTTAGCTTCACTTTGGAAGATCCAACATAATGCCTTTATTGATGATGACTAATGGAAAGTGATATGAAAGGTTGATGGTCGGAATCCTGTCACATGATTAAAGAAAGAAGATGGCTCCATAACATCTAGGAAGAAAGGAGGAGTCATGCAGCTATTACTTGAAGATCTCCATGAAGAACTTGTAGCTGATACATTTATGAAGACAAGCTAAAGAGCTTGTGGTTAAGACTTCCAAATTAAAAGGAAGTAAGGAATTTCCTCTAAGTTTGAGAGGAAGTAAGAAGTCTCCTTGAATAATTGAAAAAGGAGCAAGGATCAATTCCCTAATCAAAAGGGAATGAGGATCTCCTCTCTAGTTAAGAGGGAGTGATGTTAAGACATCATATTCTCCATGTGTCATGCACTAGACCAGGACTAACAGCCGTAAGTCTTAGTGAAGGCACTGGGAAGGAGAATGGAGGATTGGATAAGCATCTAAGATCAATACTTCTTGAGGATAAAGAATCCAAGATAGGAAGTATTCTTGTTGAATGGAACTCTTTGAGGATTGGATAGGTATCCAAGATAAGAGTGGTCGAAGAAGACCAATATTCTTTGAGGATTGGGAATCCAAGATAGGAATAGTCCTAAAAGGACATACTTAGTGAACATCCGGATAGGGTATGTGCCTTGAGAGGTAGTGTGGTATCTCATGTAAAGCCTCCCAACATTATGCTCTCATATAAGAAGAGCTTGTCAGTTAAGGCCTATTGAGAAATTTATGACATTCAATGTTAACAATTTCTCTGCTTGATAATTGCTTGTGATATGTTTTTACTTCTTAACTTATGATCTTTCTTTGTTATCTTCTTAGTGTGTTCGTTTCATCAAGACAATTACCAATAAATAAAGACAAGTGACAGTATATAGGCTTCTCCAGCTAGGGCCAAAACCTCTCACCTCTTGAGAGGAAAACCCGATAAAATTCTTCTTCTAGATCTTCAATTGATAAGTACCAAGACCATGACACAGACCCTTGACTATAGTATCCTCCCAAGAACCTTGTCACCCACCTTGATGTTCTACCTCTTCCTTTCTTTGCCTTTTCTCCTAGAGAAACTCAGTCTCTATCTCTTATACTGCACCTTCACAACTTCCCTAGAGAATCTCGGTCTCTAGGTCTTCTAGAGAGAACCTCGGTCTCTACTTTGATCACTTAGTAGAGTCTCTCTCTTGCTGCCCCAGAAGAATTTCACTGCCTTAACTTCGCACTGCCCAGAAGAATCTGCTGCCCAGACTTCGCACTTCCCAAAAGAATCTTCGCTATACCCAAAAGATGATGTCCCAGAAGAATCTTCACACTTCTCTTTTGCTGCTCCTTCGCTCTCCTTTTAGCCCTCTTTCTTCTGCCTTCTCTTCGCACTTTTCCAGTGAATGCTTGTCCGAATTGTGTGTCTCCAAATGAGGCCGAGTAGGGCTATTTATACCCTTCTTCGCTGCCCTTTAGGCCGACTTGACAACTGGAGTTTAGGCCGACTTGAAGGGGTTTGGTGACAAGTTCTTGGAGGATACTTTACATAGACAATATTGACCTATTACAAAGTGTAACATGACTTCATTTACATGACAATGACTCTTTTATGTCTAGATGAATAAACCCTAAAGACTCTCAATGGGAGTCTTGACTCAAAAACAAAATCCCTTGCTCATGAAACCCATGAAGCAAGTCAACATAATAATTACATTTTTCTTATTTACATCTCTTTACATAAAATCATAATTACATGTCATTATGAAGACCGAACCTAGTTACACTTTTCAACACTCCCTCTTAACTAGGGAGGTATTCATAATGGTACCTTGGACTTTCTCAATCTGAAGAATCTCTCATAAGAAGAATTCGGATTTGTAACTCATTTGTATAGCATCATACCAACCAACATTTATATAGCAAGGCCTTGACTAACAACTCTATCTCTCCACAAGATCAGAGCAAAATGTTGGCGAGACCAATGATTTATAGACATACTCATCATTGTCTCTCTCAGAACATACCCCACCTGGGTTCTCTCAGGATATGCTCCATAAGGACTATTCTTTTCTTGGACTCCCCAGTCCCCAAAAGAATATCGATCCTCCACAACTACTCTTTCATGGGATTCCCTATCTCATCCCACAAGAGCATCAGATGCCAAATGATTACACAATCCTCCATTCTGTCTTCTCAGGTGAAGCACAGAACAACATGTCTATCGCTCCTTCTTATACTAGGAGGATTTATTCCATTGTACTCATTCCTATCACATAGGAATGTACCTAAGCTTCCGGCTTAGGAATTTCTGAGTTTCTTCCAAGTAAGAAACTTCTTCTCATGCTCCCTCTTAACTAGGGACCTATAGCAGCTCTTCATGTGGAGATCCTAAAACAATCAACTGCATGAAGAGCTCCTTTCTTCGATGTCATGAATTTCTTTAAGGAGTCTTCAACTTTTGGGAACTTCTATATATAGGGCATAGATCATCCATCACTTTTATCCATGAGTTAGTCATGTCCTTAACTCATCAGAAAGTGATCTATCAGATTTTCCATCTGGCTTTGCTTCATGTCATTCTACTTTCATGCCATATTTCTCGGAAGGACATTACATCCTTCTATATGGTCTGCTTGGAAGTCATTCACAGATCTTCCCTTTGACAGTCCTACATAAGCCCAACTAGATGTTAGTTCAAAAATAATCACTAAACACTTCAAATCATATTTACCTTTGTGATGATCTTTCACCATGACATCTTCCTGTAAGTATTAGCATCCTGCATGCAGATTGACACATCTCCCACATATGTTCAGTGTTAAGGGTCTCTATCTTTTTCCGACTTCCATTAGAGTCTTCACATTCTTCCGGGAGATCTTCTAGTCAAATCTTCTTGGATTTCGGATGTTGAATGCCTTCTACTTTCATTGCATATTATCACGATCTCTTCCTACCTTTTCACACACTTCATTCCCAGGGGCTTCCAATCAGAGTTCCTCAATCGTAGTCAACCACCTCATACTTCATATGATGACATATTAAGTTGATTTCATCTAGTGTAACTCATGCCTTCCGACATTCTTTTGTAGGAGGAGATTCCTTTCCTTTGATCGTGCTTCTTAAAATAGAAGTGGTGATCCTTCTTACCTGCAACCATACGACATGACTTTATAACATTAAGTACGAGAATACATACCTCATTTTACCTTTAGGTCATCTAGGCTTCTTTCAGTAGCTTCCTTGATTGAAAAGATCTTCAACCCCTTGATCTGCTTCATCTCTCATGTCATCATACCATCATCCCATGAACTCCACAAGTTGGAGTTCTTGATGAAACACTTGCTTCCTTTCTAGATTGGTGAATCCTCCAATGAGGATTCCATCTTGCATATCCTTATTCAACATATGTTTCCTTGATGTATGATGAGACTTGTCCTAGATGACTTCTTCCTTTGATCTTCCAATGAGGTCACCAAGAGCTATATCCTTCAAAGTTGACTATCATAGATTTTGTTCCAACAGTCCTTCATGTTTCCCTATGGTTATGTCATGAGCTCTTGCTTCTAATGCTTCTCTTCCTTGGACTTCCTTCTTTCAGCTTCCTCCACTTCTTCGGTGAAATGGACTTCTTCTCTATCCTTCTTGATATTGTCCTTCTTAGGCTAAGGACAATATTTCCTGTAATGTTCATAGCAATGAATCTTAGCTATGTTCTTCTTTTCTTTCGACAAAGTGTTTGAATTCTTTCATTTGATTCTTCAACACTTTTGCTCTCAACTTGTCTTCTTGCATAGAAACCACAAGTTGTCGAATGAGGTAACTTTCTTATCCCCATGGATATCTGTTACCTTGATTATCAGTTAGTGCATTATAGATCAATGATGATTATCTTCTTTCCTAGATCTCGTAGATGAGATCTTATGAAGATATCCTTCATCCTTTGATACCTTTGATTTTGTGTAGACCGTATCTTCAGAGAGTATTCCTACTAGATTATCATATACATCTCTTTGATGTCTCCAATATTGCTATATGAAGGGACCTTTAATAAAAATCCCTTTCCATGAATTCAGAGGAGACCTTTCCATTGATATGTTCAATGACTTCAACTTCTTAGAGGACTATATCTATCCTCCTTTTCCATGCAAGGAATTTTGATGACCCATCCAACTTATAAATCTCCTTGCAAACACGAAGTCATTTTACCAAATTGATTAAAGAATGAAAAATACTTACTTGACAAGTGAAGATGAAATCTTCACCTTGATCACTTTGATAATGGTTGAAGAAGATGTATTAGTGATCCCTCTTGGATGATCTTCTTCCAAATGAAGAAGCCTTTCTTCAATAGAAAAGGTTGCTCCTTTTTGATGAGGATGATTTGCTGCTTCCTCAGATGATCTTCTTCTAGGGCAAGGAGAGGATTCTTGCTTGCTTTATAACCTTGAAAATGGTGACAATGCCTTCTTGCCTTTAATATACTTTGACTTCTCTTGTAGTGTAGATCAGAAATGCTTCTAGGGTTTCGACTTTCTCCAAGATGATGTGATCTTCATCTTTAAAGTCCTTCGAGCTATCTTTCCTTGTAGACAACTTGATGAGGGTCTTTGTGGCCTTTTGATGATAACTATAGAAACAAAAGCTCTTGCTGTTGTAGACTACTTCTTCGATCTAGGGTTTGATTCTTCAATGTAGATCTTGATCTTTTGATTTGATAACCTTCAACTTGCTTTGATGCCTTCCTTGAAACTTGATCCTTGAATGTCTCTTTGATTAGATGCCCTTCCTTTGACTTCAGCACCTTAGCTCTGATACCATGTTGAGAAATCTAGGGCATTCAATGTTAACAATTTCTCTGCTTGATAATTGCTTGTGATATGTTTTTACTTCTTAACTTATGATCTTTCTTTGTTATCTTCTTAGTGTGTTCTTTTCATCAAGACAATTACCAATAAATAAAGACAAGTGACACAGTATATAGGCTTCTCCAGCCAGGGCCAAAACCTCTCACCTCTTGAGAGGAAAACTCGATAAAATTCTTCTTCTAGATCTTCAATTGATAAGTACCAAGACCATGACACAGACCCTTGACTATAGTATCCTCCCAAGAACCTTGTCACCCACCTTGATGTTTTGCCTCTTCCTTCCTTTGCCTTTTCTCCTAGAGAAACTCAGTCTCTATCTCTTATACTGCACCTTCAGAACTTCCCTAGAGAATCTCTATCTCTAGGTCTTCTAGAGAGAAACTCGGTCTCCACTTTGATCACTTAGTAGAGTCTCTCGCTCGAGAAGAATTTCACTGCCTTAACTTCACACTGCCCAAAAGAATTTGCTGCCCGGACTTCGCACTTCCCAAAAGAATCTTCGCTATACCCATAAGAATCTCCGCACTTCTCTTTTGCTTCTCCTTCTTCGCTCTCCTTTTAGCCCTCTTTCTTCTGCCTTCTCTTCGCACTTTTCCAGTGAATGCTTGTTCAAATTATGAGTCTCGAAATGAGGCCGAGTAGGGCTATTTATACCCTTCTTCGCTGCCCTTTAGACCAACTTGACACTTGGAGTTTAGGCCGACTTCATCTTGCAGTTTCTTCATAGTTTGTAGGCCATCTTGAAGGGGTTTGGTGACAAGTTCTTGGAGGATACTTTACATAGACAGTATTGACCTATTATAAAGTGTAACATGACTTCATTTACATGACGATGACTCTTTTATGTCTAAATGAATAAACCCTAAAAACTCTCAATGGGAGTCTTGACTTAAAAACAAAATCCCTTGCTCATGAAACCCATGAAGCAAGTCAACATAATAATTACATTTTTCTTACTTACATCTCTTTACATAAAATCATAATTACATGTCATTATGAAGACCGAACCTAGTACACTTTTCAACAAGGCCTTACTATGTTGACAATGCTGGTCATGATGTTGATGCTTAAAGATGACTTACCAATCCGACTCTTCTTATGAGAACTCTTCAGTTTGAGAAAATTCTTGTACCAATTGTACAATTATGAATACCTCCCTAGTTAATAGGGAGTGTTGGAAAATGTAACTAGTTTTAGTCTTCATAATTGTCATTGTACTCATGTCATTATGTATATCTTATGTTACAAGAAAAAGTAAAAGAAGAAAAGAAAAATATTATTTTCAAGCATGGGTTTCATGCTTCTTTTGATTGGTCATCTAGGTTAAGCATGTTCATGCTTCTATGGTTTTTTCATGTCATAAGAATTATTGTCATGAGTCAAGAGAGTCAATATCATTTGTATAAGACCCTATTGGGAAAGATGTAACATGTAAAAGATATTAATTTTATGTCTAGAAAGTCAAAAAGACCTCCAAGCACAAGTCGGCCCTGCTAGTGACAAGTCGGCCTAGAAGAGGCTATTCGACCTCCACAGATGTGTATATATAGAAGCAGTTTCGACCTCATTTGACACACATTTGATCTGCACAAGAAACAAGTTCGATCTGAAGCAAGGAGCAAGAAGGAAGCAAGAGCGAAGGTCAAGGAAGCAAGAAGAAATCAACAAAAGGAAGAAAGATCTGATTTTGATCCTTATTCTCTCACATGTGCGAAGGAATTAGGTTTTCTGTAGCTATTGCATGGCCGAGAGTTGCAGGTCGAGCTTGCAGATCCGAGTTAGGGGCCGAAGTTGAGATTTGAAGCGGGTTGAAGGCAGACTGACTCTTGTTGACTTGGCTGATCTTTGACCTATTTGGAAGAGATTCTTGGAGAGTTGAATGGGTGCTTGGATGAGGTCTTGTTCTAGAGGTTTGGGTCTTGGTTTTGTCATTTGAAGCAAATTCTATAAGAAGAGAAGATATTCTTTTTGGGTTTTCCCCCTGGAGGGGTTTTTCTTTGGCTTGGAGGCTACTTCTTGTGTCCATTGTCTTTATTGTTTTTGCTCTCGATAATTGTTTGATCAAAAGATCTAACAAAGAAACATAAGAAGATAACTGAAGTTCACAAGCAATTATTAAGGTTACGGAGAATTGGTTTAAATAGCTTCCCTACTAGATTCTCTAATAGCTATGAGGCCTAAGCTAAAGTGTGGCTTGAGGGGGATTGTTTGAGGTAGAAATCCACACTTTTAAACCAAACCTTTAAGGGTGTTGTCATAAAGGGAGCATGTAAGGAAACGGTAGATCAACTCATTGACCAAGAACAGGACCTGGGTTTGATTTCTATCTAGGTGACCTAGGTTTGATTCCTAACTTGGGGTTTGAGGCTTGAGCAAGTAGGCTTAAGGAGGCTGGGAGGCCTGAGCAAAAGTGTGGTTTAAAGGGGCATGTTGGAGGTAGCAATTCACATCTTTAGATCAATTTTTTAAGAGTGTCCATTATGAATGGGTGTGTAGCTCATTGATAAAGCAACTAATCAACCAAGGGTAGTGTTGATAGAGAATTTTTTATTCTTCTCACAAAAACATCTCAAATCTTGTCAGGCTAAGTGAGATAAGCAGGAATATTATCCTAAGTTTATAGCCTTAAATTTTACACCCAAATTCCAAGATTCAAAGTTCTTCAAATCTATTTTTTTTTCAAATTATAATTTTTTTATGTTTTATTTGTAACAACTAAAAGAATAAAATAATAAAATAATGGTACATCAGTTTATGAACCTAAAATTTTCAAATTGATTGAAGTATAAAAATGAATAGCAATATCAATTTAGATACAAATTCCAGTAAAACAATTTGAGAAAGAGTTCGGCAATAAATATTATTGTAGACCTATCTGAATACACGACTGACTTTCTTTTCAAATCCTTGTGAGGATCAGGACCAAAGATGCCTTTATGTTAAAATTGGCAACTAGGGCCAAACTCCATGTGGGTCATATTATTTATGATTGTTGATATTTTTATTGGATCCCTCTCATTGAGAGGTGTAGGATTGATCTAAAGATCATCCGATTCCGATAAGTATTTATGAAGTTATGAATCTATTTATGTTATGGACAAACTGTTAAGTCGACCTGCAACTTATGTAGGCTCAGAAGCCCAATGGTCATGTCTATTCAACCTCTACGTTTTAGTATAAATAGAAGAGGACTTCAATTCATTTCTACAAACACTTGGATCTCTTCCTCTCTCTACTTGTGTTTGGGTTTTAGTAGGAGGAGAGATCCTAAGGAAAAGTCGGAAAAGCCAGAAAAGCCGGAAAAGCCAGAAAAGCCGAAAATGCCGGAACTGTCAGAACTGTCGGAAAAGCCGGAACTGTCAGAACTGCCAGAAAAGCCGGAAAAGCTAGAATTGCCAGAAAAGCCGGAAAAGCCAGAAAAGCCAGAAAAACCGGAACTGTCAGAAAAACCGGAAAAGTCGGAATAGCCGGGAAAGTTGGAACTGCCGGAAAAGCCGGAACTGCCAGAAAAGCCGGAATAGCCGGAAACGCTGGAAAAGCCAGAACTGTCGGAAACGCCGGAAAAGCCGGAAATACAGGTAAAATCTGGAAATGCCGGAACTGTCGGAACTGCCGGAAAAGCCGAAACTACCAAGAACTGCCGAAATGGCCGGAGCATCTGTCTCCGAAGGAAGGCAGCATGATGTATGAGATCATGGGTAGCATAATAAGCAGCATGATGATATGAGCGTGGGCAGCATAATGATGCATGATGATATGAGCATGGGCAGCATAATGATGAATGAGATCATGAGCATGGGCAGCTTAATGATGAATAAGACCATGGAAGATGCAGCATGATGAGCAACATGAAGATGAGAGCAGCTCAGTCATCAAGGTTCAACACATGTGACAGTACAACAGGGTGTCACACGGTAATGTGCAACAAATAGACAAGATGCAGCACTATGATAGGTGAACTAGTCACCTTAGAGAATCAGTTGAAGCAATATGTCTTCAATTGATCTCATGACGATATTAAAAGTCAAAGTGATTGACTTCTATTGTAAATGTACTGTCTCTCTCACATTCTCTGCTGAACTTTGAAGAACATAAAGGAAGAATTGATCAAGGGTTTCCCCACATTGTGGGGTTTGTCCCTGGCTAGCGCCACATCTTGTGTCCTCTTGTCTTGGCTTGTCTTCTGCGATTTATATTTATGTTCTATTTGTAGTTTACTTTATGCTGATGTGATGCTAATGTGGAAAAGAAATTGAAATAAATTGCTCTAGCATAGAACATACCTAAAATTAACATGGTTTCAGAGCTGAGGTGAAGACAATGCCCAAGCAAGAGTGAAAGAGCAATCACCAAAGACAATAAGGACAAGACAAAAGGATCAATGGGTTCCACATCTCTCTTCTAAGTTCACAAAGGGTGAAGTCGAAGCAGAGCATATTATTAGAATGGCGTAGCGGAAGTTTCTGATGGCCCATCTAAAGATCACTTCATTGGGAAGTTCGGATCTAAGGGTGGAACAAATTTCCTTCAGAAACTCCTCCTCCTGGACCCTTTACGTCAGCCTCTGCGCGGACCCTGGGACGTCTAAGCCTAAAACTGCCTCTGATAAAGTCGTTTTGCTTGTCTATGCTGAGGAAACTGATTCTCCGGTCCTTTGGAAGACTCTCCCGGCCCCTGGAAGCTGAATCGATTTTTCCTCTAACCAAATCAAATTGCTCTTCTGAAGCAACTGTGCAGTCCTCTGCATTGCCTCACTAGGAATAATTTGGCCCCTTGTTGCTGCCTCTCCGCTTCTGGAAAACTTCCTTCGGATTAATGTCTCTGCCCCTCACTAACTGTACTTCAATATTTGGCTCTCCGACGACTACTGCTGCTCTCTAGAAATTGATCTGCTGAGGAAATCAAATTGTTGAAGTGTATTCTCCATCACCACATCGATCCCTTCTTATATCTTCCTATTGGGACTCCAACGACCAAGATTAAATCTTAATCGATGGATCAGATCATTTTTGGATCGATCCGTGTGAGTTTCTAGAGAATTCTCACCTTGTCTTAATTAATTATGATTAATTAACCAGTTTTCCTAAGTTTAGACTTAGGAAACATTAAAAAATAGGCTAATAATCTAATTTAGTCATCTCTAGGTAGAATTTCCAGAAACGATTTATGGGTTTTGGAGATCTCATGCATTCTAGTCTCTCCACCAAATTTTGTGGCTAGAACACATCGGATGCTGTCGAAACTAACATTCCCTCTTAGCGAGAACTATGTTCTCTCTAGTGCTTCGCATCCTGCCACAACACCATGTCTTTGTATCACCTCCTGTCACACTGCTAAGTCTGGCCATACTGCCCACCAACCACTGTGTTGCTACTGACACTGCCAAATTGCTGCCAACGTTGCATCTGCACTGCAACTACCTCTCATTTGTTGCTGTTGTAACTGCAACTATTGTAACTGAGAAGCATCCAAAATACTGAATCATCTGTGTTCAGTATGATGCATTTGTCTCCTGAGTCTTTGGCTATTACTAGCATTTGCACTGTCACTGAAGACTCTCTGTTGCTGCCAACTCTGCACTGAGTCACCTACTATGCTTTTAACATTTAACTGCGCTCCTCAGCATCTGACTGCTACTAGTCTGCAATTGTCACTTTGGTACTGACTGCATCCACTGCCACTGATACATCCTGCTATTGAATACTATGGGCCCCTTGTAGCAAGGTAATGATCCATGAGGTGAGCTCTTTAAGGACCCTGCCCAATCTTTGTAACTCTTTGGGGTTACAACACCAAGTCTCCCCACCTCAGTCCTGGAGGTATATCTGCGAACATCGCAAAATATTCCTCCAACCTAGAGGATAGACTATCTATCTCAACATGTGCTGTCGCCTGGTCCTGCTTGTCCTTCTTCCTGAGAAGACACTGTGTACTCTAGTGGCCAAACTCGCCACACCTGAAGCTCTTGACCTTAGATAGGTCCTTCTTCTTCTTCTTCTGTTCCCCTTGCCCTTGATTGGGACTGTTAGATGCTAGGGCCACATTCTCCTCCTCCTTCACACCCTTTGATCCGCTGCTACTGCTACCACTGATGGAGCTCTTTAACAAAGCTCGCCTCAACTCCTCCTGTTGCAAATCGGCCCACATCCTATCCCATCTTGGCAAAGTGTCTCTGCCCAATATACTTTGGACAAACACTTGCCAATCCTCCGAGACACTGTTTAGAGCCAATCACACTAGCTCTGATGGTTGAGGTGTTTCTCCAACAACTGCAAGTTGATCTCGGACCTCCTGAATCCTAGTGAGGAAGGGATCTATGCCTTTTCTCGTCTACATCCTTATGCATCTTAGCTTTTCTTCTAGAAACACCTTCCGCTGCTTAGAAGTACCTTGATATAGCGTAGAAAGAGCTACCCACATCTCTATGGTTGTACCTTTGTCTGCCACATGTGAGACTATATGATCTCAGACTCCATCCAAGATCAACTGCTGCTTCACTGGGAGTAATTCGGCCCCTTGTTGTTGCCTCTCCGAATCTAGAAAACTTCCTCCGAATCACTGTCTCTGCCCCTCACTAACTCTGCTTCGATCTTTGGCTCTCCAGCAACTACTGCTGCTCTCTGGAAATCGATTTGCCAAGGAAATCAAATTGCTGAAGTGTATTCTCCATCACCACATTGATCCCTTCTTATATCTTCCTGTTGGGACTCCAACGACCAAAATTAAATCTTAATCAATGACTCAGATCATTTCTAGATCGATCCGTGTGAGTTTCTAGAGAATTCTCACCTTGACTTAATTAATTCTGATTAATTAATCAGTTTTCCTAAGTTTAGACTTAGGAAACATTAAAAAATAGGCTAATAATCTAATTAAGTCATCTTTAGGTGGAATTTCCAGAAACGATTTCTGGATTTTGGAGATCTCATGTATTCTAGCCTCTCCACCAAATTTCGTGGCTAGAAGACATCCGATGCTACAAAAACTAACAGTGAAGGTGTTTGGGGAAGCAATCCACACTTTTAGATCAAATTGTTAAGGGTTCCCATTGTGCAAGGAGCATGTAGCTCAATTGTAATGCAGCTCATTGGCGAGGAGCAAGTATGTTTTGGTTCCTGCACTGTTATTTCGGCAAGTAGGCTTGAGGTGGTTAGGAGGCCTCAACTAAAGTGTGTTGTGATGGGAGAGGGGTGTTGGAGGTAGGAATCTACACATTTAGATAAAACCATGATGGTTCCCATCACGAAAGGAACATGTAACTCAATGGTAGAGTAGCTCATCGGCCCAGAGCATATCCTATGTTTGATTCCTAGCCTGGTATTAGGGCTAGGTAGGTTCTGTTAGCCTCCTATTGCAATAGGTTTCATATTTCATGATTGACTGTTTTACATGCCAAATATGTCATCTTTTCATGCTGCAAGGTTCCATATTTCCAAGAAGTCCCATTTTGAAGAATCATACCATTTTTGAAGAGTTTTTACAGTTAAGGGAAAGCCAAACAACTTAATCTTGGCTTCCCTAGGTTTAAATTGCTTGTTTTAGAAGATAGAGAATGAATATCTGTCCAAACAGCTTAAGCTTGGCAGATCAGTAGCTAGGTAGAGAAATGAAGGAGCCCAACTGCTTAATCTGGGCCCTTGGAAGATATAAGGGTACATTTAGATAGGAGGGCAGTCAAAAGAAAAGAAGATAATCAGGGTCTGCAAGTCTAAGTGCACCCATTCAAAAGGAGGAAAAAATGCTAGGTAAGTAGGCTGGGTAAGTAGTTTTGTGGTTGCAGAATCAAACTATGTGATCCATTTCATGTTTTCAAGTGTTATATCCATTCAGATCACAATTACAAGGCAATTTTCATTTGGAGGAGCTCAAACGAGGCATGTCTAATTCCCCCTTCTTCTTATTCCCCAAATCACTCACTAACATCCCCTTGAGGACCTTGGGATCTGCCCAACCAGTCCTGTTACCACTTCATTTTTGTAAAATACTAAGTCAGGCTTTGACTTTCTTCAGTGAAAAGAAGCCACATTTCTTGTGTAAAAATCATTTCTCCGCAGTCCATTCACTTCATATGCCTAAGTTTCAGTTCACAAACTTAGCCCCCTACACTTCACCTCACAAATTCATATTAACTTCTAACATTATTATGTAAATCCCTATCTATTTCCCCTTCCCTTACTAAAAAGCACTAAATAGCTCCCCTATGTACATATCCCCTCCCTCTGGTTGAAAGATAACCTTGACTATGCTTGGGAATTGCTAAGTTTGCCTGAAACTTAGCCAGAACCCTCGGTTGCCTCTCAAACCATCTTCTAAATGCATTAGGACTCATTCCTATGCATAAAATTCCCCTCCAAATGTATAAAATCCATCTTTGGCCGTGTTTTACCTTTCCCAAGGCATAAACCCCTTTTTTTGGCCATAAACCCTTCTCAAAGCACATAAAACCCCTCTCAAGTGCCTTTGAACTCCTCCTAAGCGTGAAATTCCTTTTTTAGGTTATCGGACCCCTTCCGAGGCCTCAAAAACCCACAATTCTGCGTTAACCAAAGTTTGAAAGCCCCCGTCATATAAATATTAATTTAATATTCGGGCGGGCCCCCGCACATAAACCTGCCGCCAGCTCCGCACTCCGTCAGCCCTCCGATCCGCCCTCCCAGATCCAACGACCATTGGCGATTTCAGAGCCGCCCCGTCACTCGACAGTTAGCGTCCGATAGCACGGCGGTTTTTCCGTCGTACAGAAGGATGCGTGTCCGCCCTTTATTGCATCGGAGCCATTCTGACAGATACCGCCCTCGTACAGAAGGCGGTCCGATGAAACCACAAACCGCCTTCTGTCTCTCCGCCCCTGACGTCAGCGCCACATCAGCACTACGTCACCTCTGCGTCGACCCCCCACTGCTACGTGTCACTGCCACCGCATCTGCCTTCGTCAGCCGCCACGTCACCCTGCCGTATTGGGACCCATGCTGACGTCATCACCAAGAAAGGCGTGAAGGGCGCAAATCGCAGCAAAGGATGCCCAGAATGAAAAACTGAGGCAGTTTTTGATGCGCGATTAGCGCTTAGAAAAAATGATCAAAATGGAAGATTGCCTATTGCTCGACTACTAGTAGGCCCGAAAATTCGCAATTTGACAGGATTTCTTCATGTAGGTTCAGAAAATGGGCGATTTGACAGTTTCAAGCATATCAAGGGAGAGAAAGTGGCCCGAATCAACTGTGAAAGAGTATCAGAGGAAAGATGAAGCCCAGATTAAATTGAAGAGTATCAGTGAAGCGGCAAAGAGTATCAGATCGGCAATACCAAAGCAGGTGAACATTAAAGGCCCCCAAGCAAAGTCAAAGAAAGCGGTGAAGCCATTTAAGGCTCTCAGATCACAGTTAATGCACATCAAAGCCACTCAAGAGCAGGGGATCAAAGCCCAAAGCACAGTTATGGCTAAATGAACAACACAGAGCCATAAGGACAGATATTAACTCATTTTGATACAACTGCCTCCAGCGCAGCTCAAAAGATATTTTCTTGCATTAATTTCAGGACAAGATTAGGTTAAAGAACTCATTTCCCTCAGACATGTTTAAGGTCTGCTGTAATAGATATTTTTGGATATTTTCCCTATATAAACCACCCTAATTCATTGTTTAAAGGGTTGGTTGGTTGATAATCCTCATTCTGGACTTGCGCTGTATTTTTGAGAAGCTCTGTAATCAAAGACTGCTGGAATGCTTTGGATGAAGAATTGACTGTTGTGTTATTTAATGGCCAAAGAGTGACTGTGGAATTCCTGTGCTACTACATGGCTCAATAAGTGTTTTCCTACCTCTGTTTACAGTTTACATATGTTTATGCACCATTGTGTTACCATCTAAATAACAAGAAAGAAGAATAGCTTAGGTTTTGCTTGACTGCACCCTATGCTCAGTTCTGGTTATTTCTATATGTTTTCTTCAGAAATGGTTATGAATATGCATACTTAAATGATCATGTTTACCCTGTTTCTTTCACATATGACTGTTATTTAGGAATTCTTGACTGCTCCTAGACAAACTTTCATCCACCTTCCCTCTCTGTTAGCTAATGAAAGATTCTTAGTTGCCTTTCATTTCTGATCTTCATTCCATCTTTATTCCAGCCTGATATTGTTCTATGTGTAACTATCCTGCTCCGTATTCCTCTTGCGACCAAGAAAACGCAACAGCAAGCCCTAATCCATGATTCCATGCCCAATGGTTTGAACTTCTCACACTATGCATCTCAAATCTACTTGAAAACATCATCCTTCCCACCAAAATCAAAACAAAACCCATGTACACCATAACTAGCCTAAAATCAACCCAAAACAAAGCTAAATTTTAAAGAGAGAGCCCTCTCTGACTGCAGGTAGGCTAGGACCCGCAGCCCAAAGATTGGTTTGTGGTTACCTCGGTCTTATCCCTTAAGGAGCCAAGGGACAACCTGAGTGATAACATCATTGGTGACTCCGCTAGGGACCTTATTCAGAAAATTCCAAAAAACAAGTTAGAAGCTGGCTCCCAAGAAGAAAACACATAATACTAGGTCAAATCCAGACCCAAATCCACCAGCTGTTTTTGAAAATCCCAATTTAATCTCTAGAAACCTTAGCAAACAAAAACAAGAAGAGGTTGCTGATTCTAGTCCTGAAACAGTTCAGCCAAGCTGTTTTCCAACCCCTGTTAAAGTTTTGTTTCGTTCAACCCCTACTTCCCCTTGTTCATCATCCACTTCTCCAAGCACCTTTTCCACACCTCCATTCACTGCGCATACTACCACTACCACCACTGTTATTACAGCTCTTCCAGCTGTTCCAGTTGTTCCACTTATCCCTGTAAATATGGCTAACAGATATGCACCCTTACAGTTACCTGCAAATCCAGGGGCTATGCCTCAGGACTATCAAACCAAAATCACATACTTTGATGCCATTGGTTCTGGCACAGCCCTGCAACATACCAAGAAAATGCAGGACTATTTTGAGAGTTATGAAATAGATGATGATAGTGTAAGAATGAAGATTTTTGTCCAAAGTTTAACAGGAGATGTAAGGCCTTGGTTTAGAGCACTTGCTGCAAATTCCATAGCTGACC
This sequence comes from Pinus tabuliformis, assembly GCA_031772625.1. Lineage (NCBI taxonomy): Eukaryota > Viridiplantae > Streptophyta > Pinopsida > Pinales > Pinaceae > Pinus > Pinus tabuliformis. Next base: position 221,746,216 of record CM062817.1, on the reverse strand, counting down.
CAGAGGCCCTTTACCAAACATTTCTTAACAGATGGGAGAAGAAGGACCCTCTGCACATATTATCCGAGTATGACACTATCAAAAGAGGCCCTCAAGAAGCTGTCTTAGACTATTGTGCCAGGTTTAACAATGTTTATAACGCTATTCCACAAAACCTTAGACCTCCACCTGATCTTGCTTTATACAAATTCCCTGATGGATTTGATTCAGACATGGCTTATCAGTTAAGGGAAAGAGCCCCTCAAACCTTAGCAGACATGCAGAATGTAGCTGTTAGTGTGGAGGCAAATCTGATTGCCAAGCGAAATAGAGCAAGAGCTGAGAGAAGAACCACTTTCAAAGATGAACCTTCAGCCTTTGAGCAAAAATTGGACACAATCATCAAAGGTATGGACAACTTTGAAAATAGAATGGGAACTATTGAAAGAAAAGCCTCATGGGAAGGATAGCAAAACAATCCTATCAGAAATCCAAACTTTAGAAAAAATCAGAACCCAAACGTTGGAAGGGCAAGTCCTGACCATGATATAAGACCTCCTTTTCATGAAAACTATGCTGAAGCATCCACATCTAGTGAGCAGATAGAGGACACTCACATAAACTTGATGGGTTTGAAAAGTGAACAACAAGTATTTCTAACCCAAGAAGACCAAGATGACCATGATATAAATCAATTTCAGACCAAGTCTGGAGAGTCATTTGACTTCAAACAAGGCTATGATTCAGCTGTCTACGAAGTCCATAAATAATACAAATTGAGAACAAGAACCATTGATGTGTCTGATCCCATCAAGCCAAAGGATGCAAAGCTAGCTAAGAAAGTAAAGGACAAGGCCGCTATCACAGAACCTGCTGATAAAACAGACCCAAAATTAAAAGAAGTGACCATAGAGGATGTATCTGACATGCAGCCCTCTAATAACCAGCCTTTTGTATCCTTTCCCTCAAAAGACAATGTAAATAGTACTCCTCAAAGCCTTCCCAAAACAGAGCAATCTCAAGAAATCACTGATAACCAAGAGAAGATCACTGAAGATACAATTGAAAAGGGAAAATCTGCCAGTCACAATACTAAAACACAGTCAGAAAAACCGTTTGATTTAGAAGCAGAAATTGGTAAATTAAAGATATCTATTCCTCTCTCTGAGCTTGCCAAACATGATGTGTACAGACAACAAATCAAAAGATCACTGCAAATGCCAGAGAATAGGGATGATGTTAATGTCTTAGATAATCAACCTGAATTACTTTTTGGTCCTGAGGTCAATGGTAAATCAGGACATGGAGCTGTTCTACCCTTTTATGTCAGTTTGCACATTCATGATAAAGTGTTGCACAATGCTATGTTTGATTCAGGTGCTTCACACAATCTAATGCCTAAAAGGTGCTTCACACAATCTAATGCCTAAAGCTGTAATGGAGAAGCTAAACCTTGATGTCACTAGACCCTACAAAGGCTTATTCTCATTTGATTCTAGTCAGGTCAAGTGTTTAGGCTTAATCAAAGACCTGTGTGTGTCTTTAGTCCAATTTCCCAACAAAACGATCCTAATGGACGTGGTGGCTGCTGACATTCCACCAAAGTATGGCATGCTCTTATCAAGATCTTGGGGAGCAAAACTCCAAGGATCTCTCCAACTAGACCTCTCTTATGCCACTATTTCAGTCTTTGGGCAACCAAAGAGACTATATAGAGAAACACTGATGAAGTATGTGGTAAGTAGTGAGGAAAAACCCCAAAACTTTCCCATTTACTCAATCCATTCTGATATGGATTCCTTTATACTGTTCAATGATGACAGCTGCCCTCCCACTGATGAGAAGCCTTTGCCTTTAGAACAAGAAACATGTATCAATCAAGAGTCAGTTGCCCATACCCATGAAACTATTAAAACAATTAGTGCAACCAGCATACAAGAAGAACCACATGAAGCACAAAACCAAGGTCCACCCAATCCTAAAATGACTGAAACTCTTAATACTAACCACGAGCAAGAAATCACATGGTATTTAGAGTTTGATGGTTCTGTTAATAAGCTAGGAGCAAGGGCAGGAATATGGATTCACAATACACATAACAGCCATGCAGAGGGTCATGCTTACAGACTAAATTTCAAATGCACCAATAACATGGCAGAGTATGAAGCTCTCTTTTTAGGCCTTAAAATTCTCAAAGCTCTAGGAGCTGCAAAAGTGTCCATTCTAGGTGACTCCGATTTAATCATTCAACATATGAAAGGTAACTTTGTTACTAATGACAATAGGCTAAGAGCGTATAGGTCTGCTGCCACAGAAATACTCAATTCCTTCACCGAAACCAAGCTTGCTAAGATTTCTAGAAACCATAACATGCATGCTCATAGTCTAGCTACTTTTGCTAGCACTTGCAAGCTGCCCTTTGAGCCCAATTACCACTTTATTGCTGAGGTAAAGCACATGCCTGCTGTCCCTAACAATATCAAAGATTGGCAAGTGTTTGAGGATGATGCTCAAATCAACAATTTTCTTACCTTACAGCAAGAATTCTCAAGCTCAAACATTGATGAAGATGCCATGGATGACTCACAACAGCAAATGAGCCAAAATGAGCAAACTATAACAGCTGAAGCAGCAAATCAAATGCTGCACCCAACCATTTTTTATGAGAAAAACATGCAAGAGCTGAAGCAAATGCATTTAGATGAAATAGCTGAAGCAGAGGCTGAAGTCATTGATTTAAAAGACAACTTTCTACCTGCTGGCCTCACTCCACTAGAAGACATATTTGATTCAAACGATGTCCCCAAAAAGCCAAAGATGCAGCCCTCAAACGCTGCTGTGGAAGACTGTAATATCGGGACAGCAGAGAAGCCCAAAATGATTAAACTATCTAAATCTTTGCCTCCCGATCAAAAACCAAAATATGTTGATTTATTTAAAGAGTTCCAAGATGTATTTGCCTGGAGTTATGAGGACCTTAAGTCCTATGACACCTCCGTTATTCAACATACCATTCCCTTAAAGCCAAATCAAAAGCCCTTCAAACAGAAACTAAGGAGAATCAATCCCGTGCTTCTCCCTTTGATTGAGAAAGAAGTGAAAAGAATGTTTGAAGCTGGTATCATAGCACCCATTAGATTTTCAGAATGGGTATCCAATCTTGTTCCCACAAGGAAGAAAACAGGGGAGATTAGACTATGTGTGGACTTAAGAAATGTGAACCAAGTCTCCATTAAAGATCACTACCCACTGCCAAAAATGGACCACATTCTACAAAGAGTAGTGGGGTCTTCAAGAATTTCTTTGCTAGATGGCTTTTCAGGTTTTAATCAAATACTTGTTCACCTGGATGACCAAGACAAGACAACCTTTATAACACCGTGGGGAACATTTAAGTATGTGAAGATGCCTTTCGGACTAAAGAATGTAGGTGCTGCCTTTCAAAGGGCCATGGACATTGCATTTTCCAAGGAAATCCATGATTTCCTAGTGGTTTACCTTGATGACCTTACTCCTTTCTCAAAATCTGATCAAGAGCACCTAAAACATTTGAGACAAGTGTTCCTAACATGTAAGAAATATGGCATCTCCTTGAACCCCAAGAAGTTTTTATTTGGCCTTGAAGAAGGCAAATTACTAGGCCATATCATTTCAAAAGATGGGATTAGAATTGATCCTGAAAGAATTCAAGCCATCCTTCAAATCCCTTATCCAAGAAACATCAAAGAGTTGCAAGCATTCCTAGGAAAGTTCAATTTCCTAAGGAGATTTATCCCAAACTTGGCCGAGCTGATAAGAATGCTAAATAAAATGTTAAAGAAGGATTCCAAGGTAAAATGGACTTTAGAGGCCAAGCAAGCCTTTGAGGGCATAAAATCCGCCTTAACACAAGCCCTAGTCCTCACAAGTCCTCAATTTGATAAGGATTTCATCATTTTTTCATTTGCATCTGAACACACCATTGCTGTTATCCTTTTGTAGAAAGATGATCAGGGAAATGAAAAGCCAATTGCATTTTTCAGCCGAGCCCTTAGAGATGCACCCTTGAAGTACCAAATCATGAGAAGCAAGCATATGCCCTTGTTAAAGCAATCAAAGATTTCAGAATTTACATTTTATATTCACATGTGATTGCTTATGTACCAAATGTTGTTGTGAAAGACATATTAACTCAAGAGGGCATAAAAGGCAAAAGAGGCAAATGGATTGTCAATATCCTTGAGTATGACATTGAGATAAAACCCACCAAGCTGATAAAGGGACAAGGTTTAGCCAAACTGATGTCCAAAACCAATTTTCAAGCCTTAGATATTAATCAATTGGACAATGAACAGGAGCTGGCGACTCCACAGATCAGTCAAGCTTTTTTGCAAGCCCCATGGTATGCTGATATATGTTTTATATTGTTAAACTTGTGTGCTCCTCCACGGTTGTCCAGAACCAAAAAGGGATTTTAAAAAATGAAAGCATTAAAGTTTTGTGTCTTAGATAGTGCCTTGTTTTGGAAAAATCATGAAGGAATATTGCTGAATTGTCTAACTATGAATGAAACTGACAGTGTCATGAAAGAATTCCATGCAGGGCACTGTGGAGGGCACTTATATTGGAAGTCCACTACTGATAAGATACTAAGGGTTGGTTTCTACTGGCCCTCTTTGTTTGCTGATGTGAGAAAGTTTGCTGTTTCATGCCACAAATGCCAAATCTTTGAAGGCAAAAGAAAGCTCTTGCCCTTGCCCCTTAAGCCCATTTCAACCGAGAAGCCTTTTCAACAATGGGGTCTTGACTTCATTGGAGAAATCCATCCATCCTCTTCTGGCCAGCATAAGTGGATTCTAACAGCCACAGATTACTTTACCAAGTGGATTGAAGCCATCCCATGTAGGCAAGCCAATGACTCCACTATCATCCAATTCCTTGAAACCAACATTTTGTCCAGATTTGGCTGTCCTGAGAAGATCATTACAGATAACGCCGCTGCCTTCAAATCCAAGAAAATGATCAATTTTTGCCACAAATTCCACATTACCTTAGGTCACTCCACAGCCTATTACCCTCAAGGTAATGGCTTGGCTGAATCATCCAACAAAAGTTTGATTAACATCATTAAGAAAGTCTTGGAGGAGAACAAGAAGAATTGGCACAAAAAGCTTGTAAATGCCCTATGGGCAGACAGATTGTCAACCAAGAGATCCATTGGGATGAGCCCATATGAGTTAGTCTATGGCATGGAGGCCAAGTTCCCCTCTTCTTTGGGAATCCCTGTTATCAAATTGTTGCAAGAGATTCAGGCAGAACCAAATGATATCCAAAGAAGAATAAACCAAACCATCCATTTGCAGCAAACAAGAGAGCAAGTGTATGACAGAGCTCAGATTTTACAAGAGAAGCTCAAGAAAATGTTTGACAAAAGAACCAAGGCTGAAGATTTTTGCATAGGCAACAAAGTCTTAAGATGGGATTCAAGAAGAGAGGACAAAGGAAAGCATGGCAAGTTTGATTTCCTGTGGAAAGGCCCCTTTATTATTTCTGCTGTTCAAGGTAACAACACATATTTTCTGAGGAGTTTGGATGGCAGCACAACTGAAGAAGGCCCTATCAATGGCCGAATGCTAAAGCACTATCATGATCCCTTTTGTTGAATGCAACACAACTCTGTATACTATCTGTACATTAATATTTGAATTTTCAACACTTTTTCTTATAGCAGGCCAATAAGAGGGAACAATGCAGCAAATTTTGAAGGAAAGATCAAAGAAAGCTCTATTTCAGATCTCTGTTTTTGAAATAATTCCAAAGAAGTGCTCAAGCAGATTTCAATATGTTTAGAAACACCCAAAAGGCAAGAAGCAGAGCTGTAATGTTTCGGCAATTCAGCTCAAAAGGACACTGCATATCAGCTTATAAGAATTCAGTCGAAGGCATTGAGAAGAAGGAGAATTTTAGTTTACAACAACAATTGAAGATCAAGGCATTCTGACCTGCTGTTTTTGGCTTTTCACCTTGAAAAACCATCCCCAAGTGGAGCCACTGTTAGCCTCCTATTGCAATAGGTTTCATATTTCATGATTGACTGTTTTACATGCCAAATATGTCATCTTTTCATGCTGCAAGGTTCCATATTTCCAAGAAGTTCCATTTTGAAGAATCATACCATTTTTGAAGAGTTTTTACAGTTAAGGGAAAGCCAAACAGCTTAATCTTGGCTTCCCTAGGTTTAAATTGCTTGTTTTAGAAGATAGAGAATGAATATCTGTCCAAACAGCTTAAGCTTGGCAGATCAGTAGCTAGGTAGAGAAATGAAGGAGCCCAACTGCTTAATCTGGGCCCTTGGAAGATATAAGGGTACATTTAGATAGGAGGGCAGTCAAAAGAAAAGAAGATAATCAGGGTCTGCAAGTCTAAGTGCACCCATTCAAAAGGAAGAAAAAATGCTAGGTAAGTAGGCTGGGTAAGTAGTTTTGTGGTTGCAGAATCAAACTATGTTATCCATTTCATGTTTTCAAGTGTTATATCCATTCAGATCACAATTACAAGGCAATTTTCATTTGGAGGAGCTCAAACGAGGCATGTCTAACTCCCCCTTCTTCTTATTCCCCAAATCACTCACTAACATCCCCTTGAGGACCTTGGGATCTGCCCAACCAGTCCTGTTACCACTTCATTTTTGTAAAATACTAAGTCAAGCTTTGACTTTCTTCAGTGAAAAGAAGCCACATTTCTTGTGTAAAAATCATTTCTCCGCAGTCCATTCACTTCCTATGCCTAAGTTTCAGTTCACAAACTTAGCCCCCTACACTTCACCTCACAAATTCATATTAACTTCTAACATTATTATGTAAATCCCTATCTATTTCCCCTTCCCCTTACTAAAAAGCACTAAATAGCTCCCCTATGTACATATCCCCTCCCTCTGGTTGAAAGATAACCTTGACTATACTTGGGAATTGCTAAGTTTGCCTGAAACTTAGCCAGAACCCTTGGTTGCCTCGCAAACTATCTTCTAAATGCATTAGGACTCATTCCTATGCATAAAATTCCCCTCCAAATGTATAAAATCCATCTTTGCCTGTGTTTTACCTTTCCCAAGGCATAAACCCCTTTTTTGGCCATAAACCCTTCTCAAAGCACATAAAACCCCTCTCAAGTGCCTTTGAACTCCTCCTAAGCGTGAAATTCCTTTTTTAGGTTATCGGACCCCTTCCGAGGCCTCAAAAACCCACAATTTTGCGTTAACCAAAGTTTTTTGAACCCCCGCCATATAAATATTAATTTAATATTTGAGCGAGCCCCCGCACATAAACCTGCCGCTAGCTCCGCACTCCGACAGCCCTCCGATCCGCCCTCCCAGATCCAACGGCCATCGGCGATTTCGGAGCCGCCCCGTCACTCGACAGTTAGCGTCCGATAGCACGGCGGTTTTGCCGTCGTACAGAAGGACGCGTGTCCGCCCTTTATTGCATCGGAGCCATTCTGACAGATACCGCCCTCGTACAGAAGGCGGTCCGATGAAACCACAAACCGCCTTCTATCTCTCCGCCCCTGACGTCAGCGCCACGTCAGCACTACGTCACCTCTGCATCAATCCCCCACTGCTACGTGTCACTGCCACCGCATCTGCCTTCGTCAGCCGCCACGTCACCCTGCCGTACTGCCACGTCACACTGCCGTACTAGGACCCATGCTGACGTCATCACCAAGAAAGGCGTGAAGGGCGCAAATCGCAGCAAAGGATGCCCGGAATGAAAAACTGAGGCAGTTTTTGATGCGCAATTAGCGCTTAGAAAAAATGATCAAAATGGAAGGCTGCCTATTGCTTGGCTACCAGCAGGCCCGAAAATTCGCAATTTGACAGGATTTCTTCATGTAGGTTCAAAAAATGGGCGATTTGACAGTTTCAAGAATATCAAGGGAGAGAAAGTGGCCCGAATCAACTGTGAAAGAGTATCAGAGGAAAGATGAAGCCCAGATTAAATTGAAGAGTATCAGTGAAGCGGCAAAGAGTATCAGATCGGCAATACCAAAGCAGGTGAACATTAAAGGCCCCCAAGCAAAGTCAAAGAAAGTGGTGAAGCCATTTAAGGCTCTCAGATCACAGTTAATGCACATCAAAGCCACTCAAGAGCAGGGGATCAAAGCCCAAAGCACAGTTATGGCTAAATGAACAGCACAGAGCCATAAGGACAGATATTAACTCATTTTGATACAGCTGCCTCCAGCGCAGCTCAAAAGATATTTTCTTGCATTAATTTCAGGACAAGATTAGGTTAAAGAACTCATTTCCCTTAGACCTGTTTAAGGTCTGCTATAATAGATATTTTTGGATATTTTCCCTATATAAACCACCCTAATTCATTGTTTAAAGGGTTGGTTGGTTGATAATCCTCATTCTGGACTTGCGCTGTATTTTTGAGAAGCTCTGTAATCAAAGACTGCTGGAATGCTTTGGATGAAGAATTGACTGTTGTGTTATTTAATGGCCAAAGAGTGACTGTGGAATTCCTGTGCTACTACATGGCTCAATAAGTGTTCTCCTACGTCTGTTTACAGTTTACATATGTTTATGCACCATTGTGTTACCATCTAAATAACAAGAAAGAAGAATAGCTTAGGTTTTGCTTGACTGCACCCTATGCTCAGTTCTAGTTATTTCTATATGTTTTCTTCAGAAATGGTTATGAATATGCATACTTAAATGATCATGTTTACCCTGTTTCTTTCACATATGACTGTTATTTAGGAATTCTTGACTGCTCCTAGACAAACTTTCATCCACCTTCCCTCTCTGTTAGCTAATGAAAGATTCTTAGTTGCCTTTCATTTCTGACCTTCATTCCATCTTTATTCCAGCCTGATATTGTTCTATGTGTAGCTATCCTGCTCCATATTCCTCTTGTGACCAAGAAAACGCAATAGCAAGCCCTAATCCATGACTCCATGCCCAATGGTTTGAACTTCTCACACTGTGCACCCCAAATCTACTTGAAAACATCATACTTCCCACCAAAATCACAACAAAACCCATGTACACCATAACTAGCCTAAAATCAACTCAAAACAAAGTTAAATTTTAAAGAGAGAGCCCTCTCTGACTGCAGGTAGGCTAGGACCTCCAGCCCAAAGATTGGTTTGTGGTTACCTCAGCCGTATCCCTTGATCCCAAGTGTGGGTTAAGGTGCAGGGGAATTTGTCAGAGGTAGCAATCCACAAATTTTAGATCAAACTGTTAAGGGTACCCATTGTGAAAAGGCATGGATTTTAGTGGTACTGTGGTAGAGCATCCTGTTAGCTGGAAGTAGGTCTCTGGTTTGATTCCCAGTCTGTCTTTTTTCAAACAAAACTCCTCTAGGAACAAGGCCCTTTATAAGTGGATTGATAGTACTCAGGCTTCTCACTTCTTTAACACGCAAAAGTTTTCTTTCATTATTTCAAGATTGAGTTTGGAGTTGGAAGGAGTTAACTTTGGTGGTATGGATTAACAGGTAACTTTATTTACCCGAGGTAAATCACCAGTGACACAAAAGCTTGCAGAGGAGTCAGATCAGGAATATGCAGAATTTTCATCAAAGGTATGAGTATGAATTCGGTTGTTTTTTGTCGTTTCTTTTACAATTTGGAGGTATTGTATTGACAGAGTAATTATATCAGCCATTGTACTAACAAATTATTGATAGTAGATTTTCAATAACAAATAAGAGGATTTTTATATAATTTGAAAAATAACTCTATAGTGCTTAAACCTTTGGAATAAATGATTACTAGTCTACTTGAACCTTGAGGTGACCTCACAGCATGGTGTCCATGTGCTGTGTCTCTGTTTAGGTATTGCACATTAAAGGTGATAGACAGGACTTTGAGTTTGTGAAGACCAAGCTTTCGGCTTCTGGTTTTGACGTTGTCTATGACATAAATGGTAAGGTCTTCCGTTGACCAGGTTATTTCTATTTATTAAGAATTTTAGGTATTTTTTTCTATTGTGAGCTTCATCTTAATTCCTGTGGTAGTAGTAAGTACCAGTTTAGTATCTTGGTCAAAAATCAACCAGATTTAACTGCTAAAATTACATGAAACTGGGGAAGTCTGCATGGTATTTACAAGTTACCTATTTCTGTACTGAGGCACAAGCTCATATTTTAACTTCTATTCCTTGTCTTCAGAGTGTTCAAAGATTGTTAGATTTTCTGTGTAGCTCTTGCATCCATTTTCCTTAAAATGTGTTTTCCATGTTCATTTTTCAGCGATTTGTGTACTGAGGCACAAGCTCAGATCTTAACTTCTATTCCTCATCTTCAGAGAGTATTCAAAGATTGTTGTGATTTTCTGTGCATCTCTAGCATCCATTTGCATTAAAATGTGTTTTCCATGTTCTGTTTTCATCTCTCTCAAATTTAAGCAGAATATTCCCAACAATCTTGCACTATTCGCTAGTGACACACAAACTATAGAAATAGATAGCTGAGTTTCATTTAGTCCTTAGGTTTTCATTTGTTTGAATTTGTCCCACTCTGATTTATTCAATTAGATTTTAGCAAAGAGAAGTTATTAATATATTACATTAATTCCTAAAAATCTGAAGATATTAATTATTCAAATAATAGTCCATTATATCAACCTATACATAAATTTAAAATTAATATAAGATAAATATATAAGTTTAAATTTCATTAATTTTTAACTATCATTAATACAATAATATATTTTTAAATATCATTAATTTTTAAATTTATTAAATATTACCATAATACATAATTATATACCCCAACCCCTCATTTAATATATTCCTCTTAATAATATTATTTTAATACATTCAGTTTTAAAAATCTGAATATATTAGTTATTTAAATAATATTCCATAACATCAACCTAGAAATTAATATAAGATATCCCTAACCCCTCAATTAAAAATAATTTAAATTAATAGTATTAATTTGAATACATTACAATAATTTCTAAAAAAATATCTAAATATATTAATCATTTAATAAAACTCCAATACACTATAAATCTTAGTAATAAAACACTTTATTCATTTAATCTCTAATTAATTACATACTTCATTGTCGGCCATTTTTCTCAAACCCTATCGCCAGTTCCCTATTTATAAATACTAAGGTTGATCAGTTTCCTATATACTTTCATCCTGATGATGAACCTCAGTTGCAGGTTAGAAATGTCGATCTGAAAAGTAAAATGAATGGGATCGATCCAGAAAATTTATTAAAAGAGAAGTTTCCACTTAACAGATCTTCTGAGTTTTGTTTTGGACAGGAAGAGAGGCGGTTGAAGTTGAACCGATCTTGGATGCCTTACCAAACATTGAGCAGTACATCCATTTCCCAACCTTTCATTTCTGTACTTTTTCTTGATGTTTACTTCCAACATTATTTGGTGATGTCTCATTTTCTCCAACATTGTTGACTATAGGTACATCTACTGTTCTTCTGCTGGGGTTTATCTCAAGTCTGATATACTTCCACATTTTGAGGTGCCTTACTAATAACTATACATATGTTCTCTAAAATTTGTGATGTGAGATGATTGTTCAGTATGTGTCTTGACAATGATTGACTCATTGCCATCTTTGTAAATGTTCCTGAAAGACTGATGCAGTTGACCCCAAAAGTAGGCACAAGGGAAAGCTTGACACTGAGAATCTGCTTACCAGAAGAGGCATCAACTTTACATCTTTACGGCCAGTCTACATTTATGGACCCCTCAACTACAATCCAGTGGAGGAATGGTTCTTTCACCGTCTTAAGGCAGGGCGGCCTATTCCAATTCCCAATTCTGGTCTTCAAATGACTCAACTTGGCCATGTGAAGGTCTGCAATTCATCATGGAATGTCTTTTCCCTTTTAGATATATCTAAACAAAGTAACTGTCTGACGCTAAGTATGAGAAGGCATTTATTAGAATATGGATTGCCTGGGCTCTGTTTGTGAAAAGTAGATTTTTGTTTGTCTCTGAAGGATTTGGCCAGGGCTTTCCTGATGGTTCTCGGTAATGAGAAAGCAAGTAAGCAAGTCTACAATATATCTGGAGCGAAATATGTTACATTTACTGGTTTAGCAAAAGCATGTGCAAAGGTATCTTCTGCCATGCTTGGTCATCAATTTCATTTTAAAATTTCAAGTTGGCACCATTGATTTAAACAGACTGAAGCATATATGCTTGTTTTGTGTTTGGCAAGTACATACTGTTGAAATTTCTGAAACCATGCTAAGCAGATTCTGCACTCAAAGAATAACTAAATCCTAGGTAACTTCAAAATCAAAACCCTATCAAAACAGCAATCTTCAAATACACTATTCTACAAACACGCGCTGCTGGAAACACTAACAGAAACTACAAATAAAACAAAGCTCTGAAATCTGCATCAATGCTTTATTAAATTTTGAAAACAGTAAAATTTAATGCTATAGCTCAAAACATCAAAAACTGGCCAACTAAACAGTGGTGCACGCCGCATCTTTCATTATAGAAGGAGAAGATGAGGGAAGTTACTATGTATCTAGTCACATGTTTTAAGCACTAAATAGGTGCTTAGTTAGATCCTATGGGGCACCTCAGAAAGCGGATTCGCTCTTAGAGGGCCATGTGTCTGAATCCGTCAAATTGATACGATTTGACCTAAATCGTGTCTGATTTGGACACGATCGAATCCGGATCGTGTCCTGATCAAACACATCATGTCACGAAATCCAGACACGAATCCGGCAAATTGGGACTTGCGCAGCCATAAAAGGGCAGAAATGTGTTAATTTTAGGTATGTTCTATGCTTAGAACAATTTATTTCAATTTTCATAGTTAGCTCAATATTTTTTCCAGATTAGCAATCACATCAGCATTAAAGTAAACTGCAGATAGAACATAAACATAAATCGCAGAAGACAAGCGAAGACAAGAGGACACAAGATGTGGCACTAGCCAAGGACAAACCCCAATGTGGGGAAACCCTTGATCAATTCTTCTTATATGTTCTTCAATAATTCAGCAGAGAGAGAGAGAGAGATAGTACATTTACAACAGAAGTCAACACTTTGACTTATCTAGATAAGAGCATAGATCATCTCTAAGAAGATGATACATGAGATCAGTTGAAGACATGCTGCTTCAACTGATTCTCCAAGGTGACTCCTTCACCTATCATTGTGTTGCATCTCGTCATCATGTTGCACCTCACCATGTTGCAACCATCATCATAATGCTGGATCTCATGATCATGTTGTACACATCATACTGCTACACCTTGCTTGCCATGCTGCCTGCTGTCCATGCTTGCTGCTGTACCATGTGCCTTTGCTGCCATGTCACAGCTGCTATCCCACTTTACCTTGCCATACCTTGCTGCTGTCCCATACGTCTTAGCATACCTTGTTGCTGTCCATGTGTCTTAGCAGCACTATGTACCTTGCTATCCCATTCATCTTTGCTGCACTAGTGTGCTAGTTGCCTTGTTGTCCCATGCATTGTGCTGTCCCAACCTGTTGTTCATGACTGATCTGGTTAGGGCACTAGGCAGCCCTAACTCCACCTAACAGTCATCAAACAAGTCCCTTGATGACTACCGCCCACCTTGGCAAGCTTCTTCCATAGCTACAATGCTTCCTTAGGATGCATATCAGCCTTTCACAGATCCATTGTCACCTACAACAGTTATTCCTACCACAGCCCTCCACGTTGCTCCTTATGCTTTCCCACACTGTCCCTTTGAGATGACTGCGACCTGGTTAGGAGGGCCTTTCTAGGCCTCTCGGCCATCTAAACTTCACCTCCCAATTGCTGCTGTAGCAGTTCCTCACCGTGGCCCTATAAATAAAAATATACACCCAAAACCATGCACAAAACAATCATTAAACTTACCTATAGTTTGCAGCCTGATTTGCAAGGTGAGGCTGCTCCAACGTGTCGCAAAACTGCCCTCTTCTTGCCTCCTGCAATCTAGATTGCGTAGATACCAACGTTATGGCTTCCTCTTTGATAGCGTTAGGGCTTTTCACTTGACTGCTTTAGGGCTTCTCACTCCATGACTGCATTTTAGGGCATCATCTCCATTAGGGCAGCATTGTCTTCTTAGGATCTCTCCTCCCACCAAAACCCAAGACAAGTGGAGAGGAAGAGATCACTAGAAGTGTGTGTAAGAAATGACTCTCAAGTCATCTCCTTTTATACTATAACGTTGAGCACATGTGGGGTTTATTTGGTTGCTAGCCGACCTTGACGAATTGTCTTACAACACAAATAAATTCATAACTCCATGAATACTTATCAGAATCAGATGGTCTTTTAATCAATCCTACACCTCTCGATGAGAGGGATCCAAGAAAAATATCAGCTGCCATAAATAAGATGACCCACATGGAGTTTGGCCCTAGTTGCCAATTTTAACAAAATGCCTCTCATTTGTATCATTTTTTTGTCATTTCTTTTGCAATAGATGAGCTGTGGGTTTGCTGTGAGGAGTTTGGAGCAAGGAGCCAAGGGTTTGGAGCGTTTTCAAGGAGATCCAAGGAACAGGTAAGTGCATTTCCTCTCTATTTTTTTGCATTTGTATTACAACAGTTTGTATATGCATTTATTTTACAAATTTGTGCATGTTTTGTTTATTTTTATACAGTATTCATGGCTCAATCAAGGGCAGCAAGTAGGGTGCAAAGGAAGGGGAAGAATGTCCCTATTGGAAATGCTGCAAGTATTCCTTCTATTGCAAGTAATGTTGAAGGAATACTTCCTCCTAAAGGTAACATTGAGAAATATCCCTTCTGGAAATATTTCACAAGAGAGGATGGGCCAAGCAGCAAGGTGAAGGGAGGAGGCAATGTGAATTGGAGATGCAACTTTTGCCATAGTACTTTCACAAGCACATATTTTCGTGTGAAAGGCCATTTGTTGGCTTTACCAAGCTGTGGAGTTGGAACTTGTACACAAGTTCCTTTACAAAAGAGGAAAGAAATGGAAAGGGAGTTCACTGTTGGTATGGCAAATGTGGCTGCAAAATAAATAAATAAAAACCAAGAATGATGGCCCCCCCCCACCCTTCCATTTTTGAGGAAAGGTAACAACAAATTTCCATTTGAGAGTTCTAGTGGGGGACAAGCAGCAAAAAGAAAGGCAATTTCACTTGGTCCAATGGACAAGATTTTTCAAAAAGAGAAACGGGAAGAGCTTGATCTCATCATTGCCTTTTTTCTACCAAAACTTCATATCTTTTAATGTTGCACGCTCACCTCTATTTATTGAGATGTGCCGAGCTCTAACTCATGAGGCTCCATCATGGTATGTGCCTCTTGGTTCAGAGAAGCTTAGAACCACATTGTTGACAAAGGCAAAAAAAGAGGTGCAAAAAATGCTTGAGCCTATTAAAGCATCATGGCCAACATCTGGGGTTAGCATTGTTTCTGATGGATGGACAGATCCATCACAGTACCCACTCATCAACTTCATGGTGTCTTCCTTGAATGGTCCAGTTTTCTTGAAAGCAGTGGATACACTTGGAGAATACAAGGATGCACAATATATGGGTGAGTTGTTTATTAAAGTTATTGAAGATGTAGGTGTTGATTCTTGTGTGCAAATCATTACAAATAATGCACCTGTTTGCAAGGTTGCTAGCATGATTGTGGAAGCTAAATATCCACAAGTGTTTTGGACACCTTACATTGTCCATTCATTGAACTTAGCACTGAAATCCATTGCTTCTGATGTGCTTTGGATTGGTAACATTATTGAGGATGCACGGCATATCTGTAACTTTGTACAAAATCATACAAATGCCCTCACTATCTACAAGGAATACAACAATCTATCATTGTTGAAGATTGCAGATACACGGTTTGCCTCTTCATTCATCATGTTGAAGAGGTTGAGGGAGGTCAAGACAGCTCTTGGGGCCATGGTTATTTCATAGTTTTGGTCTTTTTGGAGAAAGACAGATCAAGTAGCCTCTAAACGAGTGAAGGACACAGTGCTAGATGATGCTTGGTGGGAGACGGTAGATCTAATTATTCAGATCATGGACCCTATCATTTCTTTGCTTTGATTTGATATAGACAAACCCATCCTAGGAGAGGTTTATGAAGGATGGGATTCCATGATTGAGTCTGTGAGAAGCATTATTCTACAGATTGAGTGCCTTGCGTATGAGACATCACCAGACCTTCTGTGGTACTATATAGGATATTCTTGTCAGCAGATGGGACAAGAATTACACACCTTTACATTAGTGATGATAATATCGGCGAGATATAGCCGATAATCGAAAATATCGCGATATTTTCGAGATATCGCCGATATCTCGGCAAAATATCACGAAACGATAGAAAATATCGCTGGGCATGTTATGCCATGGCTAGAAAAATGGAAAATCATTTTTTTTCTTCATTTCTGTTTCTAAGTGTTGGAGAAGGAAGGGGAAGAGTTTTGTGGTGGTTGTCAAGGAGGGATTCAGGATCAAACAACAATTATCATTACCAAGTAAGATTTTTTTGTGGATCAAAGATTGAAGAATAGTGAGACAAATTTCATTTCTTCTATCAACAGGTATGTTCTTAAAAACCCTTATGTTAATGATTTTTCATAGATTTAGGGTTATGCTTGCTTGTCTCTTTGCCTACCAACATTTTGTTTCTTTGTTTTTTTTCCATTTGCTATGATTTTCATGCCCATGAGCCAATGCAAGGGTTTTCTCCATATTTGGACAGCAAGTTTCATTTTTTTTTCAACTTTCTTATGCTCCCTCTTATTGCCATTTTTCATTTTTTAACTAAGGTGGTTATTACTTATTATTTTTTGTGTTGGGAGGTTTAATGCCAATTTTTTGTTTTTTTTGTGCCTTAGGTTTGAATTAGTTCACTACAAATGTCAAATATGCCAAAAGCCTTGGACCCATTTTGGGAATATGGGGAGGTTGTTGGTGGGGCAAATCGGACATATATATCATGCAAATTGTGTGGGACCAAGATGTCAGGAGGGGTTACGCGATTGAAATACCATCTGGCTAGACTCCCTGCACATGACGCAGATGTAATGCCTTGTATGGCTTCTAGTGTGGAGGTTATACAAAAATCTCTTGAAGCAATTGCTAAACAAGACAGAAAGAAAGCTGCGAGGGAGAGGCCACTGGTCTCAGATAGATCGATGCTAGTTTTATTTGTTTTGCTACATATAAGTTTGTAACTCATGATGATGAAATAATTCTAAAGTTTTATATATGTGATGTTATTTTGTTTGAGTCCTTGATTAGACAATTATCAAGGCTTGGCAAGATATGTAATGTTATTTTGTTTGAGTTTGTGATTGGACAATTATCAGGGATCAGCAGCATTTGGAATCGCCTTTGAAGTTTGATGTATCATTTCTATTTGACATCATATATATCAGTGCTTTCTTCATATTTATGTGCCAATGTGTTTAGTTCATGTTGTTATTGCTTTATATGTTTAAAAATCTGAAAAAAAAAAAAAAAAAAAAAAAAAAAAATGTAAAATAAATAAATAAAATATATATATATATATATATATATATAATTCATTTTTTATGCTTGCCGATATTTGCCGATATTGCCAATAAGATGTTTTCTGGACCCTTGTCGATATTTTTCCGATACCGATATTTTCAACACTGCTTTACATTGTTTGGCTCACTTCATTGAACCCAAAATACTACAACCATGAGTGGCTGAATGGTGGACCTTCCCACAGATTCTCTCTTCACATGGATGGTGAAATCTCACAGGGGAGGAAAGATGCATTCAGGCGAGTTTTTCAGGATAGAGCATTGCTTGATGAGGTGGAGGATGCCTTTGCAGAGTTTTCCACTAACACTAGTCAATTTGCAGGATATGATATGATTAGAGATAGGGGGGCTAAGAAGCCCTATTCTTGGTGGGAAAATCATGGGGCAACAAGCCCTCCTCTACAGCAGTTAGCCATGAGGCTCCTCTCTCAGGTGACTTCATCCTCTTGTTGCGAGAGGAATTGGAGCACATATGGGAATTTGTATAGTGTTAAGAAGAGCAGGCTTGAGCAGTCTAGGGCAGAGACAATGGTGTATGTGCACACCAACCTTCGTCTTATTTACAGTGAGAGGGAAGAGTGGTTGAAGGGAAAGGCAGAGATGTGGGATGTTTTTCTTGATGATATGGGTCTAGACAATAGTGTTGAGTTGGCATTGGCCAACATGGATCTCAATGATCCAGTGCTATATCCTGTTAGATTTGATGATGGTGATACTGTAGACGGGTCATCCTCCACACCAGCAAATGCAAAGATGACTTTGGATACGGAGGAGGAGGAGGATGCCAAGGAGAGTAGTGGTGACCATGATGATGAGGACAATGATGTTGATTTTGATGATGACTATGAGGATTGATGGCTCATGAGTCATGAGCTACCTACTGCCTTGAGGCTTGTATACTTGTAGTTGTTTTGTATTTTGTATTTTTATTTTCCATTGGCATTGCATACCTATGTAACACATTTTGATTTTGATGACTTAATGAGAAAACTACAGTTGTCAGTGTCTTTATCTTACTATCTTGTCTTTCTCCAATTGGATCATTGATGAATTGAATATGTATTATGATTTATCATTTATGAATTTAGAATTTATGATTCATTGATTTACCATTTATGTGACACGTATTTGAATTTTGTATGTACTATGCATGCTATAATGTTACTAACATACTTTGTAAAGAGTAAAACTTACATCTAGATGAAGATCTATGTTTGAAATCAATGAATTTGTATCATGAATGAGAATTTGTGTAAGAAATATCAAATATATATATATATAAAATAATATATAACGTATCCGAACATGTACTGTTTTGGGGGGTCAACCTGTCTGAATCTAACACTCAAATCCCCGTATTCGACGAATCTCGAATCCACGTGTCAGGTTACTCAACGGGGCACATATATGCACACGTATATGCTTTTCTCCTAAAGGAAAGGCACATATATACATACCTGTTCGTAATAAAAACAACTTGTGCACATGCTACAATAAATAAATTTGAAATCTGACATAAAAAATTGCTCTTTGGGCAGAATGTTGATTACATGGAGAGAAAGAGAGCATGATGACATGGACAATGAAGTGCTAAATGAGCCAGAGGCACTAAATGCCCTTTGTCATTGTGGCCTTTTGAAGTTTTTAAGAATGGCCAACATGCATCTACCAAAGAGCCTCCTGCAAACTTTGATTGGCTATTGGAGCCCTGACCATGATGCTTTCATGCTGGATGACCAACCCCTCAAGCTGGAAGTTGAGGATATTTATTTATTTCATAACAGGCCTTGTTACCCACCCAAAAGTGGGTAACCCGATAGGAGGACGTTTTTCTCCTTTGGACAACAAACAACTCTACATTGCTCAGTACATGATGATATGCCATGATCCTCCACCATTTGCACCGGTCATACACCTCTCACCATTTGGCATTCCTCTCGAAGGAAGGTGGATCATCACTTGGCAAGTACTTTAACCATTTTGCAATAATGTCCTTTTACTTAATGTTTTGGGCTTTCTAACATGAATTAAGGGATGATTTGAATGATTGAAAGATCTTGACTATAAACCTATTCTCGCACTTTACCAGGGAGGTTAGTTTTTGACCCTAGTTCAGTGGGACCTCCTTTAAGGCCTTCGAGTTTGTTGCTGCAAAATCTAGCAGGCCTTGGAGAGCGAAACCTACAAAGCATAAGCTAGGCCAAGAAGCAACAATGGGTTAGTGGTCGGTTACTACAAAATCTAGCAGGTTTTGGAGAGGGAAACCCTACAAGGTGTAAACTAGACCAAGAAGCAACAATGGGCTAGTGGCTCATTGTCACCATAGCCAAAACCCCCTACTCTTTATGGACTTTCACTAATGGGAGGAGACTCGGTAATAAAGAGATCAATTATAATAGGTATTCCAGGGTTAATATGTGAAATGATCTCGCTTGGAGGTCTTCAAGAAAGACACAATTTAGGTTCAAGCAATGTTGCACAAAGCGGAGACGTTTTTTGGAAGCGGATATGCGGACGCATCATTTCCCAAAAATCTAGGAAGCGAAGCGTCTACTATATATATATATTTATTTATTTATTTATATTTTTTGCATTTATATTAAAAAAAAAAACATCCAAAATACCAATTTAGTTGTGGAAGATATGAAAACATGCATATGTGTACATAAATCAAGATAGATATGGCATCCATTGTACATCAATGATATATTATTCGAGCATCAACCGTCTAGAATCTAGATTCTTCTCTTCTTGTCTTGCCTTTGCCTCTACCTCAATTGTCTAGGGATATTAGTCAACATTGCCCAATTTTGATCAAACTACCTAATCCAAGCCTTAAAATATGGTGGAAAAAGCTTAACATGCTTGATCAATGATTTTGACTTGATTGAAAGGTAATTTTTTGCTAAGGCCATGACAAAGGAGTTCAACAATTAACACCACCAACACTAGGGTACATGAGCACATATAGGGCTTGGTGCTCTTGATTAAATGCCAATCACATACCCTCATACATGATATAATCTAATGAAATGCCACAATCTCATTGATCTTGAATTCATAAAAACTATTAAGTTTATTGAACTTTGAATAGGATATGAAATTCTATTTTCTCCATATGCAGTCTGATGAGGTTGGAACCAGTCTCAAACATCCCGAGTCATTTCATGGTAATGTTAAAAATTTAAGTAAAAAGGATGAAAATGAAAGAGAAAGGAGAATGTCACTTTTACTTTAAGAATTTAACATTACCATGAGGGATCATCTAGGAAGCATCTAAGGAGCATCAAGGGAGCACCTTGGGAGTGTCCAAGAAGCCCCTACCCAACTTAAGTCAAAGGAAAAATTAAAAAAAAAAATTAGAACCCCGTGGAACCGCCCATCTCCCTCTAGATCCCCTGGCGATCTGCGTGGATCCGTGCCCGAACCTCCACGGATCCGTGACGGATCCTTTTCCAGATCCATGGATCGGGAATCCAGAACCATGGATTGGGCTCGTGTGGTTCCAGATTTCTAGGAATGGTCTCAAAATGATGGAACCGCGGATCTGATTTTTGGATCTGCGGTTCCGGCCTTGGATCCTTGTGGGGGGGGGGGGGGGGAGGATCGTGAAACATTGGGTTCAAGGTTTCACAAGGAAGCAATTCACTTTCAATGAAGAGTCCTAGAAACAAGGGCACAAGACTTAGGATTTGGTAGATATGACGAGTGTTGGAGCAACTCAAGGTCAAGGCAAGGATAAAAGGTTTCTTACGATGTATGTTAGCTAAACCAAGGCTCATGAAACTTTTAATGTAGTCCTCAAGTTGAGGGAAGAAAAACTAGGGTTTCTCTCTTAGGGCAAACACCTAGGGCAAAAACATTTATGGATGAAATTGGAGTGGATGCCCACCAAATTGGTAGTTTTTGTGGGGAACCCTACCCTCTTGGTGTTTAGGCTTTCCAACCACCAAAATCCTTCCTTCCTAGAAATTCGCACCAAGCCCTAACTCTCTTCTCTAGCCTTGAAAGGACTGAAATTTAAGAGAGAAAAAATGGATAAAAAATAATACTGATCACCAACCTATTAGACCAATTCCTTGCTCATTGGGAGAATGAAGTCTAGGATGATTTAGGTAGCTAAAATTATTTCTAAGGAGGCCGAAATTTGATGCCCTAGCAAAGCAAATTTCTAGCATTTACCCTCTGAATGGACAAATGGATTTTTATGGGAGATCTTCAAAGAGTTCACCACTAGGACTATTCATCACATGTTATACATGAGTAATGTATGCAATATTCATTTAGATAGTAATTCAATTAATACTCAACAAATTAGGGCATAATTTACCATGATCTTGCATCAATAATTTCATACATTAGACATAGAAAAATAGATATTCAACAATAAAGCACACTTACAAGAAAACATACAATAATTCCTTCCATTATGCCAAAGAATAGCTCCAAGAAATATCCAAGAATAAACTCCAAATGTCAAAATGCATCCAATAGATCCAAAACATCCATAAGAGAACAAGTTTGATTCCTCTAGAGAGGCTGAATTCCTCAATGAGGCCGAATTTCCAAGAGTGATGATGATGAGAGATCACAAATGATTGATCTCCATTATATACATGTGCTACTAACTCCTATTTTAGCCTACAAAGCCCTCAAATCGTGTAAAATAATGGGAAAACTACAATCAAGGTCATAAGTCAACCTTGTAGCTAATGTGAAACATAATAAAATCTCCAACAAGAGGGCCGAAATGTTGATGTCATGCTGTCATAAGACCTTTTAGGGCATGCGTTGAGCTCCTCTGGTGCCATGACATGTGTAGAGGGCAAGTAATGCTTCCATGTCATGTGTAGTTGTCACTGTGAGTCCCTAGTTGTTAGTCTAGAAGTTGTTGATTCCTATGTTATGAGTTGGAGTCGAGTCATGTCTGAGTCATAATTTGTTGGAGTCGATGATCAAATTCTTATATATGTAAATGTCTTATGTGATCAATAAAATCAGAATGTGTTTTGGTGTTGTGTGTAATCACTCTCTCTGATCTCTCTCATTTCTAATATGGTATCAGAGCCAATGAGGATCAAGATCTTGGATTTGTGTGGAGTGATAAATTAAACAACATGTGCATGGTTTGTTGTGCTAAGATCTGTTTTTTGGAACAACCATTGATTGGTTAAACGTTGAATCTAAGCGTTGTGAGGAGCCGATGCAATGGTGCAAAGTTGTTCCTGTTAAAGTCGCAAATCTACTTATAGCTGTCACCCTAACATAAAAAGGACCAAGATCTGCATGGTTAAGGTGGCGTTCCATGGGTGGAAGAGCTCACATTCATCAGATCAAATCAATTGAGGGAAATATTCATATGTTGCAAGCTAAATTGCAGTAAGAGTCAAGTTGTTTAAAGTAGCATGGGAAAATCCACATGCTCAGCCTCAATGGCAGAGTCTCACTCATGAGCAGAATCTTCTATTGCTGCAACGCCCAAGGCAGCCGTGATTAAATCTCCCACAACGTCTCCATCAGCTTCTTCCCCTCTGGATGTTGCCAAAACTCTTTCATTCTGTGGCACTTATTACAACCACAATTTTCCATGTTTAAGCAACAGTGTTTCCTATTATCTCTGTCTCATTAGAAGTACACGAGGTGATGGGTATTGCATCAATAAGTTTGATCACTATTGGATGGAAGCCATTGGTACAACAATAGAGGACAGAGGATGGATGTCACTTAATGAATTATTTGATTGTGAATTTTCTGGGTTCTTGAAAATTTCCAACTATTGTGGGGAGAGTTTGAGTTTAGTGGAGAATGGTTAACTGGTTTTGCTGTCAAGAGTGTTGTAGGTTTTCTTTTGGGTTGTGTGTTTGTTCGTGTGTGCAAGATTGTAGTGAGAGGATATATTTGTATATAAATAAAGTAGGGTTATTATTATTAAAAATAAAAATAAAAAGTGTGAGAGATGGTTTTGGTGTTTATGTTTTTTATTGGTTATAAAAAGGATTGATGGTTCTTAAACTAGAAGCCCGGGTGTCCTTAAGGTCATTTCTTGTGTGTTAGTAATTTTGGTTATAAAAAGGGATGGTGGTTCTTAAACTGGAAGCCCCGGTGTTCGAAACATCAATTCTTGTCTAAGGTCAAGTTGTTTCATCAACTTTTGAGCACATTCAGTATCCAGACCTCCATCCTATCAACTGATGGATAACCGAAAGAGAAATATCTGACAGATGGTGGTTGGTGCATAGGATGGTTCATTACTTGATGGCTCTTATCGCGAAAGCCCCTACGAGCCGAGCTGTCAATATTGTTGATCATGCAAAGTTCGTCAATGATGGTCAAAGGCGGTTACATTTTAAATGGAGGTTAAGTAACAACTCGAAGATGTGGTGGTGAAAGAGCAGTGTTTGCGAGATTCCAAAATGGATGTGGGTGCTGATGAAGACTAGTTAGACAAAGATTTATTTGTTGTTGTAATATGTGTTTTCAGTGTTTTCCATGTAAGCATTAAGGGAGGGTGTTGGAAGTAATGCTTCCATGTCATGTGTAGTTGTCACTGTGAGTCCCTAGGCGTTATTCTAGAAGTTGTTGATTCCTATGTTATGAGTTGGAGTCGAGTCATGTCTGAGTCATAATTTGTTGGAGTCAGTGATCAAATTCTTATATATGTAAATGTCTTATGTAATCAATAAAATCATAATGAGTTTTGGTGTTGTGTGTAATCACTTTCTCTGATCTCTCTCATTTCTAATAGTCATAAGCCCTTTTAGGGCATCCGTTGAGTTCCTCTGGTGCCATGACATGTGTAGAGGGCTCCGAAAATCAAGGTCTAGGGGTTGGCCCCTAGATCCCTCTGCAAATCAGCCTATGGCCCCCAAATGTGGGTTTGGGGCACAAAACTGGGCCTCATGGGTCTCTAAGTGATGAATAAGCCCGATTTCGCTCCAACATTGAGGGCAATGGAGATGGTGTTATCCCTCCCATGTCTCAAGGCATGGGACAAACCTGATATGGGCCTTGGATCAACTGCCACATCATGTAATTACTGCTAAGCCGACTGGGGGCATACTGGTCCAAGTGCATCATCCCATGAATAATAAAGAAAATGCAGGAACGTTGTGGGTGTTGAAGGTGCCCATGGCTATGAATGATGCTCTATAACTATCTGAAGTCCCATGGCTCTCAATGCATCACCTATGGGTGTCAATATGTCCCTCTAGAGGACCTGGACCCCAGTTAAGTTGCCCAGACCTATAGATGGAACCACCTGCCAATTACACACAATATCCAGTGCTGCAACTTTCACCATCAGGTACATTAATCATTATTGCATCTAAGTGAACCAAGCTTGAAAGAAATGGGCAAAATAACACTTCATATGAGGCTTCTCTTCCAAAATTGGGGCCTTGGTCACGTAATGGTGTTACCTCCCTAGGTAGGAGGGGTTAATAGATGACCCTAGTTGGTGTTCTCAACCCCAAAAGGGAAGTGACATGTCCTTAGTCCATCGTTTAGTCGATAGGTGCCATGTGAATAATAATGGAATGGAGGGGAAGGAACTCTGTGGCCAAGTGCCATGGCCAAAGGACCGGCTATGACAGAATACCTCATCTTGGGTGTATAGATGTGAGGGGGGAGCAATCGTGGATACATGAGTTACCTTGGCCTTTGGTTTTCCACCCCTGTATATTTCCTTTTACTTTTTCTTGATCTTTTCCTTGTATTACTGCTCATAGCTCAAGGAATGAGAACTTGCTTTGTATGATGTATAGTAGTTATTACCCCCTTTGGGATGGGGCAATTCATCGCCCATCAAGGGTTGAAACACGAAAGGGTTCCTTGTCTTCTATGAGGTAGGGAAACATTGGCCTAGGAACAAGGTGATGGCCATATGATAGAGTTAGAGCTCATGTTTGGCTTTTGCCCACATGCTAATTTGTAAGTCTCGACCATCTTTTTCATTTTGATTCAGTTTTTGTTTTTCTTGTGTCCATCATATGCCCTTTCTTTTTCTTTTAGCTGCATCAACCTCCCAGGGTGCATTTCTAGGCCCTATCTAGGTATAAGGATGTGTGGGTGCCAAATCCCTGAGAACCAATGGTCAATTGACCCGAAGACTAGAGGTGGAGTAGGGGCTCATAATGTAAGATGAAAAGTGGTAAGTATGGAATAGGGAGAGATGGGGCTACACTATCTCAATCATGGTTTACCAACTAGTGCCCCTTCCTAAATCCATGAGCCATTAGGGGAGGTCCCACTTGTAGAAAATTATATATTACAGAGCAATGGAACACATAAAATATATCGCAGAAATATAAACACAAAAAACACATAAAACAAGAGAGACATAGATATATGTGGTTCACCCAATTTGGGCTACGTCCACGGGAAACAACCAGTCCTTCCTTTTATATTATCTAGCAAATTGAAGAGATACAACCTACAGCAGATCTGCTGTAATTCCCTCTTCGCTCTCACACAATCTCCTCTCTCTTTCTCACGCAGAATACAGATCTACATAGACGCAATACAATTCCTTCATATATAGCGAGGGGTTGCCTTCTAGAGCAAAAATTCCTAAATTAAACATAACTTCTACCGTCAAATCTCCGCCTAATGAATGGCCCAGATTGACTACGAAATTACAACATTTTACAAGGCAATTTTACATCTATTTTTAACTTCAATGGGGCTCCCAAAGATAGCAGCTAACCCCCCTAGACCCCCCTTGCAGCACAAATTTTACGAGCGGCGTTGCCTCCACATTACGAACTGGGGCCCAATGCGGTGATACCTCTGAATAAAGAAGATAATCAGGGTCTACACCTAACACCACTAGACTAGGATTGAGAATTAAACCCCCATTTAAGGTGAGGGAACAAGATTACGACCAAGACCCTTCTTTCTTCCAACTTACCCTGTAATCCATGCCAAAATGCCCAAATACAAACAGGCATAAGCACCTGCTAACAAAACGAATAAAGTACCTTTTGATCAAAAGCCCACCTTCCAACATGTGCTCTTGACAAATGGGCGAGGAGACATATGAGTGATGCAGGTGGTGGAGATATGAATGACACATCACATCAACTACAAAGTGGCTCTCAAGGGCTACTAGCTATTGGTTGGAAGAGATGAATAGGAGAAAAATTCTCATAGGAGTCACCCACTTTGGGTGGGTAACATGGCCTACTGACCCTGCCGCCTACACCTACCTACAAGTCAGTGAGAAAAGCCTTCAACCCCACAAGGTGTGGTTGGTGGCAGGGAACTCAGAGAAGGGGTTGTCACACTAATCCCGACTCTCTCCGTTTAAGCTATCTCCTAAGTTAGCCAAGGGGGGTGGTCCCTAATGAAAAGTTAATTTAAAAAGGATGTGAGTTTCTAGGAGAATCGTTAGAGTTAAATAGATTATCTCTTAAAGATTTATAAGCAAAAAATTGACATGAGCAATAGCCTTCATAAGATAAGCATCAAATACATAAACAACCAGTGCCTTCCAAGTATTTGCTCTTTAAGAAATGAAATTGTATTTTGCTTAAAATGAAGTGAAATGCTTTCAAATGGAAAGCCAAAATAAACCTGAAAAGTGAAACACTAAATTGTTAGCACAAGATATTATAAATGCTTTCAAGATGAATAAGTTTACAAATCAAAGCATGGAAACTATCTTTCTCAAAAGGATACAAAAATAACTCAAATGTTAGACCAAGATGACAACAAAGTATGTTATAAAAATAATCTACAAGAGGCTAGGCCTAAGAGTATGAGCAAGCTCTCCTCTTTGACTAGCCATGACTTAGCTCTTTGAAATAGTCAGATATTGATAAATGAAGTACAATAAAAATAATTTTTTCCAAGTTTGATATTTTGATGCAAGAAATAAAAGCTTTAAGAAACTTGAAAGAATCCCTACAAGACACATATAAGATATAGATGAGACTTTGGAATTCAAAACATGCGGGTTCTCCTTGAATATTTTTCAAAAATGGGTTGATTCCTCCGAGAATTGCCCCACGCTTGAAAATCTTGACCAAATAATGATTCATCTACAAAACTTCACCACAAATCATTAAATCGACATGAAATTGAAAAAGTGCAGTGAAAAGAATTCCTAGAGATACATTTATTATCTACTAGAATATTTCTTTTCCTAAAACAAATAATTAATTCTTATGCTAATATGAGATAGCTGCATACTAACATAACTTGAAACAAGCATGAAAGAAATAATGACATGAGGAAATAAATAGAAGCATAACAAGAAGTCAAGAATTTACCACACATGCAAGGAGAAGAACACCATCACGCTTTACCCCAAAGATTGTTGTATTATATTGCAAGTAGTGAATACAATCCCGCAGAGTCTCCTCAAGCACAATAGCTCGTATTACATGATACAATGTGAGAGCCCATGGCTCTATTATATAGAGAGTTGGGAGCAAATCCCAATGAAGAATGACAATGACAAATGGCATTGGAGCCAATCCCAATGTAGAAGTGATTAAACAAGTGGCATGAGGTGACAATCCCAAAGAGAAATTCGAATTTGTTAGATGGAGCTCCAATGCCAAGTGTAAAAATCGAATTCTGGCAAGTGGACATCATTTTTTTCTTCCCTTATGTGCCAAATTCGAATTTTATGATAGAATGACAAGTGTATATGGGTTGTAACCCATGTGGGAACAATTCCCCACAAAAATATCCACCAAATATTCTCCCAAAACCTCCCAAATGTGCATTAACTTCACAAATTCGAATTTCCAAGTAAGCAGCGTTCTCCTTTAATGCTAGAAATTCGATTTTATTTGAGCACGTCCTTTCCTTGATTTTAGGAGTCCACATCACCTTGGGACTTCACTTTAACTCCCCCATAATTTTCCACCTCATTTCCACAACATTTAGCATGTGTGGATATTTATTTTTTTCCATTTATTTAATTTCTGGCTTAATTAATTGCCAGATTTCCCACTAAACTTAGGAAAAGTGGGTTTTGAGGATTCAAAACACATTTTTAACCCATCAAAGTGTGTCATAGTAAAAAGTTGAGGGTGAGAGGTGTAAATTTCATTACTCATACCCCATACAACTTCTCTAGACATCACTTATTACATTACAAGTACAATTTTATTTGCAATTTTTGACCTGTGGGAAATCTAAAAAATAAAAAAATGACTACCTAGACTTAACCAAATTCCACGAAATTTTTTGTGTTATCTAGTATGATAATATACATCAACTCTAGACACTAAGATGTGTTAGGGGCTCAACTTTCAAACCGTCACCCCAACTTAGGGTAAAGAGTGTGTGAAAAAACCCAGAAAATTATCCGCCTCTGAAAAAAATGATAATTAACCAAATTAAAAAAAAATCCAAGGTGTACTCATTTGATGATCGAGTCCGAACATCTTAGGCCTGTTACATACTCAAAACTCATCATTACTAGTATCACTTATTACAATTCCCCGCAGAGTGGAATCTGGGTACAAGAAAGATGATGAGAAAATAGAAGTAGAGTTAAAAAACTTTGTTGACTGATGATATCTGATGGTACAAGTGTCCTCTGGATCATCCTTTGGCATGGAGTCTTCATATAATCATCAGGTGCCACTCCAGTGGTCAACATGGCCCACTGTCACCACAACCAAAACCCCCTACTTCTTATGGATTTTCACCAATGGGAGGAGTTTAAGTAGGAGAGAGATCACTTAGGATGGATATTTTATGGTTAATGTGTGAAATGATCTCGCTAGGAGCTCTTCAAGAAAGACACAACTTAGGTCCAAGGCTTCACAAAGAAGCAATTCACTTTCTATGATGAGACCTAGAAAAGAGGGCACAAGACCTAGGGTTTGATAAATTTGATGAGTGTTGGAGTAACCAAAGGTCAAGGCTAGGAGAAAAGGTTTCTTACAATGTATACCAGCTATGCCAAGGCTCATGAAACCTTCAAGGAAGCCCTTAAGTTGAAGGAAGGAGAACTAGGGTTTCCCTCTTGGACAAACTAGGGCAAGGAAATTTATGGATGAAATTGAAGTGGATGCCCACCAAAAGGATAGATTTTGTGGCAAATACTATCCTCTTGATGTTTAGGCTCTCCAACCACCAAAATTCCTCTTTCTTAGGGATTCGCACCAAGCCCTAGTTTCCTAACTTAGCCTTGAAAGGGCTGAATTATGGGAGAGAAAATATGGATAAAATTTGAGAATGATCACCAATTGATTGGACTAGTGCCTTGTCCCTTGGGAATATGGAGTCAAGGATGTCAAATATTAGCTAAAATTGTTCCTAAGGAGGCCGAAATTTGATGCCCTAGCAATCAAATTTCAAGCATTTACCCACTCAATGGAAAAATGGAATTTTATGGGAGAGCTACTAGGAGTTTACCACTACGACAATTCATCACATGTTATGTATGAGTAATGCATGCAACATTCATCTAGATGACATTCAAAATTGATTTTTAACAAATTATGGCACAATTTAGCATAACCTAGAATCAATAATTCCATACATTAGACATTCAAGAAATATATATTCAACAATAAAATTCACTTACAAGATAACATGCAAGA
Source organism: Pinus tabuliformis (assembly GCA_031772625.1). NCBI lineage: Eukaryota > Viridiplantae > Streptophyta > Pinopsida > Pinales > Pinaceae > Pinus > Pinus tabuliformis. The sequence goes on along the minus strand of CM062817.1, from coordinate 221,716,156 downwards.
TTTCCATCCATTATACCAAAGAATTGCAACAAAGAATATCCAAGATCAGCTCCAAACATCAAAATGCATCCAAAGATCTCCAAAAATCCACAAGAAAGCAAGTGCGAGTTCCTCTAAGGAGACCAAAATTCCAATGATGATGAGTGATCGCAATAATATGTTCTCTAATTTATGTGTCCTACTACAACCTATTCTAGCTTACAAGCCCCTAAAATAATAAAATAATGGGAAAACTACAAGCAAGGTCACAAGCCGACCATGTAGCTCTCATAGAAACATAAATATCTCCACACGTGTGAGCTGAAGTGAAGTAATTTCTTACGTCATGCTAGCGGATTTCCCTTCTAAGGCTTGTGTTGGGGTCCTTGATTGCCATGACAAGTGTAGAAGCCCTCCCATGTCTCAAAGCATGAGACAAACCTCATCTGGGCCCCTGGATCAACTGCCTTACCTTGTAATATTGTTATGCCGACTGGGGGCATGTTGGTTCGGGTGCATCATCCCATAAATGTTATAAGGCAAAGTGCAGGAACTCTGTGGGTGTTGAAGGTGCCCATGGATACGAATGATGCTCTACAAATTTTTGGAGTCCCATGGCTCTCAACGCATCACCTGTGGGTGTCAATATGTCCCTTTGGAACTTGGATCCCAGTTAAGTTGCCCAGACCTATAGAAGGAACCACCTACCAATTACACACAATATCCAGCACTGCAACTTTCACCATTGGGTACATTAATCATTATTGCATCCAAGTGAACCAAGCTTGAATGAAATGGGCAAATCAACACTTCACATAAGACTTCTCTTCCAAAATTGGGGCCTTAGTCATGTAATGGTGTTACCCCCGTAGGTAGGAGTGGTTAATAGACAATCCTATTAGGTGTTTTTAACCTCCAAGGGGAAGTGATATGTCCTTGGTCCACCCTTCAATCAATAGGTGCCATGTGAATAATTATGGAGCGAAGGGGAAAAGACTTCATGGCCCAGTACCATGGCCAAGGGTACCAACTATGATGGAGTACCTCATTCTGGGTGTATAGATGTGAGGAGGGAGAAATCGTGAATACATGAGTAACCTCGGCCTTTGTTTTTCCACCCCTCCAAACGCCTTTTACCTTTTCTTGATTCTTCTTTGTATTACTGCTTGTAGCTCAAGGAATGAGAGCTTTCTTTGTCTGATATATAGCAGTTATTACCCCCTTAAGGATGTAGTTCATCACCCATCAAAGTTTGGGACATGATCAGGGGCTCATTAGAGAAATTTTGAGGTCTAAATGAACCTCCTAAGGAATATTATAAAATAATAGTGGAAATAATAAAATAAGATTAGATTACCTCATCAAGTTTTGGAAGGAAAAAAGAAAAAACTACTTTTTCAACTTATATCCCATGATTTTACTCAAATTTCGAGTGGGAGCACTCGTTGGATGCAAATTTAATTTTGCATCCAAGGAGTACCTATGTTGCATACTTTTGATAGACCCTACTACACGAAAAATGTGGAATACATGAAAAAACATGATTGCAATCATGTGTTTTCATGTAGTAGGAGTTGAAATTCCAGTGCAAGAGAGAATTTCTAAACAAGGTAATTACTTGTGACTCTTTCTATATATATATATATATATATATATATATATATATATATCGTGTATTTAGTTTTTACTTCATTCATTAGGTCATCAAGCAATTACACAAATACAATGCACAAAAGAGACAAGAGACACCAAAGATTAGGCCAGAGGCCAAGGCTAAACCCACAAGGGGAAAAACCCATCAATCCTTTCTTTATAGATTCTTCGTCAAGAAGAGATATCCAAGTCAAACCAACTAGTCATCAAAGTGCCAAGTCAACCCTCCAAACCCTGCCATGATTTGTCCAAAAGATAGTTAATCAATTTTGCCATATGCATGCCCTTAGATGTCTTTGTACCTCTAAAACTCGTATTATCATAGAAGACTACCCCTCTGAAACTTGAATCATCAAGTATCTCTGAAATTCACATCATCACAAGAGACTGTCCTTGCATCATCATGTGTATTAGACTAGCTTCTATCCATAGAAAATATAGCCTCAAATTATCTCGGATTGCACAAAAATTATAGTCTCAAACTAGCTCGCATTACACAGAGAAAGGTGCTTCAGATTTTCGCTTTATTTCAAAATAATGTGCTTTAGATTCCACGACATAAATCCGAGTTATCTATTGCAGAGGAGAGATCGAAATTAATTTCCAAACTGTGGAGGATTGATGCTAATATATAGTTGTTCGAGCATATGAGGAGACACATCCTTTGGGCAGGCCAACTTGTCTTCCAGGAGGGCCGACTTGGCAACTTGGACAAACAAATGACACTTACAAAATTTAAATTTTTCTTCTTTTCATAAGGTTGCGAAGAACATGGCCTTTGTCTTTTTCTTTTGACCAAAATAAAGCATTAAGAACATGCTTGATGATAATAATAATTTTTCTTCTTTTTGTTTTTACATATTGACACAAGTACAATGACAATTATGAAGACCGAACCTAGTTACAATTCCAACACTCCCTCTTAACTAGGGAGGTATTCATAATGACTTATCAAGATATTCTCAAGTTGAGAACTTCTATAAGAAAGGATCTGGATTGATAAGCATCAATGATGATAACATCATCATAACCAACCTTGTCACAATACCAAGGCCTTGACAGGTACGTTCTATCTCTCCACAAGATCAGAGCACAATGCTAGGAGGCATTCCATAGGACACCACATTGCCTCTCCGAGGCACATACTCCACCTAGGATCACCAGAGTATGTCCTCCATTAGACCATTTCCCTCAAGGAAATGTCTGTCCATTGGACCATTCTTTATCCAAGTCCATGTACTTGACTTAGGGTTTTAATCCTAATCTATCATAGTACATGACTCAAAAATGTTTGTCCAAGATGTTTATCCAATCCACCATTCTCTTTATCCATGTCCATGTACTTGACTTAGGGTGTTAATCCTAATCCGTCACAATACATGACACAAGGAGAACCATGTGTCCAACCTCACTCCCTCTCAACCTGGGAGGAAAAATCCATCCTCACTCCCTCTCAAACAGGGAGGAGATATCTACAAGCCCAAGCTTGTAATGGAAGTACTCATGCTTCCCTTACATCAGCTACATGTTCTTCCGTGGAGATCTGTTGGAGCCTCTCGGTCCCTTATCAGCACCATGCTCTTTGAATCTTCCATGAAAAACGGGGTTCTCGACAATCATCTCATGGTTGAATGTAGCATGTCATCAAATAGTCCATTTGAACAATTTATGGAGCCAAAACTGCTTCTCATCTAACAGTACAAACTGCTAGATCTTTTGTCTCTCTTCTACTTTGAAAAAGACCAGACTTAGGAGTCAGGACTTGGAGGCTGCCCTCTTATCACTGAAGATAACCTCTCTGCAACTCAATGAACTAGGGCTTGATAACTAGCCCACTTGACTGCTCCTTCCCCAAAGAGTCAATCCTTAGGCTTTACAAGTCTGCCCATACACAGTGACAAATCTTCCTTTTGTCCATTGTTCTAGGGCTTCCAAACAGCCACTAACAGTCCTCCACAATCATTGTACTTTGGCTGCCCAACACCTGCCCAAACTGGACCTATATCACCTTGCAAAACAACAATTTGGAAGGACGACACAACATACCTTTGAGGGAAGTCAATCTGCCTTCAAGAACTTGACCTTGTGCACACTTCTTCCTGAGGTTTTTGGACCTCTGTCAGGGCTTCCTGTGGCAGCCACGTCAGCCCTAATTCTGTGGCCTAATCTCCTCAAAACTCTGCATCAAACCCTTCCTCTCAAGCCCTCATCTCCAGCACATTTTTCTGAGGTAATGCGGCCTTCTTTTGCTGCTTCAACAGAGATAAGACTACTGTACAGCCCCTAACTAAAGCTCAGCCCTCCTCCAAAACACAGGTTTGTAACTCAGCCTATTCACAAGGTTATGCCACAGAAAACACTTGCACAGAGCTTCCCTCCAACTCGGCCTGTTAGCTGCCCAACCTCAGCCCAATCCAAACACAGAGAAGATGCAAAGAAACTCATCCTTTCCTTGGATTTGCTCCTATAGGCTGCGGCCAGATCAGATGTTCTTCTCTTACAATGAGATGTACTGGGATACGAAATACTGCTTTTAGATGGTACTAACATTTTCGAGCTTCAGAGATCGTAGTTATGACAAGCTTCATATTTTATGTCATATTGATCCACAGAGCTTGCTATTGATGTTTAGAGAGCTGCAACAGGACTCAGTCTCTGAAGGAATTCAGGTCTTTCTACAGAGGTAACTTCAGACCACCTCTAAAGGAGCAGCAGACTTCGGAACTTCTATTTCAGTAGCCACAAAACTTGAGTATAGAAATCATGTTGTATCACAGACTTGTTCATCTCGACATACTTGGACTAGATATCAGTCTTTGGATGATGTTTAAGAGGTGCGGATTTAGATTGAACAGATTTTGTTAGTGCTCAGGTCCTATTCCACAGAGAGCTTGGTCTTCTCTATCATCATGTAATTTCAGACATGGAAAACTTGAACTCGCACTAGTTCATAAAACTTGATCTCCTTGTATTGGATCATATTAAAAATATGTGTGCATAAGAACTCCGACCATAAAGAACCATAAACTCGGTCTTTTGATGTTTCTATTGATAGAACTTAGGACTTGTATGTTTTCCAGAACTTCAGATAATATATCATTTGGATCATATAGTTTTCTAGAAAGACTCGTAACTTCCATAGAGATGTAACTTCCATAGGGATATAACTTCCATTACTGTTTTATTAGATCTGGAAAACAGGAAGTTCTAATGCTATAGCTCAAAAATTGCCAACCAGACAGTGTGTACCCTGCATCTTCTTTATAGAATAAGATGAGCGAAGATACAATGTATCTGGTCACATGCTTGAAGTGCTAAAGGCGATTTAATCAAAGCCTAACCCTAGTATAATGACCTAGTGTGCCCCGGCTGCATGGATAAGTGTGCCTCAACTGGATGAATAAGTGAAGCATACATTCCCTTGATAACTGCACCCTTTTCTTAAGCCGGAACTACCATGTAAGAGTGCTCTAATAGACTACAGATCTGCACCCCTCTTAATAAACCATGCATGCAGGACTATAACTGAACTGAACTGCAAGTTGGACTGAAGACTAACAAAAGCAACACTCTGATTATAGACTAACTCCATCTAAACTGGAACTGCTAATTCTGAACTGGACATAAATTAACTGTAGATGGTACATGCATGCATGTGCCCTCTACCAAACAGCCTATATTTCTGTCTAACTGCATCCTCATTAACCCTGTTCATTACCGCTGTAAGGAAAGGCTGAAAGCACTGTCTGTGTTGTCTTTTTTGGTTGTGCAATCACTGAAAGAATCACTGACTGAGCAACATGTTAGAATTCTAACACATGTTTTTCTTTTCATCAGGCTGCTGGATTTCCTGAGCCTGAGATTGTTTATTACAACCCAAAGGAATTTGATTTTGGAAAGAAAAAGTCTTTTCCCCTTCGAGATCAGGTCAGAATGCATGTTATATAATATTTGTTGTTATTTCCTGGCCATTTTGTTGACAGTTTTGTTCTCCATGGGCTGAACACACATATCTGTTTGCAGCATTTTTTTACATCCATCGAGAAAGCTCAATCAGATCTTGGCTGGAAGCCAGAGTTTGATCTTGTCAATGGTCTTGCTGATTCCTACAATCTAGACTTTGGCCGAGGTACATTCAGAAAGGCACCTGACTTTTCAGTCGACGATATGATACTTAATAGAACTCTGGTGCTGCAAAGCTAGTCACCTTACAGTTCAAGGCTGGCAAAGAGCAAGATAGGTCCTATCATGGTTGCAACAATTCGATCAGATTTGTTTACTTTCTGTTCATTTTCATTGTAGCTCCATAGACTACTATAAAGTGAAGCAGCTGGGACCAATTGAAATCGAAATCTGTACTAATCTCCACTAAAGACCAAAATAGATAAAAAAGACGAATGATTAACAGCAGTTGTTTATCAATGCTGAAAATTCCGTATTTGTTAAGTTTTATCAAGCTTTTTAGCATTTGCCACTGCCAATTTCAATTTGATACATAACTAAATTAGAACTGAACATTGTCCGGAAGGGATCTTTAATTTTCAACTGATCATATAGTTTTCAGCTGCAATTAACTTCATGTAGACTGTAATTCTTCTGTTTATTTTCTTTTAGTGCAGAGGATGCCGAAATAAATCCCATCATGAGAAACTCGTCTTAACTTTCTTTGGGAAACACATAGTGCCTTCGCCTTTTAAAACCATTCTGGAAATAGTTTTTTTTTAGTGGACAAGCCCAATTCAAATGAAAATATCCATATACCATTTTTGTTAAATGCGTCTAGACAATTCAATATTTGCATACAGAGCTTTTTTGACAAACAGAAGGGTTAGTATCAAGCACACACAGAAAGCGTTAAAAGCCTAATTTCAATAAAACTTCCCTAGATCATGCCTAAACCAGGTAAGTGCCATATGGTGTACCAAAAATTAATAGTATCCAAAGTTCAAAGTTTAACTCTATAAAAGCAGGTACACCAAAGAAACTGAAATATCAAAGAGAGGGATCATACGTAATGTGATTGAAGGAAAAAGTAACATGCTACTGCAATGAACAGCAAATTGGTCTAGAAATATGTTGGAAGTAAGCTGAAAGTGACATAAATGAAGTTTAAAATGTTTCAACAATTATTCACCATATACAAATAAATATAAGGTTGGTGACCCCTGTACACTTAAAAGTGGATTGTTTCTGCAAATCCAATAATTAAAGGAATTCTAATTATCTTTATCTAGAGTTAAAAATGGTTTTGATTGATAATGGATGGAATGATTACAAAGATAGGGGAAATCCCTAGTTATAAAAGAGAAAGTGAAGCTCTAACTCAAGGTTGGATCAGAACAGGCCGGCCTGGAGCAGTGCACACCAGAGGGGAGCTAAAGCAGCTTTTGAACCGGACCTGACACTAGTTCTGTCCTGAATCTGAGGGTTCTATACCAGTTGGCAAATCAGATTGGACATTTGTTCTAAACCTCGGGTTTCATTGATTCTGATCTGGATCAACCCTCAATGAAACTAGATTCACAAGTGCTATCATGGCCATAAAACAAGAAAAAAACATGCAAAAGTGGGGAAAAAACTGCTATTATGCTATATTCATGGTTATATCCTATATACATAAGATAACTTTGCATATTTGGTGTCTAATGGTTTGGATATAGAGCAATGTGTGTGTGTATATAAAATTAAAATATGGGATCAACACAGGTAAAGTGTTAAATTGTGACTAGACCAAACATTTTCAAAAGAGGGGTTTAAGAACCAATTGACTAAAATGCACATAACAATGTTGACCCTAGTGTTAGTTTTGGTTCCAATAACATTGATTTTTATGGGGTTTGTTACCATACAAACTAGCACCTTTGCTAAAAGTCCCAAAAATGGGTGCTAACCTTGTGGAACTCAAGAGATTGGCCACTACCACCTCACCAACTCTCCCCTACACTTTCAATTCGGGAAAAGTTTCCTAGTCAAGGGGGGTTTCCGTATGGCTTAACTAGGCTCACTTCCTATAGTAGGAGGGGGAGTAAAGAGAACCTAGCCACTAATGTAATGGAAAATTGATGTAAATGTAAAACATGGGCTTGGGGTGATGATTGAAAGGGAGATTAGTGCCTACCTTGCTTGGGCTATGGGGTACACTTAATCCAATATTAAGTGATATTCTTGTATCTTTAGTACTTGAAGTCACCATCACCATGAAGGATTGCTTAATGAGCTTCAAGCGTAGATACTTATGCAATACGAGATTTTAGGAGAGACTAATTGTATAAAGACTTAGCCTAGGTACTACAACATGAAATTTAACTAAGCATAAAGTCGGAGAATAGAACCATAATAATTCTATGTCCTATACAATAATTTAAGCTTAGATTTTCACAAAAGATAAGAGATAGGAGACATACATTACCCGCAATGCATTTGCTTGATGTTGTAGTAGTTTCTTAACCTACACGATCAAGTATTCTGTATTGTAACTCTAGAACATATACTTAAATTTGAGGCAAGTCTCACACAAAAGCTTTTGTATGGAAAGAAAGTTCATTCAAATGATTTCCAATTAATCCAATCCCCATTTACAAATAGAGTGAGCAAATCCTTAAAATTTTAGGTCAACTCTCCCTTACAAAAAATATTATTTTCCCAAGAAAAATTAAAATATTTACCACTAACTAGTGGGGCGAATTAGGTGAAACGACCATGGAAAAATCCGTGGATACAATGTTCTAGATGATTGTGTTGCCATGTGTCTCCTTATCCCATCCTTATCTTCATGTAAAGGCAAAATCTAGGTGCCATTTGTCCTCCAAATGTGCAAAAATAATAATAAAAGGATTGGTCAAATAGGTAGGGTGAATTTCCAATAGGTGCGCATGAATGGCAAGTATAAAAGTTCATGATGAAGACATTTACCTAGAGACAACCACCTTCAAACAATAATATTATTTGAGAAGGGTGAATTTCCAAGAAAATGAGTGGATTTCCATGTGTATGCTTCATTTATGAGGGCATTCTTCTATAAATGTATGCAAATGCCAAGTGTAAGGCTTAAGTGCTCTTTCCAGAGGCCCTTTGACCAAGAAAACTTTAAAATAATCCTTTAGCAAGTGCACCCTTCAAACTTGTGCCCTGTGGACCACTTTGACTGAAATAAATACATAGAATTATGCATTGTGTTCAAATTTAAACCTTCACCATTCATGAATTCATCCTAAAGAGAGAAAATGAGTGTCCTTGAATAATATGAATTTGTGCCCACTTTGACCAAATCAACCTTGAAATTCTCACCCTAGAAGGGCCTTGACGCTTGTGCAAATATGTCTTCAAATCCATGAGATCTCCTCAAAATGTGTGCATATAAGTGCCTTTTGACCAAGCAAAACCATCACAAGTCACTTCACATGTGTGCAATGTATGAACAAAATTGAATAATAAGTGGATATATGCTCTTAGTGGAGTGCACCACCTAGGGATGTGTGCATGAGTGGATGAGGTGGATGGATGAGATGGAAGGTAAAAACCCTAGGGCACATGGGTATTGGTCTTCTCTAGTCAACCCAAGGCTTAACTATCTCCTCAAACCTTGTTATAATGGTTAAGGATAAAGCATGAATGAGGTTTAGCACATTGAGCAATGCTAAATTAAGGCTAAGGCGAATTGGTTTTGTTCTTATTTTGCCTCAACATAAGTGCCAAGGGGGGAGTTCCTAGTGTAATGTGTATCACATGGGCTTTAAGTTATAACCAATAGTGACCAATTAGCAAGTAAAACGTAGGAGAAAATACCTCAATAAATGATTAGAATAATAAAGTACTAATAGCTAATATTAGGCACTTAACCTACAGTTTAGTGTTTAAAATTTTAAATGAAATATCCTAATCTAGTTAGGTGTGTGTTCACACTCTAAAACATGGAAATATGAGATTTTAAGCCTTAATATCGTTTAAAATGTTGATTTCTGGTAGCATCGGATGTGATCTAAGTCTCAAATTTTGCAGGGAGGCTTGGGCACATGTATTCCAAAGAACCTGTTGTAGCGGCTGCAACACCCTCCAAAATTTTGGCCTGCATCCAATTTCAGAGCCTTCCTTGGTTTTTTCCTTGATGTTTGCAAACACTCGGGCTCATCCCATGAGCTCGTGTCGAGTCTTTGCACCCTCCTCGCTTGACCATTCACCGGACATCTTTTAGCATGTTGGTCACAATGTCATGCTTGCAGTCATGTTCTGGCTATGTCAAGGTCTGTCTTTGTGTGTACAATTTGTATTCGCTATGTAAGCATATGTCGCACTCACACATGAAGTTGTATGCAATGTCGCGCAAGTGTCATCGCGATCGTTCAACAATCTATCATAAGTGTCGCACTTGTCGCTCACACCCTTTGGTTAGTCACACTGAGCATATGTTGTCTTGTTGGTTCGAGGTGTCTTGTCGTCAAGTCATGTTGAGTGTGTGTTCACAAGGTCATGCATGCATGAGTTCACTCGCTCATTTTGCCAAAGATCTGTCGACCAAACCACCCTCCATCAGTCGGACCTCCATTGAGCTGCACTGCGCAGTCTCAACCCTCATTGATCATGTACTATTGCCCAGAATTGTGTAGAGCTTTACGCTGCCTCCCAGGCAGTCTGCACTGCGCTATCTTGGAATCAACTTGGCTGACTGTCACCCAGAACAACGCAGAAGTTGCCCAAGAAGCCATCTCAATCTGCGCTGCCTGCAAGCCAATCTATCAAGCCTCTCGCTGGTCAACTGAGAGTTTGACCCGACAGTGACCCCAAGCTTTGCTCCTCCGAAAAATTGCGTATAAGTTGTCAACATCCCCACCTCCGCTGACTAAAGAATTTCCGCAAACATGAGGGACAAGCACCTGCTGTTGCTGCACTGTCTTTGAAAATTGCGCAGTTCTGTCAGCTAGTCCCCCTGTCAGCCGACTTGCTGCTCTTCCTGAAAACTGCGCAGTTTTCTTGGACTATCCTCTAACTGCCCGACACCCAGCTCAGCCTAGAAACTGCGCAGAATATGTCTAGCATGCCTACCTCCCAGTTCTGCGCAGTTTTTATCGACAAGCTCCTGCTCCCAGCCTCCATTGAGAATCTGCGCAGTTTTCATTGCCAGTGTCCTCCCTGCTGCCCACACTTCCTCCCTAAAAAAATTATGCAGTTCTGCCTCCCCGCTGAGCCAGATCCCGCAGAATGTCATTGTTGTTCCGGACTACTCATCCCAGCCTCACAATGACCTCTGCGCAATTTTCCTTGACAGTGCCCCAGAGCCCCACATCCTGGCCTGAAATGTGCTCTGCGCAGTTTTAGAGCCTTGTCCTCTCTCCTGGTCACCTACACCCAAAAACAAAAGATGATGCATCATGGTAGACTAGGATATTTCTGGATTTGATGTCATCTCGTCATGAGTGATTGCAGATATAGGTACATGAATGAGACATGGCGCGACGACGATTGGGATGAACAAGGAACGCATGTTAGGAGACTTGTTCGTGAACGGATGAACACATGAAGCATGCAAAGTACCAGCGAAATGGATACATGTACGTGCAACATCAAGTGAACACCAAGACCATTGAAGACTCCACACACCTTGCCATGCAAAGGTGAAGCTATGATACACCAAGAGCACACTCATCACTCAGCAGCACTGCAACTAGACATGGGCACCATCATCAGCATGAACATACCAACACTGTCATGTCGAGTCATGTCATGAGTCATTTCGGCCACATCACCATTGTGGGCCATACTGTTGTAATCAATGTAACATAACGTGGAAGTCCAAGAGACCCACATACAAAGTTGAAAGTCATGTAAGTCAAACAGTCATGAGGGAAGTCAAAGAGTCGCAAGGGTCAAGTTCACCCTTGGCTATATATACCCCTCATTTGTACATGCAAAGTAATTTTTCACCTTTGCTCCTCCCACATAGCCTTGAGAGTCTGTAGTCTTTTCTTTGAGGAGCGAGCAGTGGCTCCAACGCCCCGCTATCGGGGTTAGTGATGTAATGGTGTACGGATGTGTCTTGGAACTTTCGCTTAATTCAGAAGCCTGTTAACAGGCCAACACGTTTTCACACATGTATTGTATTTGTTTGTAAGACTATTCTTTGGATGCTTGTAATGCATGTTGCTTTAACCTGTATTAAGACAATTGAACTATTTCGATTTTTCTAGTACATATGCTATTGGAAATGTGTTGTATCAGTTGTTAAGTTGTCTCACCAGTGTGGACTATTCCACCGAACACCCAACAGATTCATTTTCGTAAACTTGTTATAACGACCGTCACACTCATGTGGACTATTCCGCTGGGTGTTGTATGTGCTATCTGTTCACCTTGTGTTTTGTGACTGCCGCATCTGTGTGGACTACTCCGCTGGAAGCTGCGCATGTCTTGCTGTGTTGTGTGTCTCTAACAGAGTTGGGACTATTCCCTTTCGACTTGAGACTCACTCTCACCCTCTCCCTCTGCAGTGAAAGAACCTTGACACAAGCGACACTAAGCACTCACTAGGCACGCGAACCTCGTTGTTCGAAGACAAAGTAAACCACTCTCATGTGTTGACAAGCAAGAGCTAAGGCAAATCTTTAAGATAATGGCAACCGGGCCATCGTACCGGATGGGACTCCTACACCAAACGATGTGAGGTCTAGTTGGGACTTCATATCGAGGAGATCCCCTGAATGTTGGTGGGTCCAACACCGTCAACATTTCTGGCGCTAGAAGGAGGGCCGCCAGTTGTTTATGGTTGAATGTCCTCTCACCCCCACTCATCAATCATCTGGTCAAGGTAGTAACTCGCACTCCCTCTCACCTACGCATAAATCTGAAGTTGGTTACTCCTCACCTCCTAGACGTGAACATGAAATTTTGTATCAGCACCTCCGCTATGTCCGTCCCATCACCCGTCAGTTCACCAAAGTAGTTAGATTGTTCCCAGGAATACAAGATCTTCCATACGCATCAAAGAAGCAAAAGACCACTCCCACGGGAATTGTTGTATCACCAGTGGAAGAAGTAGTTGTTGCCACGCTTAAAGGTTTGGCAGAAGCTGTTAAGAACGAAGAGGAACCTCTAGTCTTCCGACAAGGAGAATAGGACACCCTCGTGATCTTGGGCTCAGGCTCCGGTACAGGAGACGAAGGGGAAGGCAGCGGACGAGGCAGAGGCGGAGGTGAACCAACAGACTCAGAGCTGGAATCATCAGATTTTGAAGAAGAGGAGGACGAAGAAGAAGAAGACATGGCTGACCAAAACTTGGAACGGATGACTCAGGGACCATTGGCTTTCCCAGGTGCTTTGCATGGGATGCCAAAGCGTTCAAAGAGGATGTTGACAAAGTATGACCCTGACAGAACAGTGAAGGCAGAAGACCACTTGGACAACTTCTACCTGCAACTACAAACACTCGAGGTACGACACAATGACATTACATGCAGATTGTTTCTGTGTACCTTGGATGGTCAAGTAGCAATATGGTATCACAGAGTTCCTGTCAATTCCATCCATAACTGGGGTATGTTCAAAAGTATGTTTTTGGAAAAATTTGTTGATGACAAGACCCCTACCATGTTGCTCAAACAGTTGGGCAGTCTGAATATGGAGTCAAAAGAGAAAGTGAAAGATTTTAATTAGAGGTTTTTGTGCATATTGAACAAATTTGCACCAGACACAAAACCTCATGACTCCATCACTATCAACTATTATACGTCTGCACTGCCAACCAATATTGCACACTTCGTCAAGTGAGCTGCAAAACCAAGGTTACTTGAGAACTGCGAAGAGGCAAACATTGTGGAAAAAGACCTGCACGTGATTGGAGTCATCAAGGATGATGAACCAACAGAAGACTCCAGAGATGCGAGTAGGAAGCCCCAAGTTGCGGGGAGCAAGGGTAAAGACATGGAAGCAAGTGATATTGAAACCCTTACTCGTATCATCAAGAACTTGACAACAGAGGTCTCTAAGCTAAAACAACAAATGATCAAGACATATGTGAGCAGTCGGCCTCCCAAACAACAGAAGGGTAGCATGTCATCATGCAGCACCCCTTTCCTGGCTAAAACTACGCAGAGCTCCAGCGCAGTGTTCTAGACAGAACTGTGCGCGAACAAATATTTTTTCTCATTCCATCTAGATCGTCACCCGAAACTCGAAAGGAACCTATCCAAAATGGAAACGAGTTGCGGACTTAGTATGCAAGCATATGCCAAACGCGGTAAACAATGCGCAATGTCAATCAAGAGACGAAGATGATGAGGAAGATGATGCATCTGATGAGGCACCCAGCACTAGGCAAGTGATCAACATGTATCAATGCTCGCAAGCACCATAGAAAACAAACACTGAGAAGTAGCCCCCAAAGCAAAGTGGTCGATACAATCTCAAAACTCAAGGGGCTCTCCCTACGATTGGGGAGATGCTAGAAAAGATTAAACTGTTGAGGAGGGTTGATCCACTAGCCGTCCCAAAGCAGAAAGCACAAAGAAAGCCAGGGAAGACAGTTGCAAACAAGAGTACGTCCATGAGCAGTAAAATTCATAACACTCACCTGAACAGTATGAACATGAGTCTAACCCCGAACATCTTGGTGAGTTTAATACACTCTTGATTACAATATTGTGGAAGATATGAAGAAAAATCGTGCAAACATCTCTTTGTTCAAGTTAGCTAAGATCCAGGGTCAGCGGGATATTATGCTGCGCACATTGGGGCAAACATCCACAGACAGCACAGCCTCTACTAGCAAGGGAGAAAGCACATCTCCCGGTTCACTCACAACTGTGCTCAACACACTCCAGATGGAAGAAGCAAACTCTGTTTGCCCTCCATTCTTGCTTTCATTTGAAATTTTTAATTGCAATGTTCACAATTGTTTGGAAGATTCTGGCTCATCAACGAACGTCATGCCACTCTCCATTGCCAAGAAGATCAATGCACAATGGAGCAAGACATCTGCGCAAATCATCCAACTAGATCGAACATGCGTACCAGCCATTGGTGAACTTCGGGATGTGATCATCCGATTATCTCATGATGGCCGAGTTCACCAGTGCATCAACATTGTCATTGTGGACATATCAGAAGCGTATGGCTTACTGCTTAGCAAAGATTGGTCCAACAAGTTGAATGGGTACTTTGCTACAGATTGGTCACACTTATGGCTTCCGTACTAGGGCAAAAGCAATCAGATCTGAGTGTTATCTGAGAGATACATGAAACACAATGTCACTCCCATCAATGGTGAGAACGAACTGTTGGCTTTCACGGAACTCATGTTCAGCAATTGCCTCTTGGAAACACAGCTAGGGTGTTATCTCACACAGCCAGCTCCAACCCCACCAGACATGCAGTTGGTTCTCCTTCCTTGGCCAACTGATGGAAATTAAACTTGTATAGTACATTGTAACACTAGTAGCAATAGAAGCAGTAGTACTAGCGTGGCAAGCGGTCCGTGTACAGACGAGTTATGGACCATGTATTTTGATGGATCAAAGACACATGATGGCTCTGAAGCTGGGTGTGTCTTGATAGACCCGAAGCACAGGAAACATTTGATCTCAAGCCGCTTGGAGTTCGAGTGCACGAACAACACTGTTGAATATGAAGCACTCGTATTGGGCTTGCACAAAACCATCAGCCTCAATGTTGTTGCGCTCAAAGTGGTAGGTGATTTAAAAATCATGGTACGACAGGTACGTAACACCATACACTATTTATCACCTCATCTCAAAAGTTACTAACAAAAGGTATGGCGACTAATATCTAACTTTCAAGCTTTCAATATCATTGTTGTGCCCAGAATGCGTAATACAGTTGTCGATGCCTTAGCAAATGCAATGTTGATTTGGGGTAGCAACAGATGTGCTCTAGCCACAAAAAATGGTGTATATGCTAAGGCGCATTAGATCTCCAATATGCAGAAAGGGTTTGGGCAGATTCTAAACAGTTTGGGAGATATTAAAATAATTAATATTTTTAATAGAGTCCCTAAGTCTAAACTTAGGGAAAATAAAATATTAATGTAAATTAATATAAAACTGTGTTAGAATGGTCCAAAAGTCATGGATCAAGCTAGATCTAATATTAACCACTGATTAGGGACTTAATCTCGGTCATTGATTTGTCAACGAGAAAAGTATAAGAGGAGGCTTGAGGGTCACTTGGAGAACACACCAAGAGATCTAGATTTCGACTTTCTGGGGCTGCGTTTGCTGAGAAAGTTGAGAGAGTGATCAGAGTTGCAGCTGAGGGGTAGTGAATACAAAAGTAGAGAGGTAGAGATAGCACCAGGAGGATCAGCGCAGTAGCTAGGGAGAGGGACGCAGAAGCAGCCAAGGGTTCACACAGAGCCAGCCAGGAGTTGCGCAGTGCCTCGAGGGCCAGCATGGGTGACATAGAGGACCAGAGGACTGACGCAGTGCCTCTAGAGGCTGACGCAGGCCAAGCCAGAGTGACATTGGGCTAACGCTAAGCCAGAGAGAGGTTGACGTTGGGGTTTCGTGGGGCAGATTAGAGTTGTGAAGCTGTTGGAGTGTTTATCCGGGGTTTCAACCAGAATATCTGCTTCCGAGTAGAGAGGTACTACTGCTGAGATTTTTCTCTGTTGGGTGAGTCGGATTTGGCACCCAAATTGTATTATGAAACTGCTTAATAAATCAAACCCTTAGATAGTTGCACCAGTTTTCCTGCATTGGGTTTTTCCGGGGACATTAGTCCAAAAACAACGGTGTCACTTGTGTGCTTGTTTCTATTTCCTTCAGTTGATGATCTGTAATGTGTTGAACATGTACTTGTATTTATTTCTAGTATTTACATGGTAAATAACTTGTTAATTAACAAAACAAGTAGGTAGGAATAAATCAGTAAAGTGCATGAAGGGTTTCTAACGTGTCAGACTTAGAAATTCCAACATGTAGCTGCCAGGATGTCACCGCTTAGGGATAGATTTACTGTTGAAATTTTGTACACGACTTTTATCCCTGATAACATAACTAATCTACGCATTTTTTATGATGATCGACAGACACTGCATTTCATGGCCAATGTTGATGTCTTCAAGGACACAACGATTGACGAAGATGAGCATGTGTAGTCTCTTCAAGCTGCAGTTGATGACAAGAAAGGCAACCTCATCCCCAAGGGTGTGGTATCTCTCGAAAAGCTCTATGACTTGCAAAACCGCTTTCAAGGGCCAAGGAACAACAAAACCCACAGTTCCACCATGATGTACGAACAAATTAACTTGGGGACGGAACAAGATCTGAAGTTCGTTAATCTCGGTACATGTTGCACACAACAGGAGCGGCAAGCCTTTGTCTGCTTGTTCAAATAGTACCAGGATGTGTTCGCGTGGACATACGATGATCTGAAAACATACGACACGTGAATAATCCAACATGTGATTCCAATCAAAGAAGGGTCAATCCATTTCAGCAGAAGCTGAGAAAAGTACATTCGTCACTTGAACCCCTCATACAGAAAGAGTTGACTAAGTTGTTGGATGCATGAATCATTTATAGAGTTCGTCATTCCACGTGGGTTTCTAACTTAGTTCCTGTACGAAAGAAGTTTGGGGAGATCTGCTTGTGCGTTGATTTCTGAAACTTGAACCACGCCTCGGACAAAGACAACTACCTCGTGTCGTCAATGGAGCATATTTTACAGACAGTATCTGGGGCAGAAATGTTTTCCTTGCTCGATGGTTTTTCGGGATATAACCAGGTTCTCGTAGCGAAACTTGATAGACTAAGACTATGTTCCGTACCAAGTGGGGTACGTTCGCATACAGGAGAATGCCATTTGGGCTCGTGAATGCAGGCGCAACCTTTCAGCGCGCCATGGACATCACCTTCTATGGACTCATCGGACAGAGCGTAGTGGTGTACCTTGATGACGTGACTGTCTTTTCCAGAAAATGGTCAGACCACATAC
Organism: Pinus tabuliformis; assembly: GCA_031772625.1. Classification (NCBI taxonomy): domain Eukaryota; kingdom Viridiplantae; phylum Streptophyta; class Pinopsida; order Pinales; family Pinaceae; genus Pinus; species Pinus tabuliformis. The sequence goes on along the minus strand of CM062817.1, from coordinate 221,698,582 downwards.
ACCATTTGAAGAAGATATTCGAGTGATGCCGAAAATACAGGATTTCCTTGAATCCCAAAAAGAGTGTATTTGCAATGTCTGAGGGGAACCTCCTTGGGCACATCATTGCCAGAAGTGGGATCAAGGTTGATCCAGACTGAGTTCGGACGATTACACAGATTCCTCACCCAGCCAACAAGAAAGCAATGCAGTCCTTCTTGGGAAAGATAAACTTCCTCTGGAAGTTCATCTCAGATTATGCACAGATAGTGAAACCTATGCAAGACATGATCAAGAAGGATGTAGTCTACAGTTGGGGTAAGAAGGAAAATAATGCATTCACCTGTATCAAGCAGGCTATAGCAGATGCGCCTACACTTTACAACCCAGATTTTAACAAAGATTTATTGTTATACACCTTCACCTCCGACAACTCGCTTGTTGCAGTACTCACTCAGAAGGATGAGTTGAACGACGAACGCCCCATCTCCTTCATGAGCGCAAGCATGCAGGGACCCGAACTCAACTACCCCGCCATTGACAAACAAGCATATGCAGTATACAAGGCGGTGAAACACTTCAGACCCTACTTGTTGAAGAACCATTTCATAGTCTTTGTGCCACACCCAGCAGTCAGATCACTACTTGTACAACAAGAGTTGGGTGAAATACATGTGAACTAGATGACAGGCTTGCAAGAGTATGATCTTGACATCAAGCCAGTTCACACTGTCAAGGGTCATGGTCTCTACAGACTTGCAGCTGAAGCAGTCCATGCACAGGAGGAAGAAGAAGAGCTCGCTGGTTGGGAGCAAGAAATCGAGATGTACGATGTAGAGCGAGCACCACCCACTTCATGCGAAAACTCTTGGTACGAAGATGTGCGCCAGTACCTTGAGCATGGCACCATGCCCTCTCACTTCTCCATGAGACAGAAGAGGGCACTTCACCTCAAAGCTTTACCTTATTAGTTGGTGCACAGAGTGCTTTACAGAAAGCACAGTAACAAAATTTTTCTCAGGTGCCTAGAGGCACATGATTCAAAGAAGGTTTTGCATGATCTACATGACGGACCAGTCGGGGGCCACTTTGTGGGAAATACCATTGCGCGCAAAGTTATGTGAGCCTGTTTCTACTGGCCCACATTATTCAAGGAAGCGCACGCTTACACATGCACGTGCCTGGTCTGTTAGCGATGCGTCGACAGAACACGAAGGTCAGCGGCCCCGCTACACCCTGTTGCAGTGACTGAACCATTCCAACAGTGGGGCATGGACATCATTGGGTAAATCTTCCCACATTCATCAAAATAGCACCGCTACATCTTGATAGCTACAGATTACTTCACGCAGTGGACAGAAGCAATTTCGCTTAAGCAAGTGAATGACCAAGAAGTCATTAGCTTCCTCCAACAGAACATCATCTCACGATTTGGCATTCCAGTATCACTTGTGTTTGATAATGCAACTTACTTTTCGTCTTTAAAGCTTTATGATTTTGCATTGCAATATGGTATCATGCTTAAACACTCATCTAACTACTACCCGCAGGGAAATGGTCTCGCAGAATCCACAAATAAAAACCTTATCTACATTATCAAGAAGACCATTTACTCTGAACAACGTAACTGGCACTCCGCTTTGACGAATGCTTTATGGGCTAACCGCGTAACACCCAAACCCTCTTTGAACACTTCGCCATACTTCCTAGTTTATGGGAAAGAATCCATCCTTCTGCCAAACATCTACTTGCCTGCACTCCAATTGTCCCAAGAATCCCAAGGCAAGCCTTGTTTGCTAATTCAGCGTAGGATGGATACACTTCACAATTTGCAAGAAGAAAGGATGAAAGCAAAAGAAATATTCACACTCCATCGGAACCTTATCAAGAGATGGTTCAACAAGAAGTCTACAAGGAACGGTAACTTCGATATGGGTGACTTAGTCTTGAAGTGGGACAAACCCCATGAAGACAAAGGCAAACATACGAAGTTCCAGTCCCTATGGATTGGTCTGTATATTGTTCAGGAGAAGCTTGGCCCACACATGTACCATTTGCAATCACTTGACGGGAGGATTGACAACCTTCTTGTCAATGACCAAGATCTCAAGCACTGCTTTCAGTAAGTCGGGGTCGTGCCCCGCGCTATGTACATAGTCTGTTTACTGCTTGTTGTATTTTCGCTTTGCTTTACTATTTTTGTTATGTTTTGTTTTTTTTTCTTAGTATCATGCTATTTTTGTTTTGTCAATAAGTGTTGCCCTCTACTGAGTTCTGGATTTTGAATGAGTATGTGGCTGAGATCCAAAGAGTCTTGTGACACTGCAGCATTTGGCCAACTCTGTGTTCATCTTCTCTGTGCTTGGTTATAACCTTCGACTGATGAAGTCTTAACGGAAAATACGAGCCGTCTGCAAGGGAAGCTCTAGTCCAACAATGAACCTATGTCCACACTAGGAAACCCCACGCCTGTACTCTATTATGTGTCCCCAAGCTCATCCAACTAGTAGAAATGGAGAAAGGGAAAATCTAAACGAGCAAACCTATATCATAGATCTTACATGCTTCTCTGAAGGAACAACCTCTTCTGCTCTCAATAAGGTGGGATCCCTCTTCTGCCCCAAAAATAAATAAGTGCCTATGCAAAATCCTCTTTTAAAATACAAAGGCGAAAGAAAAGAAAGGCTTCCTGCATAGAGAGGTGAAGCATGCAACTCCACTAGGGTACTAACCAGGCTCATTGGTAGTGGAGAAATGTGTGTGTTCTTGCATAACTTTGTGGAGGTATTGTCTAGGCCTGCTGGCAACAGAGCAACACCAGAGATGAAAACTTATACTCTAAAAATTTTAAACTCGCAAGCCAAACTACCCTTCCCGATTTCGAAATGTTGTGATCAAGTTGAAACTTCTTGTTGTGTTTGACTGATTTGGTAAAAGGTGAACCATGTATGTCCATGGGGTAAGTGGGAAAGCCCAAGTAACCCGCACAACAATTCAATACTCCCTGATAGACCAAGGCCCTGTGCTGTTAATGGAATGAAAGAAAGAAGCTCGTATTCAACCGGTGTGTCGCTAAGTGTTGTAGCGGTTGCAACACCCTCCAAAATTTTTGGCCTGCATCCAATTTCAGAGCCTTCCTTGGTTTTTTCCTTGATGTTTGCAAACACTCGAGCTGATCCCATGATCTCGTGTTGAGTCTTTGCACCCTCCTCGCTTGACCGTTCACTGGACATCTTTTAGCATGTTGGTCACAATGTCATGCTTATAGTCATGTTTTGGCTATGTTAAACGTTCATCTTTGTGTGTACAAGTTGTATTTGCTATGTAAGCATATGTCGCACTTACACACAAAGTTGTATGCAATGTCGCGCAAGTGTCGTCACAATCATTCAACAATCTATCACAAGTGTCGCACTTATCGCTCACACCCTTTGGTCAGTCACACTGATCATATGTTGTCTTGTTGGTTCGACATGCCTTGTCGTCAAGTCATGTTGAGTGTCTGTTAGCAAGGTCATGCACCATGAGTTCACTCGCTCACACAGTTAGTCATTTTTCCGAAGATCTGTCGACCAGACCACCCTCCATTAGCCAGACCTCCACTGAGCTGCGTTGTGCAGTCTCAGCCCTCAATGGTCATGTAATGCTGCCCAGAATTGTGAAAAGATTAATGCTGCCTCCCAGGCAGTCTGCACTGTGCTATCATAGAATCGACCTAGCTGAATGTCACCCAGAACAACGCAAAAGTTTCCTAAGAAGCCATCTCAATCTGTGCTGCCTGCAAGCCAATCTATCAAGCCTCCATCTAGTCAACCAGAAAGTTTGACCAAGCAGTGACCTCGGGCTTCACTCCAAAAAATTGTGCAGAAGTTGTTAGCATGCCCGCCTCCACTGATGAAAGAAATTGCACAGACATGAGGGACAGGCATCTGCTGCCTTTCGCTGCACTGTCCCCAAAAATTGTGCAGTTCTGTCAACCGATCCCCTTGTTAGCCGACTTGTTGCTCCTTATGAAAACTACGCAGTTTTCTTGGGACTTCCTTCCAGCTACCTAACACCTCGCTCAGCCTAGAAACTGTGCATAAATGTCCAGCATGCCTGACTCCCAGTTCTGCACAGTATTGGTTGGCAAGCTCCTACAGCCCACTCCCAACCTCCCCTGGAATCTGCACAGTTTTCACAGCCAATGTCCTCCTTGTTGCCCGCACTGCCTCCCTGAAAACATTGCGCAGTTCTGCCTCCCAGCTGAGCCAAATCCCGCAGAATGTCAATGTTGTTCTGGACTTCTCATCCCAGCCTCCTAGTGACCTCTGCGCAATTTTCCTTGACAATGCCCCGAAGCCTTGTATCCCGGCCTGAATGTGCTCTGCATAGTTTCAAAGACTTGTCCTCTCTCCCGGTCACCTACACCCAAAAACGAAAGATGATGCATCATGGTAGACTAGGATATTTCTAGATTTGATGTCGTTTCGTCATGAGTGATTGCAAATACAGGTACATGAATGAGACATGGCGCGATGACGAACGGAATGAGCAAGGAGCGCATGCTAGGAGACTTGTTCACAAACGGATGAACACATGAAGCATTCCAAGTACCAGAAAAGGGGATACATGCACGTGCAACATCAAGCGAACACTAATACCATCGAAGACTATGCACACCTTGCCATGCAGAGGTGAAGCTATGATACACCAAGAGCACACTCATCACTCATTAGCACTGCAGCTTGACATGGGCACCATCATCAGCATGAACATACAAGCCCTGTTATGTCGAGTCATGTCATGAGTCATCTCGGCCACATCACCACGGTGGACCATACTATTGTAATCAATGTAATGTAACATGGAAGTCCAAGAGACCCACATACAAAGTTGAAGAGTCATGTAAGTCAAACAGTCATGAGGGAAGTCGAAGAGTCGCAAGGGTCAATTTCACCCTTGTCTATATATACCCCTCATTTGTACATGTAAAGGACTTTTTCACCTTGGCTCCTCCCACATATCCTTGAGAGTCTGTAGTCTTTTCTCTAACACCCCGCTATCGGGATTAGTGATGTAATGGTGTATGAATGTGTCTTGGAACTTTCACTTAATTCAGAAGCTTGTTAACAGGCCAACACATTTTCGCACATGTATTGTATTTGTTTGTAAGACTATTCTTTGGACGCTTGTAATGCATGTTGCTTTAACCTGTATTAAGACAGTTGAACTATTTCGGTTGTTCTAGTACATATGCTATTGGAAATGTGTTGTATCAGTTTTTAACGTTGTCTCGCTCGTGTGGACTATTCCGTCGAACACCTAACAAATTCATTTTCATAAACTTGTTATAACTATCGTCGCACTCGTCTGGACTATTCTGTTGGGTGTTGTACGTGTTATCTGTTCACCTTGAGTTTTGTGATTATCGCATCCGTGTGGACTACTCCACCAGAAGCTATGCATGTCCTTATGTGTTGTGTGTCTCTAACATTGTTGGGACTATTCCCTTTCGACTTGAGACTCACTCTCATCCTCTCCCTCCGCAGTGAAAGAATCTTGACACAAACGACATTAAGCACTCACTAGTCATGCAAACCTCATTTTTCAAAGACAAAGTAAACCGTTCTCATGTGCTGACAAGCAAGAGCTAAGGCAAATCTTTAAGATAATGGCAATCGGGTTGTCGTACCGGATGGGACTCCTACACCAAATGATGTGAGGTCTAGTTGGGACTTCATATCTGGGATATCCCCTGAATGTTGGCAGGTCTAGCACTGTCAACAAAACCCAGAAAGAGTTTTGGGAAATTCCACTCGGATATAGTGTTATTAAAATAATTAATTATTTTTAATGGGACCCCAAGTCTAAACTTAGGAAATTAAAATCATTAATGGGTATTAATCTAAACTATGGGTGTAACTTCTAGAAGAAGACGAGGATCAAGCAGAAATGATCTTAGCCATTGATTAGCTTCTAATATGGGTCATTGAATGTCAACAAGAAGATTATTTAAGGAGGCTTGATGGTCATTTGGAAGACACACATAGACTTGATCAGTCAGATCGAATTACTAAAGCTAGGGCAACGCAGTGATTTCTTAGTGATCACGCAGAGAGGGGCAAAGAGAGATTTGTTTGGAGTATCTTCGCCGAAGCCAAGAATACTCAGTAGAGAGGCAGAGAGACATGAAGAGGAGGCAGCGCAGTGCCCAGAGAGGGTGACGCAAAGCCAGGAAGGGTTCACGTGGAGCAGCGCACCCAGAAGTCCGATATTTGCTCAGGGTTTGACGTTCTGAGCCGGGAGGGCTGGAGTCAACTCCTGAGAGCAAATTGATCCAGAAAAGAGGTGGCATGAGGCCTTAGAGGTTGTGATGCAAGCCCACACAGTGACTGCGTTGGGGCAGCGCAGAAGCAATCAGGGACTTGTTGGTTCAGTTGCCGAATCAACTACGACTTGCAGTGTAGAGTGAGGTGATCTCATTAATTTCTTCTATCGAGCGATATTCTATGTACTGGATTGCTTGCAAGGCATCCAAAGTTTGTATTCATAAATAACTTTTGCTTAATAATAAAACCCTCATATTTGTTGCACTGGTTTTCCCGCATTGGGTTTTTCTAGGGATGTTTGTCCAAAAACAACTGTGTCATTTGTGTTGTTACTAAAGGAACCAAGCTCCGATACCAATTGTTGGAAACACTGAGAGGGGGGGTGAATCAGTATTCCTTAACAATTAGCACTTTTAAATCTTTTCAAAGCATTAGTTAATCTTCAATTATTATTAATGTTTATGCAGTAATAACAGTAAATAAAAGAACACAGTAGACACAAGAATTTTAGGTGGAAAACCCCCTCCAGGTCAAAAACCATCGAACGCTTTTGTAATAAATTCTTTAATCTTCATCCCCAACATAAATGAAAGCAACATCTTCCTAGAATTCTAGAAAAGCATTCTTCTCCATCTACCACTGGAAGGATGCCCCAACGCCTTGATTTCTTCAGTAGTCACCTGAATGGATGCCCCAACATCCTAGACCAACCTACCACCCTAAAGTGTTCATAAGCTCCAACTTGTAGGCGACTTCATGCACTAGCCTAGCACCTCCCTGCCACCTTATAATGACAAAAATGAGACAAGAGTGTGGACTCCCTACCAGGGACAACAATCCACGATACAATATGATTTACAATAATTTTGACCGAACACCCAATCACACTATGACCTGCAACCCAACCATGACATCATCCTAACAAAGACTCCTATACCTCCCAATAATGCCTTTTCGACTCTAGGCATATTGACTCTTTTACAATAATGACTCTTCCAATTATGACACTTTTACAAATGACTCTTTTACAACTTTACAATGACTCTTGGCCTGGACACTTCTTCACAATATACAAATGGTTTTCATGTCGTCAAAGGATGTCACGTTGCAATGCTTCCTTTGATTTGATACTTCTGCTCTTGAATTCTTGCTTGAAGTTGTACTTGAATCTTCTTCTACCTGCATGCAAAATTTGCCCGACGAAACCAATCCCAAAACAAAACAAAATACCCTTCAACTTACCTCTGCCTGCAAAACACATGTAAGTGCATAATAATGAATAAATACAATGCATACCTGAATTGTGCTTGTCACTTTTGTTGTTGACTTGTTGCAGCAATAGACAAAGACTCCCACTCTTGATATAGGCCTGGACTCTATGCAAGACTATATCCAAAACTCACCTAAAGATATATACAATAAAAATTGATGGCAGACCCTAGACTTGTGATGGACTAAGTTCTAAGTACAACAACAAAGACCATTCTATCAACTATGAAAAGACAATTAACATGAACTTACAACATCATATAGATTTAGCAGACTTGTTGTAGTATCAAGAATATGTAGCATCAAATGTGTAGTATCAAGAATACGACATCTAAAATGTGGTATCAAAACTAATTGTGACATATAGAGACATAGAGATATAACCGAGACCCTGTATATACTTGCGTTGTCCTGCAAGAACATATGTCAAAGATGATACTTATATTTCAAATGTAAACGTTAATCATACAGACCTTGTTGTAGGAGACTTACCCTTGACTGTTGATGTGTGGTCCTTACTGTAGTGATCCTTGAATCCATGCTTTTTCTTTCCTTCTAGGAGCTCGATATTGAATCTGTTGTATCTATGTAATTTCGGATCTCCAGGGTCTAAAGTTTCGTCCTATGGTAGCCCTTTGAGTCATCTTTCCAACCCCACAGGTCTAATGAAGATTGGATTCTTTAAGAAAGAGTTATTCCCAATCTCCCATGATGACCTGATTATAGACTAGTTCAGTAGAGCGAACTTGGACGACGTGCCACATGTCACTGTTTCGACCTTAGTCCCTGAAAACGCTACTCAAAAAACTACAGTCCATCCTCTTTCTATGACTATTTACGAAATTCAAATCCAACGATCAGAGAGAAAGTTATGACGATTTTCCCAACGTCACCTGTTTGACATGGAATTCGAGAGCCTGCAAAACCCTAACTTCCTTAGATCATATCTCTGAAAATATAGCGAACCAAGATCTGAAATTGGTCATGAGGTTCATCAAGATTTCTTCTCAAATGGGTTTTAATTCTAGCTTCTGAAGCTTCGCTAAAAAAAATAAAAAATAAAAAATAAAAATTATAGCGAAAATGCCACGATGACTTGTTTGAAGCCACAAAATCCCTACTAGAGGAGGATATGAGGGTCACTATTTATATGAATGTTTGGAGTTGAGAGGGTCCTCAACAAGTGAACGTTGGAGGGATTTTAGGAGCAATTTTTTTATTGTTAATTATTGACTATTCAATGACCACAACCAATTATGAGTCCCATGCCACAACCCCATAGGGTTTTATCCCACTAACTGGGGTTACTAACTTCAATCACGAATATCTCTCAAACCGTGAATAATTTTGTGGCGTGCCATATATCAATGGAAAACTATCGACGAGCAGAATCCATCTAAAAGATCCTTGACTCAGAATAGAGTAAGTTGTCAAGTCAAAATGCCCATGCAAGATCAGGCTAGCCCCTTATGCTAGTTGGGTTGACATTAATGACAACCATTGATCAACAATCTCCCCCTTTGGAATTGATGGCACCACAAGTACTCCCCTTGCGATCATGACACCTATTCCTACTGCCTTATCTCCCCCTTTGTCATCAATGGCAAAGGGTGACTCCCCGTGACAAATATCCATCCTGTGGACCTGTACACAGCTCCACTACCCCTTTCTAATCAAGTAGATAAGAGAAAGAGTCTAATGAAAACTTGGAAAATCCCAAGCTTTTGGCGAAGATTCTCAAACGCTTCAAGGAGTAATGGTTTGGTAAAGATGTCAGCAATTTGTTCCTTTGTGCCAACATATTCAAGCTTGATATTCTTTTTAGCAACCTACTCTCTAAAAAAATGATATTTAATCGGAATGTGCTTCATTTTGGAATGCATCACAGGATTCTTGGAGATACTGATGGCACTGGTGTTATCGCAAAATATGGGAATAGGCTCATCAAACTTGACTTGAAGATCTTCCAAAGTTTGCTTCATCCAAAGAACTCGAGTACAACAAGCTGTTGTCGTGACATATTCTGCTTCTATTGTGGATAACGAGATTGAAGATTGCTTTTTACTTAACCATGAAACAAGACAACCACATAGATAGAATGTTTCTCCATTGGTACTCTTACGATCATCAACACTTCTTGCCCAATCTGCATCTGTATAAGCTTGGATGACCAGATCATTCCCTTTGGGATACCATAGACCATATTCTGTTGTGCCCTTAAGATACCGAAGAATTCTTTTGACGGCAATAATATGAGATTCTTTTCGTGCTGCTTGGAATCTTGCTACTTTTCCCACTGCCTACATCACATCAGGCCAGGAGGTTGTCACATATAAGAGACTACCAATCATGGATCTATACAACCTTTGGTCCATATCCTTTGTCCAATTTTCTAAGTTTAACTTGCAACATGTTACAATGGGGGTAAGGACTGGCTTCAAATCTTCCATCTGGAATTTCTTGAGCATTTCTTTGATGTAATTGGTTTGATATATGAATATTCCTTTATCTTGCTGACAAATCTAAAGCCCTAAAAAGTATTTCAGAATGCCAGTCATAGACATTTCAAACTCACTTTGCATTTTTGTGGCAAAATCTTTACTTAATCTGTCATCATTGCTTCCAAAGATTATATCATCCACATATACTTCGATAATTGTTAGGTTATCTCGATCCACTTTCACATAAAGATCGGTGTCAACCTTCCTTTCTTGAATCCCTGTTGATGTAGATATCTGTCAAGACAAGCATAACAAGCCCTAGGAGCTTGCTTGAGACCATATAGATCCTTCTTTAATCTATAGAGGGAATCTTCTTTGTTAGAGAGCAGAAAACCTTCAGGTTGTTCAATGTAAACTTCTTCCTCCAATTCACCATTTAGAAAAGCTAACTTAACATCCATTTGGTAGACCTTGATTTTTCTCGAGCAAGCATAAGCGAGAAACATCCTGATAACTTCCATTCTAGTAACAGGAGCAAATGTTTCTTCAAAATCGATTCCTTCAACCTATGCATACCCTTTGCATACTAATCTTGCCTTGTTCTTGGTAACCTGTAATCCTTCAACTGTTTTGCTCCCCCTAAACCTGTAATGGAACTGCCATCTTGTTCAAACTACCTTTCTGTCAATCGTAGACTTGTGCCATAGACTGATACATAGACTCCTCCTCTACAAACATTAAGGAGTCAACAAGTCAGATTGTTAAAAATAGTGAGTCACCTAATGGGCCATCTTGACTTGAGTCATTATCTGAAGCAATTGCTAATTCCTCATGAACTTTTGCTTTTACAAATCCTAAAAGCATAACTGTTGAAACCTTGTTATCTGCTTTGTCTTCCTGTACCTGTTTCCTTTTCCAGACCTTCTTATTCCTGTAATCTCGAGCCATGTGCCCATAGTTATGACACTTGAAGCATTCAATGTTGTCCATAGGTGATTCCATCTGATATCTGCAACCGCAAGCGCTATAGCCATAGTTATGGCATTTGAAACATTCAATGTTTGGCCCATATAGCACGTATTTTCTTCTAACAAAATCATCGTGGAACTTTTCTCGTGATCCTGCAAACTTGCTTCTAGGGTTTTGCAGATAATGATTGTACCTTTCAAAAACTTCACAATCCCTAGCCATATGTCCATTGTTAGCACATAAAAAGCAATAACTGTTAAATAAACCAACATACCTGGAAGGATTTTCATTCTTCTTTGGAGGTGGTGTTGTAGTATATTGTGGTCCTTTGTTCTTGATTGCTTTGGTCTTGTTCTTTGGAGTTGCAACATTCTTCTTTGGCTTTTCACGTTGATCAACTTCCTTCTTAGAATCACCCTGCAAAGATGTGGAGTTTGTACCTTCATCAACTAGAGATTTACCATCTTTAATTGCCTTTATTTTTGCTTCTTCATTTGTCTTACCTTGTAAGTGTTTTTTTTGCGATCCCTTGAGTTTGTTGATCTCATCACGGGTTGCATCAAGTTCTTCTTGCTTTTGAGCAAGATCTTCTTGAAACCATCTTTTCAAGATCTTCCTTCTTTTTTCTGCCTCCTCAACCTGTAGCTTGAGAAGAGTGATCTTCTCTACTTCTCTTTTGAGAACCTATATCTGTTCCTTCTGCTTCTCATTTTCAATCTTGAGCCTACTCATTTCTACTGAAGATGTTTCAAATTCCTTTTTCTTTTGGTCAATAGCGGATATGTATCTTTGATCAGAGCCTTCCTTTCAATTTTTGCTTCCTGCATCTGTTGTGTGATCCTGCTAATCTATGCAAACGCTGTGTCGAGTTCTTGTTGCTTATGTTGGACTTCTCTCTTGAGGTCTCATGTCATTGTATTCTTGATTTCTTCCAATTGAGTTCTAAGACAACTAATCATCTTCTCAGACACTTCGTTTTCTTTAATGAGTTATTTGTTGTCTTCAAGTATGCTTCCAAAAGTCTTGTCTTTTCCTTTTGACTCTTGAGTTCCTTTATCACCTTGATCACTTCATTTTGAAACTTTGTTTAACTCATTTCTCCCATTTCTTCATCATAATCAGAAGGATCCAAATTTTCAATAACATCTTGACCTGATTGCTTTGTTGAATAGAGATTATGAAGCTTTTCCCAAAGAGCTTTAGTTGTTGAACATTGACCAACTTTTGTTTTCACAAAATTTGGCAAAACATTCAAAGTTACATTCATGGCCTTTGAATTTTACCTTTTAGCTTCGTCGGTAGATGTGTCTCCAAAAACAATTGATTCCCATACTCCATGTGCCTGCAAATGTACTTCCATCCTGGATTCCCATATCCAATAATTATCTGCATCAAAATCAGGGGTTGGTACACAATACTCACTTTCTTCAGATTTTGTTGTACCTCTAACTTCTTTTGAAATCCTTGTAACCTGCTCTTTGACTTTCCCATCTCTATGCTCTGAAAACTGACTTCCAGCGTTAAGTTGTTACTGAAGGAACCAAGCTCTTATACCAATTGTTGGAAATATTGAGAGGGGGGTGAATCAGTATTCCTTAGCAATTAGCACTTTTAAATATTTTCGGAGCATTAGTTAATCTTCAATTATTAATAATGCTTATGTGGTAATATAAATAAATAAAAGGACACAGTAGACACAATATTTTTAGGTGGAAAACCCCCTCCAGGTCAAAAACCATCGAACACTTTTCTAATAAACTCTTTAATCTTCAGCCCCAACATAAATGAAAGCAACAACTTCCTAGAATTCTAGAAAAGCATTCTTCTCCAGCTCCCACTAGAAGGACGCCCCAACGCCCTGGTTTCTTCAGTAGTCACCTAAATGGATGCCCCAACATCCTAGACCAACCTACCACCCTAAAGTGTTCACAGGCTCCAATCTGTAGGCGACTTCATGCACCAGCCTAGCACCTCCCTGCCACCCTATAATGACAGAAATGTGACAAGAGTGTGGATTCTCGTACCAAGGACAACAATCAACGATACAATATGATTTACAATGATTTTGACCAAACACCCAATCACACTATGACCTGCAACCCAACCATGACATCATCCTAACAAAGACTCCATACCTCCCAATAATGTCTTTTCGACTCTAGGAAGATTGACTCTTCCAATGATGACACTTTTACAAATGACTCTTTTACAACTTTACAATGATGACTCTTGGCCTTGACACTTCTTCACAATATACGGATGGTTGTCATGTCTTCAAAATATGTCACACTGCAATGCTTCCTTTGGTTTGATACTTCTTCTCTTGAATTCTTGCTTGAAGTTGTACTTGAATCTTCTTCTACTTGCATGCAAAATTTGCCCGGCGAAACCAATCCCAAAACAAAACAAAATACCCTTCAACTTACCTCTGCCTGCAAAACACATGTAAGTGCATAATAATGAATAAATACAAATTAAAAATACGATGCGTACCTGAAGTGTGCTTGTCACTTTTGTTGTTGACTTTTTGCAGCAGTAGACAAAGACTCCCACTCTTGATATAGGCCTGGACTCTATGCAAGACTATATCCAAAACTGACCTAAAGATATATACAATAAAAATTGATGACAGACCCTAGATTTGTGATGGACCAAGTTCTAAGTACAACAACAGAGACCATTCTATCAACTATGAAAATACAAGTAACATGAACTTACAACATCATATAGATTTAGTAGACTTGGTGTAGCATCAAGAATATGTAGCATCAAATGTGTAGTATCAAGAATAGGACATCCGAAATGTGGTATCAAAACTAACTGTGACATATAGAGACATAGAGATATAACCAAGACCCTGTATATACTTACGTTGTCCTGCAAAAACATATGTTAGAGATGATACTCATATTTCAAATGTAAACACTAATCATACATACCTTGTTGTAGGAGACTTACCCTTGACTGTTGATGTGTGGTCCTTACTGTAGTGATCCTTGAATGCATGCTTTTTCTTTCCTTCTAGGAGCTCGATATTGAATTTGTTGTATCTATGTAATTTTGAATCTCTGGGGTATGAAATTTCATCTTGTGGTATCCCTCTAGGTCATCTTTCCAACCCCACAAGTCTAATCAAGATTGGATTCTTCAAGAAAGAGTTATGCCCAACTTCCCACGATGACCTTATTATAGACTGGTTCAGTAGAGCGAACTTGTATGACGTGCCACGTGTCACTGTTGTGACCTTCGGCCTTGAAAACGCTACTCAACAAACTACAACCCATCCTCTTTCTGTGACTATTTACGAAATTTAAATCCAATGCTTAGAGAGAAAGTTATGACAAGTTTCCCAACGTCACCTATTTGACATGGAATTCGGGAGGCTGTAAAAACCCTAAAGTCCTCAGATCATATCTTCGAAAATATATCGAACCAAGATATGAAATTCAGTCACGAGGTTCATCAAGATTTCAGCTCAAATGGGTTTTAATTTCAGCTTCTGAAGCTTCACAAAAAATAATAATAATAATAAATAAATAAAATTATAGCGAAAATTCCATGATGACTTGTTTGAAGCCACAAAATCCCTACTAGAGGAGGATATGAGGGTCACTATTTATATGAATGTTTTGAGTTGAGAGGGTCCTCAACAAGTGAATGTTGGAGGGATTTTATGAGAATTTTTTTTGTTAATTATTGACTATTCAATGGCTACAACCAATTATGAGTGCCATGCCACGACCCCATATGGTTTTAGCCCATTAACTGGGTTTACTAACTTCAATCACGAATATCTCTCAAACCGTGAAGAATTTTGTGGCGTGCCATATATCAACAGAAAAATATCGACGAGTAGAATCCATCTAGAAGATCCTTGACTCAGAATAGAGTAAGTTGTTAAGTCAAAATTCCCATGCAAGATTGGGGTAGACCGTGGTGTTGCTTTGGTTGACATCAATGACAACCATTGATCAACAACGCAGTGGATTCCGAAGGCTAGCGTGGGACTAGCAACAATCATATCTTCAACATCGATATGCATCTATGTTGAACACTTGTCTAGTAATTTTGGATTTTTATCCATTGTTGATGTAGTAGCAACAGCAGTTTATAGTGTAGGGGCAGTTGGCAGTGGCAATGCCAACCGCAGCACGAATGCATAAATTTAGAGGGAGATGTAGTACGGATGCAACATTGATAGTGGGAGTCTCAGTAGTAGTACAGTTGCAGTAGCAGCGCAGTAGTTGGTGGACATCGTGTCAGACATTAGCAGCACAGGAGGATGATGTTATGAAGTCGGGGTGATGCTTCAGTGGGAGGCGTGTGGGAGGCATTGCTAGAGCACATTCCTCGCTAAGAGGGAGTGTTGATTTCTGGTCGCATCATATGTGCTCTAAGTCTCAAATTTTGCAGGGAGGCTTGGGAACATGTATTTCAAATAGCTCAGAATGCATTTTGGGAAATTCCACCCGGAGACAGTTTTATTAAAATAATTAATTATTTTTAATGGGACCCTAACTCTAAACTTAGGAAATTAAAATAATTAATGGGTATTAATCTAAATTGTAGGTGTAACTTCTAGAAGACAAGGGTCAAGCAAAAATGATCTTATTCATTGATTAGCTTCTAATCCGGGTCGTTGAATGTCAACAAAAATATTCTGTAAGGAGGCTTAAGGATCATTTGGAAGAGACACAGAGAGTTGATCAGTGAGATCGAATTACTAAAGCTAGAGCAGCGCAGTGATTTCGTAGTGATCATGCAGAGAGGGGCATAGAGAGTTTTGGCTGGAGTATCTTCTCCGAAGCCAAGAATACTCAGCAGAGAGGTAGAGAGACACGCAGAGGAGGCAGCGCAGTGCCTAGAGAGGGTGACACAGATCTAGGAAGGGCTCACGCAGAGCAGCGCAGAGCCTTCATGCAGAAGTCTGAGATTTGTTGGGGGTTTGACGTTCTAAGATGAGAGGGTTGGAGTCACCTCCTGAGAGCAAATCAATCCAGCAAAGAGGTGACACAGGGCCTTAGAGGTTGTGACGCAGGCCCACGCAGTGACTGCATAAGGGCAGCGCAGAAGCAGTGGGGGACACATTGGTTTAGTTGCTCGATCAACCATGACTTGTAGTGTAGAGTGAAGTAATCTCACTAATTTCTTCTTCCGAGTGATATTCTCTATACTGGATTGCCTACAAGGCATCCAAAGGTTGTATTGAGAAATAACTTATGCTTAATAATAAAACCCTCGATATGCACTGGCTTTCTCGCATTGGGTTTTTTCAGGGATGTTTGTAAAAAAAACTGTGTCATTTGTGTTGTATCTTTCTATTTTTTAGTTTCTTGTTTCGGCAATTATTTTAAATGGTGTAGGTTGCAGTGTATGTATTTCAATGTTTGTCATAGGAAACTGCAAATAACTTGTTCATGTAAATTAACAAGTATGAGAAATATTATCAGTTGCTGCAGTAGGAATTAGGGTCACCGAATTTTCACATGGTATCAGAGCAGTGCAGGTGAAACAAGAAGAGCAGAGCCAGAGAACCTAGCATTGAGCAGAGAAGGAGGTCGAAGAACTGCACGAGGTAGTAATTCGAATCCTTAGAGGGATTGCGCAGTCCAAGCCATGAGGGATGAATTTTTTAGGAAAGCATCTCTCTAAGTGAGTCGACAGAAATGAAGGGCTTCTAGATCGAAATCTTGTCATGCCAGAGGGAACAACGCAAAGCCACAGCGTAAGGAAGAGCTAGTGGGACGAAGTTTTTCAGCAGGGAGATTGTTGGGTTGAAAGATGTCAGAAGAGAGACAAGAAGCACAGTGAGGGAATTTTTCCTCAATAGACTTCCCGCCAAGAAGTTTGTTTTCTTATTGACTGAGTAGCAACAAAGAGGAGTAGTTCGACATTTTCGTGGTAGAGATGGCAACTAGTGAGTTGAGAGATCGGGACAGGTTAGATGGGGCATCCAACTATGTCATCTGGAAGGTAAGGATGTCGTCCCTTCTAGATGAGCATTCTCTCAAGACCTATCTCAAAAACGTGATGATTGAGCCTGCAGATGTAGATCTACTGAAGAAGTACAAGGAAGAAATGGCGAAGGCCAAGAGGATGATCATCATGTGGTTTGCCACATCGCTAACAGAGGGACCGCTAAGGAGATGTGGGATACCTTGGCAATGTTGTATCAAGGATCTTTTGAGTAGCGAAAGATGTACTTAGAGCAGAAACTGAGATCTACATAGATGCAGAAGGGGGAGTGATCGCATAGATTCATTACTCATGAAGCTTCAGGAGACCTGGGACGAGTTAGTAGAAGTCGGATCTACACATCAAGGTTCCGAGATGGTGAGACTGGCCCTAAACTCAGCCTCGGAAGAGTGGCAAGTCTTTGTCCAAAGCATCCTGGGCAGGGAAGCCTTGCTAGACTGGGATAGTATGTGGGCAGCGTTCAAGCAGGAATAGCTGAGGAAAGATCTATTCAAGTGTAATCTTGACGGAAGCAGCAGCAGTGGGTCAAAGCCCAAGGAGGAGGATGAGAATTCAGCCCTTGCATCCAAGGGGAAACAGGAGCAGTGAAGGTGGAAGAAGAACGTCTTGAAGATCAAATGCTTCAGGTGTGGTGAAATGGGTCACTACACAACACAGTGTCCTCTCAGGAAGAAGGACAAATATGAGAAGCACGATCTGAAAGTTGCACCCGCGAAGATCGAGGAGGAGGAGTTTTCCATGACAGTCTAGATACCTCCAGGAGGGAGGTGGGTTGATTTAGAGTTGTAGTTCAAAAGAGTTATAGATGGGAAAGATCCTTGAGGAGCCCATATCTCGGATCAATTCCTTACTATGGGAGCCCAAATCAGTAGTAACAAGATGGAGTAAGTGTCAGATGGTGTAGAGGAGTGTTGGAGCGACAGATGCAGTGGCTAGAATGCCAAGTCTAAGTAGCGTTGTGCAGAGTTGCAGCAGTGCAAGGAGGCATAATGTAGTAGCAGCAGCAGCGCAGTGGCTTCAAAAAGATAGCATGGGACTAGCAGCAGTCAGATCTACAACATCGAGATGCATCTATGTTGAACACTTGTTCAGTAATTTTGGATGTTTTTCCGTTGTTGATGCAGTAGCAGTAGCAATTTGCAGTGCAGGGACAGTTGACAGTGGTAGTACAGATGCATAAATTCAGAGGGAGTTGTAGTACGGATGCAATGTTGACAGTGGCAGTGTCAGCAGCAGCGCAGTAGTTGGTGGACAGCGTTTCGGACATCAGGAGGATAGAGGACGATGTTATGAAGTCGGGATGTTGCTTCAGTGGGAGGCATTGCTAGAGCACATTCCTCGCTAAGAGGGAGTGTTGATTTCTGGTAGCATCGAATGTGCTCTAAGTCTCAAATCTTGTAGGGAGGCTTGGGCACATGTATTATAAAGAACCCAAAAAGATTTTTGGGAAATTTCACTCGGGGACAATTTTATTAAAATAATTAATTATTTTTAATGGGACCCTAAGTATAAACTTGTTGGGTTGTGTTATATTCTTTCCACGTAGTTAATAGGGGGTTTGAAGGGCACCCGTAACCCCACTTTATGGGGTCCGGGGCAGCGCCCCAGAAAATTTTGGTTTTGGAACATATGTTAGGTTGGGCGGACCCACCTATGGTTTTGTGCATGATTTTCGCACATGTTTTTTGGACGTGATGGTTTTCGGTCCATGGTATTGGACGCGATAGTTTTCGGTCCATGGTATTGGATGCTTTGACATGTATAAATATGTATTGTAACATTGAAAGGAACATAATGAAAAATCAAGCTGGTAGTCCCGGTTTTGGGATCCAGGGAAAAATCTCTGTGCATATGTGTTTTATGGTTATGCTCTCGCATTGTTTATTTTCTTTGTTTAAGAATTCGTATGCAAGTAATTTCTGTACAGGGTTAAAACCTACATTTGGTATCGGAGTTGTTTTGGCTTCAAGGGGACGCCTTTGCTGCTGAGGGGTTTCGCTCGGGCCTGTGGTAGACCCTGTTCAGTGGGAGATCTGCCAGATCGATTCTGGTGGTGAAAGAAGATGGCAAGCAGTGGAAAGATAGAGATTGAGAAGTTCAATGGTAAGAATTTTGAGTTGTGGAAACTCAAGATGGAGGATCTGTTGGTGGATAAAGGTCAGTGGATCGCGGTAGATCCAGGTACTAAACCATCGGGAGTGACCGACGAAGAATGGAAGAAGTTGGATCGGAAGGCAAAGAGCACAATACGATTGTGTGTCTTGGATTCAGTATTGTTGAATGTATCAGGGGAAGCTACGGCAAAGGCTTTATGGGTCAAGTTAGGGACTTTGTACCAATCTAAGTCTGGTGAATAAATTGTTCCTGCGGAAAAAGCTGTATAACCTGAGGATGAAAGATGGAGACTCGGTGACAGAGCATTTGAATGCGTTTAATACTGTGGTAAGTCAGTTATTATCTGTTGATATTAAAATTTCAGATGAAGATAAGTGCATCAGTCTGTTGTGTTCTCTACCAGATTCGTGGGATAGTCTGGTTATTGCAATAGGCAGCAATGCAACTGCTTTGTAGTTTGATGAAATAGTCTCAGCCTTGCTGACGGAGGAAATGAGACGGAAAAATATGGACAACCAGAATGGTGATGCCTTGTTTGTACGAGGACGGTCCCAGAACAGAAACAAAAATAAGTCATCGAGTGGGAGATCTAAATCTAGAGGGAGATCTAAATCTCCAGGAAAACCTACAAAGGTGGTGTGCTGGAAATGCGGAAAGGAAGGGCACTTCAGAAGGGATTGTAAATCTAAAGCTCCTGATAAAGGAAAGGGATCTGATGATGCTCCTTCTGCAGAGGCGAAAACCACCTCGGATGAAGGTGGGGATGTGTACTTGGCTTCTTCAAGTACACATGTAGATCATGAGGCATGGTTGATTGACTCAGGTGCATCCTTTCACTTCACTCCCCATAGAGAGTGGTTCTGCAAGTATGAGAAATACGATGGTGGTGATGTCTTCTTAGGAGATGATAGGAAGGCTAGAATCATTGGTCGGGGAAAAGTAAAGTTGAAGTTGCAAGGTGGAAGGGTTAGAACACTTTCGGGTGTTCTACATATTCCTGCATTGGCCAGAAATCTGATTTCTGTAAGCAAGTTGGATGATGCAGGTGTAAAGACGGTGTTCGAGAAAGATACCTGCAAGATGGTTCGAGGAGCACTGATATTAATGCGGGGAGTTCGGATTGGAACTCTGTACAAGCTGCAAGGTAGCACTGTTGTTGATGGGTGAAATAGTTCTATGGTTCCTGAAAATGGAGTAGAGAATCTAGTGGTCTCTGGAGAGAAGACCATGTTGTGGCATCAAAGGCTTGGACATATTGGAGAGAAGGGCCTTCGAATACTTCATGGTAAAGGTATGGTAGAAGGTATGAATAATAGCTCTCTGGATTTTGATTTCTGTGAAAATTGTGTATATGGGAAGCAGAATCGGGTGAGTTTCCCCTCTGGTGGTAAGAGGACGAAACAGATATTAGAGCTTGTGCACAGTGATGTGTTTGGACCTGTGAAGGTTCCATCACTGGGTAAGTCTGTGTACTATGTATCATTCATAGATAACTTCTCAAGGAATACATGGATATATTTTCTTAAGAAGAAATCTAAAGTCTTTGACATGTTTAAAGAATTTAAGGCTCTAGTGGAAAATCAGACAGAGAAGAAGATAAAGGTGTTGAGGATAGATAATGGTGGAGAATTTTGCACCAAGGAATTTGAAGAATTTTGTAAGAAGTGTGGTATAGCACGGCAGAAGACTACTCCATATACACCTCAGCAAAATGGAGTCGCAGAAAGAATGAACAAGACGTTGATGGAAAGGGCAAGAAGCATGCTCAGTGGTGCCGGGTTAGGACAGGAATTATGGGCAGAGGCGGTGGATACTGCATGTTACCTGATCAACAGATCACCTTCATCAGCGTTGGAGGATAAGACTCCACAAGAAGTATGGATTGGTAAGAAACCCTCTCTTTCACATCTAAGGGTATTTGGATGTGATGCATATGTACATGTTCCAAAGGAGAAACGAACCAAGTTGGATAGTAAATCTGAAAAGTGCATCTTTATTGGGTATAAGGATGGTTTAAAGGGTTATAAGCTTTGGAACCCAGTCACACGGAAGGTTGTGTACAACCGAGATGTGTTGTTCAGAGAGGTAAAAGATGTTATTCAACATGAATTCCAACCAAAGGAACCTGAGAAGATAGAGTTTGAGCCAAAGGAGGAAGAATCGGACTCTGCAGCAGAGGAGGAATCAGAAGATGAAGAGCCACAAAATCCGGCTGTGAGAAGATCAGTTCGAGAAAGAAGGCAACCAGAAAGGTATAGTCCATCTGCTTTCAGTTCAAATTTTTCTTTGTCTGTTACTGATAATGATCCCAGAACTATGAAGGAAGCAGTGGATTCAGAGGATGGAAAACTCTGGAAAGAGGCCATGGTTGATGAAATGGCATCTTTGCACAAAAATGAGGCTTGGGATCTGGTGGAGTTGCCGGCTGGAAGGAAACCCATTGGCAGCAAATGGGTGTTCAAGAAGAAGACAAATGCAGAAGGAAAGGTGGAGAAATACAAAGCTCGGTTGGTAGCAAAAGGTTATTCCCAGGTGCCGGGAATTGATTTTGGTGATATTTTTTCTCCTGTTGCCAAGGTAACTTCTATTAGATTACTTTTATCTGTTGTTGTTGCTTTTGATTTTGAGGTAGAACAGATGGATGTGAAGACAACATTTCTTCACGGGGATTTGGAAGAGGAAATCTACATGAAGCAACCTGAAGGCTTTGCGGTGAAGGGTAAGAAAGCACTGGTATGCAAGTTAAAGAAGTCTATGTATGGGTTAAAACAATCACCAAGGATGTCGTATCAGAAATTTGATACATTTATACGAGGACTTGGCTTCACCAGAAGCAAAGCAGATCATTGTGTGTATTTTAAATTAATTGGTGACCGTATTATTTATCTGGTCTTGTATGTGGATGATATGTTGCTGGTTGGAAATGACAAAGAAATTATCCAAGATTTGAAGACCCAATTGTCCTCCAAATTCGACATGAAAGATCTTGGTGCTGCAAACTATATTTTGGGCATGGAAATTAAAAGAGATCGGTCAAAGAGGAAGCTCTGGTTAAACCAGAGGAAGTATGTCAAGACAATACTCCAGAGGTTTAATATGCAGGATAGTAAACCGGTGAAGGTTCCTATTCCTGTAGGTGTGAGGTTATCTGCTGAACAGTGTCCCAAGACACAAGAAGAGGAAGAGGACATGTCCCGTGTTCCATATGCAAGTGCAGTGGGTAGCCTGATGTATGCAATGGTCTGTACTAGACCAGACATTGCACATGTAGTGGGAGTACTGAGCAGGTTTATGTCAAAACCTGGGAAGGAGCACTGGACAACAGTGAAGCGGGTTTTCAGGTATTTGCGTGGCACTAGTGATTATGGTTTGTGCTACCAAGGAAGACCAGGATTGGACAGAGTGTTGGATATTCATGGCTTTGTTGATGTAGACTGGGCTGGAGATCTGGATCAGAGAAGATCTACAAGTGGGTATGTGTTTAACCTATTTGGAGGTGCAGTCAGTTGGATGAGTAAGAAACAATCTGTAGTGGCACTATCAACTACAGAGGTAGAATACATGGCAGCCACTCATGCAAGCAAGGAAGCAGTTTGGTTGCAAAGATTGTGTTCAAGTATGGGGTTAGTACAGGGAGCTATAAGAATAGACTGTGACAGCCAAAGTGCAATTTTCTTGGCAAATAACCTTGCTTATCATTCAAAGACAAAGCACATTGATGTTCAATATCACTTTGTGAGGGATATGATAGAAAACAGAAAGGTGTTGCTAGTAAAGGTGGACACTTTGAAGAATACTGCAGATGCATTGACAAAATCTGTGAGCTCTGAGAAGTTCTCTTGGTGTAGAGAAGCAATGGGAATCTCAGGGCTGAAAAAATGACTAAGCTCTCCTGTGGCCCCCTGTGGAAAGAAAACAACAAGTGGGAGATTGTTGGGTTGTGTTATATTCTTTCCACGTAGTTAATAGGGGGTTTGAAGGGCACCCGTAACCCCACTTTATGGGGTCCGGGGCAGCGCGCCGGAAAATTTTGGTTTTGGACCATATGTTAGGTTGGGCGGACCCACCTATGGTTTTGTGCATGATTTTCGCACATGTTTTTTGGACGGGATGGTTTTCGGTCCATGGTATTGGACGCGACGGTTTTCGGTCCATGGTATTGGATGCTTCGGCATGTATAAATATGTATTATAACATTGAAAGGAACATAATGAAAAATCAAGTTGGTAGTCCCGGTTTTGGGATCCAGGGAAAAATCTCTGTGCATGTGTTTTATGGGTTATGCTCTCGCATTGTTTATTTTCTTTGTTTAAGAATTCGTATGCAGGTAATTTCTGTACAGGGTTAAAACCTACAAAACTTAGGAAATTAAAATAATTAATGGGTATTAATCTAAACTGTGGGTGTAACTTCTAGAAGAAGACAAGGATCAAGCATAAATGATCTTAGCCATTGATTAGCTTCTAATCTGGGGCATTGAATGTCAATGAGAAGATTATTTAAGGAGGCTTGAGGGTCATTTGGAAGACACAAAGAGAATTGACCAGTCAAATTGAATTATTGAAGCTCGCACAGTGATTTTGTAGTGATCACGTAGAGAGGGGCATAGAGATTTTTAGTTGGAGTATCTTCTCCGAAGCCAAGAATACTTAGAAGAGAGGCAGAGAGACACACAAAGGAGGCAGCACAGTGCCCAGAGAGGGTGACACAGAGGAGCGCAGAGCCTTCACGCAGAAGTCCAAGATTTGTTGGGGGTTTGACGTTCTAAGTCGGGTGGGCTAGAGTCAGCTCCTGAGAGAAAATCGATCCAACAAAGAGGTGACGCATGGCCTTAGGGGTTGTGACACAGCCCACGCAGTGACTGCGTAGGGGCAGCGCAGAAGCAGTGGGCGACTCGTTTGTTCAGTTGTCGGATCAACCAGGACTTGCAGTGTAGAGTGAGGTAATCTCACTAATTTCTTTTGTCGAGTGATATTCTCTGTAATGGATTGCCTGCAAGGCATCTAGAGGTTGTATTCAGAAATAACTTCTGCTTAATAATAAAACCCTCAGATCTGTCGCATTGTTTTTCCCGCATTGGGTTTTTCCAGGGATGTTTATCCAAAAACAATTATGTCATTTGATGTTCATCTCTCTATTGTTTAGTTTCTTGTTTTGAAATATTATTTTAAATGGTGTAGGCTACAGTTTATGTATTTCAATGTTTTTCGTAGGAAACTGCAAATAGCTTGTTCATGTAAATTAACAAGTAGGAGAAAATATATCAGTTGTTGCAGTAGGAATTCGGGTCACCGAATTTTCACATAAAACTTAGGGAAACATAGACAAAAATTACAGTGTACCTTCTAAGAGATGGAGTGATTGATTTAGGTGTAATTGAGGATTTTACCTAGGAAAAAAGTTAAGATGTGATGTGATACATAAATCACCTAGGTAAAATGGCGAGAAGCCGATTTCACCTAGGAAAAAGTCATACTATGCTTGTAGTAAACAATTTTCCTATGTAAAACTATGGAAATGACATATGAATTTGAATAAAACTAAGTAAATGCATCACTATGTTAGAGGCTAATCTTGCAACACTAAGTGAAAGTGACTAGGATGTGACCATAAGGATGAAAATCTTTGAAGAATAAGATACACCCCTAAAGCAGACTCCACCAACATTCAAACCTTTGGAAGGCTACAATTATCCCATCAATTTGCACAACATTATGTTTACCACTCATGTTAATATGAGGGGTAAAAGGGTCATTAAACACTTATTTAACTAATGATTGTAACAACTCTACTTAGGCATTATCTAACATAAGTGGCCTCATACAATGCTATAATAAATATTCCAAGGTTTTTAGGGCCATAGCTTTATGATCTTTTATTGCAAATTAAGGGCTTATATGAAAAATAGCCAATTAAGTCCAATTTTATGGAAATTTGTGCCAAAAATCGAAGTCCAAACTTTAGTCAAATTTGTCCTCTATCTTCTGCCACATGTGGCTGCTATGAAAGAGAGGATGATGTGTGAGTGAAAAATTGAAGTGTCACATCATATATATATATATATATATATATATATATATATATATATATATATATATATATATATATATACAAGTCAAATGGGTGAATTTTACCAAGGGACACACCCTTTCATGGTGGGGCCGACTTGACTTCTTGAGCCTACATGATGCCCAAAATAAATTTATTTTATTTTAATTTCCATAATTCTTCTAGGCCGACTTAGGAGGCCTCTTGGCATGCGGGAATACCTCCCAATGCTACACAAAAATCAACATTTCATAAGGTTTGTGACATTGTCCCTAGGGAGGTTATTCCAACCATGCAAATTGCAAGATTTAAGTGTTATAAGGTCCAACTAGCAAGAACAACCTCAAAAAAAATAAAGGCTTCAACCTTGGTTGAATTTAGCCCTATGCCCTAGCCCTCACAACTTGCCTTGAAGGACTGAAATTCATTAGGAGGGAGAAACTAATGTAGTTTTCATAGGTTTGACCATCTATGTGGAAGCCAGTGCCTACTAACTACTTGGGTGATGTAGTATAAGGGAAAATTACTATAGAGATATAAAACCCTTGAAAGGGGTAAGGGGGAAAACCTAAATTTCCACTTTTAAACCTGAGCTATCATTCAATACAGGGATAAAAGCAAGATAAAATCTCTTTAGGAGGTTCTCAATGGATGTTCATGACTCTAAATTAAAGCATGCAACATTTCACCAAAAATTTCATATAAAGGTATGCATTTAGACAAGGAATATAGAAATCCTCTCAAAATACATTGCGTACAATGACCATATAAAATATATTCAACAATAGAAGTGCTCATAAGATATCAATGAACAATCCTTCAATATCCCAATATGACATATCAAAAACAAGAACTAGTCTCCAATAGAAAACTATCCAGAAATATCACATCTCCCTGAGAGTAGCGAGGTACAAGAGCTAGGTTGAATTCTTCTACAAGGTTGAAATAGTCCACAAGTAATGCTTAAATGAAATGTGAGGTGACCTTTTATTTATATGAGGTCTACCTCACCTAATTTTAGCTAAGAAGCCCATAAAACAAGTTTGATAATGAGTAAACACAAGTAAACCTTGGGTTACAATCCAACCCACTAGCTCAACATGTAATTATGCCATAATAGACCCATACGTGTGAGATGCAAGCCTCTAAAATGATGATGTCATGCCCTTTTTTGGCTCCAAATGTTATGTGATGGTGAAGAGAAAGTTGAAAATGTCTTCAATCATCATAATCATCCATCATTTGAGGAGTAGTCCCCAATTCCAACCTCAAAGAAGATCCAAATGTCCCAAATCCAATAGGGGTACCCCCATATAATCTCCAATGATCAATTCAGTGCCTCCTTTCTCTTGTGTTAGGGCCCCATTAGGTGAAATAAGCCATCCCTAGTCATCTCATGGAAGACCATCCTCATATGGCCTTTGGATCATGGCATGCCCATCATGTAGTGTTAAGGACAGCCTAGCGGCATGCTGGGTCTAATGATGCAATCATCCAGAATCCTTTGTACTTAGCAAAAGAAGTCTAGCGCCATGGGTCCTTGTGGTACTTTGGGACGTGCATCAGTTGTTGAAGTCATCACACTGCCCAATGCTCTTATGTAAGTGGGAAATGTTGCATCTGCTAAGCCATCAACCTCTCTAAAAGGCCTAGGTATTGGTGGAGTGGGTGACCATAAGGCTTGTGCTGTTGTGGACCTCCTAGAAATACCTACTTAAACTCAAGAGAAAACAATTATTCATTAGAGACCAAAATCATATAAGCATCTAAGTGGACCAAACTTGTATGTTAAGGGCACATTTATAATTCAAACTAGGATCATTGTCCAATATCTAACTAGACGAATTCTTGTAAATGTGTTCCCTACCTTGGTATGGGTGGCTAATAGTCAACCCTATTAGGTGCTTCCAGCCCCTAAGGGAAGGTGGCATTTCTGAAGTTAACCCTTCAATCAATATGTGTTGGTGTAAATGAGTGGAAATGGAGGGGGAAAAGGCTTCATGGACAAGTGCCATGGACAAGAGGACTAGCTAATGGGAGTCAACATCCTGAGTATATAGATGTGTGGAGGGAGCAATCATGGATGCATTATTTACCCTACTCGGCCTACTTTTCCCACCCCTATAGTGCCCCTTTCACTTTTTCATAATAACGCCTTTTATTTTGGGTGCATAGCCCAAGGGTTAGAGCTTGCTCTTTGTAATATAGAATTCAATTTCACCCCTTAAGATGAGACAATTTATTTCTCATAAGATTTGGGACATTCAAGGGTTCGATTTTATGAAATGGAGCATCAAGTGTTAGGGAATCAGGTGCAGGTGATGGCTAACGAGAAAGGTAGAGCTCATGCTAGGCTTTTTCCCACACACTCATTTATGTCCGAGCCATCTTTTGCATTTTGATTTTTTTTTTCTTTCATTGTGGCCATTAGGATTTATCATTCTTTTAGCTACATTAACCTCAAGAGAAATGTTTTTGTGGCCTTAGTCACGGATGTTGATAAGAGGGTGCCAAATCTGAATAAACCAATGACAAGTTAGACCCAAGTAATGGAGATGGTTTATAAAGGGCTTATTATGTGACATGGAAAGTGTTAAGTATGGTGTAAGGGAGAATAAAGACACTACTTCAATCTAGGTTTTCCAAGTAGTGCCCCTCCTATAACCCTAAGGCCTCAAGGGAGGCCCCACTAGACTATGGCTAAGGGTTAAACCCCTGGTAATGTGAGAGAATATTTTACATTCAAGATTGGTCAATTTTCCAAATTACCCCTTTATCCATACTAAATGCCCAAAACAACAAGTATAAGCACCCAATTGCAAAATGATCAAATTACATGTTGAGTAGTAACCCACCTTCATCTAAGAGGAATGCCAGATGGTGAAAGGTGCATGGATGATGCAAATGGCGCAAAGACATGACATATCATCATCAAGAAGTGAACATCAGGGGTCGTTGGTTGGCTAGTTGTCAAATGTAGGAGAAATTGTTTCTCCTATGGGGTTACCCATTTTGGTGGGTAACATTTGGCTCCAATTCATTGACATGATCCACATGCTCGAATGGGGAATTCATGAGAACTCTAGTAATCACTAGGCTCGTAGACCTGTTACCTACACACTCAAATCAAATTGTTTGGAAGCATGTGTGTTAGGTGTTGGTTATCATCCTTGTTTTATATGACACAATAAAATTTAGACAAAAATAAAATAAATCTAGCTGAAATACAATCTAATCTGCAATGCAACACAACAGTATGAAGAATGCAATGGTTAGGATACTCACACAATATGAAATGCATCTAACTACATAAAACATGATTAGTTTCCATCAAACAAAGTGAGGTGGTTCCCTCCTACCAGTGAAGGAAAGAGTTCACAATCAAGTTTAGCAATATAGAAGTATCTAACTCCAACTTTACCATGGATCCTACAAAGAATAGGGTTCCTATTGACTTGAACAAGATCACCTACTTGGTATTCTCTACTCGGTCTTCGAACCCATTGTTTCTTTTGAAATGTTTATTTCTTGTAGATATTTTTGACATGACAAACATTTTGAGAAGGATCAACTTCCTTCAATTTTTCAAGGCCCTTTGATTTGAAATGACTTTGATACATACATGTAGGAAGTTTGGTAACCTTTGGTTTGCCAACAGGCTTGGGAAAAGGGCTCCATATCTTCTACATGTTTAGCATATGTGGCTCCTTATAAATGATAAATGGGGCTCCCTCAATGGTAGGTATAGTAGCATATGACATATCCATTTGTAATTTCTCTCCAATTGAGGCACACCAATTTCTAGATAATAACATTCCCCAAGTATATGGTACAACTATGACTATGATATCCATTAGGAAAGAAAACAACCTTAACATCTTTCATGAGGTCATAGACAGGTATAGATTTGGAGAAAACAGTCTAGTGGTTTCCATTTCTAAATGATTCATGACTCCTAAAGGAATTACATTGGTAGAAGCACTGAAGTCAAGCATACAATTGCATAAAATGATATTTTTTATATACAAAGAAAACAAGAATGGTTCATGCCCTCCATTTCTTTTATCGTTATACATGTTTTGTAAGATAACTAGAGGATCTTCGAGCTCCTTTACAAAATTGAAAACCTTCGTAACTTCCCCCTTTTGGTGTTCAAGCTTAACTATCTCCAGAAGAGGAAGTTATACATTCATTTTACCTAAGATATTTGTCAAATCAACATCCATAGCTACATTAGAGTTTTGGGGATTTGGCTTAGGGATGTTCTTGGGTTTTGTGGGTAACTTATCCTTCTTTTGGATGATAATATTAGAACTTGTACTTGCTTAGCTTTGGTTGACATTTCTCCTTAAGTATTGTAATCCCTTAAACCTTCGTTATTCTCAATAGCGATAATCAACTCATCTTGATCACTAGTATCATCATTATGGCCTTGATCAAGTTTTTTTTGGAATTAAGAATCATCGAGCAAGATGTTGAATGGGGCACCATCATTAACGACGTTGAGGTATTGAGGTGTTCAAGCATTTCTTCCTCTTCCACTGGGTTGTATGGACACTCTTCAAGAGTATGAAACTCATTGCATGGTTGACACAAAGGATTTCCATCATGTCCCACCATGTTGGTTGGGGCAAGCGTGTTTGGAGCATTCTATTATAAAGAGTTATCTCCTGCAAATGCTTTCTTCTTGAGAGTTATTTATTTTTTAAATTGTGGCTTGTGAGGAAATTTTGACGGGATCCCCTTTCTCTTTCCAACATTGCTAAGTTGTTCATCATTGCCATCTATCATTGCATCAACTCATTAGTGACTTTATCAAATTTTTGGGAAAATGCTTGCAAGGTAGGATCCATTTGGGAACTAAGATTAGCCTTAGGTTCTATTCTAGCCCTAGGATAGGTGAATTGGTCAATTTTGTATGAGTTCAATTTTGTTTTATTTATGTAGTCAAGGCTTTAGCTTCATCTAGAGAATGAGGCCTCTTATCTTTTAGAGCATACGACAAATGTCCAGGGAAAGCTCGTACATATCTATCAAGCATTGTCTCATCTGATGGTATACATAGATCAAGGACTTCCTTGAGAAGGTTCTCAAAATGTTGGGTGAATTCCTTAAAAGTTTCATTTCCAATTTTCTTATCATCCTAGAATTTGTCAAAAAGCCTATTGCCCTGCTTGATTGTGGCCCATCTTTTATCAAAATCTTGGTGAAAGGTATCCCAATAATTAATGCTACCTTAGGGTAGGCTAAAGTACTAATCCCTCACTTTTCCTTATAAAGTCAAGGAAAATAGCATCATTACTATGTCTTCCTCCATGATCAAATCAACACTTACAACCCAATAAAACTCATGGATATGTTTTTCAATAGTACTAGCATTCATACCATTGAATTTAGGCAAGAATTCATCATACTTCTTATGTAAGAGATGAGGTGCATTAGGGAATTTGTTGATATTCAAGGGTTTGAATGTTGCAATGGTCCAAGGTTTGTCCATGGTGTTAGGGCCAGTGGTAACCATGAATAAGCTTCTAACCACAACACTCTTCAGAATTATAGGAGATGCACTTGCATAAGTTGTTTTGTAAGTAGTATTCTTCTTTCTTAGAGCTATGGTATCATCAAAAGAACTACCATGGGAGTGAATTGGAATAGTAGGTGTCACCATAAGAGAAGTTATTTTGTTTTTTTAAATATTCTTTTTGTACTTGGTGTTTTGTTGATCAAAGGTCCCAAAAAACCTTTTCTTGTAGTTTGTTTGTCACCTACAAAGAGCATACAAACAATTGGGTGATGTTAGTGCTTAAATAAGAACCAACAAAGCATGGAATGAGATAAGAACAATGCATGAGAAAATATTAAACAAAGAACATGAAACAATGCTTAAATGAAGCATAAACACATCAACAAATACATAGGAATAGAATGTCGTTTATTGATTGTTGGTAGAAGAGATACAAATGAAATATCCAAACACTTGAAGAGAGTTTTCTTGAGCAATGGTTCTCAAGAGATCTCAACAAGGAACTCATTTCTTCAATCTCCTATGTAAACTCACTCTCTCTCAAAGAAGCTAAGAGAAATCTCAATGATGATGGAACTCTCTCAACAATGAAATGCATGATTGCCTTGGGGCAATTTTTCCATCATAACAATTCTCACACTTCTTCTTTCTTTGTCTTCCAATGCCTTGTTTACATTGAATTTGAACTCCTCTTTCCCTCTCTTGGCTCATTAATGAGAAAATGACTTGGGAGAAGGACAAGAGGACTTCCTTGGGATTTGAATATCTCCAGGTAGGCTTGAAATCATCCGTCCTTGGGAAGTACATGTCAGGAGTAGTTATCCTAAATCATGTTGAGTGGTCTCAGACTGCTGACTGGACTTTCAGGCGACCCACGCAGCTATTGGAGAAATAGTCGTGCGGTATTGAATTTCGGCCTTTGAATAGCCCACATGGGTTGATTTTTTTAATGTAACTTTGGAAAATGTTTGATTTTTTTATTCTTATGATGTCTTCAGATGGAAAAGATTCATCTGTACATGTTGTTGTCTGACTTTGGGTGTCATATGACCTGTACAAATGTGTGTACGGTTTTTCCATGTTAATAGTTTCCCCCTAATGTATGAGGCTAGGAGCAAGCATATAGCCGAAATACATCATGTTTTGTTGTTCTAGTGATGGGTTTGACGTGATTTTTTTAGAGAGATGAGATCATTGTGGAGATGATTGAGGAGGTCTCCTTAACTGAGAACTCACAGAAAACCAATGCTCTGAAGAAATGATAATACAAAAGTGTCTATACAAGGCAGGCATGTCCCATTCTTGTTATGATCACTAGGACTGAAATAGGACAAATATACAGGAAAACTTCCTATCAAGTCAGCGATGAGATAGCTGATGAAGACAACTGCTTTCGCCCTCAAGGGAATCTCTCACAAACAAGCAGATTAGGGTGCCCCCATGCATCTAATGTAAGGAAATGTTGAAGGGGCATGCGATGGGATGCATGGGTCTTCGACTGAATGAGAGAAAACACAATGATTACAATGCACGATAATACCCATACATGAAAACTTATGTTGAGGTTGAATGCCAGGGAGATCGATGACATTAGTGGGAAAATAATGGTTCCCATTATAACATCTAAGATTATCCCTATATGTTGGAAATAACACTGAGAGGGGGGGTGAATCAGTATTATCAGATCAATAATTTAATTTCCCAAACAGATTTGTATACGCTACTTCAGCTAAGTGAACTAGCGTGTATACGCGACTGTACTTAAAGCAACCAATGTATATGTAGAGAACTTTTGATTTATCCAATTTATCATGCATTGAACTTTAACCAGTATATCAAAGATTTATTAGACAATGCAGTAAAAGCAGAATAAAGCATCACACATAAGCAACACACATGAACACCAAGATATAAGGTGGAAACCCAATGTGGGTGAAAACCACC
Organism: Pinus tabuliformis; assembly: GCA_031772625.1. Lineage (NCBI taxonomy): Eukaryota > Viridiplantae > Streptophyta > Pinopsida > Pinales > Pinaceae > Pinus > Pinus tabuliformis. The sequence goes on along the minus strand of CM062817.1, from coordinate 221,666,006 downwards.
TACTGTTGTCGTCTCTGTCTTCTTTTAATAATAAGAAAATTTGTTTACAATCTTGTACTAGTGCAGACTTATACCAGTACGCAGGCTTCTACCTGCAGAAGGTTACAACCTTCTCTCGTTCTCCAGCTTCTACTGGAAGGGAGCTACAACCCCTAACTCTTGTACTAGCCGATATGTTTACTAGTACGTAGGCGGTGACCTACAGAAGGCTATGGCCTTCTTTCTTCCTTCAAGGACCACGTTTCATAAATTTTTAGACTGGATCCATCAACAACATCATAACTGCAATTCAAATACATATGCATCAACCAATCACTGAGACTCAATCATCACTTTCTGAATTAACCACAACCGAATCAATATATCACTTTGACAACCCGTCAATCTGATCATTTAGAATATTGTCACCAGAATACAGTAACTAGAACCGAAAACAGAACCCAGAACTCTACAACAGCAAACAGAAACAACTGAAACATACTTTATAAGGTATATGCTACTTCCATGTGTTGAACCTGCATGTATACGCGCTTTTCTCAAAGCCAACCAGCGTATACATCTACAAATATTAATTCATAATTCTGCAGCTATTCCAGACTTCAGTTATACCCAGATCATAATATTTACAGAATAACACATGCGTCAATATTCAGATCTAGACTATACATGATCAAACCACATAATGATAATTCATTTCAATCCTTAAGATCTTAATCCATCATTAGATCTTATCCTTCATCGACCGCTAAGGTTCATCCTTGGTTCAGATCAAGCACAGCACCATAAGCCAATAACCTGCATACTAGATTTCACACTTCATCAGATATTCGATACTTGCACACTTGGCCTAATGATCTTCTCCTCCTTTTATAGTTTTAGGCCTTTCTCAATACCATGGACCAAAACCACTTAGGACCAAATACCTAGGGTCAATACCTTGGACCAGACACTTTGGACCAATACCATGGATCAAAATACCATGGACCAAATATCTCAGACCAAAAACTTAGTTTTCCAAGGTATACGCGCTTTTCCTTCTGTGAAAGTGTGTGTGTATGTATACACTACTTGTGGGCAGGGAACCTATGTGTATACGCAGCTTGGTCAAGGTGAACGTGCGTATACCTCTCTTTCTTCATTTTGTGTAGTTTGATCTGTAATTCTTTGTTGTTAACCTGTTGTACTGTGATCTGTCATCTGAGTGAGTTGCCATCAAGGACAACACGTATATCATAATGCCAACAATCTCCCCCTTTGGACTTGATGGCAACAACAACACCAAGTCACTCTCCCCCTTTGACATCAAGGGCAAAGGGTCATGCTCCCCTTTGACATACATTATGATGGTCATGCTCCCCCTGAGTACATGCTGAATTCTCTGATATGTTGATTGAGCTCCCATGATTGAGTCCATGCTCCCCCTGAGCACAAGCAAAGTCTACAAAAAGATTTTCTCAAAGAATAACATGACTCTATACATACATTACCAATGACCTTCCTATCACCAATGACTCATACATACGTCCATCTCCCAACCAAGTGGGGATATACCAATTGTTTATACATGACAAAAACAAGAAACATTACATCATCCAACCCATGAAAAGTGGGGATATAAATTACATCATTTGTCCAAGAGGACCCATTCAAATGTATGAGAAGACATGTCACACCCTAAACTTTTACATGATTTGAGCAGCCAATGATATAAATATCTGAAGCCATAGCTGGACTCAGCAACCATAATGCCAACAATGCTGAAAGTACGAGAAGGCTAATGCTCCCCCTGGACCGGTGCTACCTATGCATTGTTAACAGGTCAAAGATCAAGGCATCTTTGTTAGTCAGATAAAATTAATGAACAGAGCCTATCCTCAATATCAGTCAGAGCACCCATATCAGGAGCTACCCCATTGTTTTTCTTGCCTGAAAAACGTATATGCTCCTTGACCCACAGAAACCCACATGTGTACGCGACTTCACTTTAGGAAACACGCATATAATCACCTTTCTCTGAAAAATTTGATTTAACAGCAAGATGATGCAGCAACTACTCCCAGGTTTTGTCTGAGATATTCAAATGTCTCTCTGGACAGTGGTTTAGTGAATACATCAGGAACCTGTTCTTTGGAGGGAACATATTCCAATTTGACCTTTTTTTCAAGCACTTGTTCACGTAGAAAATGGTATTTGATGGGTATGTGCTTGGTCTTGGAGTGCATGATTGGATTCTTTGAAACATTGATGGCACTTGTATTATCACATAGAATGGATATAGGTGGAGTGCATGTGATCTGAATGTCTTGCAATGTTTGCATCATCCAAAGTAGTTGTGTGCAGCAAGATGCAGCAACCACATATTCTGCTTCAGCTGTAGATAACGCAATGGAACTTTGTTTCTTGTTGAACCAAGACACTAACCTAGAACCCATATAGAATGCACCACCACTAGTGCTTTTTCTGTCATCAACACTTCCTAACCAATCTACATTTGTATATGCATGAAGAGCAAGATCTGTATCTCTAGGATACCATAAACCAAAGTTCTGTGTTCCTTGAAGATATTTGAAAATCCTTTTGACTGCCTGAAGGTGTGATTCCTTTGGATTTGCTTGGAATATTCCAACTATTCCTATTGCATGCATGATGTCAGGTCGGGCACCTGTTAGATAAAGCAGACTGCCAATCATGGATCTGTAAGTTGGTTGATGTATTGTTGTTGATTCATCATTTGAGCTGAGACTGAATCCTGCTACCATTGGGGTACATATAGGTTTAGAATCTTCCATGCCATACTTTTTCAAGATCTGTTTGAGATATTTGGTTTGTGAAAGAAAAATACCATCTTTATTTTGTCGAACTTGTAGACCAAGAAAATAGATAAGTTCACCAAGCAAGGACATTTCAAATTCTTGCTGCATTACTGAAGCAAAATTTTGACTCGTGGATTCTTCATTGCTACCAAAAATGATATCATCAACATAAACAACAATTATTAGCAATTTATTAGTGTCAATCTTTGTATATAGATTGCTATCTGCTGACCCTTTTGAAAAACCCTGTTGGTGTAGATATTTGTCAAGGGGGTAATACTAGGTCCTTGGAGCCTGTTTTAGACCATAGAGAGCCTTTCTGAGTCTGCATGCAAGTTTTGCATCATTTCCAAGAATGAATCCTGTTGGTTGTTCAATATAGACTTCTTCTTCTAAATCTCCATTAAGGAAAGCAGATTTTACATCCATTTGGTATACTTTGACTTTCTGAAAGCTAGAAAGTGCAAGAAACATCATTATGGCTTCAAGTCTAGCAATAAGTGCAAAAGTTTCTTCAAAATCTATACCTTCTTGTTGAGCATACCCTTTACAAACAAGTCTAGCCTTGTTTCTAATAACTTCTCCATTTTCATTCAGCTTGTTTTTGAATATCCATTTAGTTCTTATGATATTTTTATCATGAGGTCTAGGAACTAATTCCCAAGTATTATTCTTTTCAATTTGCTCAAGTTCTTCATTCATGGCCTTGACCCAACATTCATCTTTGCATGCTTCATTTACATTTTGAGGTTCGGTGGAGGATAGTAATGCTAGATAGCTTGAGGTTTCTGTAATAGTTCTTCTTGTTTGTACACCTGCCTCTTTTTCCCCTAAATTTGAGTTTCTGGATGATTTTTCTGAACATACCTGGACGGAGTCTTTTCTTCTACCGTTATCTCTTCTTCTGGTGCTCCATTGGTTTCTTCTTCAGAATCATTGTGATTTGATGTGGGAAATAATCCCCATCTTCTTCATTTCATAATCTTCAGTTTTTATCTGTTTTGGATTTTTGCATGCTTCGTCAACTACAACATCAATACTTTCAACAATTTTCCCAAGTCTTTTAATATAACATTTATATCCTTTACTTCGGGAAGAGTAACCAAGAAGAATACCTTCATATGCTTTGGGCTCAAACTTACCAAGTTTTTCATCAGTCCTTTTGATATAACATTTGCTTCCAAAAAATTTAAAGTATTTTATAGTAGGAGTCTTACCATACCAAAGTTCAGGTGGAGTTTGAGTGTTGTTTACCTGAACATTTGCTTGGTTGAGAATAGTTACAGCGGCGAATGCAGCTTCACCCCATAAGGTTGTAGGAATTCCATATTCATCTAGCATAGCTCGAGCCATTTGTTGAACAATTATGTTCATTCTTTCTACCACTCCATTTTGCTATGGAGTCCTTGCGGTGGAGAACTGCCTTTTTATTCCATGTTGTTCACAAAAGTCAAATAATTCATCCAAGGTAAATTCCCCTCCTCGATCAGATCTAAGGCATTTAATTTTGCGATCTGATTCATTTTCATTCAAAGCTTTGAAGGCTTTGAACTTTTCAAATGCTTCATCTTTATGCTTTAGAAGACCTATCCAACACATTCTGGAAAAATCATCAATGAACAAAATAAAGTATTCTTCTCCACGAGGTGACTTTGTCCTTGATGGTCCACATAAATCAGTATGAACAAGTTCAAGAGGCTTACTAGCTGACCCCTCTTTTTCAATGAAGTGAGATCTGATTTGCTTATCGAATTGACATGGTTTGCATATTGTATTTTCAGGAATGGTGATATCTGAAAGATCACGAATAGCCTGGAATCTGCATGCTTTTATTATTTGAGAAAAGCTTAGATGTCCCAATCTTCTATGCCATAGTCAATTTTCATCATTTTTACTTAGATAGAAATGTTGTTGTCCTCCCTTGAGTATGTATAAAATGTTTGGAGTTCTTGTACCTTTGATCACGGTTTCTCCTGTATCAAGCTCACGAACAACACATCCGTTTGATCGAAACACCACTTCATTTCCTTGATCACACATTTCACTGACACTCAACAGGTTATGCTTTAGAACGTCTACATACATAACATTCCTAGCTTTAACCTTTTCTTTCAAGAAAACAGATCCTTTACCTTTTATGACCGTAGGAGTGTCATTTCCAAATGAGACATTCTTTTTTTTTTCTAAGGAATTATATGAGTGAAGTTTTTCTTTGTCACTTGTCATGTGTTTTGAGCATCCACTGTCGATGTACCACTGATATTCTTGTCCTTTTGTATACAAGGCTATACCACATCTTTCTGTTTGAGGTTCTTTCCTTCTCCATATCTTTGGATTTAATGGAGTTTGCTCCTTTTGAGATGTTTTCCGAAATTTTCTCCTACATTCAGATTCTTCATGGCCAAAGTTGTTACAGATTGAGCATTCTATTTCATTTTCAAGAAGAGAAAAGTTATTATAGGAACTTTTCTTGATCCCTGTCATATTCCTTTGATTTCGTGCTTCTCTAGTCATGAAGGTTTTGTAAGCAACACATTGAGTAGCTTTGTGTCCAAAATTATGACATGAGAAACATTGACCATTAAAGAAGTTCATGCGATTATCGAATCTATTGACCTGGTGATTGTAGTTTCTATTGATGTTCATCTTTGAAGCAAATTGAGTATGATTTACCTGAGGTTGGTTGTGGCTTCTTTTCATCCTTGAAGCAAATTGAGCCTGATTTATCTGGTGATCTGCTTTATGCCTTTGCTGACGATTGTCATACTATTCACTGTTCTTTGTTGCATCGAGATAGCTTTTAGTGGAGGTTGACGGCTTCTGTGATTGAGATGCTTCTTCATTATATCCAAAACCTGTCTTTAGCAGAGGAGAACGCTGCACTTTGATAATTTCATTTAAGGTTCCTGATCCTTTAGCAAATCTAAGATTGAGAGATTTTGTTTTCTCAAGACCCTTTCTTAGACCCACAATTTCGCATTCTAGTTTTTCATTGTGTTTTTCTTTTTCAGCAAGTTGGCATGTTAAGGTATCTATAATCATATTCTTTTCTTCTAAACAGATTTTGAGTTTACAGATTTCTTCATGAAGGTCATCTTCTTCTAAAGCATCCCAAAAATTATCATCGTCATAAGCCATTAGAATTCTATAGTCATTACTATTTTCATCTTCATCACTATTTGATAAACCATCACTATCTTCATGAATATGGTAACTCTTTTTACTTACACTTTGTTTTCTACTCCATTTTGCAGATTCCTTCCCTTTATCATATTTATCTTTATGAGGACATTTGGCAGCGTAATGACCGACTCTACCACAGGCAAAACATTTGAAGGGTAGTTTACCTCTAAATCTTCTGAAACCTCGTTGAATCTTCTTGACAAAGTTTACTTCATCTTGTTCTTCTGAAATATGTCCTGATTCATTGAGTTCTTCCTTTCCTTTTGCTGAAGCTTTAAATGCGGCTTCTCTCATATCTGATGGGCCTCCTTTTCTCATCTCAAAGGCAGTTAAGGTTCCATGCAGCTGTGTCATAGTGATAGTCTGTAGATCCTATTTTTGTTCTATGGTAGATACTTTTGATTCAAATTTAGCAGACAAGGATCTTAAAACTTTCTCAACTAAGGTAACTTCCTTTATCTCTTCACCCAGATTCTTCATACAATTAACAACCTCATCTATACGTAATAAGTAATTAGCTATACTTTCATCATTGTGCATTTTAAGAGTTTCATATTTGATTCTGAGAGTTTGCAGTTTAGCACGTTTTACCTTAGAGTCTCCTTCATAGCTTAGAACAATTTTGTCCCATATTTCTTTGGCTGATTTGAACTGCATAACTTTGACAAACTCTGATTGTGACAGACTTCCCAATAATGTATTGACAGCCCTGGCATTGGTTTCATATTGCTTTTTACCTGTTGTATCTGTAGGAATTGCTGATGGAAATGTATATCCTCCTTCCACGATTTCCCAGACATCTGTTCCAAGTGATTGTAGATAGGTTGTGGTTCTTATCTTCCAATAAACAAAGTTGCTCCCATCAAAGATTGGCAGTCTGATGGATCCCATGCTTTCTTGATTACTCATGATGATGGATCTCCCTTCAAGCGATCAAGCTTCTTCTGAAGGACCTGCTCTAATACCAATTATTGGAAATAATACTAAGAGGGGGGTGAATCAGTATTATCAGATCAATAATTTAATTTCCCAAACAGATTTGTATACACTACTTCAGCTAAGTGAACTAGCATGTATACGCGACTGTACTTAAAGAAACCAGCGTATATGCAGAGAACTTTTGATTTACCCAATTTATCATGCATTGAACTTTAACCAATATATCAGAGATTTATTAGACAGTGCAGTAAAAGCAGAATAAAGCATCACACATAAGAAACACACATGAACACCAAGATATAAGGTGGAAACCCAATGTGGGTGAAAACCACCTGCTACTGTCGTCTCTGTCTTCTTTTAATAATAAGAAAATTTGCTTACAATCTTGTACTGGTGCAGACTTATACCAATACGCAAGTTTCTACCTGCAAAAGGTTACAACATTCTCTCATTCTCCAACGTCTACTGGAAGGGATCTGCAACTCCCTAACTCTTGTACTAGCCGATATGTTTACTAGTACGTAGGCGACAATCTACAGAAGGCTATGACTTTCTTTCTTCCTTCAAGGACCACGTTTCATAAATTTTCAGACTGGATCCATCAACAACATCATAACTGCAATTAAAATACATCTGCATCAACCAATCATTGAGACTCAATCATCACTTTCTGAATCAACCACAATCGAATCAATCAATCACTTTGACAACCCATCAATCTGATCATTCAGAATACAGTAACCAAAACTCAAAACAGAACCCAGAACTCTGCGACAGCAAACAGAAACAACTGAAACATATTTTATAAGGTATATGCTACTTCCATGTGTCGAACCTGCGTGTATACGCACTTTTCTCAAAGCCAACCAACGTATACATCTGCAAATATTAATTCATAATTCTGCAGCTATTCTAGACTTCAGTTATACCCAGATCATAATATTTACAGAATAACACATGCGTCAGTATTCAGATCTAGACTATACATGATCAAACCACATAATGATAATTCATTTCAAGCCTTAAGATCCCAATCCATCATTAGATATTATCCTTCATCAACCGCTAAGGTTCATCCTTGGTTCAGATCAAGCACAGCACCATAAGCCAATAACCTGCATACTAGATCTCACACTTCATCAGATATTCGATACTTGCACACTTGGCCTAATGATCTTCTCCTCCTTTTATAGTTTTAGGCATTTCTCAATACCATGGACCAAAACCACTTAGGACCAATACCTTGGACCAAATACCTAAGGTCAATACCTCAGACCAGACACCTTGGACCAATCCCATGGATCAAAATACCATGGACCAAATACCTCAGACCAAAAACTTAGTTTTCCAAGGTATATGCACTTTTCCTTCTATGAAAGTGTGTGTGTACGTATACGCTACTTGTGGTCAGTGAACCTGCATGTATACGCAGCTTGGTCAAGGTGAACCTGCGTATACCTCTCTTTCTTCATTCTGTGTAGTTTGATCTGTAATTATTTGCTGTTAACCTGTTGTACTGTGATCTATCATCTGAGTGAGTTGCCATCAAGGAAAACATATGTATCATAATGCCAACACTATAGGGTGGGAGTAACCAAGGTATTACTTCAATTTTGGAAGATGGTTGTTGATGTCAACATAATGAAGCGACAACCATCCAAAAAATAATTCTGAGAAATCCATATGAAATTGGTACATATATTTGTAATAGGATCAGTCCACAAACATTATGGTGAGAATTGACAGTATGTGAGGGATACGGAAAACATGCCTGAGGTTTGAGTAATGATGCAAGTGGCGACAGTCAAAGAAACAGAGGTGAAGTAAATACCCTTAGAGTCAGTAGGATGTCTAAGGGGGATAAATGATTGTTCTGGTTGTCATGGTATGGTGTGAGCAAATGATGATCACTGCGATGGATATGATATGGGTGAAAAGCTACATCCAACCAAGGGCGACTCAAGACTGCCACTAGGTAACTAACACAAAAACATGGGTGAGAATTTTGTTCGTTAAAAAAGATGTACAATTTCCACAAGAATTTTAAAAGTGGTTTGGGATGTCCAAATGCGGAGACGGGTGCCCCAACGAAAGTGAGGGCCTGCATGATGTTGCAGGTGGTTTTTCTGTTGCAGGCGGGGGCCCCATTGGCTAGTCTCAGTGTGGAGTTGATGAGGCGGATGGAATGATGAATATGGTCTACTACAATGTGGATGAATGGTAGGCCAAGTGTAGAATATTGTGGTGTATTCAATTCAATCCGGTTAATAAACAAGAGGGGTGGCCCAAGAGTGGGGGTGGTGAGCAATGAGCAAAGAAGAGAAGTATGAGGCTGACCTTCTTAGACATGTGGGTGAAAATGGTTCTCGGGCCCGGGAGAATGGTCATGGATGTTGATAGTGTTAGAGGTACTATAAACTAGGGTAATCCATGTGAGTGGGGCTCTATTGACTGTCGTAGACGTTTACCATGTGCGGATGGAATCCTGATGGTAAATATGGTTGAGATGGTGAACCCTATGGTTTCTTTCATAGAAATGATGTCAGGATATGAAAATATTTGGAGGAATCCTATCATGATAGGTGAAGAATGATACCTTAGTTGTCAATTGGCACCGAGGGACTGAGCTTACTGGGAAATTGCTAGAAACCTTCAACTTCAAAAGCTAATACCCCAAGTGAAAACAGCGTTATGTAACAATGTGCAAACTGGGGTGGACTGAAAAATACGTATTGAAAATCACAGTAAGGTGCACGTAGAGACTACTCTAATATGAAAAACGAGCCCAAAAAGGAAAATGTTTACTGAATGGAATAGAGGGTACGGTGATGTAGATGAAGATGTCTTGATCTTAACGTCGCTGACAGATTTGTGAGAGGTCGTGGGCTCTTGAACAGGCCACTGGGAAAATGAAAAAATGGTTATATATAAGGGTGGTGGGCCCATATGCCACCTCATTTGTACTTTGTTTTAATGGACTCTAAAGCGAAGCCCATGAGTCGCTTCAGTCGTTATGGTAAGCCAATGAACCCAGGTAGCACGCGAGGAGATTCAGGTTAGTCACCGTGACACCCCTTTTCCAATTCAGTAGTTTAGGGTAGTTAATCCCTACAGGATGGCTTGTATGGGCCTTTTTAGGTAAAAAAGTAGAAATTGTGCGGGTGAATGAAAGATAGTTACACGATCTCGCGCGCATTGGGAGTGTATAGGCGCGTGAAATGTGCGGGTAGGGTAAGAACAGTTGCGTGATGCATGAGATTTTGTAGAAAACAAGTGTGAGACCTTCAGGCCAAAAGCCTTGTGGATAGAAAGGTAAGGGTCGTGTGATATCGCACGAATGTATGAAAATAGACATGAGGATCTTCTGCCGAGAACTTCGCGGGTAAAGGTCTGACAGTCACACGTATGACATGACTATAAAGGGAAAAAGTGTGTGGCACCCACGTGCTTGTTTAATTGAAATACATGTGACCATGTGCTTATTTAAATAATAGACGTGCGACCGCACACCTGTTTAAGGAACAAACGCACGAGCTGTCAAAGATTAAGATTTTTGGTATTGGGGTTGATTTTTTTATTTGTTTTTTATCTTTTGGGCAAGATGACTTCATGGCAAGAGTGTGATTGGGACGAACTATGCGCTGCGGTGTTTGCTGATGTGCAGGCTTGCATCCAACTTTCTAGGTGGGGGTTACTAAAGTGTATTTAGAACCCCTTACTAAGGTTGCGGGAGGATTTCCTGCAATATTTGATTACTTTATGGCGGCCTTAGTGGTAGGTGTATGAGATCTGAGGCACAGATGTAGCATTCGCCACTGAGGTGGACATCTACTTTGATACAGGGTTGGTACCTTGGGGCAAGGTGCTACCAAAAAAGCTACCTCCTGGAGGGGTGCCATTGCTAACATGGGTTGGAGAGCACTGCGGGCACGACCCATTTGAGTAGGGGGGATCCAGATTACGTTAATACTAGATTTGGCACTGCAGGAAACAACAACGATAATAATGCATTTGGCGGGGTCATCATCTCCCAATTCTATCATAGGGACCCATATTGCATTGTTGGATAGGGTGCGGGAGGGCACCTTCTTTGATTGGGCAGGTTTCCTCCACTGGAGGAAGATGGCACAACTGACATAGGTGGCCCATGGTTGGACCAACAACTTTTTCTATGGTAGTGTGTTGTGCAGAATTCGTTATGAGAGAGTCGTGATGCTCCGGCCAATGGTACCAGTGCTTCCTGGGCCACGAGGGAGCCCTGGATTCGAAGATGGGCTCCTTTGATGCCCCGAGCAGGTGGGGGAGAGGCAGGGCGATATTGGATGCCCACAATTAAATGTTGGTTTGAGTCCAACCCTCATTTGATTATACAATATTTTTATCATGGGGTGGATTTCAAGGGAGATCTAGAGATGGGATTGCCCCCAGATGATACTTGGGGCCTTGCAAGTTCGTGTGTATTATTTAATTATTTTATGATTTGTATATGTTGTGGCTTTATGATGTTTATTATGTTGATATGATGTATGTTTTCTTGCAGATGTTGAATTGCGTGGGCGCCCTTTAGGCAGGTTTGTAGGGGTTGATCCTCGGTAACCTGGTGACGTCGGAGGGATGAAAGAGGGGAGGAGCCTCCAGCACGAAGGGAACAACTGGAGATTGGTGGGCGTGCAGCGCTCTAGGCAGAGGTTGAGATGTTGCGGGCCTGAGTAGAGGTTGTCGAGGATGTGTGGTATCGTGCAACAGATCTACTCCAGGGGATGCCTGATGTTGGATGGGTGATGCTGGGGGAGGAGGTCATCGAGAGGACGATGGCTCGGGAAAGAACGAGGCGCTCAGTCCTTCGCTAGTTGGTAGTGGCAGTGGCTACTGCACAAGCGATCTCGGATCTAGCATTGGCTGAGACAGGAGGACCTCCAATAGGTGGTGCAAGGGCATTGAGCCCCGACATTAGATGTAGGATTTACATGTACCAGGGGAAGCACCCATTATGAGGATGCTCCCCTTTTTTGATGACTCATTTTTTCTAGCTATGACCAACAGATGTACATATATTTTTTGGATTATGTATGTATATATATATATATATATATATATATAAGGTATTTTTTGTGGCTCTTGTGATGGGTCTCTATGTGGTATGCATGTATACATGTGATGTACTTTGCATTTTATTAATGGATGTGTCTGTTATGCTTTATGTGTCTCGATGATGATATATATGTGATGCATGCCAATCTAGAATTTGATTAGTAATGCAATCAACTATATGATTTTATTTTCTTGGTATATGTGAAAATGTGATATGATCGAAACCACGTGCTAACATTTGTGCATGCGATTATTTTTTAAAGAGGCAAGGATCACGTACCCTAAAGGTTTTGTTTACCAACAAGACGATGAGTTGGGAATCAAGGGAGACATGCAGATGATTGATATCTAACTAAGATGCATCAACCAAGAGGCCTATGATGTCGTCATATTCAACTTGATTATTAGTGGTTGTCACAATGTAGAGGGCGTTCTAGTGGATAACTGTTTGATTAGGAGAGCATATGGCCCAGGCTACTACAGTAAGATTTTGCGACCATTAAGAAGCACCGTCAGAGAACCCATGGTGGTAAGATGTCGCATGATCCATCTGCGACATAGGATGAGAGTATGGATTTTAGAATACATCCATGATGAGGTGATCATCATAAAAATAAGTTAATGTGCATGTTTCTATATCATGAGGATTTAAGTGAGGGTTATGGGAAGATTTTTTTAAGGTAGAGCCTGTTGACGAGGTCCTTGAGACAATTTCCATTCGGCTCTCCCAACATGTATGTGCCTTTTAAGAGGCAACATTTGACGATGTAAGGTCATTTCCATAAGGTCTCAAACTTGCCTGGTCCCAAGGCTTCCTTGTCCATGTCGTACTGAAGTATGAGATCTCATTCATTAAATGTGTGAGTGACGTTGCAATCAAAAGAGGCTTTGGTTCTATTTTTATGGGCTTCATTGTGTTGGAGGGATTCACGCAGAATTTAGTTGACTTATTCCAATTGTACTAGTCGTTGTTATAGGGGTGAAGTTTTTGTGAGAAGCTTGATGGCAGTGCGTAGGATAGGAATCTCACACTCTATGGGGAGTATGACCTTAACACCGTATACTAGGTGGAAAGGAGTAAATAATGTGGATGATTTTATGGATGTGCGGTATGCCCACAAGGTAGAAGATAACATGTGATTTCAGTTGATTTTGTGCTTGTTCAACATGTGTTGTAACATTGTCTCGAGTACTTTGTTGATAACTTCTACCTATCCGTTGAATTAGGGGTAGTATGGGAAGCAAACTCATGTGAGAAGCTAAGGAGCTAGGATAATTCTTGGAAAATCTCATTCCTGAAGTGTTTACCATGGTCTGAGACTAACTCCTTAGGAATGCCAAACTGCGTGATGACATGGTTAAATAAAAATCTAGTAGTGGTATCAACAGTGTTGTTGAACATGAGCATGGCTTCGACCCACTTGGTGAAGTAGTTGACGACGACTACTATGTATTTGTGGCCATTTTGAGATGGTGGGTTGCAATTCATGAATTCAATGCCCTAATTGCAATATGGACCGACGACGATGATTGGATGTAGAGGAGCTAGAGGATATTAGGCTTTGTGAACCTATCTTTGACAATGTTCACACCTCTTGCATGCTTGGATACAATCATGTAAAAGTGTAGGCCAAAAGTAACTGGCATGAAGGATCTTTTGGGCAGTGGCCATCCCTAAGAGGTGGTCGTTGCAAGCTCTATTATGACAGTTGTTTAAGACTTGTTCGCCTTCATCGATGGACATGCATCGGGGAAGGACAGTGTTGATGCCTCTACGGCAGAGAACATCTCCAATAAGGAGGTAGAGAGAGGCTTGGTGGCGAATGCGCCTACGGTTATTGCGAGTGCATTGAGGGTTGAACTTATGAGTTCGGAGGAAGAGGAGTATGCCACCGTACCAGGGGTCATTTATGGATCTAACAAATAGGTGTTCATCCAAGAAAGAATCATTGACAAGGGACCCTTTGGATTCCTAGAGGAGATCAACGATGAACTTTGCAAGAATTAGAGATTTTTTGCTCTTATGGGAGGCAAATTGAAGATAAAACTCTTATAAGATAACCACCAATCGGGCATACTTACAGTTCATCATATGACGTGTGAGCAAGTATTGCATAGGGTTTATTTTTGCTATGATGGTGGTAGTCCTTAGTAGAATGTAGTGTCATAGTTGGTGGATGGCATGTACAAGAGCTAAGGCTGCTTTTTTTTTGCTAGCTCATACTTCAAAGCAGGCCCCGAGAGGTTCTTGCTAACATAGTAACTTACATGCTCCCTATTATCAGTACAGTCTTGGACTAATACCCCAACAGTGGCTACATCCGAAGATGAGAGGTAGAGAATGAAGTCTGTGCTATGGTCAAGAGGGCTTATTAGAGGTGCCTAAGATAATGTATCTTTTAAGGCCTCAAATGATTGTTGGGTCTACTCTTCCCATTTGAACAGGATGTCCTGGTGAAGGAGATGCAAGAAGCCATGCACACATGTAGTGTAGTCAAGAATAAAGTGTTGTAAGAAGTTGGTCTTACCATATAAGATTTGTAACTGATTCAAAGTTTTAGGTGGTGGGATCTCATGAATGGCCTGAACCTTTAGGGGTTTGACTCTGATACCTTGTTGGGAGACTATGAATCTCAACAGTCTTCCAATGCTAATGCAGAAGACACACTTGAGGGGGTTCAAGTGAAGGTTATCTTGTCGACACCTATGAAAAATCAAGCGAAGATCTTTCAGATGATTTGAGCACTTTTTGGAATGAACTGTGAGGTCATCCAAATAGGCTAAAATGAGATGAGCTAGATCATGAAAGATATAATTCATGGCCCATTGAATTGTGGCTCCAACAATTTTAAGGCCAAGGGGGATAACGTGGTAAGAAAAAGTACCCCATGGGGTTGTGAAGGTTGTTTTATACTGATCTATGTGGTGGAGTTGGATCTGGTTATATCTAGAAAAGTCATCCATAAAGGACAAAGCTTTGTGTCCCACACATGATCGAAAAAAAATTCGATGAAGGGGGTAGGATAGTTGTCTTTGGGACATACTTTATTCAAATCCTAAAAATCAGTACAAATGCGAAGAGTGCCCTAATTTTTCATGACGGGTACAGGGTTGGAAAACCATGATGTATAAGCGGTGGGGTATATGAAATCAGATTTAAGAAGCTTATCGGTTTCTTGTTAAATGGATTCCACTTTAGAAGGGTTAAGTCAACATTTTGTAATATCCCTCCCCTTAATAATAAATAATAAGAATAATAAATAATAATATAATAATAAATAATAATTAATAATTAATAAATAATAATTAATAATTAATAATAGAAATAATAAATAATAATAAATAAATCACTTAATAATAAATAATAAAAATAATAAATCATAAATATTAAATAATAAATGATATTAAAAATATATACAAAGAAAATAAATAAAAATAATAAAAAAAATAGTAATAACCATACTAAAACTCTAAATAAGAATAAATAGAAATAAAACAAAAAACTATCAAAAAGAAGAAAATAAAACAAGAAAAGCTAAAAATCAAAAGAAAAGTAAAGAAATAAAACAAGAAAGCTAAAAATCAAAAGAAAGTTGCATGTAGACACATGGAGTGTGTGCATGTCGTTCCCCTTCCAATGTTGTTCTATTTAATAGATGGTGAGGAAGACGAGAGGCATTCCTGCATTCCATCATTCTGAGATTCTATCTTGCATTCTCTTGGGAGAATGGAGTTATAAGACTTAGGAGTCACTGGCAGTAGTACGTTGATTGAGGGCTCGCGGGTGGCCAGTTGTAGCAAATCCTTGCACAATTGAGCCTACGGTTGGGTGGAGAGTAGTCCCCAAAACCTTGTTGTCATCTGGTAGACATTGATCACAGATAATATAGGTATGTACTTATTTGTTGATTCTGATTTTAATTAGGAAATTAATTTAATTTAAATAGAAAAAAAAAATAAAAAAAAAATGCAAGTACTAGTTGTCCATAACCCCAGATTTTCTCTATTCTTGTAAAGCCCCTCTTTCCTTGATTATTAAAACCCTTGCGTGATAGCCCATAAATTATTCCTTTTACCTTAGGGAGTTTCCTCCTAATATATTATGTGAATTTTAATGAAAACGAATTTACAATACTCGATTCTTTTCCGTGAAAGAACGAAATGTAATAAGATTTATTTAATGGTAACTTTTGGTACTGTCAATAATTTTTTGGGTGCCTCCACATAGAGGGAACAGAGTTATGGATTATTAAATTTTGGGTCCTTCGAAAGATAGTCAAATAATTTAATTTTCAAGTTTTCTATCCTTATGTGATCCACCCCTCAGTTGATGCAATTGCGAAGGAAGTTAAATTTCGAGAAAGCTCATGTTGTTTTAAATTGTTACTTCGAATATAGTTTCATGTGCCCACCATGGCCTAGTTCATTCATGGTTAAAATTAATACAATCAGTCTACTTATCAATTTTGGTTATCAAGCTTTGTCTTAAACGACGAAGTCTATTTTTCTTTATTATTTAATAACTCGAGTTGTCACTGAGTTAACTCGATTGTCCAGCCGTCGTTGAGTCAGATTATTTTGACTTTACCGAACCCAAATACAAGTGAATTTTGACTATTATTTTGCTGAAGCTATTTTGGTATTAAATTTTGGAGTTACTCAATGTTTTCAGTTATTATGCCCCATATTTTTAATCTTCAAAGTGGGATTATTAGTTTTACTAATCATGATGCGGGAATGCGTTATTCCTCTTTTCGTTCCTTGCCAGTAGAATATATGCTGGAAATTCATTTTCTTAAAGTTTATATTAGTCCTTGTATTTTCTCTCATTAATATTTTCAGGAGGGGTATTTAAACGTTTATTTTAAAATTCTCTTTTACTATTTAAGGGATTATTCCTTTGTAATCTCATAATAAAAATAATGCATAATACATAATTCAACATAACTTCGGGACGAAGTTCCTTAAAGGGGGAGAGTATGTAATATCCCTCCCCTTAATAATAAATAATAAATAATAAGAATAATAAATAATAATTAATAATTAATAATTAATAATTAATAAATAATAAATAATAATTAATAATTAATAATAGAAATATAAATAATAATAAATAAATCACTTAAAAATAAATAAATAAAAATAATAAATCATAAATAATAAATAATAAATGATATTAAAAATATATACAAAGAAAATAAATAAAAATAAAAATAGTAATAACCATACTAAAACTCTAAATAAGAATAAATAGAAATAAAACAAGAAAACTATCAAAAAGAAGAAAATAAAACAAGAAAAGCTAAAAATCAAAAGAAAAGTAAAGAAATAAAACAAGAAAGCTAAAAATCAAAAGAAAGTTGCATGTAGACAGATGGAGTGTGTGCATGTGGTTCCCCTTCCAATGTTGTTCTATTTAATAAATGGTGAGGAAGACGAGAGGCATTCCTGCATTCCATCATTCCGAGATTCTATCTTGCATTCTCTTGGGAGAATGGAGTTCTAAGACTTAGGAGTCACTGGCAGTAGTACGTTGATTGAGGGCTCGCGGGTGGCCAGTTGTAGCAAATCCTTGCACAATTGAGCCTACGGTTGGGTGGAGAGTCGTCCCCAAAACCTTGTTGTCATCTGGTAGACATTGATCACAGATAATATAGGTATGTACTTATTTGTTGATTCTGATTTTAATTAGGAAATTAATTTTATATTTACTTTGCACTGTTACACATTTCTTCTGCTTCATTGGGCGGCCATCCAACCAAGTGTCAATCTGGTGTTCCATGATCAAAGGGTTGATACCAGGCATCTCAAAATATGACCACGTGAAAATGTCCATGTACTCTTGGAACAAGGCTTTGTAGGAGGCAATTTCCTTGGGAGAACAAGCTACCCCTAGCGAGATTTCTTCGATTATGCCCAATTTGGTGTATATATCTACCTTGATGGTAGGTGAGATGTTGGACATGTTTTCCTCCTCAAACGCATCTAATGTGAGGATGGGATTATTAAACTAATCTACTTGCCTTAGTGACAGAAAGTATTTTGTTTCTACTAAGAAAATATTGTGAGATGGTGCTTCAGTAGGTGAGAAATATTTTTCTGGTAAGTGTTGTTGGGAAAAGTATCCATTCGGAATGCCCCTATCCCACTCTAAGGTGTGATAGTGCCTTAGCAACAAACAAGGTAAACTAATTGAGTATTCTTCTTTATGAAATGTAAATGAGGAAGAAGGATGTAACTAACCTGTGTCTTCCGCTAGTTTGTCGATCCAAATCACTCCTCTCTTCAGTAGCTCCCAGCTTCTTACTCCTTCACCGGCCCAGCTTCACCGAATTCCTGCAAGATCATAAGAGAGAGAAACTACACAAAGATACAGATATACATTCATAAAAAGCTCAAGATCAGATTAAGCTAAACATGTAAGCATAACAAAACATCATTGGTACATAGCATGTAGGAGAAACTCAAATAGTTTATTGATAGAATAAGAAAGTCCAAGAGGAGATACAACCAAGTGAGTTCTGATCCAGCATCTACCTCCCAGGAAAGGAATCCCTTCCTCTCCTCCAACAAAGCATAAATCACCCAATGTACTAATCTCAATCTCAAACCAACAGCAATTCTCTGCAAAGTACAAAATTCCAGCCTCCTTGAACCTCTGGGTGAGAGATCCATATATAGATGTAAGCAGAGAGGATGAGTCAGCTTATGTTTTGACTTGTGGCTTCTCTCTGTCAGTTCTTGCTTCCACTTGGAGGTTGAGAGCCTCTTACTCATCACTAGTCGAATTCATTGAGGCAAGTGTCATTGGAGAAGATTCTGGAAGCTTCCAGGGTCTTTCCACCTCGTTGAATGAGTTTGCCATTTGTCATTTCCCGCTCAGCGCACCCTGGTAGTGCTTCCACCTGCGTTGCAGTGCACCTAGCCAGTGTAGCCTCTGCATTTCAATGCAGGCAGCTAGTGGAGCCTCTGAATTGATCCTGAATTGACTGTTTCTGAGTGGTTTTTGGTGGAGAACTTTTGGGAGAAGCTGTCATTGGTTGACCTTGTTCCTTTAGGAGTTGTAACAACATCTTTAGGGACTTTGGATCCCTTGAATTATGGACATTTCATGCTTATAGCTGTAAGGCACAAAAATGTCTATAACAGTTGCCCCCTAAAGTATGAGGCCGTTTATCGGGTGAAATGCTTTATTAGGAGGATCCGAAGTTCATTCAATGCTGGGAGGAGACCTGTAATAAGATACAATACAATACATTATTTTTCATACTGTTTTCATGATCTAGCTGAGGCGGGCATTCCCATGCTCAGCTTTATAAATTCATTTTTATGTACATAGGACAGACAATTGTCTGATGATAGACTGATGATCCTGCTGAAATCATCATCCTTTGGTAGGATGATTGTCTGTGCTGCAATGTTGTACACGTCAATGTCTTTATTTTTCCTGAATATATATCGCAGCTCGGATGGATGAAACTAGATCCGGGGTCTTCAAACTCGTTTGATCTTCACTCTAAGTACAAGTCGATCCATGTGAGAAATGTTCTGAAGTCGAACATGGAAAGACATCGCTTGATTACTAGTCAATGATGTAAACCGTTAACAAGCGCGAGAGGAATCACCGATAATGATAACGACCCTCAAGGTACTGCAGTACAATTCATGTGGTGTGAATAAAGGAATTGTGTCGAACATCACGCAAAATCTTTCGGTCGAAGGTCATTGACGTATACCTGTCGCCGGAAGTGAGAAACTTGCCATTGAGGCATGCAAGCTTCAAAGTACTGAAGGGGGTGTCCCTAGATCAACTTCTTGGATAATGAGCTGATGTCGACAAGAAGCGATCCGTCAAAGGAGGGCCTTAATGTATCCCACATCAGTGACACGGAATAGAGCAAATGATTTTGATGGAGGTGAAAACGATCTGATGATATATGGTTCAGGGTGGCGGTCATGAAAGAATGAAGGATAATGTATGGTAGTGGACGGGACACGGTTGACTTCTCTGGATGACTTCTCTTGAACATATCGGCGACACTTATGTGATGGATTGGTATCATTTACCCCAAAGATGGATGGTATGGCGAGACCATGGCGATGTGACCGGTGAATGAAACAACCCAACCCGACTCAGGCACGGAGTGGAAGTGTCATGTTCAAGAGCGACTTGCTACCAATAAAGTTCTTTGAGTTTCTTCCCAATTTTTCCCCAGTCATTGCTGACCAGTACCTCTTTATTTTTGTCAAGCTTGAGGAGGATAACATATGCTTGTTCTATAATTTGCCCTTCGGGCAAACCCATCGCTATGTTTTAACGAGCTTAGCGATAGTGAAACTCGTTCTCGTCTAAAGACAAGTTTGTCGCTATTAATGTTTTTTAACGAGTTTAACGACAAAGATAACTCGGTCCCTTTTCATTTTTAGAGAGTCTAAAAAGGTACGTAAAGATAACTCCAAAGGTCCTTTTTCGTCATCTAATCCCTTAAGTCCGAAAAAGTATAAAACAATACAGAAGGGATGAATTTTCGATAGTTTTAACGAGCCGAACAAAACAAGCGCTCGATCTTTTTGTGCAATAATCCCTCAGGTCCAAAAAGATTAAAATCTAGAGGAGGGATAGCACTTCCGGTCGCTTTAACGAGCTGGAAGGCCAAAACTCGGCAATCTTTTCATATTTTATGAGTCAGATGAAAAGAGATTAAAGAAGACTCGTCTTTTGAGGAACGAGTGATAAAACAGGTTAGCAGCTGATTCCAGGCAAGGGTTGGAATTTTCCAATCACGGTAGTGTCACAAGGATGGCTAGTGAAATCACTCTTCGCAACTGTTCCTCAAAATGGGTAAACAATCAAATGGAGGTGAATGATCGGCCAATGGAAAAGTGGAGGTGACGGTGCAAACACGACCAAGGCTTTAATGGCTAATAATGTTACATTCACGGTGGTTATTTACCGGAGGATAGTTCATTTTTTAACGAGCTTAAACGCGGGTTGAAACACTTGCTCGATCTTATGTTTATTTTTTAACGAGCATGAACTATGTGCTAAAACTGCTCGATCTTATGTTTATTTTTTAACGAGCATGAACTATGTGCTAAAACTACTCGATAACATGGTCTTGTTTTGATTTTTACCATAAATAGCTTTGCTCTTTTCAAAGATAGTACTGTACCCTTAATTGTTGCATCAAACTAGTTAGAAATGAATAACATTTTCTTCAAAATGAGATTAAAACATTAATATTTCACTTTGAACTACGTAAAAAGCAATTAAAAAGTGTTTTTACCTCTCATTTTACCATTTCATTTGAACTTGGTTTGTTGGAGCTCTGGAGGTGCCTCTTCCCCCTTGATTTTCATCAGCTGATTTCGGGAGATTCTGTGGACGATTCTCGGCGCCGTCTGGACTAGGTAGGAGCTAAACCTGAGCTCTTTCATTTCATGGTTTCCTTTCTGCATTCTGTGCTTGATTTCCTGTTTTTCTGAGCCCCTGGGGTTTGATGGGGTCGCTCTGCCATCAGCGCACCTTGGGCACTCGAAACCTGCGCTGAATGTCAAGCAGTATGAAGGCAGTTTGACCTTCAACGCAGGTGGAACACTGTGCAGGTGCGTTGGGCGCAGAAAAGGATTTTGTTGCACAGTTTTTGATGAAAATTTTTGCCTGTTTCTCATCAAAACCAGGATCTAACTCATCTCATGTTTGTTTTTCAGAGATATTGGAGCAAAATGACCCTTACATGGCGAGAACGAGAACATGAAGAAGAGGACATGATTGCCCTACATGATCCAGTTACGGTGAACGCGCTGCGGAACTGTGGTCTACTGAAGTTCTTCCGCATCTCTAGCATGAGACAGCAGATCAACCTACTGCAGTATTTGCTCGATGCTTGGGATCCTATCAACCAAGTTTTCCAGATTAGGGGCAAATCTATCCCCTTGACCGCAGTAGACATTTACTTCTTGACTGGCTTGTCGTGGCGGGGTGCCCCCATCTCTTTGTCAGGTTCGGCCCGAGGGAGTGACTTTGTGAGAGATTATGTCCGCCAGTATTGTAGGGAAGGATCTCAGCCGAGTAAAGACGGAAAGATCATTATCCGTGAGGTTGCTGACAGGTCCCTTAGGTCTATCCTGTACACTATTGGTAGGATGGCCGGTAGTGCGTCTCTTCATGTAGCCAACAGATCTTATATGCAGCATGCCTTGGAGTGCCTCCAACCGAAAATATTCAACTGGTGTGATGCAGTACTTCTTCAGATGAAAAGTCAGTTGACCAAGGTAAAGGACGGGAGGCTGAAGAACTTTGGGTTCGGTTCTATTTTGACCGCCTTTGCTTTGGAGAAGATACCACTGATGCAGCCACAGTACATTGCACTCGACTTGCCTTCTCCTACCGAGCCACGCATGCAGAGATGGGTTGACCACATGTCTAGGCATGCTGGTCAATCTCAGATTTCTTTTTCCGATACCTTCTTCAGGTGGTTTGAGCGTCAGGAGATGGTCTATTCCGAGTATCCATATGTTGGCATGGACTTCCAGGGTGATCCGGATTTAGTACTGTCGGACGATGAGCAATGGGGCGCTATTGGTAAAATCTTCGACCATATCACTGTTTACTGTTTTTATTCATAATGTCCTTGTGCTTTATTCTATCAAGACTTTAATCAAACTCATGTGTGCATGCAGATGTTGGTCCTGTTCGTCCAGTAGTTCGCCTGAGAGTGCCAGCCGCTGCCCCAGCAGGAGAGGCCGCCGGGAGGGTTATCCTTCGTGACCTTGATGTGGCCGAGACCCTTACAGCTGTGCAGGAGCAGGTTGAGAGCCTTACTCTCGGTATTCCAGATGTGAGGATCGACGAGTTACCTTTACAGTTGCAGCGGCATACTACTGGTGTGCCTAGACGATGGACTCGTCTCTTACGCATGATCGCACAGGCTGTGACGTGCTATCACGAGCATCACTAGACTAGGGTGCCCCCTAGCATTTTGAGTTTTTGGGTCATGTGACCGATTTTGTCTTGGTTACAGAACATTATATGTAAACCATAAACAACTTATATATATATATATATATATTTTGATTTTCGGGGTTTTATTCTGGTTGAGTTATGTGATCCACATGTACAACATTGATGATGTGTTTCTTTTATAAATGTCGCAAATGTCTATCTAACACATAGTTTGCTAATGAGTTGGTTAATGTGTTTAAGTTTCTGGAAATATGCTAGTATTGAATTAAATCAAACTGTCTTTCCAAAATCTTAACCCTTAGAAACATGCGATAAATGGATGGATTTCGGACGGAATATATACCATTGAGTTGTAGTATTACGAGTTGTGAGTCTAGCCTAACGATTAGTCGGCGTATACCATGGGTGATGGCATCAGAGAGCAGTTCTATCAACGCGCTATACTCAGCGATGTTATTCGTTGATTGCCCAATACATACACCTCTGAAACTTACTAACTCGCCGCTTGGATCAAAAATGGCCCAGGCTGCGGAGGACAGGTTCCGCGAACTACGACTCGCTCCGTCGGCATAAAAAGGTTTGACATCTGCAATAAATGTAAAAAGGTGGATTACTCGACCAAACGACCACTTTAGCGAAAACAAAATACAACAAAAGCATATTGGTTACTATTTAAGCATAGTAACGCTTGAGGTACAACCCATTACGGGGTTGCGCCAGTGGAATTCTGTCATAATCCATTAACTCGTAGGCTCCTTTTGCTAACACTCGTTTAACAATATAGGGGCCCATACATAAAGAATTAAATTTGCCTGCTCCCAATTTATCGGATTCTTGGTCGTAAAGCAAGACCAAGTCACCTTCTGAGAAGACACGGGGTTTGACATTTTTGTCGAACTGCGCCTTGACTCGTTTCTTATGGGC
Organism: Pinus tabuliformis; assembly: GCA_031772625.1. Lineage (NCBI taxonomy): Eukaryota > Viridiplantae > Streptophyta > Pinopsida > Pinales > Pinaceae > Pinus > Pinus tabuliformis. Next base: position 221,642,090 of record CM062817.1, on the reverse strand, counting down.
TTCGTTAGCCAAAGCGGCATCACGACGGGTTTCATCCAATTGGATTAATTCCAAGAAACGGGCCTCTTCTCCTGAAGTTCCGAGGAGGAGATCGATTGCGAGTTTAAGAGACGAGATTTCGCACTGGATTGGTAAGACTGCTTCCAGGTCATATACCAGTTGGAAAGGCGTGAACCTGGTCGCATTCCTTACCGATGTTCGGTAAGCCCACAAGGCTGAGTACAGGATTAGGTGCCACCTTCTTTTGTGAACTCCGATCATCCTTTGCAACATACGCTTCAGGACCTTGTTGATCGCTTCAACTTGTCCGTTGGCTTGCGGATAATACGGGGTAGAGCTGTCGTGAGATAGCCCTAGCTTGGCAGCTAATTCAACCATCATGTGATTGCGAAAATGTGATCCATGATCCGTAACTATAGCCTGTGGTACGCCGAATCTGGCGACTACATGATTGAAAAAGAAAAGGGCAGTTGTTTCACCAGTGTTATCTAATGTAGGCATCGCCTCGGCCCATTTGGTAAAATAGTCAACGGCGACTATAATATACCCATGCCCCCCGGTCGAGGTGGGGTTACATGTCATGAAATCGATGCCCCATTTGGCGAAAAGCCCAACAGCAACTATTGGCTGTAAAGGTGCGGGTGGTCTTCTGGTTTTGCTATCAAAAATTTGACAAGCATGGCAACTTCTGACTGCGGTTATGCAATCTTTGAACATGGTTGGCCAGAAGTATCCTGCTCGTAAGATTTTTTGTGCTATAGCATATCCAGATTGATGCCCCCCACACGCGCCTGAATGACACTCATTCAGGGCTTTTTCGGCCTCCTCATGGGTGAGGCACCTTCTCAGAACTGTATCGATACCACGACGGTAAAGCGTATCATCGACGATCATGTAGTCTTTTGCTTGGTATCGTATACGTTTTTGTTCAGAGTGAGAGGTATTTGGCCTGAATTTTTGGTTCTGGAGATAAATTATTATATCTCCATACCACTCATTTCTTGTGGATATCAGAAACAAATTCTCGTCCACGATTGATTCTTCGGATGTTTCATCGTTGGACGACGATGGGAGATCGCACAATAATTCTGCGAAAACTAGAGCTTTCTTTGATTTGGATTTTACGAATTCCAGATCAAACTCTTGAAGGATTGCTATCCATTTTGAATATTTGCCCCCTAGCAATTGTCGCGACAATATATAAGTCATGGGGTTGCAATCAGACAGAATGGTAGTTTTCCGAAAGAGGACATAGTGTCGAAACCTTTGTATCGCTTGAACAGCCGCAAGCGCTAGTTTTTCAACATAAGAATATTTACTTTCTGTATCATTTAAGTTTCTACTTAAATAATATATAGGGTGTTCAATTCCATCGACTTCTTGAACTAAAACCATTGCGATGGTTGTATCTGCTGCAACCAGATACAGGTTAAAGTCTCTTTGATAATCGGGTGCGTACATTAATGATGCTTTTATTAAGGAATACTTTAAAGCATCAAAGGAAGCTTGCGCAACCTGATCCCAGACGAAGGGTACCTCCTTTTTCAAAAGACGTGTATAACCTTTAGAAAGTTTGGCATAATTTGGAATGAATCTCCTCAGAAAGTTTGCTTTCCCTTGGAGTTTCTGAATCTGAAGCAAATTTGAAGGTGGAGGCAAATTTATGATTGCCTGTACCTTGCACGGGTCGAGACGAATCCCATCCTTGGAGACTACAAAGCCAAGTAAACGACCAGAACTGATGCAAAATACACATTTGTGCGGATTGAGTCATATCTTGTAGTGTCGGCAACGTAGAAATATCGCTCTTAAATGCTGCGGATGATCAGTCCGCTTTCGCGAATGAGCCGGAAGGTCGTCGAGGTATGGTTGAACGATGTTCTTGATGTCATGGAAGGCATAATTCATTGCCCTCTGAAACGTCGCCCCTGCATTCTTTAAACCAAATGGTAATTTTCTATATGCGAATGTGCCCCACGGACAAATGAATGCAGTCTTTGACTGGTCCTGTGGGCGGATATTTATTTGATTATACCCGGAAAATCCATCCATGAATGAAAAGATTTCACATCTAGCGCATTCATCAATTATCTGGTCGATGAAGGGTGTAGGGTAGTTGTCTTTTGGACAAGCTTGGTTTACGTCCCTATAATCGACACACACTCTAATTGTTCCTTGTTTCTTCATAACAGGGACAATATTCGATACCCAATCGGTTAGAGGAACCGGGTAGATGAAACCGGCATGGAGAAGTTTTTCAACTTCTGCCTTAATGGAAGCGGCTTTCTTGGGGTGCACCTGCCTGAGCCGTTGTCGTACTGGTTTGACATCTGGATACATCTTAATTTCGTGTTCAACGATACTTGAGTCAATTCCTGGCATTTCATCATATGACCAAGAAGAGACATCTCTGAACTCACGAAAAAGAGCGTTATATATTTCCAGTTCTGAAGAAGAACAACCTTTGCCGACATAAATATTCTCTACAACATTTGTTTTAGTCGAGATATTTATGGCTATAGTCTCTTCAATATTGGATAAGTTTCGCTCGGAATCCACCGTATTCACAGTATTTGATAGGAATTCAAAAACTGTAGGGTGATAAAGGTCATCTTGAGTATCTTCTTCATATTCTGGAAGAAGGAAACGATGGTGGCAATCATTCCATGGTGTCCCTTCAATCAACATTGATTGTAGAATTCCTTCGTCGGTTCCATGCACTCTCGACCAAGGATCTAAAGGGGTACCATATTCTCTAGACCTATCTACCCAAACGCTTGATGAGCGTTGATTTGGGTTCGCCTCCCATGCCAGAAACATTGATTGCTACAATATTTCTATTGGGCTTGGGGGCAAAACCATTTCATGATCCATGTTGATATCGTCTTCTGAGATCTTCGTGGAAGATATCATATTACAGGTACCTATCGACGCTACTTCCGCCAAGTCGACTGGAGGTGGAAGAGCGAAAGTTCCCATTAGTATAGGATCTTTTAGTAGGCCTACTCCGATATTCTGAAGCGAATGGGGGCTTCCATGGATCATGGGAATGCTTCCTGTAACTTGTGAACCATTAGGGAGGAAGTTTTGTTGGTCGACGATCGTAATCCCCCCTTGAAAAGGGAATGCAATCTTCCTAAAATAGGTCGACACAACAGCTGCCATGGCATAGATCCACGGTCTTCCTAGTAGGATGTTGTAATCAAAATTCCCATCGATGACTTCAACATCTATTTCTACTGTTTTGCCCCCTAGTTCAACCTTCAAGTTATTTAGGATACCATATGGGGTATATGTCCTTCCGTCAAATGATTTTAATGTTGTCGAGGATCGCGACAAGGTTGGAGATCCTAAAGTTTTCCAGCAACTCATCGACATAATACATGTAGATGCCCCCTCATCAATAATTGTTCGATGAACAGTTTTGTTGAGGGATTTCACTTGGATAAGGAAAGCTAGTTGAGCTAGTAACTGAGGATCGTATCCTTTGTGGTCAAAGGATACAAGATTGGAATCCTTAGGATCAACCCCACCAATGGCTGATAACAAAGCCTGCCTTTGGGATGGACAATTTTGTAGTACTTCAAGAGTCGACATAGCGGATGGCGATTGGGCAAAATCTTCCACTATGTTATAATGTTGCGCTGCTCTGGCGCGAGGATTAAATGTCGACTTGTGTACTACTCCCTTTGGCGGTTTTATTGTTAATTCAGGAATGATGGGTGGTACAACTTCTGTCGAAGTTGTTGTCGAACTGCTTGGTTGATCTTTATCCTTGCCGTTCGACAGCTGCGGATTCCCGTAATCTTTGTTCCTTGTCGAAATCAAAGCATCATTTTGCTGCTTCGAAATCGACAACATTAGCACTTGCGACGGGGAAGCATTTCCACTTTCAACCAGATTTGTTCCTGGATTTGGAAACGGATCAGTTAACACTGCTGAGGTTTGCGAACTCTTAAAGAACCTTTTAAGCTCAGCTTTGTATGGACATTCTTTTGTCCAATGATCCTCATCACATATCTGACACCCTGAGGGGGGTGGTTTCCTATTTCCAGGAGGGTTTGAAGAAGTTTTTTCAGGAGATGATTCACCCTGTTTCTTCTTCTTCCCTTTGTTTTGTTTCTTCTTGCTTCCTGGTTGTTTGGTTTCTTTGCCTTTATCTGCTGATACGGCATTTACTTCCGAAGCAAGAATTTCGTCTTTTTCATTTTGATCTGAAATCTTACGGGCTTTCTTGGACGCAGCCCTTGTCGATTTCGCGTTTGTCATGCCAATCACGCCATCGCCGGCGTGAGAGTCATTGTTTGATTTAGGAGGAGGAGGAATTGAGAATTCTGGTCTAGGGGCGTCAGGTATTTTGTCGTAGAGCGTGCCAGAATGAGTATAGACCAAGTCTAGATATTTCGCACGAGCGATTACTCGCTCTTCCGTTACGACTCCTCCCTTTGCCACATCTTCCGTTATAGAAGGAAATAACGACTTGATAAACCATTCAGCTAATAGCTGATCGGGAACGTACGTTTTTACCATCCTACGACGACGACGCCACTCATGTATATGATCAGATATGTGAGTGGCCGTTGTCTGTTTGAAGTTGGTTAAGATTTCCGTTCCCATTTCATACCTTATCGGTAATTGAAAATGGGTTAAGAAAGTCGTGGCTAAGGTGCTGAAATTGTCAAACGAAGCTCTAGGCAATTCAATATACCATTTTTCCGCTGGACCCGTTAACGTCCTCTGAAAAAGGCGAAGCCTTATCGAATCATCGTTTAGGGTGTTTGACGAACACCATAGATGAAATGTCATCACGTGATTCGATGGATCTTCACCTGGATTTCCATTAAATTTAGGAATATCTGAAGGAAGTTTGTGAGGAATCGTTGGCCACCAAGGGGCGTAAGCAATTGGATCGTTTTTTAACCGGTGTAAATCGGGTAACTCTAAAGTTGCCACGAATGGTAACTGTTGATTCAGGTTAGGTGAAGCATACCTAGGATACGATGGAATTGCCTGAGCAGTTGGCCTTTGCATACCAGCATAATGTAATTGATGCTGGTATGATTGATACGGTTGGTGGACATGACCACCGTAAAGTGGTTGATTTTGACCGTTTTGAATGTACGGTTGTCCATTGTTCGCAAAGATCTGCTGCTCAGAACCTTGGTACACTTGTTGGAATTGTGGTTGTTGGTATTGCACCAGCCACGGTTGTGAAGCCATGCTCTGTTGCGCTATACTAACCGTTGGACCAAGATGCGGGGTAATTGTACCCGTTTGGACCTGTGTCGTCCCACTAGTTGGCGATTGTGGTTGCGTCACAGGGTCAATGGGCTGTTGCACTACAACCTGAGAAATCTGAGGTTGACATACAACAGGCAGCGTTTGAACTTGTGACATTGTTACAATAGCTGGTGTTGTCGGGATGTTCGACATAGGTACACATTGTTGCATAGAATACACAACTCTTGGTTGTTGGGGTAGTATAGGTACCCAACCACTTGACGTAACTCCAGTATAACCTGAATATTGTTGAGAACTCCCGTATGGATATCCTCCTGGAGGGGGTAATGAAAGGGCATACTGCCCCCCATACGGTGGTAACCCGGAACTCAAGGGGATTGTTTGCCCTTGGGGACTGGATTACCCAACTTGACCTCCAAATGGTGTCGAGTCTCAACATAAGAGTTGTCGGATATTATTCCGGAGGAACAAACAGGAACAGACCATACTGTCGAAATAGTCCCTGGATGGACTCCTTCTAGTGGTTGTGAGCTAGTCGGGACAGATGGTACGCCGGCAAACATTGTCAGAGTGACGGCAGGAAGTTTCGTTGTCGCTGTGTCAGCCGACACAGTCCTAGATGTTGACGGTTGCTCAGACATTTTGAGTCTATCCAAAAGATTACCTAGCGATTCTACAGGAACTTCCACTGGTGGTAGACTAACTTCTGATGTTGAAGGAAATAGAGTGACCCCGACTCCAAAATGTGTTGGAGTACTTGCTTGCGGATCTTCTACAATTTCCTCTATCGCAATCAAACCAGGTGGAAGGGGAAGACCGTCAGGTCCGTAAAATATTTCTGGTGCCGAAGAAGGGGTTGAATCGACAGTGACAGATGTTTGAGGAGAAAGACTCTCTGAACCGGTTGCAGATGGAACTGGTTCAGTAACACAAGTGTTTATTCTCAGACTAGGATCAATATCACTGTCCCTCTGTGGCTGTTGAACTTCTTCTGTAGAGGCAGGGTTTCCAAAAATGTTTGGAGTAACCGGAATCTCAGATGTTGTTGGAACACTTGTTCTAACTTTGATAGGAGATTTCGAACCGGTTAAACGAGTTCGCTTTGTCCGTACAGTTTTCGATTCCGGAGACAAAGACGGTTGACTCGTAAGCCTCCGTGAACGATGGGGTTTCAATTGACTTTCTTCCACGATTGCGGATTACTCAATCAACCAAACTACAAAAAGGGGAAAGTGTGTCTCCGAATTAAATGAATTTTTAGACGCTTTAGGCACAACTTGCTTTTTCAATTTTAAGGAGTCGAGAAAAAGCAAAAGATGACTCTAGTCTCCTTCGATGTTTTAAGGAGCCCGAAGTGACAAATGCTCGGATGGACTTTTTCCGTTATAGAGTCTGAAAAAGGCCAAAAGGAACTGCTCTGGAGTTCTAGGTAGAGGGTGTGCCAAACTTTTCGCAAAACCGCAGAATACTTTTTAAGGTACGGGCGGTCAATCTTCCCGAATGCTGTGTTCAGTGCATTGCGATCAGTAGGGCGGCCGACACGGCTTCCTAAGGATAAAGGTTTTATGCCTATAGGGGTCTCCCAATATATACTCGACGATACGTGGGAGCACAATCCGTACTGGCGCTATCGTCTCTCAGGAGGAATCACCCAACCATCAGCGAGATCGACAGTCACCAGGTTTTACGACGCCGGAACACGTCTCTAGCCTAGACCTCTATGTTGTGCGTTAAGTTACAAAGCGTTGTTAAGTTCATTCAATTTATTTTAGGTTGATCTTTCTTAGAAGTTTTCCTTTTTGGATCACCACGAGATGTATGATACAATTCCTAAATGTAGTCTAAAGATGATAAGCAAGCTTTTATATCTTTTCAACAATGAAAATCCTAGCTACAAGGGGAAAAGAAAGACACAATCTTTTCTCAAAGAGCATAGAGCACACTGTAAATGCACTTTTCCTAAATCAAAGCATGCAAACTATCAAAATGCAAATGCACATATGCATGTATTTGTTTTCTCTTTCTTAATATTGATGCCTAAAAAGAAATCTGTTGTACAAATTTGAATTCGATTTCAAGTGAAAACATAAACAAGTTTCTTTTTTAAAACAAAAAGACGATTACGACACTTTATGATTTTGAAGTAAACACTTGTTTCGACACTAGAAATGCATAAATTCAAACCAAAAGACAAAAGTAAAAGCGTAATCAACTGTGAACAGCAAACAAACTTACTCCTAAGATCAAAACGACACTTACAACAGGTCTAGATCTAAGGGCGACAGTATGACTAGTTTACTTTTGTAATGGGAAACTGCAAATGATGTAACAAATACACAAAGAACAAATACAGTTTCTTTATACAACTGAGGCGGAATTAAGGCAAAGAAAAAGGGGTTTCAGATAGGTACACTGATTGATAACAGGCTGCAAAAACAGAGACAAAACTGAGCAAAAGGAAGAAGGGAACCACAGCTGCACAAGGCAAAGGCTGATCAGCGCACCCTCAGCACAGAGAAACTGAACTTCAGCACAGGTATCCTTCACGGGACCTGCGTTGAAATGCAGAATCTCTTCACAGAGTCTGCGCTGAGGCAGAAACGAGAATTGTCTCTGGGTTTTGGGTCACGGTTTGCAGTTTAATCTACAGTTTTTGGCCGGATAAAAGCTATCAATTAGGTACAATTAGGAGGATGATTTAAAGGAGGACTAAGATCTATCACAAAGGGTTGTTAGAGCACTTGTGGATCAGATGTTCAAATCATAAAAACAGGCCCAGTGAGTGGACTAGAGTGGCAGATCTCTACTTTGCATTTGAAAATGGCAAATGCATTTCGATTCGGCACTCCTGAGTTTATGAGAAGAACAACAATAGAAACACAAATAAACTAACAAGATACGGTCCCCAGTGGAGTCGCCAATTTGTTGTTGGGAAAAGTATCCATTCGGAATGCCCCTATCCCACTCTAAGGTGTGATAGTGCCTTAGCAACAAACAAGGTAAACTAATTGAGTATTATTCTTTATGAAATGTAAATGAGGAAGAAGGATGTAACTAACCTGTGTCTTCCGCTAGTTTGTCGATCCAAATCACTCCTCTCTTCAGTAGCTCCCAGCTTCTTGCTCCTTCACCAGCCCAGCTTCACCGAATTCCTGCAAGATCACAAGAGAGAGAAACTACATAAAGATACAGATATACATTCATAAAAAGCTCAAGATCAGATTAAGCTAAACATGTAAGCATAACAAAACATCATTGGTACACAGCATGTAGGAGAAACTCAAATAGTTTATTGATAGAATAAGAAAGTCCAAGAGGAGATACAACCAAGTAAGTTCCGATCCAGCATCTACCTCCCAGCAAAGGAATCCCTTCCTCTCCTCCAACAAAGCATAAATCACCCAATGTACTAATCTCAATCTCAAACCAACAGCAATTCTCTGCAAAGTACAAAATTCCAGCCTCCTTGAACCTCTGGGTGAGAGATCCATATATAGATGTAAGAAGAGAGGATGAGTCAGCTTATGTTTTGACTTGTGGCTTCTCTCTGTCAGTTCTTGCTTCCACTTGGAGGTTGAGAGCCTCTTACTCATCACTAGTCGAATTCATTGAGGCAAGTGTCATTGGAGAAGATTCTGGAAGCTTCCAGGGTCTTTCCACCTCGTTGAATGAGTTTGCCGTTTGTCATTTCCCGCTCAGCGCACCCTGGTAGTGCTTCCACCTGCGTTGCAGTGCACCTAGCTAGTGTAGCCTCTGCATTTCAATGCAGGCAGCTAGTGGAGCCTCTGAATTGATCCTGAATTGACTGTTTCTGAGTGGTTTTTGGTGGAGAACTTCTGGGAGAAGCTGTCATTGGTTGACCTTGTTCCTTTAGGAGCTGTAACAACATCTTTAGGGACTTTGGATCCCTTGAATTATGGACATTTCATGCTTATAGCTGTAAGGCACAAAAATGTCTATAACAGTAAGAAGAAAGAGCGATGATGCATGGCATCCCAAGGACACTTAGGTTCCATCATGGTTTCTAGAATATCTTCGTCTAAATGAAAAATACTTTCTAATGGTGAAAGCGGTTGTGAGGCGTCATGAGGCTGGGATTGGCGCCTGGTAGTGTTGGTTGACAAGCATGAAAGCAATTTGACAGTCATTGTCATATAACCCAATGATGTGGACAATGCACAGACTGAATGGGTCTACACTTTCAGGAGTGGTGCAACCTTCACAATGCGTGAAGCGGTCTCGACACCAAAAACGATGGGCAGACAACACAAATTAGGGTTCTTAGGGACAAGGAAATGAATCGTATATGGTGTTGGGTGTCGTAAGTACCAGATGGTAGGTTAATCTCCTTGACGGCTGAATGAGGATAGTCAAGGGAAGGCACTAGGGTCTTGCAAGCCAAGCAAGTTGACTCATGAACACTTGTGCTAATGTGCTATAATGTTTGTGTCACAGCATCTCTCGTAGTTGCTGACAATGGTCCTGGTGGGGCACTAGTGAAAGGTACATGCCATTGTCTAGTCTAAGGTTGGTCATTGACCTAAAAAGGGGCTAAGGTTCCATAATCACATTGTTGCAAATAGGCCCATGCCTCTTGAAATAGGGGGAGGTGTGGGAAAACCCGAGTATGATGGTTTCACAGGCAAATGTGACAACTATTGTGTTTGTGCCTAAGTCTATTCTTATGGAAAACCTAAGGAACCTAGTGCCACTTCTTAAGTTCCTGCAAATGGGAACACTAGTTAATCAGATGTCTAGGTTCACCACATAAGCTGCAAGTGCAAGCAGGTTGAGGTGGTATTGATTCTAGTTGCCTCCTTGTATGATGGGAGGTTGTATAACAATGGGTACAAGGGGAATATGAGCACGAAGCTTATTCCTCGAAGACACAATAGATGGTATGAGACACAGCATCTGCAATTGGGACGTTGGGGAGTGATGGAGTGATAGTATTAGTTTGGGCAAGATATCCTAATGTGTCTCGATAGCGAGGGAGCTCTGGATAGTGATGTGTGTAGTGTTCGTGCTACGTGCATATAGCACATGGATGGTTAGTATGTAATGCCTTATTACGTGTTGGCATGGCCTTATCTCTTAGAGGTGTTCGCGTGGCTTTATCTCTTCCTTTATCCCTGGAAGAGGAATTAGTTGTGGTTTCGACATTTTTACCTTTATGTTTCTCCTTTTTGGAGGCTCCTATTGGTGTCATTGTAGGTATGGTTCCTTGAGGTGTTTCTAAAGGAATGTTCATTCCGGTTGAAGTGATACCTGGGGTTGTTGACATGGCCTGCACGGCCAAATACCAAACAAGGATAGTGAGAGCCATATTGAGCAAGGTAAGTGTTTCCATGACTTGATGTGAGACAAAACCAGGCGGGGGAAACAAGAAAGGTGTATGGATTATTTCGTATGGTAGCAATGTTGAATCAGCGGTCATAGCATTGGGTGTGTCCTAAATAGGTCCCTAAGACTGGGTAGTGTTTGACGAACTCATTATACAAACTAGGGCTATGGGCATAGGCTCAATTAGAGGTGGGTCTCCCAGGTATGTTCTTGGGAGTGATGATGCTTTGAATACCCCTAGTTTTGCTTCAGTGTAGGATGGGATGGACTTGTTGTGGGATGTTATGAGAGGTAACACAATATTAGGAGTTGTAGGTGTCTGTTTCTCGTAGTATGTGAGTTGATTGACAATGACAATATTTCCTTCATGAGGAAACATCATGATGCAAAATATTGGTGATGCTACAACGGTCATGGCATACATGTAGCTACGGCCTAGTAAGATATTCTAATCTAATTGGGCATCAAGGACTTGGATATCTATGAGCATTGTTTTACCAGCAAGCTCCACCGGGACATTTTGGAAAATTTCGACGGGTGCAGAGGGGTGTCCATTGTAAGCCATTAATTTATTCGAGGAAGTAGTAAGTTCAAGGGATCCTAGTTTCTACCAAACTAATTTTGACATTTTACAGGTGGATGCCCCCTCATCTACGATGCATTCATGGATGGTGATGTTCCAGATTATGACCAGTATCTGAAAAGAAATGATAGATGGGAGTCGTGGTGAAGCATTGTCTAAATCAAAGATCATCATTTGTGAATCGGAAGGGTCGATTGCACCTAATGTAGAAAGTAGGGATTTCTGTTTAGTTGGACAAGTCTGTGAGACCTTCAATGATGACATAGCTAAAGGAGATTGTGTTAAATCATCAACGATGTTATAGCTAGCATCTGCCTTTGAGTTATGGGCATTATAACGTAATGCCCCTTTGACTATTCATGGAATAGGTTCGATAGGGGGTCATGGTATCATCAAAGGTGGTGTAGCAATAGTGTTAGATGATGTGTATGGGTTGGTTTCTGGGGGATTCCATAATCTTGGTTTCATGTTTGCAGGAGAACATTTGTCCCTGTCATGAAAATGTCGCGATTGGCTGGGTCTTGAGAATTGCCCTTGGAAAAGGTTTTTCTACTAGTGAGAGGCATGCTCATGTTGCATGGCTACTGCCCCATGGTGGGGGAAAGGGTTTTGCATTACTACAGGTTGTTGGGTTGTGCCCCCTTGCCCCCAACCTCTCTCATCCTTTTCAACTCTGGGAGTTGAGGACAATTATGGGTGTAATGTCCCTATTACCCACAAATAGTGCATGCATGGTTGGTCTAAAGACTATCATTTTTATTTGTATTTTGTGGGTTGTTGGCACCCTGATTATGATTTGGTTGTGATTGGGGGGATTACCTCCAATTGGTGCACGTGGAGGTTATTTGTTTCCCCCCTACCTAGGTTCCCCTTTTGGTTTGTTCTTTCCTTTATTCTTGTTAGCGTTTGAGGGATTAACAATGTTGAGGATTTCAAATGCCTGCTTCTGTTGGGAGAAAGAAGGTTTCAAAAAAAACCCTAGCGTTAGGATGAGGTGAGGGGTTAGTTTATTGAGGTGCAGGAAAAGGGAATAAGGATTTCCTTAGCCCGGGTTGATGTAAGGGGTCGAAACAGCCTCTGTGGTGCATGGAGGATACTAGCCAGCCTACGTAGGAGGGTACTAGTTACTCAGTATGGTAGGGTGTTGGTTCCCCTATGTGGGAGGATTTTGGGAATGCACTAGATGATTAGGATAATATCTCGTGCTATTCAGAATTTGGGTTGTATGTGGACCCCAAAAGGATTGGAAATGGGGTGGTCCATTTGGACATGTTTCCAGATTGTTGAGACATGTTACCAAGTTGATTTTAGGAGATGATTCCAATCAAGCCATCTGGAACATTTGATGATCTTGGATTATATTGGGAAAAAGTAAGCAGACAAGGAGCATCAGGTAGGACCGTGTATAGGTATCATTATTGAGTGTAGATGAGATCAAAACGTTGAGCATTGGTGATAGCTTATTCCTCTATCTGAGGCATGGTTGTAGCCACATATTTTGCAATCAATGACAGAGTATATTTCAAAAAAAATATGGGCAAAGATATTTTGCTACGTTGACTTGCAAAGGTTACAATGCTTTTACCACTCATGGATATGGTTTTAAATATGAGTGCAGGTGGTTTACTGAAAGCGGGTCATCATTTCTAGCCCAGTGTCATGTCCCACTGGTAGTTGGAAAAAAGTGAGGAATGAATGTGTTAAGGCTTCGAACGTCTAATGAGAATCAGACTCGCTCACATACCATTTCATGGCAGGGTCAGTGAGGGTGCATTGAAATAGCCTCAGACGAACTGAGTCTTCAATGATGATGTTAAATGAGCACCACAAATGATAGGTTGTGATGTTGTTAGCGGGATCTTCTACCTGTCTGCCTTCAAACTTGGGAATGTCTTAAGGCAGCCTGGTTGGCATTGGAAGCCAAATTTGTTTCTGGTCAATTGGATCATTGGTGAGCTTAGGTAAAACTGTTAGGTTTAAAGAAGCAACAAATGGGATCTTTATGTTGTTGGACATATTGGTATGAACTAGGGATGTAGCTTGAAAAATGTTCCCTTGAGAACCAGTAGGGTTGCTTGGGGGAGTAGTATGTGGACTCCCTATAGGGGTAGTAAAATGGGTTCCTTGATGGGGAGGTGTCCCCAACAAATTTTCTCGAGAAAAGGATGACCCAATCATAGTGGTTGAATTATGTCTTCTACACCTCGATGGTGAGAGACCAAGCAAACCTCCTAGTAAAGGGGGGAGGTTTAGGATGTGACGAGAGCGACGAGTAACCTTTGGTTCCCCTATGGTGCCCTTTGTGGGTGAATGTTACTTTATATGGTGAGAGGGGAAATTTTATCAAAGAAAATGAACCACATACATAAAACAAAGAAAAAATGAAAGGTTAATTCTCCCTTTAATTTTATGCTATGTGATCAATCAAGTAAAAAATGGTTTCATATTGTTTGCGTAAGATAAAAAATCCTAGTAAGATCTATGCTTCCTTTCCTACTCAAAAGTAACTAGGCCTTATGAGGATTCTTAAGGAAGGGTACAAGGGCCACATCCCAAAATTACTCACAATGCTTCCAACAACCAAGAATCAACCAAGGTATTGAGAGGTTTTAGTGCTTCCCACACCTCCACCTATAGGGAAAGATGCCCTAAATTTTTGGCCACTAAGGTTACCTTCATCCCATGGGGGAAATCAAGTCTTAAGCTTCTTGGTAGTCTTCCAACAATGTGGAGCCCTAGACGAGTCAAGTAGCCTCATAAATAATTGCACACACTGCAACCTAAGCCTAACCCCCTCTTAATCGAGTTTTTGGCGTGCCTGGGTATTCTTTTCTGTGGGATAATGAAGGGTTTTAAGCAGTTTATGAGACAACTTCTATGTTTCCAAGATGTACATGACCATGGCGGCTTATGGGATGCCTATCCCCAATGGTCCTAGCCTGAACTATAAATTCTTTTGTGACCCCTGTGGGGAATTTAGTGTGTTCAAGTGTTAGAGTTGTTTTTAAAGAGGCTTATTCACTTAGGGTGTGAAAAATGTAGCTTCAAAGAAACTAAGTATCAAGATTCCAAAAGGTGGATACCCTTGATACAAAGTTTAGATGAGCTTAGTGTGTGAGGTGGAAGTGTGTGCAAGTGAATTTGTGAGCATACAAGAGTGTGAGGCAATATGGATATGTGGTGATCCTTTACAACTCCCCTAATTATGTTATGTTATGATTGTTCCTTGCAAGAAAATAAATCATGTGTGGATGATGGGCCACTTACTTCTTTCCTAATTACACTATGTGAGCATATAGGGAGATGGAAAACGAGTGCTTTGAGAAAGCTTTCAGATGCAAACCCAGGATCGTCACAAGGACACAAGGGAAGCAGGGGCTACTCCCTTTCTTACTAACACCCATTCCTAGTCTCGATGATAAAATTTGAAAAATTGAAAAGCTTTGGTTAGTCAAAAATATGTGTGGATAATGGGCCACTTACTCTTCTCCTAATTAAGCTATGTGTGATAATTGAATTGAGCAAAACAAGATAGAAAATATGTGTGGATTAGGGCCACTTACTTTCCCCTAGTTAAGCTATGTGAGTTGTAATTTTTCTAAGTAAAAATAAGCAATTACCTTACTAATAGTGGTTAGAAAAGTAATTAAGTAGCCTATCTAAACTGTGAAAAAACACAGGAGTGCGGGAATTTCTTTAGGTGCTTCCATAACACTCAAGAAAAAGAAAAATTACAATGATTTTTGGTCTTTCTATGAATCGCACGGGTTATTCTTTGCACAGACGCGCGACTCACACATATATTTGTGGTAAATCCACGTGACTGGCTCGAAAATCAAATTGAGGTATTGTTCAGGTTGGAAACAGGTTTGAGTGGGACCTGCAAAATTTTAGAGAAATTATGGATGTTAAAAGTAGTGAAAATGCAGAGAGAGAGGACTTGCAACACAACCAAATAAATCAAAGAAAGGCACAAAGTATGGTTTCCATTTTGTATTTGGTGTTTTGTTGATCAAGGTTCCCAAAACACCTTTCGTTGTGGTTTGGTTGCCACATACAAAGATCATACAAACAGTTGGGTGATGTTAGTGCTTAAATAAGAACCAACAAAGCATGGAATGAGATAAGAACAATGCATGAGAAAGATTAAACAAAAAACTAAAACAAAGAACATGAAACAATGCTTAAATGAAGCATAAACACATCAACAAATACATAGGAACATAATTCCCTTTATTGATTGCTGGTAGAAGAGCTACAAATGAGATATCCAAACACTTGAAGAGAGTTTTCTTGAGAAATGGTGCTCAAGATATCTTAGCAAGGAACTCCTTTCTTCAATCTCCTATGCAAACTCACTCTCCCTCAAAGAAGCTAAGATAAATCTCAGTGATGATGGAACTCTCTCAACAATTAAATGCAGGATTGCCTTGGGGCAATTTTTCCAGCATAACAATGTTCATACTTCTTCTTTCATGGTCTTCCAATGCATTGTTTATATAGAATTTAAACCCCTCTTTCCCTCTCTTGGCTCATTAATGAGAAAATGACTTAAGAGAAGGACAATAGGACTTCCTTGGGGGTTGCATATCTCTAGTTAGGCTCCAAACCATTCTTCCTTAGGCAGTACATGTCAAGAGTAGTTAGCCCTAATCGTGTGGAGTGGTCCTAGACTACTAACTAAACTTTTGAGTGACCTGCACGACTATCGAAGAAATAATCGTGTGGTATTGGATTTCAGCCTTTGAATAGTCCGCACGGGTTGATTTTTTAAATGTAACTTTGGAAAACCTTTGATTTTTTTATTCTTATGATGTATTTAGCTGGAAAAATCTTCACCTGTACATGTTGTTTGACTCTGGGTGTCATCTGACTTATACAAATGCGTGTATGATTTTTCCATGTTAACACTCTTCAAATTAATGTGAAGCTTAATCTTTTGATAACGAGGAGGTTGAATCAAATCCTCCTTGACAACGACCCCAAATATATTTCCTCAAAATCTAGTAGGTCTTGTGAGAGACCTCACAAGACAAGGGCTAGACTAAGATACACCAATGGGGTGGAGGTTGTTGTCACCTCAACACTCCACTTCTTGCTCTTTATTCGAATTTCACCACAAGGTAGGCTATCGAGTACAAGTTGCCTAACAGATATTCTAAGGCAATAGTTCAAAGGTGACAACTTTAACAGGCTTAGGTAGGGCACTCAAACTAAGAATAAGGCTCAATCCAATGTGATAAGGAATAGTGTACCCTCTAAGGAACCTACAAGGAAGGCTTATAGCCTAGGGTTTGGATGATATGCTACAAAAATGGCACACTTAGGCATATAAGACCAAGAAAAGGCTTGTAAGAAAGATATGATCAACAAAAATGGAGCCACAAGCCTTCAACAAGCCCTAAGTTGAAGCCTTGATGTAGATTAAGGTTTCCTAGTGTAGAATTTCGAGGGTTTGTCACATCAGCCCTATGGAGGCTATTCCAACCATGCAAAATGAAATATTTAAGTGTTATAGGGTCCAACAAGTAGGAACAACCTCAAAATAAGCTAATGCTTCAACCCTAGTTGAATTCGGCCCTATGCCCTAGCCCTAGCAACTTGCCTTGAAGGAATGAAATTGATTTGGAGGGAGAAAAGAATGTATTTACTTTTAGTTTTGACCATCTATGTGGAAGCCAATGCCTACTAAATACTTTGTGATGGAGTCTAAGGAAAATTTTCTATGGAGATATAAAACCCTTGAAAGGTGTAAAGGGGGAAACCTAAGCTTCCACTTTTAAAACCCTAGCTATCATTCAATATGGGGATAAAAGCAAGAGAAAATTTCTCTAAGAGGTTCTGAAGGGATGTTCAAGTTTCTTAATTATAGCATGCAATATTTCACCAAAAAAATCATATAAAGATATGCATTTAGACAAGGAATATAGAAATCCTAGAAAAATCACTGCATACAATAACCATAAAAGGATATTCAACATTAGAAGTACTCACAACATATCAATGAATAATCCTTCATTATCCCAAAATTACGTCTCTAAGACAAGAACTAGTCTCCAATAGAAAAATATCCTCGAAGATCACCTCTCCACGAGAGTAGTGAGGTACAAGAGCTAAGTTGGATTCTTCTAAGAGTCTAAAATAGCCCACAAGTGATGATGAAATGAAATGTGAGGTGAATTTTTAGTTTTATGAGGTCTACCTCAACTAATTCTAGCTAAGAATCCCCTAAAACAAGTTTGACATTGAGTAAATGAAAGTAAACCTTGGGTTACAAGCCAACCCACCATCTCTACATATAATTACGCCACAAACGACCCACAAGTGTGAGTCGTAAGCCTCTAAAATGGTGACATCATGCATTTTTTGGGCTCCAAATGCTATGTGATGTTGAAGTGAAAGTTGAAAATGTCTTCAAGCATCATAATCATTCATCATTTGAGGAGTAGTCCCCAAATCCAACCTCAAATTAGCTCCAAAGGTCCTAAATCTAGTAGGGGTGCCCCCATGTCATCTCCAATGGTAAACATAGTGCCTCCTTTATCCATTGTTAGGGCTCCATCTGTTGCAACAAGTCCTCCCTTGTCATCTCATGGAAGACCATCCTCATCTAGGCTCTAAATCATGGCCTGCCCATTAGGTAGTGTTAAGGGAAACATAGGGGCATGTTTGGTCGAGTGGTGCAATCATCAAGAATCCTATTTTCTTAGAAAAATAAGACCAACGTCTTGGATCTTAGGGCTACTTTGGGATGTGCATCAACTTTTAAAGTCATTATACTTCTCAACACTATGATGTAAGTGGGAAACATTGCATCTGCTAAGTCATTACCCTCTTGAAAGGCATGGGTATCTGTGGAGTGGGTGCCCACAATGCCTATGTTGATGTGCACCACCTTGCAATACCAACTTAAACTCAAGAGAAAGAAACCATTCAATAGAGACTAAGATCATATAAGCATCTAAATGTACCAAAATTGTATATTAAATGCACGTTAATATTTCAAAATAGGATGACCTTCCAATATCTAACTAGACCAAATCCCATAAGGGTATTCCCTACCTTGGTAGTGGTGCTTAATAGTCGACCCTATTAGGTGTTTCTACCCTCCAAGGCGAGGTGGCATTTCCAAGGTTCACCCTTCAATCAATAGGTGTTAGTGTAAATGAGTGGAAATAGAGGGGAAAAGGCTTCATGGCCAAGTGTCATGATCAAGGGGACCAGTTAATGAGAGTCCACATCATAAGTGTATAGATATAATAGAGGGACCAATCATGGATGCATGAGTTACCCTGCTCGGTTTGCTCTTTTCACCCCTCTAGTGTGCCTTTTACTTTTTCATAATAATAATTTTATTTTAGGTTCATAGCTCAAGGGTTAGAGCCTGCTCTTTGTGATACAATATTCAATTTTACCCCTTAGGATGAGACAGTTTGTTTCTCATTATGGTTGGGACATGCAAGAGCTCCTTTTGAAGAAATGGAGCATCAAGTGCTTAGGAACCAAGGGGTAGATAATGAGGATGGTAGAGCTCATGACAAGGATTTTCCCACATGTTAATTTTTTTCCTGTCCATATATTCCATTTTGATTTTCTTTTGTTTCATTGTGGCCATATTATGCTTTTCCTTTCTTTTAGCTACATCAACCTCCAAGGCAATGTTTCCCGACCTTGCTCAAGGATGTGGATAAGAGGGTGCCAAATCCGAATGAACAATGAGAAGTTAGAACCAAAGAATGAACCTGGCATATAAAGGGCTTATTATGTGACATGGGAAGTGTTATGTATGATGTAAGGGAGAATGAACACACTACTTCGATCTGGGTTTTCTAGGTAGTTCCCCTCCTATGACCCTCAGGCTTCAAGGAAGGTCTTGCTGGAGTACGGATAATGATTAACCCCCCTGATAAGGTGATAGAACAAATTTACAATCAAGATTGGTCAATCTTCCAAGTCACCCCTTTATCCATACTAAATTCCCAAAATAACAAGTATAAGCACTTGATTGCAAAACTATCAAAGTACATGTTGAGTAGCAACCCACCTTCATCTAAGAGGAATTTCGAATGGTGAGAGGTGCACGGTTGATGCAGATGGTGGAAGCACATGGCATATCATTGTTAAGAAGTGAATTTCAAGGGCTCCTAGCTGGTTGGTTATTAAATGTAGGAGAAAACATTTCTCCTATGGGGGTTATAGGGGTTGCACTATAGGGTTTTATGGCTAACCTTTGCAAGAATATTGTTGTTCGTATTACCCATGTATATACGAGGGTAGCTATAAGAGAAGAAAAAAAACTCTCGTGATGTATATATTGCACCAGTAGCCTCATGTGCCCCTCAAATAGTAGCCCCTCAAGTGTCTCTCACTCATTATTGGTCAACTCATTCACTTGATTAGCATACTCTCCAAATGAATATGGGTTAGCAACCACGAGATACATTAGCCATTGTTTCCTTCAAAAGTGTTTGTGTATAATAATTTAGGTATCTAAGTAAGGATCATGGGTTGAAGTTGTTGGGTATGTGCTA
This sequence comes from Pinus tabuliformis, assembly GCA_031772625.1. NCBI lineage: Eukaryota > Viridiplantae > Streptophyta > Pinopsida > Pinales > Pinaceae > Pinus > Pinus tabuliformis. Next base: position 221,622,392 of record CM062817.1, on the reverse strand, counting down.
TGTTCATTACATGATGAGCCCCATATGTGATTTCTTGTGATGAGTGCAATGGGGCAAATTGGTTGTAGGGGGGAGGAGCCCCTGAAAAAAAAAAAAAATTGGGCTAATTTTTGTTTCTATTTTTAGCGGTTTTCAACAGAATTTTAGCTTTTAACAGTTTTGTGGCACTTGGTGGTTTATCCCATGGTTTTTTAATCTCAATTAAAGAAATACTTGTATTCTAATCTAGGAATAATGGATTGCAGGTTTATAGATTCCATAGGATATGCATATTGTATTGTAACAATGTAAAAATAAAATAACCTAAAAAATCTTTATGGTTTTCCCAGTTTTGGTTTATAGGGTAAAATGTGTGTGTTTTTGGTGCCATTGCATATTTTCTATTTTTATTACTAATCTAGTTGTAGCAATTAATTATATAGGGTTAAAACCAACATTTGGTATAAAATTAGTTTTTCTTCAAGGAGGTGCCATTATGGCTAAGGGTTTTGACTCTAACCTATGGAAATCTTTGTTACAGCGGAAGATTCTTGGTATTGATCCCTGTGGTGGCATGAAATGGACAATAGTTCAAAGACATAAATCGATAAATTCAATGGGTAGAGTTTTGAGTTGTGGAAGCTCAAAATGGAAGACTTTTTTGGTGGAAAAGGATCAATGGATCATTATGGATCTGGGTATTGCAACAACATGAATGTTTACAAAATATTGGAGCAAGTTGGATCAGAAGGCAAAGAAGATAATATGAGGTTGTGTCTCTCAAGTTTAATGTTATTGATTGTTTCAAGAGAAGCTACAATGAAGGCATTGTGGAACAAGTTAGAGGCTTTGTATCAGTTTAGGTACCTGGTGAAGAAATTGTTTTTAAAGAAGAATTTATAAAATATAAGGATAAAGGATGGAAACTCAGTGATATAAGATCTAAACAACTTCTATACTTGTAAGTCATGTATAATTTATTGAAAATAAGATTTTAAATGAAGAGAAGTCTATTAGTTTGTTGATTTCTCTACCAGACTTGTGGGATAGTCTGGTTGTTGCCAAAGGTAGTAATGCAACTACTTTTTAGTTTTGTTGAAATAGTTTAAGCTTATTATCTAAGGAGATGAGATGGAAAAACATGTAAATTCAACACATAGATGCCCTATCTATAAGAGGATGCTCCCAAGATAGAAGTAAAAATATGTCCTCAAGTGGGAGACATGAATCTAGAGGAATATCTAAAGGTTAAGTTCAGAAAGGTAAGTTGGAGATGTGGAAAACAAGGGTATTACATGAAAAATTGTAAATCCAAAATTATTGAGAAAAGGAAGGGACCTAATGATGCTCCTTCTATAGAAGAAAAAGTATACTTAGATGAAGGAGGGATGTGTACTTTACCTTTTAAAGCACACATGTGAATCATGAGGCATGGTCGCTCAAATTAGGTGCATCTTTTCATATGACTCCTCACAAGGAGTTGTTTAATGAGTATGAAATGTATGATAGTGGTGATGTTTTCCTAGGAGATGACACGCCAAACAAAATCATAAGATGAGGAAAATTCAAGTTGAATCTCGTGGATGGAAAGATTAGAACACTCCCTTATGATCTGCATATCCTAGTATTGGCCAAAATTTTGATTTATGTAAGCAAGAGGAACGATGTGAGTGTGAAATTAGTATTTGAAAAGGAAACTTGGAGGAAGGTTCAAGGGAAAATGGTATTATTGGAGTTCAAATTGGAACTATGTACAAGTTGTTGGGAAGCACTATCAATGATGGGTGAAATAGTGCCATTGTTCTTGAGAGTGGAGCTAAAGAATGAAAAACTCTTATAGTCTTTGCAGAGAAAATTGTTGTGGCATCAAAGACTAGGACATATTGGAGAGAAGGGCCTTCAAGTACTACATTGTCAAGGTATGGTAGAAGGTATGTCTAATTGCTCTCTAGATTTTGATTTCTATGAACATTTCTTATATGGGAAGTAAAATCGAGTAATATTCTCCTCCAATGCCATGAGGGTAGAGGGAATATTACAGTTGGTGCACAATGATGTGTTTGGGCCGGTGTTGGTTTCGTCACTAGGTAAATTTGTGTATCATGTCTCATTTATAGATGACTTCTCAAATAATACATAGGTATATTCCATCCAAGAGAAATATAAAGTCTTTGACAATTTTTAGGAGTTTAAGGCTCTTATGGAACTAGACAGAGAAGAAAATAAAGGTGCTAAGGATGAATAAGGGTGGGGAATTATGTGGGAATGAATTCAAGGAGTTATGTAGGAAGTAAAGTATATCAAGAGAAAGTACTACTCCATACATCCCTCAACAAAGTGCAGTTGCACAAAGGGTGAATAGGATGCTAATGGAAAAGGCAAGGAGCATGCTCAACGGTGCTGGATTAGGATAAATTTTCTGGGTAGAGGAAGTGGATGATGCATGTCACATAGAAAATTAATCACCATCATCTGTATTGGATGACAAGACTCCACATGAGTTATGGGCTAGTAAGAAACCATCTCTTAAACAACTTAGGGTATTCGGTTGTGATGCTTACATACACATTCCAAAGGAAAGTAGGAATAAGATAGATATAATATGAGAAATGCATATTTATTGGCTATAAATATGACCTGAAATATTATAAAAGAACCCAAAAAATAAGAAGGTTATATATAGTTGACATGTGTTATTTAGAGAAATCACCAATGTTGTCAAACAAGAAGTCCTACTAAGGGAGAAAGAACCAAATAAGATCAAGTTTCAATTCAAGGATGATGAATTAGACTCTAGCGAAGAATAAGAAGAACCACATCCTACAACACTAAGGATATCATTTTTGGGAAATAAGGAAGCTAGAAAGCTATACTCTGCTTGATTTTTGTTCAAATTTTTATTTGTTTATTACAGATTATGATCCTAAAACTATTGGACGGGTAGTGCAAGCATAGAATGGGAAACTCTGGATAAAAGGCCATGGTTGTGTTGCACATAGTGTTGTCATTAATGACAACAAGTGTCATTGATGTCAAAGGGAATACCTAAGGAAGCAACAATGTCATCTAAGAAGCAGTATGACAACCTAATCTCTTGTATGTTCTCATCACATGGAAGTCAAAGAGGTTCGAATTTATTGATTTTTTTATGGATTTATGATGTCCTAACTATCCTATGGGTAGTGTGGTTGGATAGTCCTTGTCGAGACCTTTCCAAATGTATATCACACTATGAAAAACACCTCTCGGACAAGAAGTTATGGACGTTTGAAAAAAAAACAATAGTAGAGGACCCAAACTATGGGGCAAAAACCCAAATCATTGAATTCATTAAAGAGTGTGCATTTTAAGAGAGGATCAATGGGTCAGAGATCTTATTGATAGTGAATAAGGGAGAAAGGTGCAAAAACTTTAATAATGATAAATTCACGAGCAAGTATGCTCCAACAGGACATCTTTGATAGCCAGATGAGGAATTGGATGACAGATTCTTGCTTAACTTGTCTAAATGTTATCCAAGAGTTTTGGATTATCCCATAATGAAACGTAGAGCCTCTCATGGGCTACCATGTGGCATGATGACATTAACATGTGAAAGATCATTAAGCCACCGAGAGCAGGTCATGGGGCATGGTCATATGGATTCTAAATTTAGGCAAAAAATATAGGGAAAAGTTTAAGGTCGTGATTTTGATGGTCATATGGTTGGCTTACAGCTAAAATACATATTTTATGGCTCGTCCACCAACTCATGGTCTGCTCCCATGCATTTCGGTCCACCAAATACAAGTATAAATACCCATGCCATGGAAGAGTACGACAATGAACTCATGCAAGAGTAATGGAAAGCATTATATGTTCTGTGATCATTGGCTTTGAGTTCGATATTGGTTCAAGTCCATTGGTTTGAAGTTTGGTTGTAAATAACAGGGAGGTTGAGTTCTGAATATTGACTATTTGGAAAGCAACAAATAGTGACCGAGCTCCACCATTTTTTGATTGCTCTTAGACATAGGATTGTGGTTGAATCTCATTGTGATCTAAGTGATTGAGTTTGTCCTTGGACAGAGAAGTTCATGATCAAGTATCATTGTTGTTTGAGTTCCACAGTTGTTTGATTGAAGGGTCAAGGTAGAGCCTCATTATTGTTTGAGTGGTAAAGCTCCACCTTTCTTTATTGTTCTTGGAATCTCATTGTTGTCTGAGTGGCCGATATCCACCACTTTAGATTATTATTGGACAGATTTTTGTGATCAAATACCATTGTTGGTTGAGTGGTTGAGTTACACGGTTGTCTGCTTGAAGGGCTGAGGTCAAGTCTCATTTTTGTTTGAATGGTTAGGCTCCACCATATTTTATTTTTCTTGGGATTTTATTGTTGTCTAAGTGGTTGTGCTCCACCATTTTTTATTATCCTTGAATAGAGGTTCACGATCAAGTCTCATTTTTGTTTGAGTAGTTGAGTTCTAGAGTTGTTTGATTGAAGGGTTGAGGTTGAGTCTCATTGATTGTTTGATCAGAGATTGGTGACCGAGCTACACCCCTTTTGGTTCATTGTAGACTGGTGGTTGAGAATCACATTTTGAAGGAAGGTTTGTGACCGAGTTATACTTATAACTATTCATTTATAATTGATAATGGGCCCATGGCCAAGCACCACCATTATCATTTTACAAAGAGGTTAAGGCTGAGACCCATTGTATGCTTGATCGTTTGAAAAAAGAAGGCCAAGGACGAGAGTCATTTTATCCTTGATCATTTGACAAAAGAATCCTTAGAATGACATTTGTTGGTTTTTTTATCGTGTGACAAAAGAAGCCTGAGGATGAGATTTATTGTTTGTTTGATCGTTTGACAAAGAGGATGAGGCCAAGATCCATTTTATGTTTGATCGCTTGAACATCGTGGCAAAGCTCCACCATTGCACAAGTGAAATCGTTGACCAAGTAGCTGAGCTTTAACAATTGATATATATGCATTGAAGTCCAAGTCTGAGTGTTTGTTTGAGATTGTTGACAGAGATGGTATGATTGGGATTGTTGGTTTCCAAGTTCCACTATTGTCCAATGGATATATAACAATGTTTAAGCTCCATTTTTTATACCGTGGCACATATCCATTGGAACCTTTGTTTTACTAAGGTCGAGCGCTGGTCTGATTTAGTTGTTTTGTTATTGAATGGTTTCATTCGATGTTAAATGGTCATGGGGTTGAACCCCCCTCCTCTCAATTGAATTATATTACAATTTAGGCAGATGATATAACAAGCAATGACACAGAGTGCATTTGGTAAGGGGTTTTTATAACATCACTAAGTTCACTGGTTCAAACCCAGACGTTCATCAGGTCAAGAAACTATTTTTTTATTTATCCTAAAACTTACATTTTGCAGTACAATTAAGAAGTTGACACTATATATTTTGTAGAACTGTTGTTGGGAATTGACCATTTTGTAGAATGTGCTCTTAAAGGGCCATTTTATAGAACACTTAACTTAATATTTGATTTTATATGGTTTTTGGGGGCTTGTGGGCTCATATATAAACCAAATTGGATTACGGAAGAAACATGATGGTCAGGGTTCAGTGTTGAACACTTATAAGAGCCTTGATGATGCATTTTTTATAAGCATAATCATTGTTATGTGATTTGGGGGCTTATGAGCAGGTTGTAATTGGCTTTGGTTACATCGCAAGAACAGGTTCTAAGAAAGGATGAATAGATTGGAATAGAGAATGGACAGCATATGACAGGTTTTTGACAGTAGTATGACAATGACAATTTTCTTGGTTTGAAGATTTGTACTGAATGAAGTGCAAGTGGATCTAGTTTGAAATATTAAGAAAATTTGTCTATGTGAGGTTGAATAAGGAGGTGGGTGCCTCAATCAGGTTGGAGCCTATGACAAGTTGAAGGTTACATATTTTTTAGTTTAGTGCATCAATCAAGTTGTAGCGTACAACAGGTAGTTGCTTGCATATATTGGGGGTGGGTGCCTCCAACAGGCCAGTGCCTACAAATCTATCGAGGAAATTGTCCAGTTCCTACAAATATATGTAATGAATTGAAGAAGAATAAGAAGAATTTGTGGTTTTCTCCTGTATGGGTTTCCGCATAAAAACTTGTGTCCAGTTGTGTTGATTTTATGATGTCTTCTTGATGCATTGTTTTATTCATTGTTATGTTGCAAATGGTTATGGTACACTACTACACATTTGCCTAATGGTAAAATATGTTGAAATGTTAAAATTGTCACCACACTAATTCACCCCACCGCCCCCCTCTCAGTGTGGTCTTGGGGTTGACAAGTGGTATCATAGAAGGTTCCCTTCAGGAATATTTAACCACTAGTAGTTTGATTTCAAGAAAATATGACCTCAATCAAAACAATTGACAAGCCTCGTATATTCAATGGATATAACTATGTTTTCTGGAAAATAAGAATGCAGACATATCTCATTTCTTTGGGAGCTTATGTTTGGGAAATTATGGAAACTGATTATAAAGTTCCTAATTCTCCTCCAACATATGCATATCGTAAGGAACTGTATATATCTAATTCACAAGCTAAGCATGCTATCTTAAGTGGTTTGATAGATTCAGAATGTGTCAAAGTAATATAGTGCAAATCAACTCATGATATATGGAACAAGCTTAAAACTTGTTATGAAGGGGACACGAAGGTTAAAGAAGCCAAGCTTCAATCTTTCACGGCCCAATTTTAAATTTTAAAGATGGAAGAAGATGAGGATATTGCTTCATATTTTCTTCGAGTAGACAATATTGTTAATTCTATTGTAGGTCTTGGTAAAGAAATCAAGGATGATATTACTATTCGAAAGGCAATGAGATCTCTTCCATCAAGATTCAATCCCAAGGTATCAACCCTTAAAGAACTATCAAATATGTACACAATGACTATGGAAGTACTTCAAGGAACACTTTCAACATATGAGATAAGGATAAAGGAAGACAAATCATGAATAAAGGAAGTAGCATTCCAAGCAGCCCAAGAAGAGAAAAAGAATAAAGATCAAGCAAACTTTAACTTTGATGAAGAAGAAGCCGATTTTGCTAGAAAGTTAAAAAGGGGAACCGACAAGTTTAAAGGTAAGATCCCTTTCAAGTGCTTTGAATGTGGAAGGATAGAACATTATGCTTCCAAATGTCCTTATGCTAATGTGAATGATAATGATGATGATCCAAGATTAAAGTATAATCATCAAAAGAAGAATCAAGCTAATAAGAAGAAAAATTTCTACTCAAAACAAGAAAGTGACAATGAAAGCAATGGAAGTGTGACCGATGATGAAAGGGGTGAAATAATATTCATCGGTGAGACAGAAGAACCTATTGCATAATTAGATTATGGAGGAGAACTTAGAAGTGCATTGAAGGAAATAAATACCCTTATAAAGAGGGAAGGTCAACTAATGCAACAACTTCAAGGAAATAAATCTAAATGAGGACATTATTCTTGCTCTCAAAGTTGAACTAGAAGAAGCTAAAAGGATAAAGGAGTTTTTGTTAGAACAACTAAATGAGAAGGAACAACTTTGTGAAATACTAGAGGAAAAATTTGTACTCTTTAAAGAAGAACTGGAGTAGCTCAAATTAAAGCTCCATAAAGGGTCTGAATCTCTAGATCACATTCTCAACATGCAAAGGTATCCTCTCATTAAAACAGGTCTTGATTATCAAAGAAATTGTGAGTCACTCAAGAACAAAGGTCTGCCAAGCACTCCAAATGAAAGTCATCTCAAAAAGCTCGATCATAATTTCATTGCATCCCACAATAACTCTCTTGATGATCCCAAGCAAATGAAAAATCAGTCCAAGCATGTTCATTTAAATGATTCTCTAGCTCTCAGAAGGAAAGGAACCAAAAATGTAACCCCCCATGACAAAAAATCTTCACAAAATATCCACAAACAACAAAGAAGTAGGAGTGGAAAATCAGTGGATTAATGAGGCTCCTCCAAGAAACAAATTCAAAAGATCAAGATCGCCCTCACCTCCAGTTATCAAAATAAGTTCTTTGGTTATGGTTTCTCTTGCAAAAATTTTGGCTACAAAGCATAAGATTGTAGAACCTATGACATGATCAGGTACATTGGATATGATCAGGTTCCTAGATGGAGGCATGTAAATCAAGTGAGAAGAACACAATAACCATTTTCGTAAATTTTGAATCCAAATATTGTATGTTACATATGAAGGACATACAACACGAGATCATAGACTCAACTTGAGATGGCACAAGAGAGAGGGAATTATTATTAATCCAAGGATTAACTTTGTAGGATGGATAAGGATATAAGAAGAACCACGATTAGATATGAATCCTTAGGTCTAATCCCTTGGTGAAGGCTTCTTCAAGATCATAACTTGTTGAATCAAAGCTTGTAGAAGCAAGATTATGAAGGATAAAAAGTAGGAAAACACATGAACATTGACAGGAAGAGTTTCCATTTGGACTGGAAAGTATGATTTTTTGACGATATCTCAGATGTAAAAGTAGAGTAAGGACAAAAGGAAGATTTATATTAGCGTAATCAAGTATGGTCACAAATGGATATTATCAGGTCCACAGGATAAGGTCTAAACAATAACCAGAAGTCTGGTATTGGGGGGAGACTCTTGGTGAGAACTATCGGACACTTATAGGAAAAGGAAGCATTGGTCACATGGGGACACTCTATCCGATCCACTAGAAAGTACAAGAACAATTTTCATACACTAGCAACATGATACGAGAGAGAGATTCCACTTATAACAAAATTAGGTTTGTTACCCACCAAAACTGGGTGACCCCATAGGAGAAACTTTTCTCCTGCCATCTCTTTTAGCTAGCAGCCAACAAACACTATTAGCCTATGATGATGTGTCATTCATATCTTTGCCACCTACATCGGTCATATGTTTCCTCACCCATTTGGAAAGAGCGCATGTTAGAAGGTGGGCTTCAAATCAAAAGGTACTTTATTCATTTTGCAATTATGTGCTTATGCTTGTTTGTATTTTATGCATTTAGCATGGATCACAGGGTAACTTGGAAGGAAGAGGAGCTTTGACGATCATTTTTTTCATTCCCCTTAAATGGGGGGTTAATCTTTCATCCTAGCCTAATGAGACCTCCCCTAATGGCCCAATGGGTATAGTAGGGGCACTATTTGGGAAACCTTGATTGCTATAGTGTTGGATAATTTAATTGGCTCTTAAATTACTTGCATTTATATGTCAATCTGGGTATGTGATCTTGCGAAGTACACTACACAGTATGTGCTAGGATATTATCTTGCAATATTTATGCATAACTGAAATGAATTGGAAACTTCAAAAGGAAATTAGATTCTTTAATATAATCTATGAAAGTACTAAGTTCTTTGAAAGGCAAATAATTTTAAACTAGAAAAATAAAAAGATTATTGATCTAAGAAACATGAGATTTTTCCCTACGAAAGCATGGATATTTTGTTCTAAAACTTACAAACTTTAATCTATGGGATCATGAACATTTTAATCTAAGAAAGCATAAGAATTTAATCTATGGAAAGCATGAAATACTTGTTGAAATGATAGTTATTTATGAATCAAACTGAGCATGTGAAGTAAACTATTCTTCTGCAAATGAATTACTACTTTAGTCTGAATGAAATGGCAATTGTTGAGAAATTAAGTGGAAGCAACTATTCTGAAAAATCAATCACTGAGTCTAAAACAATACATGCATGAGAATAACCTAATAGAGATCTTATTTAAAGCTAATTTAAGAAAGTAAATATTTTTGTATTTTTGTTATTTCCAAGCGCTTGATATGTAAGAAAATAGAGGCAAATAAGTACACAAAGTGAAATGAATTCAAGATAAAGGAACAAAACATTAAAATGAAACAGGGTTTTTATCCTAAGCACAGAGCATAAAGAAATTAAATGAAAGAAATGGAAAACATCTATACTATTCTCACAGATCTCTTGAGAGCTACGAAGTGTTGAAAACTCAGATCAAGAGAAGAAAATTACCAATCAACAATTACACGAATGCCACGAAAAAAAAATTCTATTGCTGGAATGTGTAAAATTGAGTTTTAATATTGCAATGATAAATTAGACTTCCCAGCACTGTCATTTGCTTCTAGTTAAATCATTTATATAGAGTTGAAATGATCCAAGTGGATATTGGTGGCCACCTGCCTATTCCACTTGGGCCCCCACCATTGTTTCTTTTAGTTTTTCAGTTTCCTTATTTGTATTACAATTTACTATTTTTGGTATTTTTTCGGGTCCTGAACTTCCGGAGCCGTTATGAGGCCCTAAACGATGTTTTTTGGGAAAACATGGAGCAACATGGGTATTGTGTGCGTCAAACGGAGATCGTATGCCAAAGTTACGACCCCGGGAAGTTGATGTACCAATTTACCCAAACGGGGCCCATAGTTTGGCACTTCATCTCCTAGGGTTAGGTTTTTGGATGTTTAGGGTTTTCCATTGTTTCTCAATAATAAATAGGCCTTGGAGCCTCATTGTAACACAGTTCAGAGGCATGTAGCTGCCACATCTCTTCTTAGAGATAAGCTACCATCGCCCGAGCTAGTCTTATTTCCATTCTATTTGTAAGCATATTTCGATATTTGATATTAATGAAATGAAGTGCTATTTCTACTGCATCTTTGTATTTATGGTTATATCGGTAACTTGTTGCGTTCTTGCTTAAATTCGGATTAGTGGTATCAGAGCGGTCTGATATTTCTCTGTTTTTCTTTGCATGTACTCAACGAGGTCGGGATATAAGGAGTTAGGGCTTGAATTGGTCGAACCTTTACAAGACTAGCCTCGTAAATCTTGACAGCCTCCCATGGCGAATGAAAAGAAAGACGAGGGGACAGGAGATCCTATCAAAATCTTGCTCGAATAAGCCCTCGAGTGACAAAGGAATGTGATGATGGACAACTTTGCCCGGATCCTTCAACGACTACCCAAGGGCGATGCATCTACTTTCGACAGCTACTCTGGAAACGCCACGCCCTTTAAGGTACAAGTTAAATTTGACATTCCCATATTTGAGGGTCAAATAGATGCAGACACCATAGATAAATGGTTAAATCTGCTAGAAGGATATTTTTATGTTCATGATTTTCCAGCCGGGAAAAGATCACCTTTTCACTTCTCAAAGCTTCCCCCCACGTCATGAAGTGGTGGGAAACCTACTGTGAGCAGAAGGATGAAAGTATGAATTCATTGTTTTCAGCCGCACCCACTTGGAACTCATTCGGGGATGCCATCAAGGAGCAGTACTACCCTGTCGGGAGCTATGAGGATAAATACATAAAGTGGACAACATTGCGACAGGGAAGGGACCAAGATGTATCGGAGTTCACCAATGATTTTCATACCCTTCTCACGAAGTTGGGTATCAAGGATTCTAAGAAGCATTTGGTTCTCAAGTACCGCAGCTACCTGCCTAGGTACATCTAGGACGAGATGGAATTCCGGACGTATCCTCGCTTGGCAAGGCATACCGATATGCCGTCAAGGTTGAGCAAAAGTTTAAACAGAAGAAGCGACACTTTGGATCTACGAATCTGAAGCGAGGGAAAGGTGATCCCAAACCGCAGAACAAAGGACAAAGCCAAGGCGAGGCAGCCCAGGACAACCCACCAAAGCCGCAAGCAAAGAACAACATCGTGAAGCCAAAGAAGGACACAGAAAAGTGGTGTGAGTTCCATAAGAGCTCCACTCACAACACAAGTGAGTGTCGAGCCAAGCAGTCACTAGTGGCCGAGTTAAAGGCTTCGGAATCAGACGCATGTTCTGACACTGAGTCAAAACCCGACAAGGGGAATGACAAAGGAAAGAAGATTATCGATGCAGAGCCCAACGCCACCATTGCCACGATGAAGATCTAGAAGGAGGAACGTGAAGATCCAGAGGAGGAGGAGCGCCTCTTCCACTCCCATATGTGGGTAAAGGGTTCCCTGCTACAATTCATTGTCGACAACGGGAGCCAAAAGAACCTCATTTCGGTAGAGGTCGTGAAGCGACTGGGCTTACCAACCACAACACATCCAAAACCGTACACCATCAGTGGCTTCACCAAGGACGGGATCTTCGCATGAGCCAATAGTGTCGCCTTCCATACAACATCAAGCCCTTCATGGATGAGGTATTTTGCCACGTTACTCCCCTTGATTTTTGTGATGTATTATTAGGCCAACCATACTTATGGAAGTGACACATTGTGTATAATTCAAGGCCTCGTGTTGTTATTGTTACTTTAGGTAATAAGTTGTACAGGATACCGAGGTAGCACCGCCTACCGGCATCTCTTTGGTTACTGCAAAACAATGCAATAAGCTCATTTCCAAAACTAGGAAATTTGTTTTCCTGATGATACGCCCTCAAGGAAAGAATAAGACGGTGGCCACAACCTCCAGACAGGGTCCCTCTGCACGACAACAACAGATGGACAAGGTCATAGAGGAGTACAAGGACATCTTCACCTCCCTCGCCCGGGTGCCTCTGCACTGTCAGGTCAAGCACTCCATCGATCTGACCCCCAGTACGCCGCTACCAAATGGAACAATCTATCGGCGCTCCGTTCTAAAGAATGACAAAATCAAGAGGTAGATTTAGGAGTTACTGCAGAAAGGTCGCATCCATCTGAATTCATCGCCCTATGGGAGCCCGATCATGTTGGTACAGATGAAGGATGGAAACTGGAGACTCTGTATTGACTATCGGGCGCTGAACAAGATCATTGTCTGGAATAGGTACTCGATCCCACATATTGATGACATTCTGGACCAACTCAAGGGGGAAAAATATTTCAGCAAGATCGACTTGGAGTCTGGATATCACCAGGTACAAATTGAACCCTCTGATGTGTGGAAGACTGCCTTCAAATCCAAGGAGGGCCTTTTTGAATGGTTGGCTATGCCTTTCGAGTTGACAGATGCTCTTGCAACCTTCACGAGGTTGATGGATGACATATTACAACCATTCACCAGCTCATTTGTAGTGGTATACTTTGATGACATCCTGATCTTCATCCAGAGTTGGGAAGACCACCTCCACCACATCCGACAGGTTCTCCAAACACTGCGGCAACACAAGTTATGTGCCAATATGGAGAAATTCACTTTTGGCATGACCCAAGTTCAGTATCTCGAAAACATTATTGATGAATAGGGGGTGTATGTGGATCCAGCCAAGATCCAAGTCATTCGGGATTGGCCAGCTCCAAGCACTCTGACAGAGCTCTGCAGCTTTCTGGGTCTTGCCAATTTCTACCGCAGGTTCGTGTTGGGATTCTCTCATATCACTTGGCCCTTGAGTCAAGTCACCAAGGGAGGAGCGAAAGAAAAAATCTTTTGGTCTGAATATCAACAGAAGGCATTCACAGAATTGAAACATCGCCTCTACTCTGCACCTGTGTTCACATTACCAGACTTGCAACAACCATTTGAGATCGAGACAGATGCCTCTGACTATGTTATTGAGGCAGTCCTTACTCAACAAGGGAATCCAGTGGCATATCACAGTGAGACACTTTCAGACACGGTCCAGAAGTATCCCACTTATGACAAAGAAATGTATTCCATTGTGCAAGCCTGCCGATAATGGAAGCATTACATTTTGGGGAAGGAAACGGTCATCCACACAGACCATCAACCCCTACAGTTCATACAAATGTAAGGGAAGTTGCAAAATGATCGCCATCAAAAGTGGTCCACATACCTGCAACAGCACCAATAATGTTGCACACTGCCTGAGCCGACCACTGATCATGGCGTTAACCACCGTGCTCAACTCTTGTGGGCATGAGACTTCTGATTGGCCACTTCTCTACAAAAGCAACCCAAAATTTGGCCACACATACCAGACGCTCTTGGGTGGTCAGCACGTTCCAGATTTTTACCTCTAGGATGCCCTGTTATGCCACCTGGGACACGTTGTGTTCCTTCAAGCGAGCGTGCCAAGATGATTTAGGAAGCGCACTACAGTCGGGCCGCTGGGCATTTCAGGGTCGAGAAAACGGTGGCAGTGTTGCAGAAGTATTTCTATTGGCCGAATCTTCGACAGGATGTCGGGAAGTACATCAGATCCTGCACTACCTGCATCATTGCCAAACCAACCATCAAGATGCAAGACCTCTATACTCCGATGCTTACCCCTAGTCGACCTTGGGAATCCATCTCCATGGATTACATGTCAGGCCTTCCTTCTACTAAGCATGGAAATGACTGTGCTTTTGTGGTCGTCGACAGATTCTCGAAGATGGCCATTATGGCGGCCTGCAAGAAAAATATCATAGCAGAAGCCACTGCTAAACTCTTCTTTGAATGAGTGTGGGTACACTTTGGGATCCCACAGTCTATCATATCAGATCGAGACAGCAAGTTTCTCAGTATATTTTGGTCCAGTCTCTGGTCGATGTTGGACACCAAGCTCATTAATTCCACAACTTTCCATCCCCAAACTGATGGCTAGACAGAGGTCGTCAACAGGATGATCGTACACATTCTGCACATGTACAACTCAAAGCATCCACGCACATGGGATGAGAGCCTCCCCTATGTTCAGCACAACTATAATCGGGCTCTCCACAGCTCGACTGGACACAACCCTTTTCAGGTGGGCTTGGGATTCTAGCCACTATGTCCCATTGATGTGGCCATGCCATTTGCAGCTACTCAGGTAGATTCGGATCATGTCAAATTTGAAACCGATAAGGAAAAAAGCTTCATTGAGCACATCCAACATATCCACCAGCAGGTCCACAACATTTTGGAGAAATCAAATGCCAAGTACAAGAAGCGACATGATCAACATTGGGTGCCACACAAGTTTCAGGTGGGCGACAAAGTCTGGCTGCATTTGCAAAAGGAACGCCTTGCCAGAGCTTATCGGAAACTCAGACCACTCTGATATGATCCTTACACCATTACCAAGGCTATGGGAGACAATGCATTTGAGCTCAACATTCCCCCATTCCTTGGCCTACACCCAATATTCAATGTGGACCGCCATCGACCATACTTCCCACAATTGCTAGACACATCAGACATTGCAAAACAGCTCACACCTACAAAGTTAAATCCAGATTGCATGGAACAAGCCACAACTGATCGAATCATGGACATACATATCAAGAACACCCGACAACAGAGGATCAAACTATATCGAGTTGTCAAAGCAAGCCAACTCCTTCACCAGGGCAAGTGGCTCACCAGGGAGCAAGTTCAGTAGAAGTTTCCTCATCTCATGGAGGAACTCAACGCAATGGGGACCATTGCTTCCAAAGGGGGGAGAATTATCTTGGTGGATATTGTTGGCCACCTGCCTATTCCACTTGGACCCCCACCATTGATTCTTTCAGTTTTTCAGTTCCCTTATTTGTATTACAATTTACTAGTTTTTGCAGTTTTTCGGGTCCTGAACTTCCTGAGCTGCTTTGAGACCCTAAACGATGTTTTTTGGGAAAACCAAGAGTAACATGGGTTATAGACCCATGTTTCTCACTCAAAAGTTATATTCCTTAGATAGATATTTCTAACAAGGTATTGTGCACGTCAAACGGAGATCGTATGCCAAAGTTACGACCCCGGGAAGTTGATGTACCAATTTACCCAAACGGGGCCCATAGTTTGGCGCTTCATCTCCTAGGGTTAGGTTTCTGGATGTTTAGGGTTTTCCATTGTTTCTCAATAATAAATAGGCCTTGGAGCCTCATTGTAACACAGTTCAGAGGCATGTAGCCGCCACATCTCTTCTCAGAGATAAGCTACCATCGCCCGAGCTAGTCTTATTTTCATTCTATTTGTAAGCATATTTCAGTATTTGACATTAATGAAATGAAGTGTTATTTCTACTGCATCTTTGTATTTATGGTTATATCTGTAATTTGTTGCATTCATGTTTAAATCTAGATCATGAAATTGTAACTACATTGAGATCCTTATAGCTAAGAATAAGAACTGAAAGGGCACCTCATTGCCATGAATTTTGTGAAGCACAGTCCATTCTAACCTCTGTTTGATTGATTGGGTGTTAATTGACACATTGGCGCACTATTTTCTCATGCAATCTGGAAAATAAGGCTCCAAAGAACCTGGAAAATCTCCCAAACAAAAACGAATTTGAGGAAACCGCTTACGGCAACCTAATTGGGCTCGTGCTGAAAAAACCCATCTTTTCAATTTTCAAAATTAGTTTCATTTGCTCTAAAAACGCGTTTGAAGTTGACTGGTCAAAACTGCTGCATTTTTCCTTTGATTTCTTACTAGAGGTCCACACGTGCGAGCTGGGTGGAATTTGACCAATACAAATCCATATTGGAACCTTTAGAAACAGCGTCCATGTGCCATATTTTCTTCTAGAATGGTGCTACTACCTCGACCATGGGGATAGCTACAAGAACTTGACCGAGCTACAGAAACTTGAATTGGCCAAATTATCATTATTAAACCATGCATGATCCTTTTTAATCCATTAAAAATAAAGGAGAACTATGTTAATTAACCATTTATAAATATAGAGGCACATCATGAAGAATTATGGTAAAAATGGTGGCAAGTGACTGAAACGGTGCAATGGATGGTTGGAAGTAATGGCTTAATGACTCACAAAGACAAGTGAGAATGGTGACAAATTAGTACCCAACATCTCCCCCACACTGAGATCTTTGCATGTCCTTATGCAAACTGAGTCTTAAAAATGAACTCATATACCTATTTTCTTTATCCACACAAGGTTGTCCTATTTCATTCTTGGAGAATGTTGCTTTGGTTGATCTTATAAATGGATTTCTTCTTATATCACATGTCCTTTCTCCTTGCTAACATCATGAGAGCATGAATCCCTGATAATTGATTGATTTCTTCCATAATATATATATATATATATATATATATATATATATATATATATATATATATATATATATATATATATATATATATATATATACACACGCACACTTTACTGAAGTCAACACCAAGTCTCATCTCCATGGAATAAAGCTAATTTCCAACACCCCATTCTTTGATGCCTAAATCTGAAAGTTGAATGTTTCGATGGAACAAGAAACATCAAAGAAAATAAAAGAGGAATGCACACCATGGAAAACACAACTCCCAATAATTTATATATAATCCAAAGTAGCTTCTTCCAAAATATATTATTTATGTATTATCCTTCTATTGTATTCATCTTAGAATCCACATCACCAAAATGTGTTGTAATTAGACTATAAAGTGTCCAAGAAATGGAGTTGAACTAATAAAACCATCTCCATCATACAAAAAAATTCAACCAAGAGGCAATGAACCCATAAAATAAATTCCAGGAGGAAAAAAAGGTTGATAAAATGATTGAAGCAATGTGGTAATTTGGAGTAATAACAACTGACATCATCCCAAAGTAGGTGAAGTAGAGGAAAGTGAAAAATATGAAGAAGAGGAATCATAAAATTTTGGCAGATGTCCACTCAAGAGAAATCATCGAGCAAACTCAAATTGATTTGCATTAGTTAAAAGGAGTAACAACTTACCACATCCTATGCTTAACTCAATTCTTTGCAATGTAAATCATGTTCATTACCATACTTCTAGAGATGTGCCTCAAAGACTTCTTTATACATTTTGAAATAGGATATTAGTATCCTCTACCTAAACCTTATTAATGTCCTCTGCTTGAGCCTTGATATTAGTGATATGGAATATGCTTTTCTTCATAAATTCGTATTGATTATGTAAAGAAAATAAAGTATTTTTGTTGTTGCTAGTAATTCCTGTTACATTTGCTTTATGATGTCAAGAAGACCTGTTGTCGAATTTCTTTCACTTTGTACTCAAATCTTGTTCTTGTTTGCTTCATATATTCTTGCAAGGCAACATCTTTGTGATCTCATACTCATAGAAGAGAAAAATGTGCAGCAATTCTACAAAGGTGAAAAAAATATGGTCTTCGATCTTTGGGAATGAACTCATATTTTGTTCTCTCTCTCTAGGATACTCCATTTTATAGGTATATTGTTTGTGCATACTTCATAGTACTTTGAACATCTCTTTTTCTATTACAATTTTTATGAGCTATAATTTTAACACATACCTTAGCTAAATCCATCTCTTTCCTAGTAGAGGAGTCAAAACATACCATATTTATTTGACCTCTATTCTTTCCAACCAATGATCTAAGAAAGGAGTGCATGCATCTATTTTCTCTTTCAAAGAAATGCGCAATGGATCAAAGCATCATAAAATAAGACATTGAGGTCTATCCTTTATTGATATAATGCAGAACAAAAGTGATGACCACCAACCAATGCCTTCATTCCTTCACAAGCTTGTCTTCGATCAACCTGTTAGAGTCAGTCTTGAGCCCTCCATCAGCGATCAAAACTCTTTGCATTTGCATAGGTAGGTGTCTCATCAGTGTCAATTCTTGCATCCCATTAGGCATGTCATAACCCTGATGGAGGAGCTGGTGTATTTGTACCCCTCTTGGCATTGCTGGATCATGTCATTTCAGTCATTAAACTCTTTCAAGCTTGTCTTGTCTTGTCTTGAGGTCAAATTCCTAGGTCTAGGTTTTTGGTCAAGTATGTTTACAAGGTCATGTTTCGGAAGGTCAATAAGTGCTCAACAAGCCAGAGGGAATATTGTAAAGATGTTTCTTTGAAATTTTTATCTTGTACAGTTAATTTTCACCTTGGATTTAAAAACTCTGTTTTTAAAGCCAAGGTCATTTTTCAAATTTTTGTAAAAAGTGATGAAATTTCAAAAGACTTCAGCGGACAGCATGTAACCCTGGTCCCCTTGCCAAGATCCCTCGGATGATCTCCCTGCAAAAAGAATCAAGCCAAAGCACTAAATGAGTCAATTTCAGGACAAAGGAAACCAAAAAGTCAGTTTTATAAAATGTCAAAGAGAAACATTAGAAAGTGGGTTTGAGCATGGAATTTATTCAAATAAAGTTTATAAAGACCCAATCTTCCTCCTTTTACTCTCATTGTGCATCCAAGACACTTGCAAGAGAGATTGGGCGAGCATCCAAGCGATTTTGAGTGAAACTGGTCGAAATTGGGAGCAGGACAAGCGTGCGACCCGTCAGGCCAAGCGCGCGACCCGTCAGAGCTCAACCCGCAGTGCAATTTCATAACGGGCGCGACCCGTCAGGCGCGCGCGACCCGTTGGGTGAGGCGCGCGACCCGTCAGCGACCTCCCTTCCAAACTCATTGCAAATTCGTTCAAGCACCCTCCAAATCATCAAATTGCTTGAGGTAGGTTCTCCAAACTTGGAAATGGTTGCTGGTTATGTTTAAAAGACATCATGAATGTGTTTAAAGATCAAATTGTGCATGAGAAAAAGCTCCATATGGCTGTATGTTAAATTTGTAAAAATTTGCTAAGGTTTTATGTTGTTTCAATGGTTTTTCCCTTGTAATCATTTTTCCTCATTCCCATTTCATTTTCCTTGTATTTCCATGTAAATTTCCCTTTTAAATTTGTAAAGAAAATAAACCCTACCCCTTTTCCCTAAAAAATAAAAAATCAAACCCTAACCCTACCCCTCATAATACCCATGTAAACACATGTATTTAATGATGCATATGCAATGATATTTGCAGTGTTTTTCCCTAAATTCCCTGTTGTATACATGTATTCCCATTTTCCTTGTAAAAAATGTCCCTCCCCTAACATTTCCCTCATGTTCCTTGTCCCCTTGAAACAGCATATAAATCAGCTTTTTACAGGCAGAAACAGCAGCACAGTTTGTCCACTTTGCTCCTTAAACAATGTCAGAAACCGAAACCTATGAGCAAAGTGATGACCAGTCATCAGCTTCAGAGATTGAGGTACAGAGGAGGCCCCATAAGGGTGGAAAAGGTGGTCATCATAGGCGAGAGGAGCCCACCTCTTTAACAGATTTATAGGCTTGTCCTATGGCAGTCACATGTTTCCAGTATATGTCTTGCTATGAATTTTGTGAGAGGATCTCTCGGATTCAGCACCACCGAGAGTTGGCTTGCCTTTTTGTTTTACACTTGCATGATGGACATGTCAACCTTGCCGGGGTGGACTTCACTTTGACACCCGAGGTGATCTCACATGCCACAGGGATACCTAATGTTGGGGAGGTGTGGAATAAGCGCAAGGTGCTGGATAGTGTTCACTTTGAGCCTTTTGTCCGGCCACCATTCATGAGACATTTGGCAGGTGTGTTTCCATTCAAGTTTCTCAGGAGCGAGTATGCTCCCATGATGAGGCTCATCATGGACTATTTTACCTGTGAGGGCAGATTTTCACAGGTATATTCATATCATATTCGCCTCTTGATGCACTTCACCCGAGTGAGGATGATGAACATCCCTGTTTTCTTCTATCAGAGCATTTAGAGGATGGTGTCCATGTTGCAGAGGAAGAGCCCGGTACAGCAGTATAGGAGTCTGTACCATTATGGTTTGATTCAGCTTGTAGTATTGCATCAGTTGGCTCAGCAGGGAATCTCATGGGAGGAGTTCATCTCTCGTGAGTTTTTCACAGCACCACCCTCGCCACATCCTGAGGTTGTTCACGAGGAGGGAGGACCATCACAGCAGCATGACATCCCTGTCACTAGACATGTCAGCTCCTCACCTTTGGTTACCTATCAGAAAGGCCCGAGGGCCTTATTTGCAGCAGCTCAGCGAGTACTATCTCCACAGCAGATGGAAGGGGTCTCGCCTTCATCATCAGCTCAACGAGTGTTATCTCCACATCAGGTGGAAGGGGCCTCGCTCTCTTCAGCAGCACAGGCAGCACAGAGGGGCAAGCAGCCCATGATTGATGAGGGGCCATCAGGAGTTCCAGATATTGAGCTTGTTGATCTTGAGGCCAGTTCTCCGAGCCAAGAGGCAAAGGAGATCATTCAGCACCTTAGAGCTGAAAATGATGTATTGCAAAAGAGACTAGAAGGTTCACAATGGACAATCTCATACCTGGAGCAGCGCAACAAACAGTTGGAGCATGAGAAAACTCTTGATGAGTTGTGGAGGATTCGTAGTGACCGAATCTTGAACCGAAGAAGACCCGGTGATCCTTTGCCCGCTGACCGAGAGTCCATGCTCATCCGGGTAAATGCACACTTGGAGAGGCTGTTGGCTAAGGCCAACCAAGAGAAGAAATTGCTGAGGAACATGAAGAACAATTACTGGGCAAGGATGCATGTGTGCAAGGCAAAGATGAAAATGTTTCAAAGGCGGTTGACCGAGGCACTAAAACGGAGAAAGAGGTCCAATCCCCTCCGTATCTTGGCTGAGGCTTCACTCAAGGATCAAGGCACTAAATAGCCTCACCATAGCACAAATCCCAAAAAAATTTGAGAATTTTGGGTGAATTTTGGCATTTTTAGGCAATTTGCAGGTTTTTCCCATTAACGGGTCTCACCCCCCGCGCGACCCTTCATCATGGCAACTCCATTTGACAAAAACTCAGCATTTCCAGATTTTTCATGCAAAGTTACACATGCTCATGGATGGACTTGAGATTTGGTGAAGTTTTGGGCCTCCAGAAAGTCAAAAAACTAGCAAAAAATGACTTTCTGCCACTTTTTTGAATTGCAGAAAGCAGTCTTGGGAGATTTGATTTTTGACAGGGCAAATGAACTCCAAATTCAAAAATTCCAGTTGGGTTGGAAAGTAGACTCACAGAACTTTCCAACAAGCCTACTCTTGCCCAATTTTGACACCTGAAAGTGCCCCAAAAGTGGCTCCAAAGGCGCGCGACCCGTCAGGCAGATTTTTCCAAAATGCACTGTACAGCTCAGAAAAGCGCAGTTTGACTCAGTTTGACTTTTTGGGGTGAATTATGATTCTCTTTGATGTAATTATTGTACTTTTAAGACACTTTTACTCTTATGTAACACTTCTAGAAGATTCATTCATGAAAAGGGTAAATATTAAATGAATGAATTGGTTTCCTAGCTTATAGAGGCAAGTTGTTTTGACTGCCTAGTTTGTAGTGCTTAGTTTAGAAGTGGTTGAAACAGCTCCTAGGATAGTGAGCTCGACCCATGGAGGCAGGGAAAGAGGTTAGATCATCTATATTATGTACTTTCTTGCTCATTTTCATGGTTGGACTCTTGAGGGAGAAGCTATCATTGTATTATTCACTGTATCTCTGCAATTTTTGGCTAAGGAAGACCAGGGTTTTGCAGTCCTCTTTGGGATTCTTGTGGACTCATGTGTTGATGGTGTGTTTCTCAATGTACTTGTAAGCTTGTTATGTGACTCATTTCCTTTCTTTTATTTCTGCACATTAAACAAATGAAGTGTTAAAGTAAGAATTCATGCCTGCCATGCTCTGCTTTTAAGTTTGTTTAATTTCAATGTTTTCTACTGTCTAAAGAGAATTCAAAGTTATTGTTTGTTCTCTTTAGCTCTTCACCTTTCATTCCTGACCATCCACCTCAATCATCAATATTGTCTCCTACCTCGCCCCAAAGAAGCCCCTGCAGAAACTGTGTCCAATCCCCGCACCCAAAATTGCTACTCCTCAATTTGCCACCAAAAACCCTAAAAATCCCAAAGCAACCCTTTTGATCAGTTTACTAGCCTAAAATCAGTGTTACCCTATTGGTCATCTCACCCATTTAAAATCTTTACCGAGATAGACCGGAGAGAGCCCTCTCCTGCCCCGTAGGGCTAGCTACGAGGCTAAGTGGTTTGATGTTGCCTTGAGGTTTACCTTTCTCAGCCTGAGGTGAAATTTCAAGCGCTAACACAACCTTTGCTCCAAACCCTTCAAATCTGTCTTGGACCCAACTCTTAAACACATCATAAGCTAGTATATTAATATTTCACCATTGATATCAGATTTCAAACTCAGGGACTGTAAGACATTCATGATGACTTCTACTATGGATCACTGTCATGCCAAGCTTTCATACTCATAATATTTGCATGATGACTTTTGAATATATTGCACATTATTTCTTGATGACAAAGCTTGTGGATAGAGCATGAATTTGGTATGAGGGATAGATCAATGATGGAAAATATGGTTGAGTGGTTAAGTCAATGATGAAAAAGATGGTTGAGGGCTAGGTCAATGATGGAGAAGATGGATTGCATGAATGGTAATTGAAGTGGTTATTTATCACATTTTCCTAAATTTTTAATAAATTAAAAAGTCTTATACAAATTTTTACCTCAAGTTTACCTTTTGAAGAACTTGGTGGAGAAGAGAACATGATCTGAATGTTGATTTGTTGTTGATTTGTCTCAAGTATGATGAACCATCACTTTGCCATTGATGTATGCAAGTTCCAAGGCACTCCAAATAATCTCTGATCTTGGTCCCAGATAAGGTATTGAAGTCAATGGGACAAGATCTGATGGAAGGTGGGCCTTGAGGAATCCCACATCAGCCAACTCGGGCATAGAACAAAAAGATTTGAAGAACCATAATAAAATATTGAAACCATCATGACTATGCAAAACTTATTGTGAACTTTGCTCGCTAGTTTCCTAGTTTTCAAGCAAAGCTCATGTCCAATTGCGCTAGCAAGCTGGTTTTCACAATAGGACTTATTTTTCTCTTTACTTTTTTTTTTCTCTATACTATTCTACTTGAAAAAGAAAATCTCATTCAAGTATAGGAATACTTCCAATGGAACCATGTGTGTAACAAGATGATAGATAAACTCATATGTAGGTATGAAAGATACGCTTTGATATGTACCAATATATGAGAGACCAACTACCTTGATTGAGATGATGTCAGAAAAAATTAAAGAATTGATTATTGGGATCCGATGACTGTCTTGAACCAAGATTCAATGTAATCTTGTCTTCCCTGGCTTCCTACTATCATGCCATGCAAGTCTTCAGAGATGTGATCCCCATTCATAGAATCTGGTGATAAGCATGAAAAAAACTTTTCAATCTTAGGTTCCAACAACCGCTCTTCTTCAACGGGGGTCCACGATACTTGGACCTTATCTGAATCTTCTTTTTCTAGTTGTTCTTCTTCAATAACAGTTGGAGAATCATTTTGCAATACCTCAACATTGTAAGTGGATTTTGATGTTTTATTATTGGGGATCTTAAATGGTTTTGCAGGTAGTTGAGTCAGAATGGATCTTTGGGGTGCTTGTGTGGGTGGTAATGGGAAAGGTTGAATTGAGGTCAATTGAGGGTGACATTGATGTTGTGGTGGAGGTGAATGGTATGGATAACATTGATATTGTTATTGAGGATAATGAGGAAAATATTGAGGATATGGTGGATTTCCTTTATAAGGCCCTTGCCAACCTTGTTGCCAAGATTGGTTTTGAGGTTGGGATTGAGATGGCCAAGGTTTCCAAGGCAAGTGTGTTTACCAATTACTTTGGGATTGTTGTGCATAACCTTGATATTGTGAATTAATATCTTGCATCATATCGGGTTGATGAGGTTGCCATGGTCTTATTGGAGCCACATAACAGGATTGTTCCGGTGTTTGATTTTCTCCTTAGTAATATGCCTTTAACCTTGGTAATGATGGGAAATATTAATTAGTATGTGATCCTGCACATATTTCACAAACTTTAATGTTATAAATTGGACATTCATGCAAAGCATGTTTCCTTCTACATTTAGGGAAAAATATAAATAAAGAAGCATTCTCAACATTTTGCTTGTTTTGCATTCTTATCATATTAATTTGTTCATTTTGAATTACCAAGAATGTCTAGCAAATTGTTAAGTTCAGTTTGACTTATCAATCGTGATGCCAACTTACATACTCTTGCCATAATCTGATCTTGAGGGTATCTTCCATACTTTGCTCTTCGTCTTCATATGTTCTTGCACAGCTCACAAATCTCTTGAAATGACAATTGAGAGACATCTCCTTTTCCCATCAGGATAATAAGATCAATCCATTCATCCATTATAGCTTTTAGTAGGAGAGTTTTTAATGTGTCTGATCCTAAATTATGTAATTTAGGATCTTTTGACATTATAAGTAAATCTCTCCACTAAATCTTCTAGGCTCTCATCCTCATTTTGGTTCATCTTAAAGACTTCATTTCGAAGGTCATGGTGTATGCAATCATCTTTATATTTTTCCAAAAATACTATTTTCGTATCATCCCATGTCCTTTATAGAATATGTTCCTAATTCATCAACCATTTAAAAGCTTTATCCTTCAATGTTGCCAGAAACAAATTCAATTTTTGAGTGTGTAATGAGTAGCTATAAGATCTACAAAGTATTTCAAATTCGAAAAGAAAGGTTTCTGGGTCTTCTGATCTCATACATTTGAAGTTAGGAAGTGTGGATGGATGGAAATTCTTCGTATGAACGTTGATATCATTTTCTTGAATGGAAAATTCAAAAGGATATTCCTCATTGTCATCATATCCATCCATTTATTCAACCTCTTTTTTCACCTCTTCTTATACCTGCAAAAATATGAATTCATGATGTGGCTGTTACTGCACCACGTGATATAGTGGGGGTGGTAGGTGATTGAAGTCTTTTTTATTTCTATTTTTTTTTTAATTTAATGAATTTACCTCTAGGATGTACTAAAATGAAATTAATCTTATGCAACTAAGAATGAGATGCAATTAAAAGCTAACACCTGTATATACTTCCTCGACAATAACGCCAAAATGTTGGGTAACTTAATTGACTCTTAAATTACTCGCATTTATATGTCAATCCGCGTACGTGAGCTTGCAAAGTACACTACACTGCATGTGCTAGGAGATTAACTTTCAATATTTATTCATAACTGAAATGAATTGGAAACTTCAAAAGGAAAATAGATTTTTTAATATAAACTATGAAAGTACTAAGTTCTTTGAAAGGCAACTAATGTTAAACTAGAAAAACATAAAGATTGTTGATCTAAGAAAACATGAGATTTTACCCTATGAAACCATGGGGATTTTATTCTAAAACTTATAAACTTTAATCTATGGAATCATGAACATTTTAATTTAAGAAAGCATAAGCATTTAATCTATGGAAAGCATGAAATAATTGTTGAAATGATAATTATTTATGAATCAAACTGAGCGTGTGAAATAAACTATTCTTCTGCAAATGAACTACTACTTTAGTCTGAATGAAATGGCAATTGTTGAGAAATTAAGTGGAAACAACTATTATGGGAGATCAATCACTAAGTCTAAAACAAACCATGCAAGAGAATAACCTAATAGAGATTCTATTTAAAGCTAATTTAAGAAAGTAAATCTTTTTGTGTTTTTGTTATTTCCAAGCACTTGATCTGTAAGAAAATAGAGACAAGTAAGTAAAAAGAGCGAAATGAATTCAAGCTAAAGGAACAGAACATTAAAATAAAACAAAGTTTTTATCTTAAGCATAAAGCATAAATAAATTAAATGAAAGAAATGGAAAACATCTATATTATTCTCACAGATCTCCTCAGGACTGCAAGGTGTTGAAAAATCAGATCAAGAGAAGAGAATTGCTAATCAACAATTACATGAATTCCACAAACATATTTTCTATTGTTGGAATGTGTAAAGGGGAGTTTTAATATTGCAGTGATAAATCAGACTTCCCAACCCTGTAATTTGTTTCTATCTAAAGTATTTATATAGAGTTTACACTGTAACTACATTGAGATCCTTATGGATAAGAACTAGAATTGAAAGGACACCTCATTGCCACTAATTTACTGAATCACAGTCCATTCTAACCTATGTTTGTTTGACTGGGCGTTAATTGACACATTGGCGCATTGTTTGTTCACGCAATCTCGAAAATAGGGCTCCAAAGAACCTCAAAAATATCCCAAACGGTAATGAATTTGAGGAAATTGCTTGGAATTAACCTAATTGGGATCGTGCTGAAAAAAACACATGTTTTAGTTTTTCAAAATTAATTTTCATTTTCTTAGAAAATGTGTTTGAATTTGACTGGTCAAAACTGATGCGTTTTTCCTTTGATTTCTTGTTGGAGGTCCACACATGCGAGCTGGGTGGAATTTGACCAATACAAATCCATTCATTGGGTGTCAAGGATGTCTTTAGGTTCTAGAGTGTTGCGTAGGGTCTTGCAGAGAGTAGGAAGAGCGTGGAAGGTAGCACAACCTCCCAACCACCATGGCAAGGAGGGTTGTATATTATGTAAATATTTCGTGTGTTAATGAAAAGGGAATCTAGATTCCGGTTAATTATTGTTTTGCAACAACTTGTGTGTAGTTTGGTATGTTGATTGTGCTGTTTGTAGATGCTTTTATGTTAAATTTATAGTTTCAATTTAGATGCAACAATAAGTGTCTCTATTTGTAGCAATGTATTTGTAGCAACCTTGGGCATGTGATTTTATGTTAAAACTCTTGTTGTCATTATGTTTCTTATTGTCAGCCCTCCTAGCCAAGAGGGTCACCAACAACGATTCCCCCTCATCTGTACCTCAAGGAAGTACCCCCCACACATGTCGTCAATCTAGGCTTGAAAAACCTTTTCTTTGATTACAAGGTGCAGAACCAAGCACCTGAACCTCAAATATGAAACCCCAACCAAGCATCGAAACCTCGAATGTGCAACCCCCTTGTAATGTAACGAGTTGTGGGGGGGGGGGGTTCGCACGTTGCAATCGATCTGCTCCATTAGAAAAGGATCGTCGATCAACCAAAGGAGCAGGCACATTGTGTGTGTGTGTGTGTGTGTGTATCCGTGGGGCCCAAAATAAGGCTACGATGTGACAGGTAGGGGCCACCAGGCAGTGATGTCTCTGGTGGACTAGTAGGGTCATGAGTTGGCCCAGTGGCAATGCTACAGGGGGTAAGCATGGTGATGTGGACAAGGGGCCTACATATATTATGATGTGAAATATCCATGGTGGCATCCACGTGAGATATATTGTGGCAATGACTTTAAAAGCCATGTGGCTGGTCAGGACAACATGGCAAGAGGTTAGTGGCCAATCTTTAAATGGCCATATCTTTTGATCTAGAAGTCGGATTGAGGCAAACTTTGTATCATTGGAAAGCTCTCGATGAGATGAACACAATGGTGTTATTGGTTTTGTGTTTTTAAAAGGTTGAAAAAGAGCAAAAAATTTAGAACCCATTTATATAACTATACCTTGGGGATTGGATCAGCATAAAATCACCTCCCCTCATCCTTAGTGTAGTCTATGGGTGGTAAGGGGTTGTGTTACAGATTGGTATTAGAGCAAGGTTTGAACATTGAACCTTTTAATTTCAGATGAGGCCTTATAGAAGTGTCATAGGTGTTACAATCTAATATTTGTTTATATGTGTTGTTTGATGTGTTCTATTGTGATTTATACATGTAGTAAGGTATTGATCATTTTATTTCCTTTTATTGATATTAATTGTGTGTTGTTTTAGCTAGCCTTTCACAACATACTCTCAATAAAAATCCATGGTGATGACTAATTTATGCATTTGAATTTTGTTTATTCTAATTGTTGTGTGTGTGTGAAAACACATATGGAGACACTAAAGGCTAGAATGTATGAGGATTGGAATGGTGAAATACAACACTGACAGGTCACAACATGGATATGAAGAGGAAGAATTAGTGGGAAAGGAAGGAGAGGTAGGTTCCGCTGACTGGATGGATACACTAAGAAGCTTAAGGGCTGAAATAAGGATTTGTATTGCTAACAATGAAAGGATTGTTAGGGAACAAGAAAGACAAGCAAAAGTGAATGTGGTTATTCTACAAAGGCTCTTAGACTTACAAAGGAAAAATAAACGTGAGTTGGGGGCTATTAATAGAGGTAGGTGGAATTCCACAGAATAAGAAGAAAATACTAATGGGGAAGATGAAAGCATATCCAAGAAAAGGCACAGGATTCCAAGTGAAGACACCATGAGAGGAGGTACTCAATTAGATACCCCAAAAAAGAGGACAAGCCACCATGGTCAGTGATTTGGTAATGTTCATACACATCATCATCATCATCACCATGAAAAAGGGAAGGAGAAGGAGTATGTGCCAGAAGAGTTTTAAAAAGTTAAAGCTCCTACATTTGATGGTGAAGTGAAGAATTCAGAGGATGTTGAAGCATGGCTCCATGGGATGAAAAAGTGTTTTAGAATCCATAGTTATTTGAATAATATGAAGGCAAAGGTAGCTACTTTCAATTTGAAAGGAAAAACATACATATGATGGGAGGATTTAAAGAATGTAAAAGGAATAAGCGAAGAGGAGTTGTCTTAGAGTGAATTTGAAGGGCATTTCAGGAGCAAATACTTATCAAATAGGTATTTTGGCAATAAGGAAAAGGAGTTTTATGAGATCAAAATTGGACAACTGTTGAATGAGGAGTACACCACTAGGTTCTAGAGTTGTTGAGATACAGGCCTTATATCAAGGATGAGGAGGCAAAGGTTCAGAGGTTTATCAGTGGTCTGCCTCTATCATTTAACAATTAGATTGAATTCAATGAGACACAAACATTAGATCGTGTAATTAGAAGGTTAAAACACAACTATGAGCAGTCAATACGTAGGCCTGAATTCAAAAACTATTGGAAGGCAAAAGGAAAACATGAAAAGTAAAGGAAAATGACATAAGAGAGAAGGGAGGTGGCAAGATACAAGAATGAGGCAAGGTGTGACCTCAACCAATCAAGGCCTACCACAACCAAGGTTTAATTTAGTTGAGAAAGGTTGTGCAAACCAACCTATGGGAGGACATAACCAAGGCGGCACCACGAAACCATTAAAATTTTGAACATGTAGAGAAAACCACCGCAAAAGAGATAGTCCACAACATAAGGACGTTGGACCATGACTTTACAATGTGAAAAAAGCCCTGACAGTGGGCGAGATGGCTCAAAGCATGCCCGGGATATATGTGGCACCAAATAACAATCAGGTCGACAGTCAGACACCCATAATTGGGATGGAAGACAATATTTGTGACCTCGCTATCTCCATTTTAATTGACCCAAGATCTAATTCTAACTATGTTAGCCAAGAAATCATGGAGCAGTGCTAATTGGCCAAGAAACCACATGAAAAATCATGGTTAGTTCAATTAGCCACGGGGGTAAAGAAAAGAGTGGAGCATTAGGTAAAAGCATGCCCATTTGAGCTTAGTGGCATGCCAACGACTACAAATTTTAATATATTACTACTGGTAGCATACAACGCACTATTAGGAATGGAATGGTTGTATATGCATCACAACAAGGTAACTTGTTTTGAGAAGGAAATCAAGTGCTTGGATGAGTCTAGGGAAAGAAGGATATTGTGGGGAAAATTAAGGCCCACATCAATGAGGTTAATTATATCGATGGAATCCAAAGGGAGTCGTAGGAATGGATGAATTTTATTTGTTGTTCCAATTAACGGAAATACTAAAGCTAACAACATCACCGAAGATGATGGCCAAGACATTCTAATGAAGCATCCCATTCCAAATCGATTCAAGATGTCTTTCCTGAACATATACTAGGGTTTCCTCCTCATAGAGAGGTGGATTTCTATATTGAATTGTTACCAAGGACAACTCCAACATCCAGGGATCCATATAGAATGAGCTCTCCAAAATTAATTGAGCTAAAGCTACATCTCAAGGAAATTTTGAATAAGGGCTACATAAGGACGAGTGTGTCTCCATGGGGAGTATCGGTCTTATTTGTGAAGAAGAAATATGGCGCACTCATGTTATGCATCGATTACAAGTAACAATTAAAAACAAGTATCCTTTGCCACGAATTGATGATCTATTTGATCAACTGAGAGGAGAAATTGTTTTTTCCAATACCATTTTAAGATCATGATACCATCAAGTGCGCATTAAGTATAAGGACATCCATAAGATGACATTTCAGACAAGATATGGACATTATGAGTTCATGGTAGTTCCCTTTGGGCTTAATAATGAACTTGCAACGTTTATGTGTCTTATGAATAATGTGCTAAGCCATTATGTGGATAAATTTGTAGTAGTTTTCATTGATGACATATTGGTCTATTCAAAGATTGAGGAGGATCATGAAGAACATTTAGCTAGAATGCTACCACTATTAAGAGAACACGAGATTTATGCAAAGCTTAACAAATGTGACTTCTTCCAGTCATAAATACATTATTTGGGACACATTGTCTCAAATGCGAGAGTAGCAGTTGATCCAGAGAAGATCAAGGCCATCATGGAATGGACAACACCAAAGAATGTGGTTGACATCAGGTCCTTAATGGGACCGACAGGCTACTATAGAAGATTCATTAAAAAAATCTCCAAGATCGGTCATCCAATCACAACATTGCAAAAGAAAGGGAAGAAGTTTGAATGGATAGTTGAGTGTGTTGTAAGCTTTGAGTAGTGGAATCACATTTTCATTAATGCATTGTTGCACCCATTTTTTCAACATTCCAGGGAAGCAGGATCTAGAAGCTTGAAGGGTTTTTTTCAAAGTTCAGAATCATCAGCTAGCGGTTCTCATGTCAACGTAAACCCATTCTGCAAGTTTGTAATGTAAATGATGCTAGTAAGACTATGTATTTATGTAACAACCTAGGTAAGCCTATGATTTTGGCGACAAATTTCATCCTAAGAGGTTTTTCGTCTCACTAATTTACCTATGTTTCTAAACATGGATTATCGACAAAGTTTTTCCCTCTAGCCTCACCCCAAAACTAGGGAGGAATTTTCGTCAAAGTCATAGGTGAGTCCTAGTGTTCTAGTTGAGTTTTCTTTAAAAGTGATTTGGGAATAGTTTAAACTAATTGGCTAAATTATTTTATTACAAGTCACTTGGTCTACTAGATCATATTGTGTCGCATAATTGGGTAAGTTATTTGAGGGTCTATAACGAATGGTATTCCCCCCTTGAGGGTTGAATGTGTAAAATCTTATGTAAAAAATATTTTAGTGGATGGTCTCTCATACTTAGACACCATGGCTAAAATATTTGAGGGTGAAAAAATAATTAATCCCCTCAAGCGTCAATTAATTAATTTTTCTTACAAAAATAAAATTAAATCCTAAGCCAGAAAATTAATTAATTGTGGTCAAAATTTTAAATATTAGAGAAATTAAATTCTCCAAGTGGAAAACTTTGCGGGTCTAAAAGAAATTAAATTTTTGAGGTCCCCCACCGAGGGAATATTGGAAATTTCAAGAAAAATTGGACCCTTGGACCTTGGTGGTTAAGTGAAAGTTAAATTTTTGAAGAAATTAGCTCAAAATAATTATTTCTAAGCTAATGAAAATTGGTTTTAATGAGAAATTCGAAAAATTCTAAAAAATAATTATTTCATCGACATAAATAAAAAGATCATCAAAGATTTATTGATAGACGAGATTATTTTGACAAGGATCAGGCCAACTAGCCGTTATTTTCCACTTGGAGGAATTCCTCTATAAATAGAAGGTTTTTTGCTTCTATTTTTCATCTGGATCTTGAACTCTACTCTGGTGTAAGTAAGGCCATTGTCCCGCTTGGAACATTTGATCATCATAATACAAGACTTTGGGGTGCAATTCATGGTGTCTTTGTCTCGTTTATTTGTAGTATGTGTTGGGTACGAACATTCCTATATTTGTGCTTTAAATATTAATTAAATATTTCATTTGTAGATGATAGGAATATTCTATTGGTAAGTTTTGGGCTTATCTTAGGTGATCTGATTCATTATATGTTCTAACAATTTATTCTTGAGAAAATATATAGAGTTTGCAGGTTCCCCAACCCTAGGGCTCCAAGTTCACAAACTATGGGCACATAATGACTATGTTTGGATTCTGAATATTTTATGTGATTTTCTAACTTCGCTAAGGCTGTGGTTTAACATATATTTTTTGAAATACATCTATCCATCGTCAAGATCTATAAAATTTATATTCTCAAAAAAAAAATCTAGGCATTATACACTTGTATATTTCATAAATATATTTTGTATAATAATTTTGTAAATTATTTTATTTTCTAACCCTTGTTTGGCAGCTGGGGTTTTGAGAATTTTAAACTTTTGTATGTATTGGGGTTTTGGGCTCTTGTAAATTTATTTTTGCAGATTAAATCAAAGGAAAATTGTTGGATTAGATCTAGATCTAGGCCCTTGCGGGTAAGATCTAGCCTCTAAAAATTTTGCAAGGTCAAATATTGAATATTTTGTAGTGAAATTGAAGATCTGAAGCAAAATAATTTTTCCAACCAGGGTTTCAAATTTTTTTAGGGCCTCTAAGCCCAACGTCCTTCATAACCCTAGTCGTCCAACCCTAAAGCCTAGCAACTGCCATTTTTTGGCTTTTTAGCCCTTGCGGTGAGCCCTAGAAGTCCTTAGCCTCCTCTTCTTGTTGGACGATAGCCCCTTAGAGCTTGTTAGATGATAGCCCCTTAGGTTGGCAATTGCTAGGCCTGGATGTAAGGTTTAGGGGCCTCGACCTCCTCTCCAAGGCCTGCTTCAGGCCTTATCCCTCATCCCTCCTCCCTTTTCTCCCCTTATTCCTCCTCGCAACTCCTTCCAACCTTTTCAGCCCTATCTCCATCCTCCTCTGCCCTTGGCCTCACCTTGCAGCCTAGTCGCAGGCCTTTAGGGCCTTAGGGCCTTAGGTTGTAGCCCTTTTAGGGCCTCTCGGCCCCTCCTTAGCCCAACGTCAGCGTTCTTAGGCTTATCGTGAGGCCTTTTGTGGCCTCTTAACCCTAGCCACATGCTTTTTAGACAATGCTTTGCCTCCTTCTAGCTCTTGTTTGGCCCTCCTTCATCTTTGTTGGTGATCATTAGATTTATGAGCTAATTCATTGGTGGGTTTTACAAAGAAATTGGTAAAAAGTTGTGTTTTCAGGTGGCATACCCATTGGAAAATTTTGGGAAGAGTTGGGAAAATATATTCTAGGCCTAGAGGCCAAGGGTTTGATCTCTAAACCCTATTTTCTCTCATTTTTTGCTACATCTCTCTGAATACATTCATAATGGTGATTAAATTTAAATTTGGATGCTCTAAAAATCACATATAAGTTACCTAAATACACTAAGAAACTCATGGTATAAGTTTACTAACCATTTTGTGAATTGGGCATCATTTCTTTGGCATAGATCTAATTGATTTGTTGACTGATATCTCTGCATAACAAGTGTGATCTGATCTTATATAACTCTAAAAATTATATCACAAGAAGGCTATGGTACCTTAGATTTCTTATTTGCAAACTTGTTTTGGCATTTGGATATTGTTTGGCACTTTTTGGCACACATTCTCACATTGGTGGCTCATTGTTTTCACAATTTCTTATTGTTGTCATAAGTCCATTGAAATCTGATCCTAACAATGGCAAAGTGCATCATAAAGAGGTTAATATATCTTAAACATAAAATTAGCAAAATTAATGTGTTAGATGGATCTTAATTCTCATATTGGGTAAGCATATGCACTTTGAATTTGGCATCTCATATTTACATTTAAGAACAAGTAATCTATTGTTGTCATACATTATCACATTATTGTCCTAAAAGGTTTAGTAATTGTTCATTTGAATGTAATTGGGACTTTCCTTGCTCATTCTTTATAGATCAAAATGTTCTTGTTTCATGGTTTTATAGCAAGTTGGTTTCTAATTGTTTCAATTGCACTAACACGTTTTTGGTTGTGAGTTTGATAAATTCTTCATAAACTCACATCTAATAGTTTCACTCACTAAAGCACTCCAATCTCAAAAGGAATCATTGGATAATAACTCTTGTCTTCTTTTTGCATCATTGGTTTAAGGTTATTGTGAATCCTTGGCATATTGGCAAATCTTAAGAAGCTCTTAACTTGAAATATAATTACATAAAGGAGACTAATTGTTAAAGCAATAATCTTGTTGAAGAATAATCATTTGAACATCTTGAAAGTTTTCTAATTGTCTCTAGTAATGGTCATTGACACCTTGCATAAAGGATCATTGGTATTGAGTGTTTTAATCTAATCAATCATATCTTGAATGATTGAGTATTATTGGCATTTATCTCTTTGAAGTATCTCGAAATCTTTTTAGTTGGAGTAAAGAGCATTGATAATAATCATTGGTGTCTTGTTAAGCATTGATTGAATCATTCTAAGTACTTCAATAATCATCGAACAAGTTGTAAAGATATTTGAGCACATTCCATAATTGTTGAATAATTGTGGGTATTGTTGTATCTTGTTGGCACATGTTAAATTGGCACATTCTTCTTGTGGTTAAAAGATTGCCTCTTGATTTTCATTAATAAGTATTTATCGTCATAATTAAAGGCTAATCATAACTTAAAGTACTTAAAAATTAAGCAATCTTAACTTAAGAATCACTCATAACCCTTGCACAAGTATTCTAAGTCTAGTTGCATTAATAACTTACCTCCAAGCATAAGCTTGATTGATAGACTTTTCAGGGCCACCTTTCTCTTCTAGCTTGAGGGGCTTAACAACTATTTAGTGGTTAACACGGTGACCTTGCAGTCGTCAGAGACACAGTCTCTGTAGCGCCAAAGGCATCGAGTGGTTAGAGCCTAACAAAAGGTATTTTTTATCAAGCCATTGTTTGCTTCCTGTTAGCCTCTTTCCCACAACCTACTTTGAAGACCAACTTCAAAATAGTTAAGGGGAAGGTTATACTTAGAATAGGCATATAATTAAAAGTAACCAAGATTCTTGCATCACACCTAGGTCTTAGGATTTGCGTAGCATATAAGTTAGCGAAGCCCCCAAGCAACGATTGTCCATCCAGTTACCTGGCATCTAATTAATAATAAGCAAGAAGTTGACTCCATAAGGCACTGGTCTCATATTAAAATCAAATCTAATTCTTGAGTCTTGCTAAAATTAACCAAGTAGCTAGGTCACTCAGTCGTGTCTCCTGGACTCATTGGTTTCCAACTTGTCCTCCATCTTCACATTTCCATAGGGACTACCATCCATAGCCTATTGTTGGGAGACAGTTACAACGGAGAGGTCGGGGATCAGGGTGACAACGCCCAACTTGAATTGTTGTCGCAGTGCCTGTACAATCTGAGTAACATTTTCTGGAACCGTTGTTGGGGACATATTTTTTTTGTCCTTGGTCCTCACGACAAATTTTTCAGTCTTTCGTTTCATATCATCTTTCCATCTTTTCATTTGAGCCGGCAATGCCACAATATTTTTTGGCATCGTTGTCGGGAATAAGTTTATCTTGTTCTCAGAGCTTCAACAAAATTTTCATTCTTCATCTTCTAATTATCTCATACCCTCAATGTCACATTTTTTGGCATTGTTGCAATCTCTTCATATGTTGATCACCTTATCCTTTTCCCTCTCACTAATCCTCTCATCTTCTCTATTTGCACCTTTAGCACCTAGACATTTCAATTGGTTTCCTGTTTGGGTGGCGACTCCACTTATTCATCCATTATTTCTTGAACAAGAAGCCCTCCTTGATATCCACTTGCTTCTTCCTAACTAATCTTTCAAGTTTTGCCTTTTGGATTTTGGAGTTAGATTCATGTTCAAGTGGTGACTCCACTTCTTTCATTTTTTGCAAGAATTTCTACTAGAATCTCACTTCTTGTGGATCTCTTGTTTTTCTTCACTAAGGATCTCTCTCTGACATCCATTGGCTCCTTTTAACCTTAAGCAAGTCATCATGGATGACTTTTTTGCCCCTTGTCATTTTACTAACATTTCTCGCAATATTCCAACAAGTGCCATTAATAAATTGCCTTTGTTCACGGGTAATGATGCAATCATTGCTACAAATTATATCTTGAAGTTTACTCGTTATATGCTAATGGGTTGTGGATCTTCACGTTAGAATCATGAAGACATCAACATGCGACTTTTTGTCCTTTATTTAGAAGGTCGTCCTAGAGATTGGTTTTGTGATTTTCTTGATGATTCTTTTGATTCTTTACAAGACATCATTGATGTTTTTTAAGATAGATATTGAAATCAAAGGGGCTCGCCTTGTGCCCTTAATACTATAAAGAAAGACAAAAGTGATCTTGTAAAGGACCCAATTATCAAAGAAAGATTTCAAGAAAATGCACCACATCAAAATGTGCCTTATTACAGGCCTTGTGACCTAACACTTTGGCAAATCTTAAGAAGCTCTTAACTTGAAATATAATTACATAAAGGAGACTAATTGTTAAAGCAATAATCTTGTTGAAGAATAATCATTTGAACATCTTGAAAGTTTTCTAATTGTCTCTGGTAATGGTCATTGACACCTTGCATAAAGGATCATTGGTATTGAGTGTTTTAATCTAATCAATCATATCTTGAATGATTGAGTATTATTGGCATTTATCTCTTTGAAGTATCTCGAAATCTTTTTAGTTGTAGTAAAGAGCATTGATAATAATCATTGGTGTCTTGTTAAGCATTGATTGAATCATTCTAAGTACTTCAATAATCATCGAACAAGTTGTAAAGATATTTGAGCACATTCCATAATTGTTGAATAATTGTGGGTATTGTTGTATCTTGTTGGCACATGTTAAATTGGCACATTCTTCTTGTGGTTAAAAGATTGCCTCTTATTGGTAGTAGGAGTGTAGGGCGCGATTTCTCTCTGGCGATGGTGAAACCCCCGAGCCCTTGACTGCGCTCGGCAGCTCCGCTGCTGGGTCGCAGCTCCCGCTGCGAGCCTCCTGCTCCGCTTGCTTCCTCCCTCCCTGGGCCTTCCGCCCCGTCTCCCGCTGCTGCTCGTGCTGAGGCCGAGGGCAGCCTGCTGCTCCCTCTGCTGGGCCTCTTGCCTCTTCCCTTCTCCTGCGAATCGCCTCCGGCATGATGGGATCTCCTGATACTGGTCAGGCCGACATGGAGAAATCTTTTGCATCACTTATCCCAGAGAACAATCCAGAACGGATCCGACCCACGGCTTCAAAATTTATCAAGAAGCTTGATGAAATACCGGAGATCCCTCTCCCCCCAACCCTCCCAAGGAGATCCGCTGTTGCCTTGGCAGAACGAGGACTAGTTGGGCAGTTCACGGGGTTATGGCCGTCCTCCCGAACTGTCCAACGATGGGTGGAAAGAAATTGGAACGCTATGGTTCAGGGGAAAATTGCGATAAGATTCTGTGGAAGAGGCTTCTTCACCTTCCTCTTCGAAACTGTGGAGGACCGCAACCTAATCTTTAGGAATGGACCATACTTCATGGACACCAGAGGCCTTTACCTCAACCGCTGGACCCCGGACTTCGACCCAGAAATGGATGTCCCCAATGCAGTCCCGGTTTGGGTTCGCCTTCCGCATCTGCCGCTTCACTGCTGGGCTGATGAATCAGTTAGAGCAATCGGCAACGGAATAGGGAAATATGTGGACAGAGCGGAGCCAAAAGAGAATATGCACGCCTGTGCGAGGATCTGCGTGGAAGTGGATTTGGGAAAAGGATTACCAGAAGCTGTCAAGCTCAGAGTTGATCAGTGGACACACATACAGCAAGTGGATTACGAGCAACTTCCCTTCAAATGCAAGGTATGTCACGAATATGGTCATTTTTCTAATAGGTGCTCTAAAGCTAGAACAGAAGTCAATGCCAGCTCTGAACCCCCAGAGGAAACATGGGAAGTAGTAAAAAAAAAAAAGAAATCAAACCCTCCCCCTGAACCAGAGGTGCCCCACACTGATATCCCTCCCATCTCCGCCGTCCCATCAAGCATGGATCATTCCATTCCCTCATCCTCCAACCCTTTCGAAACCCTAGCCTCAGAAGAACCCTCATCCCCCCCTCCATCCCCCAAGGGCAACAGAACCCCCCCCTCCTCCCCCCTCCAGGCTTCCCCCCCTCGCACAGTGGAAAGGATCCTAACAAGGAACAAAACAAAGGAAAATATTACAGCCACGGATCCACCAAGGAAAGTGGGAAGGAAATCGAATAAGGAAATAAGAGATGAGAATGCAGCAAAAGAGATGACCACAGGAACACAGCAACCAATAGACACATATCTTGACAAGAACAAGGGAAGCGGCGAAAAAACGAAGGAGAAAATCGGGCCTCACAACAAAATAGGTAAATGATGATTTTGGTCTCTTGGAACTGTAGGGGGATGGGCTCCTCCCTCAAATTAAACGCAGTCCGTGATCTCATGAACTCAGAACAACCAGACTTCCTCCTACTCCAGGAGACCAAAATTAGTGAACAAGAATTCCAAATCAGCACCTCAAAGTTTAGAAGGTATTCAGGAACAGCCGTGAGTGCAATAGGAGCATCAGGAGGCATAGGTGTATTATGGAAGAAAAGCAAATGGAATCTCATAAACAGCAATCCAAACAGGTGGTGGATTAGAATCGACATGCAAAGTCTAGATCTGAGGGAGGAATACACAATCTACAATGTATATGCACCACCCCACTTTAGGGACAAAGCCACTTGTTGGGAATCATTGAAAGCAGATATAGAGGCCTTACAAGGAAGGAAGATCTTTCTTGGAGGAGATTTGAATCTAATCAGGAACGCAGAAGAAAAACTTGGAGGGAAGTACTTCACAGATCCATTCAGAGACAAATTGGAGGACATCATACAAGCTCACAAATTTATAGACATCCCCCCTCAAAATGGCCGCTTCACATGGTCTAACAAAAGGATAGGCAGAAACAATATCAAAGAAAGACTTGACCGAATTCTTGTTCAGGAGAGTGCAGCTATCAGCTTTCAAAGGGTCCACAGTTCAATCCTACTGGGCTTCACTTCTGATCATAGACCTGTAGCGCTGCACTTGGAAAAAGAGGAGAATTTGGGCCCCCTCCCATTCAAATATAACAAGACCTGGGATGCCATCGAGGACTTCAAATCTCTGATCAAGGAGACATGGAGGATAGAGATAACAGGCTCACCGCATTATGTCTGGGAATCAAAGATCAAACACCTAAGGATCGCCATAAAAAATTGGGCAAAAAACCACGCAAACGAGGAGAGGAGGACAAAAACCGAGTTGCAAAGAAGCTTGGAGGAATGGAATCAGGAAAGGGAGACAGTTCAAGAAACAGAAGAAGATCAAAAGGTAGAAGCGGAGATGCACAAAGCTCTATACAACCAGCATCGAAAAGAGGAGGAAGAGCTCAGGCAAAAGTCTAGATGTCTCTGGATCAAGTCGGGGGACAAAAATACCTCTTTCTTTCACAACTGCCTCAAGTTAAGGAGAGCTGGAAATAATATAGGTAAGATAAGGTTTAATGAGAAAGATTTAACAGAGAGTGAGGAAATCAAGGAGGCCGCGACAAATCACTTTCAATCCCTGCTCTCAGCTGACCCTCAGTACAAAGAAAACCCGGACTTCATCAACATTATTGAAAGAAAGGTTACTGAAGTTCAAAACAGCAATCTGGATAAAGAAATCACTATAGAAGAGGTGGAGTGGTCCATCAACAGCATGCCCCTGGACAAAGCTCCAGGCCCGGACGGCTTCACGGTAAGCTTCTACAAAACCCATTGGGATATTATCAAAAAAGATTTCCTCAGAATGGTGAGAAACTTCCACCTCAAAAGCAAATTGGGAAGTAGTGTTAAATCTTCGTTCCTAGCCCTCATCCCAAAGGATCCAAGCCCCCAATCTTTTGATAGGTTCAGACCCATCTCCCTTTGCAATGTGTCTTATAAAATTATCTCAAAAATCCTAGCTAATAGGCTGAAACAAATTCTCCCTTCTATCATTTCTGACAATCAAGGTGGGTTCCTTCCCAAGAGGCACATAACCGATAATGTAATTATGATTCAAGAAGCAATTCACAGCAGTATAGCTAGAAACGAGAAAGGAATGATAATCAAGTTGGACATGGCTAGTGCCTTTGACAGGGTAAATCACGCCTTCCTGGAGACTGTGCTTGCAAAGTTTGGGGTTTCAAGGAATTTCATCAATAAGGTCATGGAATGTGTCTCTCAGAATTGGACAGCTCCGCTCATCAATGGGAGGCCTTGCAGAGCCTTCATAAGCACCCGTGGATTGAGGCAAGGTTGCCCCCTATCCCCCTTTCTCTATATTATAATGGCGGAAACACTAAGCTTGCATTTAGAAAACAAGAGAAGGCTGAAGGAAATCACTGGAGTGGACATAATCAGAGGAGCTAAAGGGATCAATCACTCCCTATTTGCAGACGACACTCTGCTAATAGGTGGAGCTTCAAGCCTTATGGCAAGGAGATTCAAGGCCATCCTTGATCTCTTCCTTCAAGCATCGGGGGGAAAACTAAACAACAACAAATGCAAAATATATACCTGGAATGTTCCAAGACATATAACTCAAAGGATTGCTATGATTCTGGAAATTCCAGCCCAATCTAGTTGGTCTCACTTCATGTATCTAGGACTCCCGCTGGCCAAAGAATCAATCAAACACGAAGTATGGGTTAATTTGATCGAGAAGCTTAGAGGCAAACTTCAAAGTTGGGGGATGCACTGGCTCAATCTAGCAAGAAGAACAATCCTTATCAAGTCCATCTTATCTGCCCTCCCTATTTATCAATTCGCCATAACGCTCGCCCCCTCAAGTATCCATAAACACATGGAGCTCATCCTTAGAAGCTTTCTCTGGAAGGGTGGAAAGCAAGAAACGAAGAAATTCAGTCTTGTAAAATGGGAAAAGGTCATCCTCCCCATAGAAAAAGGCGGGCTAGGAATTAAAGTGCCCAGATTGGCAAACTTGGCAATGGGATTCAAGCTAATATGGAGAATTCTAACTGAGAAAGACTCCTGGTGGGCAGAGGTCTTGAAAAAAGAATACCTAAGTGGAAGCAACAGCAATATCCTCTCCGACACAATCACAGAAAGACAATGCACCCCGGTCTGGAAGCTGATCAAAAAATCTTTAACTCTCCTCAAATCTCATATCTCCAAAGCCCCAGGCAATGGGAAGCAAACCAGCATATGGAAAGACAAAATAATGGGTCAGGAAGCCAAGGAAAAGCTTCCCCATCTGAGGCCGCTGCAGCAGTGGATGTCTGATAAAAATCTCACAACTCTCTTTGACATTTCAAATTGGGACCATGACAGCTGGAAAGGCTGGAAAATCAGGCATCTTCCTGATGGACTAAAGGAGCAATGGAACAACCTTAAACTCTCATTAGCAGGAGCAGCTCCCACAAGCAAGGGGAAAGAGGACAGTTTCATATGGGATCCAAATGGAGGCACCTACTCGGTCAGGGAAGGTTACAAAGCACTCCAAAAACAAGCTGCATTGAATAATTGGCAATATCACAAGAACGCTTGGAAAATCGAAAGTATCCCGAAGATAAAACTCTTCAATTGGACCTTGCTTCATGGCAAGCTCCTAACAGCTGAGAATTTGAGAAAAAAGGGGATCCAGGGGCCTTCCATCTGTGTTATGTGCAGGAAAGAGGAAGAAAGCCTCAATCACCTCTTCATAGAATGCCCAATAGCATCGACATGCTGGAAGCTCATAACCAGCCCTCTAGAGACAGGGGAGGTTCCCAACCAGGTCTCTCTCCTTCAGAAAGGCTGGGGGAAACTCTCTCCCTTTCCAACCAAAGACACAACCCTCGCCAAGAGACTCTGGTCCAGCATTCCCTCCAACCTCTGCTGGCAGATATGGCTCGCCAGAAACGCAAGCATCTTCAAAGACAAAAAACCTAGGATCTCAAATATCCTGGCCAAAACTGTTGCGCTTATAGCTGAGACTATTGAAGCCAACGGGATTCAACAAGCTGACCCGGAATACTCAACTGAGCAAGTGAAAGCATGGGTTCAAAGATTCAACTGCAAGCCAAATCCAAAATTCAAGACAATCAAGGGATCTGGACAGAGTGAATGGAAGATCAGAGGGTCAAAAGAGGAAGTTAACAACTGGATCCAAAGGCAAAAAAGGCACACACTACACTTCGACGGGGCCTCAAAGAACAATCCAGGCATAGCTGGAGCAGGGGGAGTTTTAAAGGACCCCCAACGAAAAACGATGGTTACATATGAATGGAGCTTGGGGACTTTGTCAAACAACAAAGCAGAAGCATATAGCCTCCTTTTGGGGATCTCCATAGCGCGGAGGAGGGGAATTCATGACCTTCTAGTGATGGGAGACTCAGCAATCCTAATAGCAGCCTTAAACAAGGGGAACAACTTCAACCAATGTGCCCTGAATAGAACAAAAGACAGAATCTTTGAACAGGCCAGGGGCATGAACAACATGACTTATAAACACGTCCTCAGAATACATAATAAGACAGCTGACGAGCTGGCCAACAAGGCCATCAAAAGACCCACGGGCCAGGTGAGGGAGAATGAGGAAATATATGATCATGATATCCCATAGATATATCTTAATCCCAATGCATCTGACTGTTAGTCACCTCAGGCATCTAACTCGAGACAACAGGCCAGCGAAAAAGAGATCTTCTGCTCTACAAATCGATCTCGACTGCCAAAACGGAGGGTACAGGACAGGGAATCGGCCTCAGGACCTGAACATGCA
The DNA here is from genome assembly GCA_031772625.1 of Pinus tabuliformis. NCBI lineage: Eukaryota > Viridiplantae > Streptophyta > Pinopsida > Pinales > Pinaceae > Pinus > Pinus tabuliformis. The sequence goes on along the minus strand of CM062817.1, from coordinate 221,579,055 downwards.
AGAAAACAACAGCATTTCTCTTCGACACTCTCCCGGAATCAAAGGAAGGCGTGATCATGCCCATACCTGTTACAGAATACAAGGACGGTCACAGAGCACCTCAGATCACTCGAGGACAGATATGATCAGTCACTCCGCCTCCATTCATGAGTGGGAGATCGCCCGTTGCATCCTTTTTAAACTCATCAAGAACCCAAAGGCCCTCACTACTCATCAAAACCATAGCGCGCGCAGGAGAGCCCTTCTGGATCGGAGGCAGTGCCAAGGTGGTCTTTTCTGCAGTAACAAGGCTAGCACCGGAGACCAAATACACTCTGAGATTCTCTTAGTGAACGGCAATAGCTGGCTTTCCTTTGCGCACAGTGGCACCAGGCATCGAGCGCAAGCAAACTCCACGAGGGCGGACTTACCAGATCTCCATCTGAGCTGGGTAAACAATCTTCCCTTTATCTGTGTTCTTTTCAATACTAACAGTTGGTTCTGTGCTCCCAGCACTGCTCTCAATCATCAACAGGGCACTCACCTCAACTCTGCCTCACCAAAGCAATCCGGCTACACAAGCGGCAAGCCTCATAACTCCTCAGCATCTGACAAAGCCTTCACCGCTCCCAGCAAGATGGCTGACCAGAACAATCAGCAAGCTAACCAGCAGCAGCCAAGGAACCCGATGGATAACATATTCAACAACAGAGATTGCCATATGTGCAAGGCACATGTCATTATGATCAATGCTCTGAAGAAGCAGGTGAAAGAACTCACTGAGGACTTTCACGCGGACAGAAACTCGAAGAGAAAGAAGCTGGAGAAGAGGAAAAAAGAAATCGAAGACCTTAAGGATCGCTGCATCCACATGGAGGCAGTCATTGACCACCTCCGCACCTTAACTGAAAGCCAGCAAGGAGAAGCTTCAACAAGAGTGAGCAAGAGGGAACCTCTCCAGGATGACTCGGTTACCCAACATCCCCCCTAACTCATGCAGTGTAGTTATAAATGGGTAGGAGGATCCTTTGTAAGGCAATATAGCCGTTTAAATTCAGTATTAAGTGTAGTTAAGAAGAGCTTCGAGAACTATGGGTCTGCGAGCCCAATTTTGAATCTCAGCTCTTGGAATCTTCCTCTTATTGTAATAGTTTTCGAATCGCAAGTTTTATAATACACAAGTAGACGACTTTGTTAAAAAAAAAAAAAAAAAGATTGCCTCTTGATTTTCATTAATAAGTATTTATCGTCATAATTAAAGGCTAATCATAACTTAAAGTACTTAAACATTAAGCAATCTTAACCTAAGAATCACTCATAACCCTTGCACAAGCATTCTAAGTCTAGTTGCATTAATAACTTACCTCCAAGCATAAGCTTGGTTGATAGACTTTTCAGGGCCACCTTTCTCATCTAGCTTGAGGGGCTTAGCAACTCTTTAGTGGTTAACACGGTGACCTTGCAGTCGTCAGAGCCACAGTCTCTGTAGCGCCAAAGGCATCGAGTGGTTAGAGCCTAACAAAAGGTATTGTTAATCAAGCCATTGCTTGCTTCCTGTTGGCCTCTTTCCCACAACCTACTTTGGAGACTAGCTTCAAAATAGTTAAGGGGAAGGTTATACTTAGAATAGGCATATAATTAAAAGTAACCAAGATTCTTGCATCACACCTAGGTCTTAGGATTTGCATAGCATATAAGTTAGTGAAGCATCCAAGCAATGATTGTCCATCCAGTTACTTGGCATCTAATTAATAATAAGCAAGAAGTTGACTCCATAAGGCACTGGTCTCATATTCAAATCAAATCTAATTCTTGAGTCTTGCTAAAATTAACCAAGTAGCTAGGTCACTCAATCGTGTCTCCTGGACTCATTGGTTTCCAACTTGTCCTCCATCTTCACATTTCCATAGGGACTACCATCCATAGCCTATTGTTGGGAGATAGTTACAACGGAGAGGTCAGGGATCAAGGTGACAACGCCCAACTTGAATTGTTGTCGCAGTGCCTGTACAATCTGAGTAACATTTTCTGGCACCGTTGTTGGGGACATATTTTTTTTGTCCTTGGTCCTCACGACAAATTTTTCAATCTTTCGTTTCATATCATCTTTCCATCTTTTCATTTGAACCGGCAATGCCACAATATTTTTTGGCATCGTTGTCGGGAATAAGTTTATCTTATTCTCAGAGCTTCAACAAAATTTTCATTCTTCATCTTCTAATTATCTCATACCCTCAATGTCACATTTTTTGGCATTGTTGCAATCTCTTCATATTTTGATCACCTTATCCTTTTCCCTCTCACTAATCCTCTCATCTTCTCTATTTGCACCTTTAGCACCTAGACATTTCAATTGGTTTCCTGTTTGGGTGGCGACTCCACTTATTCATCCATTATTTCTCGAACAAGAAGCCCTCCTTGATATCCACTTGCTTCTTCCTAACTAATCTTTCAAGTTTTGCCTTTTGGATTTTGGAGTTAGATTCATGTTCAAGTGGTGACTCCACTTCTTTCATTTTTTGCAAGAATTTCTACTAGAATCTCACTTCTTGTGGATCTCTTGTTTTTCTTCACTAAGGATCTCTCTCTGACATCCATTGGCTCCTTTTAACCTTAAGCAAGTCATCATGGATGACTTGTTTGCCCCTTGTCATTTTACTAACATTCCTCGCAATATTCCAACAAGTGCCATTAATAAATTGCCTTTGTTCACGGGTAATGATGCAATCATTGCTACAAATTATATCTTGAAGTTTACTCGTTATATGCTAATGGGTTGTGGATCTTCTCGTTAGAATCATGAAGACATCAACATGTGACTTTTTGTCCTTTATTTAGAAGGTCGTCCTAGAGATTGGTTTTGTGATTTTCTTGATGATTCTTTTGATTCTTTACAAGACATCATTGATGTTTTTTAAGATAGATATTGAAATCAAAGGGGCTCGCCTTGTGCCCTTAGTACTATAAAGAAAGACAAAAGTGATCTTGTAAAGGACCCAATTATCGAAGAAAGATTTCAAGAAAATGCACCACATCAAAATGTGCCTTATTACAGGCCTTGTGACCTAACACTTTAATGATGAATCCACTTCTGCCTTTGCAATCAAAATTTGAGATAGTGGAAAGGCACGAACAAGTCATCAATGAGATATTATCTGGGAATTAACTCAAAGGCTTAGAGACATGAAATTCAGTCAAGCTTAGATGATGAAAGCCATGAAACTTAGCCAACAGAATCACTCTATGGAGATGTGTTAATTTAAGGTATGTTCTATGCTTATAGCAGTTTACTTATCTTTCTTATTATTATCCACAGATTAGAAAATCATATGTACATAAAGTAAACTGCAGATAGAACATTAAACAATCAACATAAAACAAGCCAAGACAAGAGACACAAGATGTGGCGGCTAGCTAGGGACAAACCCCAATGTGGGGAAACCCTTTGATCAAATCTTCCTTTATCTTCAATAATTCAGCAGAGAGAAATTAGTACATAAATCTGATTTACATTAGCAGCAGCAAACCCTAGATCAGCCAAACTACGGCAAAAAATATCTTGCAAACCAACCGTCATATCAGCTTGATTACTTCACCAAAAAATGAGGCCTTCATAGGAGATCTAGATTCACCTACAGCGCAGTTCTGAGAGGTAGACTAATGGTCAACGCTGGTCAAACTTTGCTTCTGCAATTGCAGCCCTAAATTCTGCACCTTCCTTCCACACATGTGAGAGAAGAGTCTCTTTCTGCGCAATAGGAGAAGAGCCCCTTTTCTGCGTAGGAGAGAGAGATGTGATGAGTTGAGTGAGTCAAAATGAGAAAAAGACCTCCTATATTTATACACAACTGTTGATGATTGAATAGATGCGACTATTGGGCTTCTAAGCCTACATGAGTTGTAGGTCGGCTTGATAATTATTCCATAATCAAAATAAATTCATATCTCCATAAATACTTATCGGAATCGGATGATCTTTAGATCAATCCTACACCTCTCGACAAGAGGAATCTAATAAAATATTATCGGCCATGAATAAGATGACCCACATGGAGTTTGGACCTAGTTGCCAATTTTAACACTCCCTCTCAACAAGGGAGAACTCCATCTGCAATCTGTCTGTCAGTCGCTACTATTCATCCATTAAATGCACTACCCTGTACAACTTGACCCATGCTCTGCTCTGCTCTATCCTGCTTGCTCTGCTCTGTTATGTTCTGCCCTGTTCTGATCTGCTCTGCTCTGCTTTGTTCTGCTTTGTCTGAATTATGAAGAGGAAGAAATGATTGAGGATGTATCATACTGACTCAGAGTCAGTCTCAGAGTGTCTACCACTAGTCCCAGACCAGTCTCAACCGACCTGAAGTCATTGTCATAGTGGCTACAACTCCTACCACTCGTCCCAGACCAATATCATCCTCCACTGACTCAAAGTCAGTCTCAGAGTGTGTACCACTGGTCCCAGACCAGTCTCAACCGACCCAAAGTCAGCGTCATAGTGGGTACAACTCCTACCACTAGTCCCAAACCAGTATCATTGACTCAAAGTCAGTCTCAGAGTGTGTACCACTGGTCCTTGACTAGTCTCAACTGACTCGAAGTCAGCATCGTAGTGGGTACAACTCCTACCACTGGTCGCAGACCAGTATCACTGATCCCAGATCAATGAAGGTCATCCTAGCATAGGGAATACGGTAGATACAGCGATGCATCCATCGATACTACTATGGTCCCTATCCTCATTTCCCTGCTCATTGATTAGATGAGAAGTACTTCCCATGAGTCCCAGACTGCATGGGTAGGATGCCTTGACAGGAGAACTAATCAATCATGTCCTCACAGGAGAACTAATCATCCTGCTACACAATTTTCATGGAGAACACATCATCCAGACCTCACAGGAGAACTAATCATCCTGCTACATAATCGTCATGGAGAACACATCATCCAGACCTCACAGGAGAACTAATCATCCTGCTACATAGTCGCCACAGGGTGTTACAGGGAAAGTTTTGATTCTTTTACCCTGTGGTCATATGTCGCTCCAAGAAGTACCCCGCACCCCTCGGAGCTCCCAGAGCTCAATACATCATACAGGACCCTCATCATAGGGTCTTTGAATGACACCAAGTTGTTATCGGAAAGTCAAGAATTTGACCTTCCCTAGGGGCTTTGTCAGGATGTCGGTGACCTGTTCATCTGTACCGATATGTTGGAGCCTTATAGCTCCCCGCTACACCATATCTCGAATATAGTGGTACCTGATATCGATATGCTTGGAGTGATCATGAAATACGGGATTCTCTGACAAACGAATCCCACTCTGGTTTTCAAATAGGATCACGGTGGTATCCAATGTAAATCCAAACAGCTCACTGAAGAGCTTTCGCAACCAGACTGCCTCACAGGAGGCCATGCTAGCAGCAATATATTCTGCTATGGCAGTCCTCAAAGCCACCGACTTCTGCTTCCTGCTCATCCAGGATATCGAAGCAGATCCCAAGGAGAAGCAGTAGCCGGAAGTGCTCTTACGGTCCTTCACATTGCCTGCCCAATCAGCATCAGTGTATCCAAGTAGTCTCACATCTTCGGCAGTGTATCTTAGCCCATATGTTATTGTGCCACGAAGATATCTTAACAGATTCTTAGCACCAATCCAATGTATGTGGTGAGGTTCAACCATATGTTGACTGCAAAGCATATGTCTGGACGGGAGTTCACTAAGAACATTAATGCTCCGACGAGTTGATGATACTCGGTGGCATTTTGTAAAACAGGTCTAGCAACGCTACCACTTAACTTCTTAAAGTCAAGCTCCATCGGGGTAGTTACAAGCTTGCATTCCACCATATCGAATCTTTCCAATATTTTCACCACATATTTTCCTTGAGATAGGAAAATTTCCTTTGGCTTCTGCCAGACTTCAAATCCTAGGAAATAGTGCATCAGTCCTAGGTCCTTCATTTCAAATTCAGAAGCCAACTCCCTCCTACATTTGTGAATGAGAGGGTCTGCACCTGTTAGGAAGAGGTCATCTACATACAACACCAGTATGAGAGGTTTGTCATCTTCAACCTTAAAGTGGAGGTTAGGATCGGCTTCACTCCTAGTGAATCCCAGCTTCATCAAGTAGCTATCAATCATCTCATACCATGCTCGGGGTGCTTGCTTCAGCCCATAGAGGGCCTTCTTCAACCTGCATACATGAGATTTTCGATCATAAATCTCAAATCCTTTGGGTTGCTCTACATAGACCTCTTCTTTGATCGAACCATGCAAGAATGCGGTCTTGACATCCATCTGATGTAGGTTCCATCCTTGTGAAGCCGCAAGGGCTATGATCGAGCAGATGGTGGTATATCTGGCAACAGGTGCAAATATCTCGTCATAGTCTATACCTTCCTTCTGGGAGAAGCCACGAGCGACAAAACAAGCCTTATATTTTTCTGTACTTCCATCTGCTACATGCTTTATCTTGTAAAGCCATTTAGAAGTGACAACTGTCTTGTCCTGGGGTCTGGGAACTACTTCCCAAACATCATTCTTCATAATAGACTCATATTCTTCGGTCATAGCATCCTTCCATACTTGATGCTTGACAACATCTAAGAATGATGAAGGCTCATTTTGTATGATTGTGCTCATGATGGTCAGGTATCCCTGATACCTGTTGGGTTTCTAACTTTCACGGAAGGTTCCTCGAGGTGTAGTGTGTCCTTCAGCATCATCAAGTAGCCCCCTAAGCCAAGAGGGCCTCTTCCTAGAAGAGGAAGGCTCAGGTGGATCAATAGGATCCATGGGTTCTTCCACATCAGGCATTGTTTCATCATCCTTTTCTTTTGGTTCCCTGGTGTCGGTGTCTTAAGAGTCAACTTCTTGAGAGCTCCTCAAAATCAGAAGATTGTCCACCTTGCTGAGGGCCATATCTTCATCAAAGGTGACATCATGACTAATCACAACTTCCCTTTGACTGGCTACATCGATTCTATAGCCCTTAGTATTTTCTCCATAGCCCATGAAGATTCCTTTCTTTCCAAATGCACCCAATTTATTCCTTTTCTCTTTCGGCACATGAAAATATGCAGTGCTTCCAAAAATTCTAAAATGAGATACGTCAAGTTTCTTACCGGTGAACATCTCTTTAGGAGTCTTGGAACCCAATGCTTGATGAGGGCATCGGTTTTGTACATACGGCGGTGTTTGCAGCTTCGGCCCATAGAAACTTCAGAAGTCTTTGATCATGGAGCATGGCACGGACAGCTTCCACAATTGTACGGTTATTCCTTTCCGCCACACCATTCTGTTCAGGAGTATATGGTGTAGTAGTCTCCCTCTTGATGCCAGCCTCAGATATGTCTGAGTGAACCAGTTGTAATATATCCGAGGTCTTGCTTTGGCTTGAGGGGAATGGTCCCCTTTTGAGCTTTCCTTCGGCACATCCCAGACATACACCTTCTTTCTCTTCTCGAAATTTGGGCATCCATGTTACCATTTGTCTTACATCGGGTAGAGCTTTGTAGTGAAGGTGGGCAAACCTTCGATGCCAAAGTTCGAACTAAAGAGATGTGTCACAAGAAATGACACCTAGCGAACTTCCACCGACCTGATATAATGAATCAACTCGAAACCCAAGAGTGAAGGCATCTTTAACATTATTTTTCGATATACTTACCTTGCCATCGCTGAAGGTTACCTTGTAGCCTTTTTTTCTATTGCCGAGATGGACACCAGGTTCTTTTTGAGGTTAGGTACATATAATACATCCTGTAAGTGGATCGTATTACCTTGATTCGATTTAAGAGAGACATTGCCTACACCTTTCACGGGATATTTCATATTATCTCCAAGGACAATTTCCAGGTTAGTTTCTTTCTCTATCAGATTATGGAGGACTTCTTTGTAACCTATGAAGTGCCTTGAGGCACCACTATCAATGAGCCAAATTCCCATTAAGTCTGAAGGAGCAGAGATAGATAGAGTAGCTAGTAGATAATATTCATCCTGCTTATTTTCAACAATGTTGGATTCATACCTGGAATTTCTAGCCTTCTTGAATGGTTGTCCTCTTCCTTGATTTCCAGCACTCCTTTTACCTTTGCTATTGAATTTTCCATTCCTTTGATTTCCATGAGAGGGCACTCCCTTGCATAGTGACCTACTTTATCGCAAATGTAACATCGTCCTTTTCTTCCACCCTTAGGTCCAACGTTTCTTTTTTATTTAGTCCCAGAATTATTTCTTTTCTTAGCATGAGAAGAAAAGGCAGCAGGAGGACCTTTAGGAATGGGCATTTCTTGCTCTTCTACCCTTGTTTCTTCTTTAATGCATCTAGCCATTAATTCCTTGAAACCAGGAATTACATTATTGTTCAGAAGAGTAGTCCTGAACACGTACCATTCGGATGGTAATCCTCCAAGAGTCGTGAGTGCCATTTCCCTATCAGTAATAGTCTCCCTAATAGATAGGAGATCGTTCCTGATCTCGGTGATTCTTAAGAAGTATGCTTGCATACTCTCATCTTTGCCTTCTTAATTTCCTTCAGCTTATTTCTCAGAAACAAAACTTGATTTGCATCATTAACTTTAAATAAACTCACTAGTCTATCGTAGATTTCCTTGGAGGTGTTCAGGTCAGAGATGTAGGCCACCAAGCGCTTGTCGATAGAGTCCCGGATGATCTTCTTTGTTTTGACTTCACTGGTTTTCCATTTATTCCTAGCAGCAGCGGGTGCATTTGATGGAGGCTCGACAATATTGCCTCTCACATGGTCCAACACTCCTTGATATTCTAAGGTTAGATCGATAGACATCTTCCATCCGTGATAGTCAGCTTTCTCACGGAGCTTGTCTTCGAGAGGTAAGAGTGTTGAGGACCCCATAGTTCTTTTAGGATAGCCTTGCCAATCTTCTCTTCGGTGATTGCTCTTGCACTTACTCGGGCTTTGTCTTCACCTTAGATCTGATTCCATGTCAATTTAAGGTATGTTCTATGCTTATAGTAGTTTACTTATCTTTCTTATTATTATCCACAGATTAGCAATCATATGTACATAAAGTAAAGTGCAGATAGAACATTAAACGATCGACAGAAAACAAGCCAAGACAAGAGACACAAGATGTGTCAGCTAGCCAGGGACAAACCCCAATGTGGGGAAACCCTTTGATCAAATCTTCCTTTATCTTCAATAATTCAACAGAGAGAAATTAGTACATAAATCTGATTTACATTAGCAGCGGCAAACCCTAGATCAGCCAAACTAGGGCAAACAATATCTTGCAAACCGACCGTCGGATTGGCTTGATTCCTTCACGAAAAAATGTGGCCTTCAGAGGAGATCGAGATTCACCTACAATGCAGTTATGAGAGGTAGACTGATGGTCATCATTGGTCAAACTTTGGTTCTGCAGTTGCAGCCCTAAATTCTACACCTTCCTTCCACACGTGTGAGAGAAGAGTCTCTTTCTGCATAGTAGGAGAAGAGCCTCTTTTCTGCGCAGGAGAGAGAGAGAGATGTGATGAGTTGAGTGAGTCCAAATGAGGAAAAGACCTCCTGTATTTATACACAACTGTTGATGATTGAATAGATGTGACTGTTGGGCTTCTGAGCCTACATGAGTTGTAGGTCGGCTTGATAATTATTCCATAATCAAAATAAATTCATATCTCCATAAATACTTATTGGAATCGGATGATCTTTAGATCAATCCTACACCTCTCGACGAGAGGGATCTAATAAAAATATCATCGGCCATGAATAAGATGACCAACATGGAGGTTGGCCCTAGTTGCAAATTTTAACAAGATGAGATCCATGTACATCAAGTTGATGGCTATAGAAGAACAACATGTTGAGGAATTGAAAACCGTGGAAATTAATCATTCTAATCAGATGGCCACCATGCAAAATTATTTGATCAATATGGAAGCAAATCATAAAGAAGAAATGAGTTATATTCAAGTAAATCATGATAAAGTAATAAATTACATGGAAATCAATTTTCAGAGCAGGTTGTCAGTTATAGAAGAAAAACATAATGAAGAGCTATATGTCATGAAAATTAATCACTCCAATCAGATAGCCACCATAGAGGAAAAGTGTGCTCAAGAGATGGAGGCTATGATGTCCAATATGCAGAATCATTTGATTGCCATAAAAGCAGATAATGACAAAGTAATAAAAGATATGGAAGTTGGTTAGATATGTCTTCAGAATAAGTTGTTAACCATGGAGGAAAGCCATGCCAAGGAAATCAGTGCTATGAAGGTTGAACACTCTAACCAAATGGATGCCATCAGAATTGAAAAGACCACTCTTTAGGATAAGCTGCAAATGATGGAAAAGACACAGGTTCTGAGACTTCAGCTCAGACTGAAGGATCTAGGGGGCAAGCACAAAGGGTTTTCACGACTCACAGGTCTCCCAGTCCACGAAGCAATTCCCATCTCATCGCAAGGAGGTCACTTTTCCCATTGAAGACAAGTTAACTAAAAGTGTCATGATTAAAAAAAAAGTTAAGAAAGACCAAGCTTATGTGTCACCTTTGACAGAGTATATTCAGAATAAGGTTGGGCATACTTCCGGTTCTTCAGATATTTCATCCGAGCATCTTCAAGATCAAGACAAGAAATCTACAATGGTCCCATTATTGACATCACAACCCCCCAAGAAGAAAAGCAAAAAACAAAAAAGAAGAAGGAAGAGGTTTGATGCATCTAATGGTTGAGAGCAACTCGATATTTAGATGATTCAAAGTCCTAGAATTTTCAGAATTTAACATGGCACATACGAGAAATAGCCCACAGACTTGTCAGAGAGTCGAGAGATTCTCAATGTGCATTATGTTGAATATATCTAGTGCCATGGGGCATATTTGTATAGTATATTTAACCCTAATCCATTTAATTTGTGTCATAGTTAGTTTTATGTCATGCATTATGTTTTATGTCTTTATATCTCAGTTTTTTAGAGTAGATTTTTTCTATTCCAGCATGCATGATGATTTCCGTTTTGAGTGGATATCTATTTGATGGACTTTTGTTTTCTTGGATACAAGATTCTGGATTCTCACATTGCTCCATTGAAGCAACATGTCCCCCATATGGAGCCAGATGTCACACCCATTTTTTCAACATTCCAAGGAAGCAGGATCAAGAAGCTTGAAGGAATTTTTTCAAAGTTTAGAATCATTAGCCAGCAGTTCTAATGTCATTGTAAACCCATTCTGCAAGTTTGTAATGTAAATGATGTTAGTAAGGCCATGTATTTATGTAACAACCTAGGTAAGCCTATGATTTTCACAACAAATTGCATCTTATGAGGTTTTTCGTCTCACTGATTTATCTATGTTTCTAAACACGGACGATCAACATAGTTTTTCCCTCTAGCCTCAACCCAAATCTAGGGCGGAATTTATCGTGAAAGTCTTGGGTGAGTCCGAGTGTTCTAATCGAATCTTCTGTAAAAGTGATTTGAGAATAATTTAAGCTAATTGGCTAAATTATTTTATCGCAAGTCACTTGGTCTACTAGATCATATTGTGTCACAAAAGTGGGTAAGTTATTTGAGGATCTATAATGAATGAGTATTCTCCCTTTGAGGGTTGAATGTGTAAAATCTTATGTAAAAAATATTTTAGTGCATGGTCCCTCATACTTAGACACCATGACTAAAATATTTGAGGGTGGAAAAACAAATAATCCCCTCAAGTGTCAATTAATTAATTTTTCTGGCATTTTTTTCATAAGCTTGGTAGGACCTTTTCATTCATTCATTTAAAAAAAGAAGGTTACATCCATGAAAGACATTCAGTGGCCTCACCCTGCCCATTGGGAAACCATGTTTGTTGGCCATCGGACCGCATTGTATTCCATCCAAAATCTCAATAACTTGAATTTTTCAAACAAAGCCTTATATGAATGAATGTTTGTGAACCTATTTTCACCTAACAAACTATAATAAGTACTACAAACCAACGTATACATCAGAAAATTAAACAAAATAAGGAGCTACTACATCGAAACTAATAACTACTCATTAGAGGACTCCATAGGAGTTGGATCCCTAGCACTGGATCTTGGTGATTCCAACTAAGGAAGGCACAAAATATGTTTCTCAATATGGCCAAGATGAACATTCTGCTGATGGATTTGAAATTGGACAAGTTGAAATTCTTTCTGAATTTCATGGAAACCTGGATAAAATTTGATAGAGCCTGCAGGAGAGGTCATAATAGCTCTAGCCACAATACTTTTCATCAGCCAGTAGAGAGGAACAATTTGTTTATACTGGGTGGTACGATCGTGAGTGTGTCCCAGATCTGGAACTAGGACTCGCCAACCTTTTATCTGCACTTTAGCTTCTACCCAATGATTTAGTTTTGCTTTCCATGTCGAGATCATTTCTTTTACCTGGGTTGGCGTACATATATTATATGCTTGGGCTGCCTCATTGATAATATAAGCATCTGACTTGCGGTCGCTTATCTTCGTTGGTGGAGTGGAGGACGAACCCCGACCACCTCAATTCCATAACTTTTTGTTGTGGGCTCGACCCCCATGTCCATACGAAACAGCACCAGGGGAAGGACAAGCCATTTAGAATAGCAACCAGTCAATCAAATTACAAACTATCAACCGAACAGGTTGAGCCACAGTCCAAGACCAGACCGTCTACTCGCGGGCTAGGTGGTTACACAAGCTTTTAGAGCTTGACACAATTACATAAAATAAGAGCAAGAAACAATATGTGTTAGGCCTGAGCCTTACATATACACTGAAATTCGAAAAGGGCGGCCATTGATGCCACTCTATTATGATAACCAACACCCCGTGCTCAATTGGGCCAGTAGACAGAGAGAATCTAGAGATAGTTTGTTACCTTAGAAGGGAGGCGCGACAGACCAGCTCCCTGAGCCTAATGCCGTTGAAGACCACATCATAACCATAGAAAAGCATAGAAGAATAATTAAAGGTCATTCCCTTGCTCAAGGCCAACAAATCACGAAGATATCCATTACCATTGGGCGGAAATTCCTTCAAGAGAAGACGACTAACCCAAATTTTTCCATACATTCCCATTCAAAGCAATAAAATACCAAAGAAAATGGACACTGGCATAGAAACTATTGACACCTAATCATAGGGATTGCCTAAACAAATGTAAATAAGTGTAAATAAATAATAGAGGAAATGGAGAGTCATCGGTAGATGAAACTGAACAGTCACTCCCTTGTATATAATAATAGACAACCTAAATGAATAATACAATTACATTTGAGGAGTTACCTCCTGGCCTGACATGGTATCAGAGCCAGCTCTATTTTTAGTATTCCTACCCTTGTAACTCCATTTCTGCCTATTTTGTAGAACTAACACATCTGCCCCTCCTCCTGAGGCCTGACACTGTCTTTGCGTTTTTTTTTTTCCTGAATGCTACATAAATTTTACTCCATACACAGTCGCTTTGTTTTTTTGGCCTGGCATATACCATACATAGTCTTCCATACACAACGTTGCTCCTCAAAGCGTTGCTTTGCATATAACTCCTATTTTTTGAACACCTTGAATCAAGTGTTGAGTCCTATACGCATTGAGAATGAATGTTGCTCACCCAGGTTTAATATGTTGATCTTTGCTATCCATGGTGCTGGTGAAAGCTGAGTTTAATTTTCGATTGTGTGTCCATTCTTTGCATTGGTCCATTGAAGGTCCCATTGTACGCTGGTTGGGGAACTCGACTTGGCTACTTAATGTGGTGGTGTTGCGCCAATGGTGTCATTGTGGAAGTGTGGGATGGAATATAAGCCCAAGCGATGAATGATTGTTTGTTGTTTTCTACTAGAAGCCATAACCTCACTTGCTTGTTGAGTGATGGTTGTTTCATTCCAATGTTTGCCTGGATTATGTGCATGATGTTGCGTTGAATGATCATTCTGGAGTCATAACCTCTATAGTTGTTTTCATATATGTGTGTGTGTGTGTGTGTGTTTGTGTTGTTTTGGTATATATAAGCTTTGTTTTTAAGTGTTGTTTTGGTATATATAAGTATTATCTCCCAACATATATATATATATATATATATACGTTGTTCCATATATGAAATATGTTAAGCTGACAGTGTTTAGGAGCCAGCGTTTACATACATGAGGGAGCAGTGCATGTTCCATATATATAATGTTGGTATATATACAACATTGTTTGGCTTCCACGTTGTCCATCTCCCCAAAATAATATCTCTGTTTTTTAATATATCAGAGTGCAATTTTTAACCACAAGAAGTGAATTTTTTATATATTGGCAGCAGGGTACATTTTTTTTTATTAATAAAAAATGCATTCATTGATATCTATTTTGGGAGTAGTTCTCACCAGGAAGGAGAACTATCCAAAATGGTCACGGAAAATCAAACACACTCTCATTTTTAATGAGCTGTGGAAAGGAGTGTGTGTTGGAAACGGAGACAAAGAGCCAGAATAGCCTACCTCAAACGAGGAATTCGCCATTTGGGAAAAGAAGAATGACAAGGCTTATGAATTTATTGCAGCATCAATAAATGAAGAGGTGAGTCACCATATTTCACCATTTTCAAATGCTTTCGAAGCCTTACAAAAACTAAAGGAACTCTATGACTCACACTCTGCACTTGAAGTTGTTCAACTCATGATTAAATTGTTCACCCTTGAATTACAAAATGATGATCCTCTTTCTCTTGCTTCAGAAGTAAAATCTATTATGCATGATATCAAAGTCACTAATGTTGAAGTGGACATTCCTCTGATAGCTTTTCTCAAGGCACTTTATCCCACTTACTCAAATTATCTTGAGCCATTGCAGGCAAATGGAAACCTCGAAGATATTACCTTTGACTCCCTTGTGAAAAAATTTGCTGAAAGAGAGAAATCTTTTGGGAAGAAGACATCTCCTTAGTCTTCTGAAGAGGCTATGTGCCTTGCACATAGAGAGAATAATCTTGCTCAAGATTCTTCCAGAGGAAGAGGTGGTCGAAGAGGAAGAGGAAGAAATTTCAGAGGCAAGGGGGGCAGACACTCTCAAGGAGAAAAGTCAGATTTGCACTGCATACGCTGCAAAAGAGATGGATCACATGATGCATCCACATGCAAGTTGCCTTGGGACAAAATTGAGCATGAAAGAAACCAACCCAAAGGTAAAACTAATGACAAAGAGAAAGGTAAAGCACCTGAATCCGCTCACTATGTTGTGGCACACTGTAATATTGGAATAAATGAAGACTTATTTAATGCTTCACTTGCTTCTTGGAAAAATGATTGGTTGCTTGATTTAGGAGAAACTTTCCACGTGACTTTTAGAAGAGATTTTTTTGAAGAATTTACTGAAAATGTTGATGGAGCAGTATACTTTGCAGACAAATCAAAAATCAAGCCATCGGGGCTTGGTACAATCAGGCTTAAATTGCTTGGTCTTCCAGACTTTCTTTTGCATCATGTTTTATATCTCCCACAGCTGAGGAGAAACTTGTTGTCCTTGGTCCACATCCGCCGGCAAGGACACTCCATTCATATGTTTGATGGCAAGCTTGAGGTGAGAAAAGCATCAGACCACTCACTTGTCATGACGGGGATAGAAGAAGAAAGGCTTCTCAAGCTGCAGCGTACCTCTGATCGTGCACAAAATTTCTCATACAATTCTCATTATGAAGAAGGTACATTTCCATCGAGTTTATTATGGCATGCTAGATTTGGACACCTGAACTATGACAGCCTCCGCTTGTTGAAGAAAAATGGTGTTACTGGTTTGCCTACAATTCCTAGGAAACTTAAGCAATGTGATGCTTGCATTCTAGGAAAGCACAACAAACAGTCTTTTCATGATTCACATTCCAGAGCACATAGAAAACTTGAACTCATTCATTCAGATTTATGTGGTCCAATGCCTGTTCCTTCTGCAAATGGAAATAAATATATGATTGCATTTATTGATTACTACACCAGAATGTGTTGGGTTTATTTATTGAAGAACAAATCTGATGCTTTTCAAACATTCAAGAACTTTCATACATGGATTGAAAATGATGCACAATCTCATATTGGCTCTATTTACACTGATAATGGAAAAGAATACACTTCAAATGAATTTGAAAACTATCTTCGCCAACATGGGATCAAACATCAAACAATTGTGCCTTATAATCCCCAACAGAACAGAGTAGCTAAAAGAATGAATAGGACAATCTTAAATATGGTGTGCTCCATGATGTTTTTCAAAAATTTAAAATTGATGTTTTGGGCTGATGCAGTTCTATGTGTTATATATGTAAAGAATAGATGTCCATCTAATGTTATTAGAAACAAGACTCCTTATGAAATGTGGTATGGGAACATTCCTTCAGTAAAGCATCTCAGGGTCTTTGGTTCCACCTGTTATGCCTTGATACCAAAAGTACACAGAAACAAACTTGGTGCAAGAAGTCGTAAGTGTATCTTCCTGGGGTATTCAAATAGCTCCATCTCTATGATGAAGTCAATAAAAAGTTTGTTGTATCTAGAGATGTAATCTTTCTTGAATCATCCAAAACTAACAATGTTGTTGAGCTGCAACTTGATTGCTTGGATAGATTCGCAAATGCAAAATCATTTCAAGAATTTGATAATCAGATTCCACATCTTGAAGGGGGGATTCCTATACTAGATCAACCTATGGAATCTACTTCTAAAACACTCTCTCCCTCACATGAAACTCCAACAACGGATGATACTTTGAATGATGTGATTGACAGAATTGAGAGACTCAATCTTGATTCAGTCCCAACTCAATCAACGGAGCAGCATGGACCATCTAAGAAAGGTCCCCCAAAGTGGTTGACAAAGACACTTGAAAGTATTCATCCTGATGAGGTTGGAAAGACAGGAACTAGAAATTCAACTTGGCAAAATGGAGGTGATGTAGATGACTCTGATTCACCTGTTGATATGGATGTTTCTTATGATTTTGAATTGAATTTGTTTACAGATTTTGAACCAACTTCCTTCAAAGAATGTGCTTCTCATGATGAATGGAAAGAAGCAATGAAAAAGGAGTATGATGTCTTGATAAAGAATGGCACTTGGAAGCTAGTTGATCCTCCATTGGGAACAAAACCAATTAGCTGCAAGTGGGTCTACAAGAACATGTATAAATCTAATGGCTCACTTGACAAGCACAAAGCTAGGCTTGAGGCAAAAGGTTTTGCACAGAAGGAAGGGGTCGATTATAATGAGACTTTTGCCCCCACAGCAAAATGGGCTACCATCTGACTCTTTGTCCTAACAGCTTAGAACGGTTGGAAAGTCCATCAAATGTATGTAAAAATTTCTTTCTTGAATGGAGATCTAAAAGAGAATGCTTTTATGTCCCAACCTGAAGGATTTTCTGTAAAAGGACATGAACATAAAGTATGTAAACTTGTGAAATCCTTGTATGGCCTCAAAAAAGCACCGCGAGCCTGGTATGAAAAACTAACTGAGCATCTTATGAAACTCAATTTCAAACATTATGATCTTGATAATGCAACTTTGTTTGTCAAGAAGGTTGGAAAACAGTTGTGTATCTTGTGGTATATGTAGATGATCTTTTGATGACAGGGAACAATGAGAGCTACATTGCATCCATAAAGAAGGAATTGAGGAAACGTTTTGAAATGACTGATTTGGGCTATGTTCATTACTATCTTGGTATTGAAGTAACTCAACATCCGAAGTCCATATTCCTTTCTCAAAAGAAGTACATTGGAGATCTATTGAACAGGTTTGGCATGACTGAATGCAATCCTCTGACTACTCCAATGGAACAAAACTTAAATCTCACATCCATTGAAGGAAAATAATTTGAGGATGCAACAAAGTATAGACAACTTGTAAGAAGTCTCAACTACCTGACTAGTACCAGACCAGACATTTCATTTGTTGTTGGAATCCTCTCCAGGTTTATGCAAAAGCCTTGTGAGGGACATTGGTCTATTGTAAAAAGAGTTCTAAAGTACTTGAAGGGAACTCAAGACTTTGGGATCAAGTATACACAGGTGGGCTACTTCAGCTTGATTGGATACCCTGATTCAGACTTCGATGGAGACAAAGAAACTGGGGTATCTACTTCGGGTTATGCTATGAGTCTTGGATCAGGAGTTGTCTCCTGGAGATCATACAAACAATCAATTCCAGCAGATTCCACAACAAAGGCAGAATATGTGGCAGCAGCTACGGCAACAAAATAAATTGTGTCGCTCAAGAAAATTTTGGAAGATTTGCAAGTAAAACAAGTACAATTGACTCCACTCATGATTGACAATACCTTGGCAATAAAGTTGGCCAAGAACCCAAAGTTCCATGATCGAATGAAGCACATCAATACAAAATATCATCTGATTGGACATCATGTTGAGGCCAAAACAATCCATCTTCGCCATTGTTCCACTAATGAGCAGATTGCAGACATCTTCACCAAAGTGCTTGGAAGAGAAAAGCTTGAAAGATTCATAATGATGCTTGGACTCACCAACAACCCTTCAGATTAAGGGGGGGGAATGTTGACACCTAATTATAGGGATAGAGGAAATGGAGAGTCATCGGGAGATGAAACTGAACAGACACTCCCTTTTATATAATAATAGACAGCCTAAATGAATAATACAATAACATTTGATGAGTTACCTCCTGGCCTGACAGAAACAACAGACACAACATAAAACAAAGCCATAAAAAATTTCCCACTTTTCAGCAACCAGTTCCCTTTCTTGCAACATTAAATTTTCAGAGATTGTCAACAAAATTGTGGGAGACATTCGGGTATAGAATAGGCCATGGTCGAGGAGAGGAGAAAAGGAAAAGAACATACTCGACTACGCATGCCATGAACCATAGGTCAGTCACGTCCCGAGAGCAAAACTTCCTGACCTTTCTTGCAGATATAGGATTGAAAGTCGAGATCATGCACTTACCTCCATGAACCAAGCTCCAAAATAAGACTATTGCATGAATGGGACTCCACGCCCTCCCTATTGGAGTTTAAGAGCCCCGCAACTCGTCACTTCAGCATTAAACCTTCCTATGTGTTATGCCACCCCACTATCCTGATCGCACATGTGAGGGAAAGGGTCGTGCCACCCTCCAGCCCTGTCACGAATATTTTCACGCATGACAAAAATCCTGGGAGGGACGATGACTTGTATCGCACCCGATCACGGAGGCAAAAATAAAATTAAATCCTAAGCTTGAAAATTAATTAATTAGATTCAAAATTTTAAATATTAGAGAAATTAAATTCTCCAAGTGGAAAAATTTGTGGGTCTAAAAGAAATTAAATTTTGGATGTCCCCCGCCAAGGGAATATTGGAAATTTCAAGAAAAATTAGGCCCTTGGACCTTGGTGGTTAAGTCAAAGTCAAAATTTTGAGGAAATTAGATTCCTTTTTTTTTAGCTAATAAAAAATGATTTTAATGAAAAATTCGAAAATTCCTCAAAAATAATTATTTCGATAGTAGAGTTTAAAAGATCATTAAATATTTATTGACGAGCGAGATTATTTTGACATTATTTTCCACTTGGAGGAATTTCTCTATAAATATAAGGCTTTTTGCTTATATTTTTAATCTGCATCTTGAGCTCTACTCTGATGTAACTTTGAAATAATGGTGTAAGGCCACTGTCCTGTTGAGAACATTTGATCATCATAATAAAAGACATTGGGGTGCATTTCATCATGTCTTTGTCTCACTGATTTGTGGTATGTGTTGGGTTTGGGCATTCCTATATTTGTGCTTTAAATATTAATTAAATTGTTTTTCATTTGTAGATGATAGGAACATTCTATTGGTAAGTTTTGATCTTATCTTAAGTGATCTGATTCATTGTATGTTCTAACAATTTATTCTTAAGAAAATATATAGAGTTTGCAGGTTCCATAGTCATTGGGCTTTAAGTTCACAAACTATGGGCACAAACTAACTATGTTTGGATTCTGAATATTTTATATGATTTTCCAACTTTTCTAAGGCTCTAGTTTAACATCTATTTTTTGAAATACATCTAAACATTGTCAAGATCTACAAAATTTCTATTCTCAAAAAAAAATTATAAGCATTGTACACTTGTATATTTCGTAAATATATTTTGTATAATAATTTTGTAAATTATTTTATTTTCTAACCCTTGCTTGACAGCTGGGGTTTTTTGGGGTTTAAGAATTTTAAATTTTTGTATATATTGGGGTTTTGGGCTCTTTTAAATTTATTTATGCAGGTGAAATCAAAGGAAAATTGTTGGATTAGAGCTAGATATAGGCCCTTGAAGGTAAGACCTAGCCTCTAAAAGTTTTGTAGTGGCAAATATTGAAGATTTTGCAGTGAGATTGAAGATCTAAAGCAAAATAATATTTCCGGCAAGGGTTTCAAATTTCTTTAGGGCCTCCAAGCCCAACGTCCTTCATAACCCTAGAAGGCCCCAACCTCCTCTTCTTGTTAGACGACAACCCCTTAGGGATTGTCGTGGTTATTTCTAGGCCTTTTTATACATGGTTGTAAGGCGTAGGCGCCTCGGCCTCCTCTCCAAAGCCTGCTTCAGGCCTTATCCCTCCTCTGTCCTCCCTTTTCTCCCCTTATTCCTCTTACGTAGCTCCTTCCAGTCTTTCATCCACCCTTTTCGGCCCTCTCTCCTTCCTCCTCTACCCTCGACCTCACCTTACAGCCTAGATGCAGGCCTTTAGGGCCTTAGGCCGCGGCCCTTTTAGGGCCTCTCAACCCCTCCTTAGCCCAGCAGAAGCCTTCCTAGGCTTGCCGTGAGGCCTTTTGTGGCCTCTTGACCGTAGAGGCAGGCTTATTGGGTTATGCTTTACCTCCTTCTAGCTCTTCTTTGGCCCTCATTAATCTTTGTTGGTGATCATTAGATTTCTGAGCTAATTCATTGGTGGGTTTTGCAAACTATATATATATATATATATATATGTTTTCAGGTGACATACCCATTGGAAAAATTTGGGAGTTGTGCAAATTTCCTCTAGGCCTGGAGGCCAAGGGTTTAATATCTAAACCCTATTTTCTCACATTTTTTTTATACATCTCTCTGAATACATTCATAATAGTGATTAAATTTAAATTTGGATGCTCTAAAATCACATATAAGTTTACTTGTGTTTTCAGGTGACATACCCATTGGAAAAATTTGGGAGAAGTTTGGAAAATTTCTACTAGGCCTAGAGGCCAAGGGTTTAATATCTAAACCCTATTTTCTCACATTGTTTGCTACATCTCTCTTAATACATTCATAACAATGATTAAATTTAAATTTGGATGCTCTAAAAATTACATATAAGTTTCCTAAATACACTAAGGAACTCATGGTATAAGTTTATTAGCCATTTTGTGAATTGGACATCGTTTCTTTAGCATAGATCTAATTTATTTGTTGACTTGTACCTCTGCATAACAAGTGTGATCTGATCTGATGTAAATCTGATAATTACATCACAAGAACGCTAAGGTACCTAAGATTTCTTATTGGCAAGCTTGTTTTGGCATTTGTAGATCGTTTGGCATTTTTTGGCACACATTCTCACATTGGTGGCTCACTGTATTCACAACTTCTTACTGTTGTCGTAAGTGCATTGAACTTTGATCCTAACGGTGGCAAAGTGCATCATAAATAAGTTAATATATCTGAAACATAAAATTGGCAAAATTAATGTGTTATTTGGATCTTAATTCTCACATTGGGTAAGCATGTGCACTTTGAATTTGGCATCTCATATTTACATTTAAGAACAAGCAATCTATTGTTGTCATACATTATCACATTGTTGGCCTAAAAGGTTTAGTAATTGTTCATTTGAATGTAATTGTGACTTTCCTTGCTCATGGCTTATAGATCGGAATTGTTCTTGTTTCATGGTTTTATAGCAAGTTGGTTTCTAATTGTTTCAAGTGCACTAACATGTTTGTGGTTGTGAGTTTGAAAAATTCTTCATAAGGTCACATCTAATAGTTTCACTCACTAAATTGTTGAAGAAAGTGTAACTAGGTTCGATCTTCATAAATGTACTTTTGATATATGTATTTCTTCAAGAAAAGAAATATTATTTTTGATATATTTATCAATGAGTTTCTTTCTCATTAGAGTAGGTCAAACACATATTTAAGTGCTTATAGGAAGTCAAAGAGTCCTTATATTTATTGACGACCCTTAAGGGCATGTTACACTATGTATTAACTTGTATAAGAGCTAAAGGAAATCCCTCCAAGCAAATTCAAGTCCTCTCTATACAACGACATCATCCAAGGAGCAAAAATGATGAAGAATCTCCAAGTTGGCCTAAAGGAGGGGCAATCCTCTATATATAGAGGTTGTTCACTCCCTCATAACGTCAAGCAAGCATCCCTAAAATCAACAAAAGACAAGGAGCCGAGATAAGAGTGAAATAGGATGAAGATAAGGAGCCTCTAGTGCAGCGAAGGAGGAAGAAGTCTAAGCAAAGGTTGGAGGATTGTTTCTAGGGAAAAACACAGTCACACGTGCAAGAAAATGAGGGCTTACTATGGTCATAACAACATCAATACAACAGTCTCATACTTCTCATTGTTTGGGCTTGAAACTTAGGCCTATAAGGCCTCCCACTAGAGCGAAGAATAGACTCTCTCATTGTTAGGTCCCTATACTACTAGTGTAACCCCTTATTGTTATTAGTGCAACCCCCTTATTGTATTATTGTGCCCATATAGTCCCCATGTTGTTATTATTATGCCCCATAGAAGCCCATTATTGTTATTGTTGTGCACCTACAATATTATTGTTATGTAGGCTTTGATTTTATAGGGACCCCTTAGACTCCTATATATAAAAAGGAGGTCTTTTCATTTGTATCATCCAAGAATTGTTCATTTGTGTAATGTAAAGGAGGTTTCCCCCTCGAAGAGGCTAATTTTTAAGTCGTTGATCTATATTTTCTATCTTTTTGTGAGCTGGTTTCATAACATTTGGTATCAGAGCTTTGGATTCTAGGGTTTCATTGCTCCAAACAGGCCATCGTGGCATTTTCACTATAACTTTTTCTCTACGACGTTTCAGAAGCTAAAAAAAAACCCATTTGAGCCGAAATCGTTCTGAACCTCAGGTCCGAATTTCAGATCTTGTCTCGCTATATTTTCGGAGATATGATTTGAGGAAGTTAGGGTTTTTGCAAGCTCCAGAATTCCATCTCAAACAGGTCATCGTGGAATTTTCACTATAATTGTTTTTCTACGAAGGTTCAAACTCTAAAATTAAAACTCATTTGAGACAAAATCTTGGTGAAGATCGAGCACGAATTTCAGATCTTGTTTTGCTATATTTTCAGAGATACGGTCCAAGACATTTATGGTTTTTATAGACTCCCGAATTACATTCCAAACATGTGACCTTGGGAAAATCGTCATAACTTTCGCTCTGAGCATCATATTGAAATTTCGTAAGAAGTTATAGAAATAGGATGGATTGTATTTTTTGTGTATTTTTTTTAGGTCCAAAGGTCGAAACAGTGACACGTGGCAAGTCGTACAAGTTCACTCTCCTGAACCAGTATATAATTAGGTCATCGTAGGAGATTTGGCATAACTCTTTATTGAAGAATCCAATATTGATCAGACTGGTGGCATTGGAAAGAGGACGCAGAGGGCTACTGTAGGTCGGTCCAAAATTTTAGAGATACAACATATTCAAGATAGAGATCCTAAAAGCAAGAAAACTAATGACTTGAATCAAGAAAATAGAAACACCTAGTAAGCAAAATTGGATGGATAATTTGAAGAATGTGATCGAAGCTAAGATAAATAGTTTTATATGTGCCATGGAAGCATATTTGAAGAAAGGCATGGAAGATTTTAAAAAATACATGGAAGGTTTGAAGGAAGGTGGGACAATGATGCTACGCTAATGAAAAAAAGGTAGTAGAGGAAACTCATGATGAGAAAAATAAATAAATGTTAATCATGATTTCATAGAATCTAACATTGGATTGAAGACCCACCATATTCCAAAGATCGATATGAGGAAGTTTGATGGCAAGGATCCCATAACACAGATACTACAAATGGAGAAACATTTTGATTTACACGATGTGCAACTGTTACAAAAGGTACGTATTGCATCTTTATATTTAGAACCGAATCAATTTTTATGGTATAACGGGCTCTGTTCTCGTAAACCACTTGTCACTTGATCAATTTTCATGGAGGAAATGATAACACATTATGAAGATACAAAGAGCAACACCTTCTTTAGCCAATTGATAAATCTCAAACAAAAGGGTTTAATGGCACAGCACGTTGAGGACTGCAAAAAATTGAATATAAGGGTAAATGATATTCCAAAGAAGTAGAGGTTTGGTGTCTTCATAGGGAATTTAAAGGATAGCATTCAACATGAGGTTTTCCTTTGGGAACCTGATTCATTGGAGAAGGCATTCAGGTTGGAAAGAAAAATTATGGCAACAAGAAATCCTACCACTCAAAATTATAAAGATGCAAGTGTTGTTGCTCCTAATATTCCACAACCTACAAGGTTAAAACCACAACAATTGGAAGAAAAAGGAGAAAACGACCTTTGTTACGGTTGTGATAGCAAATACACTAAAGGTCATAAGTGTGCTGAGAAGAAATTATTTTACATTGATTGTCAAGAGGAGGAAGAAAAGTATGAAGAAAATTCAAAAGAAGAGCATATACACCAGGAACCAAGCCCAAAGAAAGAAGAAATGGATCTGACCATATCTTGTAATGCATTGGCAAGAATTACCACTCCTCAAACTCTCAAGATAGAAGGACATATCAAGAAGAAAAAGGATAACCTCACTTTCGCTCAGAATCGAATGAAACAATAGGCAGACTAACATCGCAACGAAAGAAGTTTTAATATAGGCGACTGGATATTTTTACAAATACAACCATACAAACAAATGTCCCTCAAGCAAGCTAAGAAGGATAATAAATTATCACCAAAGTACTATGGTCCTTACAAGGTGCTGCAAAATATTTGTACCATGTCATAGAAATTGGAGCTTCCCGAATTTTCCCGAGTGCACCCAGTTTTCCATGTTTCATGCTTAAAGAAGGTTATAGGTGAGAAGATCCCAGTTCAAACAATATTTCCAGAACTTGACGAGGAAGGAAAAATCATATTGGAATCGGAAGCAGTCACAAAAACAAGAAATTGACAACTACGAAATCGATCAATTTTAGAGTATCTCATCAAGTGGAAGAACTTACCCGCTGAAGATTCCACATGGGAGGATGAGAATTTTATATAGAAGCATCCAAAACTACTCAAGCGTTGAGGACAACACTTTTTGAAGGAGAGGGGCATGTTAGGTCCCTATACTACTAGTGTAACCCTTTATTGTTATTAGTGCAACCCCCTTATTGTATTATTATGCCCATATAGTCCCCATGTTGTTATTATTATGCCCCATAGAAGCCCATATTGTTATTGTTGTGCCCCTATAATATTATTGTTATGTAGGCTCTGATTGTATTGGGACCCATTAGACTCCTATATATAGAAAGGAGGTCTTGTCATTTGCATCATCTAAGAATTGTTCATTTGTGTAATGTAAAGGAGGTTGCCCCCTCAAAGAGGCTGATTTTTAAGTCGTTGATCTAACTTTTCTATCTTTTTGTGAGATGGTTTCATAACACTCATGCGAAGGAGAAAGGAACCAAATACACCACGAAACCTCCCACACGTGCGATAATTTAGGGTTTCAGGACTGTCATATCAAGTCTGCACCTACACATTGAAGAAGGAGCATTGTTGGTCAAGAAGAAGGAAGAAATTATCTTTAGTAAAGGCCTTCACTGGAGACCAAGAATAAGTGTTTCTTCTAGGGAAAGTACAAAAAGGACTATCAACAAGTTGTAAGAAGAACAAAGTGTCAAAGAAGGAGGACAAAGTGTCAGGGAGTGAAGTGCAAAAAGGAAGGACTTGACTTGGGATTGGAGGACATTCTTGTCTAGGGTCTAGGGTTTGGCATTGATCAATAGAAGCTTCAATAAGAGGAACTTACAAAAGGGTTTTCCTCTCTAAGAGAGAGAGGTTTTGGCCCTCACAGAGAGCCAACATCTTATGTTCTTGTTTCTTGTGTTTTGGTAGCAGTTTGATGAAGTAAACTCACACACTAATAATAATAAGAAGAAGATCAAAGATAAATTGTAAAAGTGCTTCATATATTGTTATCAAGTCTAGAAGAGTCCTACTATACATAACTGCCCTTGATTATTCAACACAAACCACTCCAATCTCAAAAGGAACCATTGGATAATAGCTCTTGTCTTATTTTTGCATCATTGGTTTAACGTTATTGTGAATCCTTGGCATATTGGAAAATCTTGAGAAGCTCTTAACTTGAGATCTGATTACATAAAGGAGACTAATTGTTAAAGCAATAATCTTGTTAAAGAATCATCATTTGAACATCTTGAAAGTTTTATAATTGTCTCTAGTAATGGTCATTGGCATCTTGCATAAAGGATCATTGGTATTGAGTGTTTTAATCTAATCAAACATATCTTGAATGATTGAGTATTATTGGCATTATTGACAACACATGAAGATCACCAAGAACAACAACGAATGGTATGACATAAATCCTAAAGACCAAGAAATGAACAACAAGATGATAGAATATAGTTCAGACCACACTTTATGGATACCCTGAGGATTTTGAGGGCGAAAATAAGGAGTTGCAAAGTTGAAAATGAGAGGCTTGTCCAAGCGCAGGAGAGACAAGTAGAAGTTAAAGCACTCATATTACAAAGCCTGTCAGACTTGCAAAGATAAAGTCAACAAGTCTTGGGTACTATTCATGAGGATAAGTAGATTCCCTTGCCCATAGAAGAAAGGACTAACATAGCAGACAAAATTCAATCAAGGAAGAGGCACATGGTGTCAAGTGAAGACATAGTGAAGGGAGGAATTTTGTTGCAAAATCACAAAAGGAAGTCAAACATCCACATGCTGCAGTATGAAGATAAATTTAGAAGGCCACATCCTCGTCAATGTCGCCACCATCATCGTCATGAAGACAAGAAAGGAAGATAAATTGTGACATAAGAGTTCAAGAAGGCCAAACCTCCCACATTTGATGGTGAATTAAAGAAGTTAGAGGATGCAGAAGCTAACTGTTATGGATGAAGAAATTCTTCCGAATTCATGATTATTTAGAAAATATGAAAGCCAATATCGCTACCTTTAGCCTAAAGGGCAAGGATGACATCTGGTGGGAAGACCTGAATAATGTAAAGGGGATAAGAGAAGAAGAGTTGTCTTAGAGGGAGCTCGAGGGATATTTTTGTAGCAAGTATCTATCCGAGAGGTACTTCGACAGTAAGGAAAGGAATTCTATGAGCTTAAATTGGGCCATATGTCAGATGATGAATATACCACCAAATTTCTAGAATTATTAAGGTATGTCCCTTACCTCAAAGAGGGAAAAGCAGAGATTCAAAGATATTTCAATGTATTGCGACCATCCTTCAAGGATAGGATTGAATTCAACAAGCCCAAAACATTGGAGGATGCAATCTGAAATATAAAACATTGTTACTGGAAGTCAAAGCGCAGGCTCGAGTTTAAATTTGACTGGAAGTCTAAGAGTAGTGCCGAGTTCAAAGGCAAAAGGAAGAAGGCGATTTTATGAATCACATACAACCCCTGCTACTCAAGAGAGTCAACAAAGACTCATCAATGTTTGAAAATATGTTCTACTTAAGAAGGAGCTAAGAGTTTTGGGAAGGGTTCGTATAAGTGTTAAACATGTGGAGAAAATCATTTGGGACAAGATTGCCCACAACATAAGCACACTAGCTGAAAACTGTACAAGGAAAATGAAGTGTAGATAGTGGGAGATGTGGCATGTTGGATGCCCAGGATCTATGCAGCACTGGGCAACTGGCAGGCAGACCATCAAGCTTCCATAATTGAGATGGAAAGGTTTGCAATTAAATTGTTTCTATTTTGATTGAACCTTGTTCTAGTAATATTTATGTAAGCCCAATGCTTGTGGAACGATGCCAAATGAACAAAGAACCACATGAGGAATCTTGGCTAGTCCAGTTAGCCACCAGAGTTAAGAAGAGGGTCAAGTGTTGGGTGAAGATTTGCCCAGTTGAATTAAATGCGATGCCCATAGTGGCAGACGTCAATGTGTTTCCACTAGAAGCATATAGCATATTGTTGGGCATGGACTGGTTGTACAAGCACCACACCAAGGTAGACTATTTTGAAAAGGAAATTGAGTGCTTAGAAGAGCATGGAGAAATAAGGGTGTTGTAGGGAAAGCGATGACCCATATCCGTGAGGCTAATCTCAGCCATGCGAGCCATAAGAAGCAGCAAGAAGGGATGTACCTTATTTGTTGTGCAAGTTTCAACAACAACAACAACTTTGAGAGTAAAGAAAGTGACATATTAACTAAATATCTTGTCCTAAAGCAGTTCCAAGATGTCTTCACTAAAGAAAGTCTTGGATTACCTCCTTATAGAGAGGCAGATTTCTCCATAGAATTGATATCAGGAGTAGCCCTAGCATCAAAAGCACCATATCGAATGAGCACTCCAAAGATGGTTGAGCTAAAGCTATGCCTCAATGACATGCTTGATAATGGCTACACAAGGTCGAGTGTGTCTTCGTGGGGAGCACTAGCGTTATTTGTGAATAAAAAGGACAGTACACTCATACTATGTATCGACTACATGCAACTAAATAGTGCAACGATCAAGAACTAATACCCTTTAGCAAGGATCAATGACCTGTTCGATCAACTAAGGGGAGCAACAATCTTTTATAAGATTGATTCGAGGTCAAGGTATCATCAAGTGCATATAAAGGACGAAGATATCCACAAGACAACCTTTCGAACAAGGTATGGGCATTATAAGTTCATAGTGGTACCCTTTGGGCTTACCGATGCCCCTGCCACTTTCATGTGTTTAATGAACAACGTGTTGTGTCCTTACTTGGACAAATTTGTGGTTGTCTTTGTTGATGAAATTTTGGTATATTCAAAGGTTGAAGAAGAACATGTAAAGCACCTAGTTGTGGTGCTACAGTTGCTAAGGGAACACAAGATATATGTAAAGCTCCGTAAGTGCACTTTCTTCCAATCACAAATACACTATTTGGGACACATTGTCTCTAAAGAGGGGATACCAATTGATCCAAAAAAAATCAAGGCCATAATGGATTGGCCAACATTGAAAAACGTGATGAGGTTAGATCATTCATGGGGATGGAAGGATACTACAGAAGATTCATCAAAAAATTCTCCAATATAGGCCACCCAATCAGAAGGAAGGAAATAAATTTGAATGGATAGTTGAATGTGTAGCAAGCTTTGAGTTGTTGAAACAGTTGCTCGCTAATGCACCAGTGTTGAGAATTGCAAATCTAGGCAAATATTTTGTGTTTTGTATAGATGCATGCAAGGAGGGGCTTGATGGAGTCTTGATGCAGGAAGGATAGGTAGTTTTCTATGAGTCACGAAAGATAAATAAGCATGAGGAAAACTACATAACTCATGATTTGGAGTTAGTTACCATTATCTATGCATTAAAAATGTGGAGGCACTACCTCCTCAGCAGGAGATTCACGTTGTTGACAGATCATGGAGGACTCAAATATTTGTTTGATCAACTTTATTTAAACACAAGACAAGCGAGATGGATGGCCATACTTAGTGAGTTCGACTTTAAAATCAAGTACATCAAGGGAAAATAAAACAAAGTTGACGATGCACTCAATAAGAGGATTAAAGTAAACCACTTGACAACCATAAGCTTTTATGGTTTAAACCTACGAGAACTGATCAGACATGCAGGGCAACATGATAAGAAATATTAGCAGAGAAAGGAAAAGCTACAACAAGATGGTGAGGGTGGAAAGGATGAGGGATATCATCTCTTAAATGATGGTGTAGTTAGATTTAAGAATATAATCTATGTGCAAAACAATAATGACTTGAAAAGGCTTAAAATGAGAGAGTTCCATGCTAATCCATATTTCGGCCACCTAGGATACCAAAAGACTCTCATGGCCATCAAAAAGTTTGACTGTTAACCTAATCTAAAAAAGGAAATAGTTGAGGTTGTTGCTAAATTCGTGGAGTGACAACAAGTGAAGGCCGAGTGTAAACACCCAACAAGGTTATTGAAGCCTATTCCCATTCTAGAATGGAAGTGGGAAGTGATATCCATGGATTTCATTATTGATTTGCCAAGAACCTCCAAATAGCATGATGCCATTATGGTGGTCATTGATAAGTTGAGCAAAGTGGCTCATTTTGTAGCAGTCAAAACCACCAATTCAGCTAGTGAGGTGTCTCAAATCTTCATAAAGGAGATTGTGAGATTGCATGGAGTTCCCAAGAAGATAATTTCAAGTAGAGGTGCCAAGTTCACCTCAAGGTTTTGGAAAGAGCTACTTGGAGGCTTGGGGGTAGAATTGGCCTTTAGTACAACTTATCACATGCAAATGAATGGGAAAATAGAGAGCACAAATAAAATCTTCGAGGATATTTTGAGGATGTATATGATGGATGAGCCAAAGAAGTGGGAAGAGTATATGCCACTTGAATAGTTTTCATACAATAATAAGTACCAAGAATCTCTAAAGAGGAGGTTATTTGAGGTGCTTTATGGAAGGAGTTGCAATACTCTTATCAGCTGGAGTGATCCAGTGAACATGATCCTTATTGAGTTTCATATGTTAAAAGAAATGGAGTAGCAAATGCATATCATCAAACAAAATCTATGGGTGGCACAAGACAGGCAGAAAATCTATGTGGATCAGCATAGGGTGCATAAGGAATTCCAAGTTGGGGAACATGTTTATTTGAGGATCAAACCCAAGAAAAGTTCCTTGAATATTGGGTCATGTGCCAAGTTGGCACCACGGTTTTGTGGGCCTTTTGAAATACTTGAAAGGATAGGCCCAGTGGCCTATAGATTATTTTTTACCACCATCGATGAAAGTACATGATGTTTTCCATGTTTCATTGCTTAAAAGACATGTATGAGACATTGATCATTGTAGAAATTTTGAATAATTTAACACATATTCACAGAGATTATCCTGATCATACAATTATAAGCGGAACATGTATAATACATAATCTCCTCTACGTTGATCATCAATTTACAGAAGCAGAAACATTCACAGGAACACATAGAAGCATCAATCAAACTCATAAACACAGTATGTATCCCAGGGAAAGCATCTCGCTAAAAACCCCACACTATTTGCATATTATATTGATTGAATCATGTAACAGTACAAAGTACAATGCTTATCACAAGCAATCCAGTACCAGCTCCACCTGTTACACACAATACAGCTCAGATCTGATCTCCAAATCTATTCCACTGCTTGCTTGCCTCTCCAGCTCAATACCTGCTCAAGAACTGATGAGAATGGTTTACCAAACTCGTATTTCACCTGCAAAGAATCACTCACACTCTGTTGGACGTGAGCACAAGCTACAATTCTTGATATTGGCCAATTCATTGGCATACTCAATCCCTCTGATTGTGCAAATCATCATGCACAGTTATAGTCACAACTGATAGCAATCTGATCCTCTAACACCTGTCCCTGCTGAACTGAACATGCACTGACATGCAACTAAGTTAACTGATGTATTCTATAGTTGCATTATGAGTTAATAACTTGTGAATTAATTAATAACTAATTCACCCAACTCATCTCTAGTCTATTGATCAGTTAGACTAAATACAACCAGTTTAACAAAGCTAAACTGAACACAACTCCATCAACTGCACCTCCAGTCCACTAAACTCAGCTCACTTGAGTTCTAACCGAAGTCCTGCATGCAAATATTAGTCATCCCATAGGTAACCACGTATTTCCCTCTGGGATCTGCATGTACCACATCCGTAGCTCATCCTGAACTGCTCCAAGAGAATAAGATCAAGTTTATAGTCCAAATATTATTATGAGACAATAATATTTGACTTTTCTATTTTTGACAGCCAGTCTAAAAATAGACTTTGATCACTCACACTGTGATCACTCACACTGTGGTCACCCACACTGTGATCATCCACACTGTGGTCACCCACACTGTGATCATCCACACTGTGATCACTCATACTGTGGTAAAAAATAGAACTTGCGCCATAATTTTCCTACAGGCCCACTTAGTGAAGGCGACTCTTTTCACTAAGCTCCATCATCTTGTTGCATTCTCAACAAGCATTTCTTGTTGCACACTTTTCAACAATCATGTCATTGATTGGACTGTATTATAGGTGGAACGAGAGGGAGAGATCTAGCCAAAATCTCTACGCATCCTAGAATGGAGGAAGCTCATGCTCCGAAATCGAGCAATTGAGCCAGGCAAAGTGTAGTGGAAACACGTTGGGCCCTAGGAAGCCACGTGGGAAATGGCTCACCAGATGAGGGAAACACATCCTTTCTTATTTGCTAAGTAAAGCAAATGTAAATATATTGTAAATGTTGTAAAAAAATGTGTATGTAATGCTCCCTAAACAACAATGCTTGGTCTAAAGCATGTTTTTTTGTATATGGATATTGAATGCCAAGGAAGGTATTCTCCCAAAGGGGGAGAGGATTGTGATATCCCCTAGGTAAATATTTATTTCATCATAAATCATTGTAATTATGTTAATTGATTGAGAAAGGGACACAAATTCCATTGCTTGAGGTAGGAGATTTCTTAAGGGAATGGATGTTTTAAATGGTGGGCATGGGTTAGCTAAAGTGGTCTTAAATGGGTTGTTTGAGCAATAAGTTTAACCAACCATAAAAGGATATGCCTAGGTGTGCTTAACCTCTAACAACAAGCAAGTGAGGACAAAAATTAATGGAACAAAATGGATTGCGCTATCTAAGGAGGGGGTTGCGTGGAACCTCGAGAAGAGGTAGGCAATTGGTCATTGAATGGTCAAGGAAAAAAATCAGTGGAGGGGACTTTCTAAGGGATCCCTCAGACTCTCTCTCGGACGTGAAAAAGTAGCAAGAGAGCACATAGTTGAAGGGAAGGAGAAGTGATCCCTATCTCGAAGTTTGAACTCTGGATCACAGCACTGACTGAAGAATCCCTTGACATGAGACCTGTTGAGAAAAAAGCATCAGAGAGATAGAGCAGTGGATTTCCTGTAAGACTAAAGAAGTCACTGGAAGCTTGTGGTTTGATGAAACTGTTGGATTGGGAACATTGTGAGGGCTGAACAACCACCAAGAGTTGCCTTGGGGCTAAAACTCTGGTGCTTGACTCATTGATGAACCACCTAGAGAATGATTTATTTACCCATCAACAACTTAGACACTAATAAACCTTCATTATTGTGGGAACTCTTCTCCTGAAAATTGAACTGAAGTTTTATGTGTTGTGGTATCCTGGCATAATTATGATTATGCCTGACATATTTGAATGATCATGTGTGTAGTTGGTAGATGAAGGTAGTGTGGCCTTGTGGCAGCATGTTTCAACTGTTCTGTTGGTAAAGACCCTCAAAATCACTCCACCTTAAGCATTGGAATATGGCTCGAGGGTGACAACTGCAAGAAATACTTGGGTGCAACTTTTCCATGGTTGGGTGGAGAGTTAGAGTGCCACTCTTAGTTGCCATAACTTTTATAAGATAAGTTTAATCTTGCATTTGTGATTGTGACTACTATACTATCTTTGTTATTGCATCGAGATAATGGCATGCTAATGTTGAGTAGTGTTGGTTCTTGCATATGTCAGTTATATAAATGTTGTGTGGGCTACAGTCATGTAGTGATGTTAAATCTAATGCTCAAATGTGTAATTCATGCCCATGAATCGTATTGGGATTGAGATTCTTGTCTACCTATGGAATGTTGATTTCCTATGGGAAATTTGGGCATGGTATGACTTCTTGTTTTCTTTTAGAAGTTCTTTAGATATTTATTAATATCTCGAAAGATCAGTGGATCTTTGAGTTAAAATTGACCTGATTTATGTCTAGTATTATCAGCCTAAGCGGCCTGCAAAATTCTAAGTTATTACAAACTTGTAATTTTTCTACAAGGCCTTAGTGATTATGAAGGAGAAAATCCCTGTTCTATTCATTGTATCACTTATGGAACCAACTATTAATCCTTTTTCCTTTATTTTCAAGCTCATGAAGGACAACGTTCACATGTATGTAGGTTACGTACATGTATTTATGCACACGCAGATGTTTTATGCATAAGTGCTTCCTTCACCTAGTTATGGGATTGAATCCAATTTATATTTACGTCAATCATGACTATGGAATGGGGAAGGCATTCACATAAAAGCATGGTGAAGGAATCCCTTCATAATTGATAACCATCGCGTAGCTTAAGCATTACACCCTTTTCCCTTTCCCTCTATGAAGTTCCCTTCAATGGCGCCTTTCGACTACGACATATCGTCCTCGCCCTTTTAACTTCAGCGCCACTATGCCTTGCTTTGTGCCACATGCGACCAAGGCTCGTGACCATGGTCCTCCAGGACACGACATCCCAGTGTCACTACTACTTCAAGTGTTAAGACAAATCAACATTCATATGGTCGCTCTCGGTGGTCCCTATTGGGTGTTCGTATTCTGCCTCCACATAATCCTGGAGCCTTGTTAGTTCGGGTTGTTTTTTGGAGTGCACCCTTTATTCCTCCGAGGGATCTCCCTTCTAGGATGACAAAGCGCTCCGATCAAGTTATGCGGGCCCATCTCCAAGTGGAATCCATTCTGTTACCTTCCCATACTTGAGTGGGTCCTTATGCCACATCTCTCGGTGATGAGTCATCTTAGCTCATCCCCTTGCTGCACTCCTATGAACCTATCGGGAGACAGACTCCGAGGAATGGGAAAGTTCTCGTCTCCATCATGTAGTGATCTACCTACACATGTTTATGCACGTCACCTTGACATTTTTGTTAAGGCTGCTACCCCCCTTTGCAAGTCCACACCGTCCTAGTCCTCGTCATCCCGACAGGTTGGGACGAAGAGCATAAAAGTAATGTTTGGGATTGAAGCCTAGGGTGATGTGACAAGGGTGGCCCATGTCTACTCTTGTTAAATGAATATATTTATGCATGTGTGTGTGTAATAAAGGTTCTCCATTGGGTTGTATGAGTTGACGACATGTGTATACTCGTGACCTAGAGTACGAATGAGTCGACAACTGACATGTGGCTTATGTCAGCCACATAGGTGCCACGTGGCATGCATAATGTCATGCCATTATTTAATTGGCCATGACTTCAATTGGTCCTATTTGTTGATATGAGAGTTGAATTACAGAAAATCTTATATTGTTGAATTCGTCTCGATGAGATGAATGCGATGGCATTGTCTGTTTTGAGTTTTGTAAGAGTAGGAGAAAGTGAAAAAAAAAATAGACGCCATTTCGAGAATGTGACTATGGGAGTCGAGTCATCATAATGGCTACCTCATGTTTAGGCAGGGAATAGTAGGGGGTATCTCACACCCTTCATACTATCAATTTTTTCTTTGACCTTGTCATTTGCATTCATAACCATAGTCTTCTCTTCCATCATTAAACTACTTGATTTGTTTAGGCTCTTGTCTTACCTTAAGCAAATAACCATTTGAATTCTTCTTGTATATTAAGTTCAAATCAACATCAATGACATAAATCACCTTCTTCTCTTGTCCCTTCATCTCCTAAAATTTGACACACATGTAAATTGAAACATGAATATATGGGAGAATGAATCATACCATATTCCTTACTAGAATATTTATATGCCACCATATAATTGTAAATGGGTTGGTTAGTTGGCCTCAGTGGGATTAATAATTATCTGTTATAAAATTTCACATTGCTTATTTATTTATTTATTCCATGGAAAAAATTGAGTAATTTTACTAAAGATAATAAAATTACATGAGTTGAATACCATAAGTCATATTTTAGTATACTTTGTTGGGTGGAAAATAATGGAATATAGATTTGTACATAAAAATAAATTTGATTATTTTTTAAAATCAACCTCAGGGGAAGCTTGACCTAAAATCTTAGAAATCTACATAAGAACTGGGGGACAAAATATCACTTATGAGTAGCTTTTTACAAAAGAACTTGCTATGCACATAGCATAAACTTTATGAATGTTTACACATATAAAGAGATCTAGTCTTAAAGCATTCAAAGAAAAAATCTTGAAGCATCACTGAAGTGACATTTTTTGTTAAATCTTGTAAATTATGAGGATGTTAAATCCATGACTCAAGAAAATAGGAAGTGATATGACCCTTTTTGCATCTTAAAACCATATTTCGAGAGCTTATCAAGTTTTGAGTTGTTTTCCTTATAGACATGAGAAAAATTAATGTGAGAAAGTGAGGCTTGGAGGTTCATGATATCATGGAACAATGGTTGGAGTGTGAACTTCTTTAACACAAATTTTCCCTTTAACCATTTTATTGCTAGAAGAGAGTCTCATATGACTTGGATTTGTGTGATCCCTTTTTCCGTGACTAGGATTAAGAACAACTTGAGTGTTGTGAGTTCGATGTTATTATAGGAGCCTTCTTGCATCTTAAGATAATCTTTTGAGAGTCTAACAACTTCTGAGTTGTTTTCCTCGTAGACATGAGCCAAAGTAATATGAGAAAGTGAGGCTTGGAGGTTCTTAATATCATGGAACAATGGTTCGAGTGTGAAGTTCCTTAACAAAAATTTTCCCTTTAACCATTTTATTACTAGAAGAGAGTCTTGAAGGACTTGGATTTATGTGATTCCTTTTTCCATGACTGGGATTAAGACCTACTTGAGTGTTGAGATTTCAATGTGGTTATTAGTGGGTCATCCTATTCTAGCTTTGAAGTTGATGAAACAATTTTGAGAAAACTATAGAAGACTCCCTACTCCTCCTTTTGATGGGTCCCCTTGAGATGCTCCAACAAAAAAGGCTTATGAGATTTAGGTGCCAATATTCATGGCGAAGCTCTGAATCCATTAAGGGTGGATGAAAATTGGGGGAAGGCACTTAAGATGTTGAGGCTCTCGGAGGCATAATAAAATGAAAAAATGTATTTATTCTAAAAAAAATGGCATTTATTGCGAGCTAGATTCCCTAGGCCAAGGTCAAGAGCAAGGTCTTGAATGCTCTTATGTCCTTGTATTCGTGCCATCTTTTCAATGCTACTTCAATGGTGTCCCCTTTCCATTGAGATTTCATTAATGTAATGCCTTCAACTTCCTTCCATACCTTTTTAGTGTAGAGATAAAAAGGTATGAGATGAACATTTGTTTCCAAGTTTAATTCACATAAGCATCATATTCTAAGGCCCCAAAAGCTTTGTTTTTGAAGTAGATCTCAAATTAATGCTATATTATTTAAAAAGAGAAAAAAATTGGCTTTTATTCGATTTTTTTTTAATTTCCAAAGTGGCTTCCACCA
Organism: Pinus tabuliformis; assembly: GCA_031772625.1. Classification (NCBI taxonomy): domain Eukaryota; kingdom Viridiplantae; phylum Streptophyta; class Pinopsida; order Pinales; family Pinaceae; genus Pinus; species Pinus tabuliformis. Next base: position 221,541,644 of record CM062817.1, on the reverse strand, counting down.
CCAAAGTAAAGGTTGGTTGAAGCCTTCCATGGCCAACACTTTATATATGATTCTAGGCATGTAACCACTCGTGAGTTTCATTGACCACATAAATTCATCATACTATTCACTAATGGAAATGTTACATTTCTCTAGATTGTCAATATAGGAATTTGGGTCTCTACGTAGTCCTTGCTAAGCTCTATATCTCTCGAAGATAGCCATTGTTGATGCTTGGAGTTTAATGTTTAATCCATTGTAATATGTTGAAGGGAAAAGCAACCTTTTGATCCAAGATCAGGGATGAAAGGGGCAAGTAACTTGTGATTGTTTTCACTTTCAATCCAAAGGTAAAGACTAATAAAGGCCTTGTCCTTCTTTCCATCCTTTTAGATTAACCACTTTCTAATGTTTGGGAATGGTTTAGTTGTGGCTTTCCATATAATCGAGGAGTTTATTGTTTTTGTATGCAAGGTTTGGATCCACTCTCAATTGATGTGAGTCTAATATATTTGTCTATAATACTTTGTGCTTGTAGACCTTAGCCATAGATGAGCCTCCAAACATCCTTGGCTACTAAGATTTTGGAAAATGGAAAGAGATTTTTTAGTGCCCAACCTCCTAAACTCTTTGGGATGATTATTTTCCTCTAAGAGGCTAGAGTCGGTCCTTTCTTCTCCCTATCCCCTAATTAGATGAAATGATAACAAAGTTGGCAAATTAAAATCCCTCAAAAAACTAAGATGGCCTCTAAGACCAGTTTGACCAAAACTATATGACCCCCTACCTCTCTCCAAGAGAATCATATATTGCACCAAGTATTCAATATCTTTCTATCTTGACTAAGAGCCAAATCCAATCCTTTTTTAGATATATATTTTCCTCAAGCTAGAACACCAAGTACTTTAAACTAGCCTCGAAGGCAGAGGACCTAAAGAGGAAGACTTGATTGATATAAATCTTCTCACACTCGGATAAGCCCAACAAATAACCAAATACTTTGTAGAGTTTATCACCATATTTGTGGCTTTACAAAAGAGATCTATAACTTCCTTTGGTTGTTCACCATATGTTTTGAGCCACCATAAAATATAAAAATGCCAAAAATGAAAACTAAATGTGAAACAATGTGAGAATTGTCAATCAATATACCTTTGAACGGACTATTTGGGAAAGAAAATTTGAGGATCTTGCTTAACCCTTTTGTTACTAGGAGGAAGAGTAGGGGGGAGAGAGGGCATCACTACATAATACCTCGCTCATTGAAGAAGGGTGAAGCTAATCCATTGAATAGGATCGCAAAATTTACTAGGCTAGTGTAAGCCATACCCCATGCTAGAATGTGCAAGATGAAGCCCAAGTGGATGAGGATCGGGCATAGGAAGATCCAACTAACATGATCAAATGCTTAAAGAGGTTAGATTTTCCAATCATAACTTTTAGGTTTTTTGTTTTTGCAATGTAATCTTGTAGAAATTTCTACAAATCTAGCTCTGGTACTATGTAGAAAATCCTTGTAGATTCAAACTACAAATTGTAATATGCTAAAACAATTGACTTGAATCTACTCTACTCATCAGCGGAAACAATAAACGATCGATGAAATCATGAAGCATATAAGAGAAAGAATTCAATCACACATAACACAATGATTTTATGGGGAAAGCCATAGCTAAAAACCCCTGCTATCTGTATATTGCATTAATCAGAAAATATGCGAAGATTACAATGTTTTTCTCAAGCCCGTTCAACTTCTGCACTATCTCTATTTTTCTCATTGCTTCCTAGGCAAGCCTTGGATGAATACAACATTCTCTCCTCAACCTTGAGCTCAACCTGCACAAGTATTTTCTATCCTCTTCCTAACTAACTGCCTTCGGCCAATACTTAGCCAAATTTTGAAGCCTCCAAGCTCCTATTTTCTTTCCCTCACAAGCTCCACACATAAACTTGTGCTTCCTATTGCTTGGTCTCACCAACTCGTGCTCACCAAAATAATGATTAAACTTGTGCCTTCATTCCTCCTTTTAAAGGCAATTCAAATGGTTAAAATTAGTGAGTTTTCTAATTAAGGAATGATTTATTTTAGGCATTCTTATAACTGCATGCATCATCTGTTTAATTTATATGATTTTACAACTGATAGCACACTGTCCCTAAACTCCAATCTCAACTGGGTCTTTCGCTTCTCTGACATGCATGAGTTAATTATGAGTGAATCTTTAGTTTATTGGTTGATCACTGTAGGCAACACCACACTGCAATTCAGGAAACACCCCACTGTTCGACAGACAACACGCCACTACTGCAGGTTACACCCCACTAATTCCTCCATCAGTTGGAACTAGTGTAATAGATTTAACTATGTAATATCCCTCCCCTTAATAATAAATAATAAATAATAAATAATAAAAATAATAAATCATAAGTGTTAAATAATAAATGATATTAAAAATTATATAAAAAGAAACAAATAATAAAAATAATAAAAACAAAAATAGTAATAACCATATTAAAGCTCTAAATAAGAATAAATAGAAACAAAACAAGAAAACTATCAAAAAGAAGGAAATAAAACAAGAAAGCTAAAAATCAAAAGAAAAGTAAAGAAATAAAACAAGAAAAAAGTTGCATGCAGACACATGGAGTGTGTGCATGTGGTTCCCCTTCCAATGTTTTGTTCTATTTAATAGATGGTGAGGAAGATGAGAGGCATTCTTGCATTCCATCTTTCCGAGATTCTGTCTTTCATTCTCTTGGGAGAATGGTATACTAAGACCTAGGAGTCACTGGCAGTAGTATGTTGATTGAGGGCTCGGGGGTGGCCAGTTGTAGCAAGACGTTGCACAATTGAGCCTACGGTTGGGTGGAGAGTCGTCCCCAAAACCTTGTTGCGGTAAGCCTACTTCTACCACAGGTAAGTGCCACTCTGATTTAAATTTAATGCTAATTAGGACAGTTAATTAGATATTTATTTTTGGACTGTTACATATGGTATCAGAGCTTTGGCTCAACCCTTAGGGCCTATGAGCATCTTAAAAAAAAAAAAATGTTTTTGTTGGGATTTTTTTACTCGACTTGTTTGGAAAGTCACAGGATCGTTACTTAGGTTGCATGTCCTTTTTTGGTCTACAAAGCTCGTTGTACACGTAATTTTTTATTTCAAGGTTTTAAAATATATATATAAAAGCCAATCTAACTCAATCTCAAGCCGTTAAAAGATGTGATCTGCTCTTTAGTGAAAGATTTAATAAATAAAATCCTTTGAAATTTTTTCCAGGAGTTCTTCTAACATTCATCGTCTAAGTCTAGTTAATTTTCTAGCGAAGCTGACGGTTCTTTTTCCTCTTAATATATAAAATAACCTCTGTGCTTTTGCCAGGCTCTTAATCTATATTATTTTATGGTATTCCGCCTCATCTAAATTAAACTAGATTCACTTCTATTAGACAATCTCATGCATCTATCAAATCCGAGTAGTCCGTCAGGGCTCTACCTTACAATTGTTCATCTCACACAGTCAAGAGCCCCTGGATCTCTGATATTTACCTTACAATTGTTCATCTCACACAGTCTAAGAGCCCGTGGATCTCTGATATTTATTTCCAAGCCCATCTAAATGCTCCAGTTGGTCTCGATCCAATCATCTTGCCTAGATTGTTTCCATGTCCTTTTTCACAGTGCAGTCTTCCTCGAAGTCCATATACACCGTTCAACTACATGGCTAACATCTGCCTGCGTCAGCCATAATCTCATTCGCCTTTCTTTCCTCTCTTGATGTTCTCCAGTGTACCTTCGATATTTTTTTCGAACTCTGCTTGATATTCTACAACCACCTTCCATGCAAGTGATTACTTGCTTTTGTGGACAAAGCAATCTTGAATATATCCATATGCTATCGGGTTTGTTTTGAGTTCCAAAATACCAAAATACTGCAGGCAAAATGTAAATCAAGTTAGCATAGATACTAGCAGATCTTTGTTTTCATTTGCCGGAATTGTATCCAGAGGATTTAGAGAGCAGTGAGATGCATCTGGAATGTTTTAATTAAATGTCAGTGCAGGGGAAAATAAGTTAGGTCTTTGAAGTGACTTTTCAGGATAGAGATTTGGTCATCCAAAGCCTTCAAAGGACAATTTTTAATTTTGGACTATGCTGTTATTTAACATCAAACTTCTTTGGACGGGTATCCATTCATTTATTTTCTTGTGTATATTTTCTCATTTTCTTGTGTATGCTTCATCTCTCAGCTTTATAGCATTGTCAAAAGAACAAGTGAATCTGCGATTAACATTTGGACATTTCAATTTAGTCTGGTAATAACTACCCCAATTTGACATAACTGTTCATAAAGTTTATCATTTTTATTTCTCAGGTTCACTGTGTATCACTTAATTGGGTAAGCTCACAATGTGTAATCTTGTTTTCAAACAGTTTGTCTTATTACTAATAAATTGATAATACAATACGCATTGTCTGCGTAAAGATCCTTTTAATTTACAGTTTCATTTGCGATTGGATGCAAATATTGGTTAGGACATAATGACCAATGGCAGAGATCGCTTTCCCCTGACTTTTATGGAACTCTGCACCTCTCCGAATATAATTTCTTTCTTTTGTTTGTTTCTTCCTCTTTATGACCCGTTCCTTCTTTAGAACTTACTCTACCAAAGAATCCCTAGCAAGTGTTGGCTAGCAAATGATGATTTTGGAAAGCCAATGCACGAGATTTCATTTTAAGGGTTTTGGGTCTTTAATCGGATCGGTATATTACAATACGCTGGTGGATGTGAATGGAGGCTGCGAGTTCGAACAACACCGCCCAAGGGCATAAAACAAAAAAAATCTCACCGTTTATGGCCAAATGGGCGATGGCAAACATTTTGCACATTGAAATGTAAGCCTGTATGTGGCTTGTTGACTGAAGTCTTAACTTTCGATGACTTTGATTCCAAGTCTTATTACTTATACTTCTCCACTCATAACATAATAGTTATTTTAACATTACTCACTTACTGCTAACATCCAAAAGGCAGTATTCCATAAGCTTTGTACCAAATTTAATAACCGCAGGTAATGCCAATTCTGAAAAGCCAGTGAACAAACTTCCTGAAGTGTTTCATCCCACATTCCCAATATTTATGTTAGAAAATTGCTAAAATCATTGTCTATTTTGAGACATTTTTCAGCAAGTGAGACTTTGTGTGAACTGCTCCACTGGCATATTTGTTTTTCTAACTTGTCAAGCTTTCATAAGTGCATGACAACTTCCTATCAGAAATAAAAAATATTCTTAAAAACTTTCTCTGGGTAGTTACACCTTATTCCTCTAAACAATTTTGCTTCAGAGACTATTTGTACGTACGTATAATTTAATTCATTCTTATCCTGAGAATACTTGACGAATCTTCTTGTATGTCTAAGCCATAAATCTTCCTTTTAAGGATTATATTAGTCAACTATTATTTGAAGACGTTTCTAATAAAAAAAATCTGGTTGCTAGAACAAAGTACATGCTGTGCAACATACTTAGAATAAAATTGACAAGGTTCATGTAGGCAAATATATATTGGATAATCTCATTGTTCCTTTCAAAAGTATACCATCCCATTAAATTGATCTCGGCAAAAGCATATGAAAGTCCACGCGTCCATTTACTGTTTTAAATTTTAAATCTAGGCTTTGGAGAATATGTCATTAAGGATGTTCAAAATTCAAACTATATTTGTTGATAAGCGTGTTGATATATCATATAACTTTGGCTGGGATTTTTAAAAAAAAACTTATTATATATATACAATATCCACCATCCCTAACAATTGCAGAAAAGGAAGAAAGTTTCAAGGACTAAATCAATTAGAACGAGAAATAAACCAAGAAATAGGCGTCCCTTTGATAATCACTTTACGCAGTGGCCATTGTTATCATTGATATGATGCAGTTACTTACTTTGAAAACAGTATAATTAGAGTTGTAAACGTATGTGATTTGGTGATTTTAGCACCGGATCGTGATTTTATGCATTAAGTAAACAAATTACAGTGTATATATAAATCACATGATGGTATCAGGCAAAATCGTACAGATTTGGAATAGTTTGTATGATTAAATGTCTGATATGCATTAGAATTAATTTATTGTTGTTATTTCATTCTCCAGTTGCATGTATTTTCTTCAATTGAAATCGGTTTTTTTTTATATAGAGTTTTGTGGTGTCTATGTAACTGATCTCTCATTACTAATGTAGAAACCCAAACATAGTTTCGTAATTAACTAAGTTAAATAGTTCACCCTTAAGACCATTTGAGACCTGGCGCCATAGAGGAACAAATAGTTTTACGTAGATACTAAATAAATGAGCACGAATTTTCTTGAGTTCTTTTTCAGCTATTAACGTGCATGATGAATGGATAATTTACATTTAATGATATGGGATTGTTAGCATTGTTCTAATTCGGTAATCCCACTAGCTGATACGATTTATTGGTTCAGTTTAGTTTAATTAGCTGTTATGATGTTGAGTATAATGTTACAAGAGGTTTCGTGATACAAGGTTAATTGCATATAGTGGATAAAGTTGTCTAACGAAAAATGGAAATGAGAAACTTGCAAATTTTCTAATGATGATAATTAATGATAGTGGTTGAGAGGAAGTGTCACAAGAAGGGTAAGAAATCAATAAGAAGAGGCAACCTATTTTAGAACATAATGGAACTTGGTACTTTAAAGGTATCACTATAAGGTCTATCTAAGGATGATGCACATAAAGAAGAAAATATTGGCAATCAACTAATAAAGTTGAATAATCATGGTAATAATTAAGGTCATTCTAAAGGAACCTAGAAGGTATACTAACAAAATTGATCAATTGGAGGAGATAAGTTATGGGCATGACAACATCTATAATAGTTTTTCCCTCTAATGGGAGAGCCACATTGTAAGGTTTTCCATAGGTGACTAACTATATACATGAATTATGGATAACAAGATGTATGATCAGACAATTTTATTATGTTGATGTCTTAAAACAGGAAATGATAAGCGGATTACATTTGGTAACCATCTTAATGAATTTATTTATCAGGTATTACCCAAGTCGAAAAAAAAAGTAATAACATTTCCAAAGTATATCAATGCTATGTTTTAAGAGAGAAGGAAAAGAAACCACAATGACTGGAAGTGAGAAATTAAAGTCAATTTAATAAATAGAATGAAGTGAAGAAATTTCCATTTTTGAAGCTAATAGACATGGAATATTAGGAAATTAAGACTAGGAGAAAAATAAAAATATATCTATGAATATCTGGTAGGAGGAAATGAATGGATGTTCTATCAAGAAGAAAGTTCTTTTAAGAGTATTGATGAGTGGACCGAGAAACATGATTGGTAATGGTCATAGTGATGATCTACATAGTTTAAAAATGTGAAGAAGTTTTGTTCCCATAGCATTAAAAGAGGTTGTTTCCATAGAACACCACACATTTAAATGTTTCATGGACAATGATGGTAGTAGTGTTTCCAACTGTTTCAAAATCTAAAATAAAGATACTATTTAATGAGCAAGAATCTCTTGTCGAACTTGAAGAAGGGTGAATTTTCGATAAAGCAATCAAATGGTATTGAGATAGTAACTTGACAAGATAAGAGAATTTTTTTTTGAATGAAAATGATAATTGTTAAGTGATGTATGTAGAAGTCAACATGGATCAACAAACCCTCATGCAAGTAAATTAAGCATGATATAAAATTAAATCATGATGACCTAGTGTTTATATGCAATTGCATATAGCGATATTGGAATCGGTAAAACAGGGTAAATGGATGTAAAACCAAGGGATTTTAATTTTGAGATAGATGATTTAAATAATGATTGTATAACTAGTAATATCTTAACAATCAATTTCACCAGAATTTCCTTGGGGAAGGAAGAAAATATGACGAGAGATTAAGACTCAAGGTGATGAGGCTCATGTGAAATTTAACAATGTATTTAGATAATTATACCTATGGTGTAAATGGTCAACTTCTTAGTTGAAAGAAGTGGAAATGATTATTGAGAAACTAATTGGTGTCTTGATGAAAACATCACACTAATAACATTGATGAGATAACATAAATCCTAGATGGATGTTGAATAATCTTAGTTCCTAGTTGAATGTTTGTAAAGTAAATGAAATTCATTTTTCTAATGAATCATGATAAGAATGCTTATAGAGTATTATTCTATATTTGATAAGTATTGAGATGTTTCTCATATTGATGATGATTCATATTATGATGGTATGAGGGTGATCATGCCCACGTGGTTCATATTTATATACTGGTTACAATAGTGATGATGTATACTTATGATGAGGCATTATGATGTTATGTCAAGGTATATTGACATATTCATTTACTACGTGATGATAGGTATTTAATGTTGAAAACTCATGATGGATATGATATGCATAACGTGGCATAGGAATTATGATGCTATAATATGAGGTTTATTGACATGTGGTTCATTTATTATGTGAAGTCATGATATATTTTTATTGCAAATATGTTGATGGTATTTCATGAGGTGAAGCATGTGATAGTTCCGTAAAAATTTATGACATGCATGAGCATGTAGTTCGTTATTATTCATAATGTTACGATTAACAATGATGAATGTTACATGATGACATGCAAGACTTGGCATGTGGATTATTTTCTACGATACTATGATGGTATAGCTAATGCATTGGTTGCATGTTGAGGTGTGATGATTCACAGGACTCCACAAATGGGCCGAGAGGGCTGGTTTATTTGATGATCTTGTGCGAGCCCATACGCATGAGGGAGAATAAGTAACACCATATGGGCTGGGGACAAACTCAATCAACACTACATATGCCAGTGGTTCCTTTGTCTTGTGTATAGCTCTTGATGGATAGCTCTAGAAGAGCTATGGGACCATCTTGAGGAGGCCAAGTTCCTGATGTTCTAGGCTTGGTGCCTGTTATTAGATTGGGATGCCGAAGTCTGGAAGGGATGTAAAGGACTTCGATGCCTAGGGCTGTGCGCCTTAGTAGTTGTGGAGGGAGTGGGCCAACCTTGCCAGATGCCCGGGGTCATTGAGTACCAGATCGGATGCCTGCCTTGGGGCAGATGAGGTTTGAGTCAGGCGCGAGCCTTGGGGCCAGCCTTGGACTAGGATACAGACCGGGTCAGGCTTAGCCTGGTGCCGAAAGTGCGAAAAGGACAGAGATTCCTTGAGATTTCCCGAGGTGTTGGGGACTTTCGATGCCTGCTGGTTATAATAGTTCAGCAGAGGGTGTTGGCAACATGAAGTTAATAAATAATAAATAATAAATAATAAAAATAATAAGTAATAAATAATTCAACTTAACTTCGGGACGAAGTTCCTTAAAGTGGGAGAGTATGTAATATCCCTCCCCTTAATAGTAAATAATAAAAAATAAAAAATAATAAATAATAATAATAATAAATAATAAAAATAAAAATAGTAATAACCATATTAAAGCTCTAAATAAGAATAAATAGAAATAAAACAAGAAAACTATCAAAAAGAAGGAAATAAAACAAGAAAGCTAAAAATCAAAAGAAAAGTAAAGAAATAAAACAAGAAAAAAGTTGCATGCAGACACATGGAGTGTGTGCATGTGGTTCCCCTTCCAATGTTTTGTTCTATTTAATAGATGGTGAGGAAGATGAGAGGCATTCTTGCATTCCATCTTTCCGAGATTCTGTCTTTCATTCTCTTGGGAGAATGGTATACTAAGACCTAGGAGTCACTGGCAGTAGTATGTTGATTGAGGGCTCGGGGGTGGCCAGTTGTAGCAAGACGTTGCACAATTGAGCCTACGGTTGGGTGGAGAGTCGTCCCCAAAACCTTGTTGCGGTAAGCCTACTTCTACCACAGGCAAGTGCCACTCTGATTTAAATTTAATGCTAATTAGGATAGTTAATTAGATATTTATTTTTGGACTGTTACAAACTAATTTAGTCTGAATTAAATAATTACAACTCAAAATAAACTCAACTAGTGCTCCTAATTGTAGGAGACACTCTACATGACTCTAGTTAGACCCTCAACTCCAATTAACTGAGCTAACTAATTCAAATTAACTTAGTTACAATTTTGTTCCCAATTTAATTCAAGGACAAATTAAATTAGGAATTTTTCTTGGTGCTATTTTTAACATTTCTTGTTACTATTTTCAACACTACCTCTCAACAAGAAAGGAATTTAATTCTACCTCGATCCGGTACCTTTGGAATGTTCTGCATGCAACACTTGTCATTGTTGTGCATCTACAACCAAAAAGCACCTAAACCAAATAAACTGAATCAACTGTGTTTGCAACTGTCTACTAGGAAAACTGTGCTACTGCTGACTCTGCTACTGAGCCTCCTGCTACTGAATACTATGGGCCCCCATAGCAAGGTAATGATCCATAAGACAAACACACCTCAATGGATCTTGCGCAATTTCTACAACTCTTGGGACTATTGCTTCAAATTGCCCCACCTCACATGCAGAGGTATAATTACATGCAAAGCAAACTCTGATCTACTCATATTGTTGCTGCTACTGCTATGTTGTTGCTTCTGCACTGTTGCTGCAAATACTGCAATAATGAGTTTGATCTCCCCATATCATGAAATACTAGCTTCCATAGAGTTGCTCCCTCTAAAACTAGACTCCCTCTAAATCTTGACCTCCTTATGGGAAATCTCTTTGCTCCCTCCTGGCAACTTGCACTATCCTCCTACATTGGAAATTGGATTGCAAAGCTTTGTGCTGGGAATCTCCTAGCTGTAATTGCACCTACATACTGCAACTGGGCAATTCACATTGCCTGTGTCACTGCAACTAGTTCTACAACTGTCTCTCGGGTACTGACTACAACTAGTTATGCAGTTGTCATCTGGATGACTGCCTACACATGCTGACACTGAATCTGCTACTATAATATTGTGGGCTCCTGTAGCAAAGGTGGTGGTCCCGCTGCAACAATCCAGAATTGATTTGACTGATCTCCTTGTTGCAACTGCGTTGGACCCTGCCCAAATCTCTACACTCCTGAGACTAAGAATCTACATCACTCCACCTCACTCATGGAGGTATAGTTGCATGTGCTCCCTCATCCCACTTGGCTCAAACTCTCCTCCTATTGGAGGTCTCTGACAAGTCCTCTTCATCATCATCCTCCTGGTCAACCCAACTACTAACTAGATGAGGCTTCCTCTTGAGAGCTAAATCATGCTCTCTCTCAACCACAACATCTCTAATCCCTGCCTTGATCCTCAAGGCTATGCATGCCTCTTCCTCTAATGTGTAAAGGATCTCGACCCTGACACCAAATTGCTTGAGTTGACATGAAGTAAGATGCTTGAGGTAGGCCTTCCCATCTCTGAAAACTACCTCATACCCATTCTCTTCAATCCTCAATTTATTCATCAATTCAAGTTTCTTGGCTTGATGTCTATTACCGAATAGCTTATTGAGATTATTCCACATATCAAAGGGAGTCTCTTTTCCATGTAGTTTCAATACTATGTGATCTCTCACACCCTCCACGATGATCCTCCTAGATCTTTCTCCACTCTTCTTCCACTATGCTAGATATTTAGCATCAGATGTTAGAGGCCTCAGGATATCATGATCTATGATTTCCTTGAGCCGATTATCTTCCAATACTGCCTCCATCATGTCCTTCCAAGAAATATAATTTGAACTACCCTCAAGGTCATATTCGAGTCTTAATCAGTAGAATGACATCCTGCGAGCTTTGAAGAATGATTCTGCAAATTCTATTCACCTGTAAGGACAACTTCAAATTCTTCTCTTTTATCATGATTTTAGCTCCGATACCATGTAGAAATTTCTACAAATATAGCTCTGATACCATGTAGAAATTTCTACAAATCTAGCTCTGACACCATGTAGAAATTCCTTGTAGATTCAAATTGAATATTGTAATATGCTAAAATAAGTGACTTGAATCTACTCTACTCATCAATGGAAACAAAAAACAATTGATGAAATCATGAAGCATATAAGAGAAAGAATCCAATCACACATAACACAATGATTTTTTGGGGAAAGCCACAGGTAAAAACCCCTGCTATTTGTATATTTCATTAATCAGAAAATATGAGAAGATTACAATGCTTTGCTCAAGCCCGAGAAACCTCTGCACTATCTCTATCTGTCTCACTGCTTCCTAGGCAAGCCTTGGATGAATACAATATGTTATGCTCAACCTACACAAGTATTTTCTATCCTCTGCTTGGTTGATTGCCTTTGGCCAATACTTAGCCAAATTTCCAAGCCCCCAAGCTCCTATTTCCTTTCCCTCACAAGCTCCATGCACAAACTTGTGCTTCCTATTTCTTGGTCTCACCAACTTCTACTCACCAAAATAATGATTAAACTTGTGCCTTCATTCCTCCTTTTAAAGGCAATTCGAATGGTTAAAATTAATGATTTTTCTAATTAAGGAATGATTTATATTAGGCCTTCTTCTGACTACATGCACCATCTGTTTAATTTAGATGATTTTACAACTGATTGTACACTGTCCCTAAAATCCAATCTCAACTGGGTCTTTCTCTGATTTTACATGCATGAGTTAATTATGAGTGAATCTTCAGTTGACTGGTTGATCACTGTAGGCAACACCACACTGCACTTCGGGAAACACCCCACTGTTCGACAGGCAACACCCCACTACTGTCAGTTACACCCCACTAATTCCTCCATCAGTTGGAACTAGTGTAGCTGACTTTAACTCAGTTAGACTAAATTAAATAATTACAACACAAAATAAAGTCAACAAGTGCTCCTAATTGTGGGAGACACTCTACATGAATCTAGTTAGACCCTCAACTCGAATTAACTAAGATAACTAAGTCAAATTAACTTAGTTAACTATTACAAGTTGTCATGAGATGTGGAGTTACAATTTTATTCCCAATTTAGTTCAAGGGCAAATTAAATTATGATTTTTTCTTGATGATATTTTTAACATTTCTTGTTGCTATTTTCAACAAATCCTTCTTTAGCAACATTAACAACTTCATGAATTTGGTGTCCTTCATGAAAACCAAATTTGGAGAGACCTGCTTTGAAAAAGTCTCCCTTAGTCTATGAGATTTTTTTTTAGAGATGATTTTGTAGATGTTATTACAAAGAGAGATTGGGCGGACACTCTCATATTTGGTTGGGTTATTTCTTTTCAGAATGGGAGTAATAAAGCTAGTGTTAAACGTTGCTAAAATTTCGCTAGAGATCTAAAAGGCTTCCACCACCTTGTGAAAATCCTCTTTTATGAGCTTGAAAAGGTTGAGAAACAATTCCATGGACAAATTATTAGTCCTAGGGCACTTGTATTTTTAAAAGCTATGTATGGTTTTGAGTAATTCCTCCTATCCCACCTTTGCCATTATAAATTGATCATCTTCAAGGTCTACAAATATAGGTAAGAAACTAGAGAGCTAGAAGATGGCATCTATTGAGACCTTATTATCCCGTTTAAAGAGGGATTGGAAATGGTTGACCCCTTTTTAGGTTATGTTAGAGAAAATTTCTACCCAAGATCCATCCCTTTGTCAATTTTGTAGATTGAGTTGGCATTTTTTTCGATAGTTTGAAAGAATAGAAAAATCTTAGTTTCCTTTTCTATAGTAATTTCCTTCTCTTGTTTTCTAATTTGTAAAGCTGTCCCTATTATACAATCATTAAATACACAAAAAATTCCAAAGATAACTTGTTTCTTAAAGCTTCTTCAACCGTCACAAGGATTCTTTCATCCTTCCCTTGCTTTTCCTTTCCTTCTCCATTCGATCACTGATGACTCAACCTTTTTCAAGTTGAAAGAAATTGCATAGCTACATATTCGCTCATAGAGTTATTTTAGGGAACCCATGCATTTTCCAAAAATTGTATGAGCTCTTCCTCTTGGAGCCATTTAGGATTTAGTTTAAAGGTTTCAAGTGGATTTTCCTGCATATAGACTACTTTGAGTAGAACTAGAAAGTGCTAAAAATATCCTCATTTACGAAATTTGAAGGTTCCTTCCAAAAAGTCTTCTAATACTAGAAATCGATTAATACATTTTGGAATTTGGCTCTCCCTAGTTCCTCTTTTTGTCCATGTGGGGTTGATTTGATTAGCTCTAGGTATAGGATGTCAACTTGTTCTAGTTTTCCAATGAGAAAATTAGATAGAGTGTCCACTTGAGCTGTTGGACCCCAAACCTTAAATGCACTAAGAGTGAAATTTAGATCACCACCTAGAATGACATGCCCTTGCCTAACCCATGACCTGGAGAAAAGGTGGTCCCAATATTCCAAGTTGTTTGAGTATGGACTATATATGTTTAGGAAGTTAATCTTTTTTCCCATACCAAGAGAGTGAAGGAAAACTTCTAGCTCTAAGTCAAAAGCCAAAAAATTAGCAAGAGAAAAGGTTATAATCTTCAACATGTGACTAGCCCTCTTGAGTATCCTAAACCATCTGCAACATTATAGTCTCATCCTTATAATATTTTTCAGAGGCCCTGAATAATTTTGATCCCTTATGTCATAAACTCTTGTAGAATATGGGCTTGGGGGGCTATGAGTGTTTACTAACTTTTAAGGGTCAATTTCTTAGAGGGATTTTGCAACTCTTTGCAATTTAGGTTAAGAAGATGATCTTGGGGTTACCTTGGGGGTAGATGCTCAAAGGACCTCGATTAAATGTTGTTGTTTTCCACTTTTCACTTTTGATTTGGCTTGCTTCTATGCAACGAAGATGTGAGATTTCTTACCTCTTTACCTAATTTTAGGTTCCTTTTTTTTTTTCCTTCGAAGTGACCAAGGCCACCTTCAACTCTTCCTTTAAATGTACCAGGTCGTTGTTATGTAGTGTAAGATTATGTTTTCTAATCTTAGAGGAAGGGGAGTCTGCTTTGGTGCCTTGTTTAGAGAGAATGGACAAGGGAGGAGGGTTGAGGTTGTTGATTTTCGAATGTTCAGTTAAAGAGTCTCCAAATCCTTTTAGGGAGATGAGAGAAGAAACTTGGGGATTGTGAACCCAAATTTCACATTCTTTATATATTGTTATACATTGTATTTCAATTAGAAAAACTCATAGTTTAGTTTGCTACCCAATTTTTATGACGAGTTAGTTGAGTTTGTATGGATTCATTTTTTTTTTTTGTTCGAGTTAGCTTTAAAATGTCACAACATGAATCAATGAAAATAATGATATCAAATTGAGTTTGCCACAATTATTATAGTGGTTGCGCTTATTTTGTTTGTGCATTCTCATTTGGTTTCACTTATTAGTACATATCTAATATTAAAACCTAGATACTATAGGGGAAATACATATGCCATTTACAATGTTGATGTTATTTCGATGCTTATGTGGCCTTCACAACCTCTTTCTCTCTCTTTTTCTCTCTTTTGGCTTGACCAACACAAATTCATCTTAACAATAAAGTAAAGCCTTTCAAAGATATTCACTGAATTATAATGAAGAAAACCCAAGTTAACCTTTTTGGAAATTTGCTTGAGTTAAGAAAAAGAACCTTGCCTCATCTTAATTGATATAATGAATTATAATAAAGAAAACCCAAATTAACCTTTTTAGGAACTTGCTTGGGGTTAAAAAAACAAAATTTATTAGAGATGTCTCAACCCACCTAATCATAAGTTATTTGTATTTTTATCTTATAAATGATTAAATATCTATATATATTTTAATAAAAATAAAAAAATTTAATTTATTCCCAAATTTAATTTTAATCGCCATAACATATTGACATATTGGAAAATAGTTTTTTTTTTTTTTCCTTTTCTAAAACTCGCTCCATACCATACTACGCGGAATGTAAATGATAATAAAATAATAATAAAGTGAAATATTGGAATGAGGCTTAGAAACACTTCTATACCTATAAAATTCACCGTCCTGTCAAACAAAACTATAAAATCTACCTCTTAAACAATTGACACTGCCGGAAATGAAGAGCGGGGCAAACTGTTAATTCACACTAAGGTCATTTTGGGCTGAAAATACCAGATGCTAGATATCGGAGGGATCTTCTAGCCTCTGCTGCAATAGGGTACGAAGGGTTTAAGATTCACGAAGAAATCAATTTGAAGTTGTTGCGACCGAGCTAAATTTGCAGAAAAATGGTGAAGATTCGCATGAATACTGCCGATGTGGCAGCTCAAGTGAAATGCCTCCGAAAACTCATTGGAATGCGCTGTTCGAATGTCTACGATTTGTCGCCGAAGGTAAATTGTTTGCAATTTTCTTATTTCCACATTTCCACGTTTCTGGCCGAAACAAGGAGGATGAATTTTAAATTGTGGGAATTTATTCTCATGGGTATCATGTCCTCCTTTAATTCATTGTTATTGGGGACCTGAGCAATATAATTTTTAACTTTAAAGCCTTGATTGTGTTAATCCCTTGAATGAGTGGCTTGCTGCTGCTGACTGGGAATGGAGGGCTGCTTGCTGGAAGGACAGGCTCTGTCCCAGGATCTTTTTGAAATAACTATTCTTTATAACACTGACTGTAAACGAACTTACTGGTTTCAAATAGCTCCATGTTCCGATGGATGTCTCTTTTAATGTCTATTTCTGTTCTCTGCAACACCTCACAAATTAACGAGTTCTTTAAGATGCCAACAATTCATTTTTGAATGGCGTTGATTCTTGAAATGGATGTTTTGAAGTGCTGTTGCTTAAAGTTATTTTTCGAGTTGAGTTTTTCTATGTGATTTAATCGCTTAGATTCTTCTACATTTGGAGGCTCTCTACACCACAAATGCAGGCACTATTACTCTTCTAACAATTGCGAATTGCAGACATATATGTTCAAGCTTATGAAGAGCAGTGGGGTCACTGAATCAGGAGAGAGTGAGAAAATTCTTTTGCTGGTTGAAAGCGGTGTACGATTGCATACCACCGTTTTTGTTCGGTATGATTCTACATCCATCTTTTTCCTCTTTGGAGGCTCTTCTTTTCTATATCTTTACATTGTATGCATGCAAGTATTTGCTTGACCACACACATTTTTCTAAGTCGTTTATGTCAAATATGAGTGCAGGGACAAAAGTACAACACCTTCAGGTTTTACTTTGAAACTACGTAAGCATATTCGTACCCGAAGGCTTGAAGATGTGCGGCAGCTCGGGATGGATCGTGTATGGTTTTGAGATTTTTCCTTGCAATTTTGCAGTAAAAGTTATGCACACAAGTGTAATCAAGTATCGCTACGTTGTTTTCATTATCCAAACAGTGTTTGACTTGTTACCAGGAGTAGTTCTAACTTTACCAATGCGCAGGTTGTGGACTTCCAATTTGGACTTGGAGAGAATGCACATCATATCATTCTTGAGCTTTATGCACAAGGAAATCTTCTTCTCACTGATTCGAACTATACTGTTCTCACGTTACTGAGAACACACAGGTTTACTTCTTTACTTGTGAATAATAGCATAATAATGCTGGTGGCTGATGCTAAGTTGCACTTTGTTTTTCATATGCCAAAAATGAGTGAATGCCTAGGGGTAGAGTATCTAAAAGGGTCTGGTCTCTTTGAAAGACGGTAGTGATTTCTTCAAGGACTTGAAGTGCTGTAGGTGTTACGTCTGTTCATTTGCATGCTTACAAGGATCCTTTGGGGTGAATTTTATTTCATACATGAGCTTTACAAATGAATTTTTCAAGAAACATTTAGACTTTACCCTTTTACAACAGAATCTAGCACCCACAAAAAGAGTACAATCCCAATCACCAAGGTGTTAGCCATTGTTAACTTAGTGGCTCTTCTCTCTTTATTTGGCTCTCCTCCAGCCTAAGGGGGGTTTCCCTAAGGATAGGATCATCCAGGCTATGGAGTGGGGGCTCAAGGTGAAAAGTCAAGAGCAAGCCTTAATAAAATAAAGTGGTTGTAGTAATGGTATGTGGTAGTGGAAATGGAAAAGGGGTATGGAAAAGAAATGAAAGGGAAATGAGGGAAACAAGGAAATCCGATGATATAAGATTAGTGTCTGTCAATCTAAAAGTTAATAGAATCATGGAACATTGAAAGAATGAAAGAAATGATGTGTTACAATCAACTACTTTGAGGTAGGCTTCATGGTTGAAAGGGTTTCCTGTACCACATTCAGCTTCTTGGATGAAAGAACTTATTTGATGCATTCATCATTTGGCTGTATACTAATGGTAAAAGGAATTAGTCTAATGTAATTCACCTCAAATTGTTTGCTGAAAATAAGCTATACAATCAAGTCTTGGAGGCCTAAGGGTGCCACTCATCAACACAAATGCGAAGGAGCTGTTTTATGGCTGAATTTCTGAAATGTACTTCCAAATCTGCACTTAGTTTGATAAAAAATTGAACAAGAGGAAGAACCTCCTCACATTGCATATTCCAAAATGAATATTTGAGTTCATTATTAATATTTCACATAAATGTGATAACAAGAAGATTCTATAACATATAAACAATAATTGAAAAGCACAACATAACCATACAACAAAGTAGATCAATACCTCAATGCTTCATTAGTCTTCAAGGGTTTGATACACAAAGGAAGCTCAACATCATCTACAAATTCTTACAATTTATTTCATTTCTTCATATCCTCACTCTCTAACAACAAATTCCCTAATTGCCAATTACAAGTAAAATGGAGAGAAACTCCACTTTATATAGAGTGAGTTAATTGTCTCACACAACTTCATGACAAATTAACAAATTATAAAATATTGGAGTAGTTAGATCAGAGGTTGATAACTCATCCAAAAATAGGCATTGATATGCAACAAAAACCTCTAAGAGAGGACACACCATCTAGAAATAGGTATTATACCAAGTCAAATGCTAAATTGATCCACATAGAATTTGCCTTCCAAGAATGGATAAATGCAAAAATATAATAAAACACTCTTCAATCTAGAAGGATGTGGTCAAGGGTCCATCTAGAATAGCTCACAAAGTGCACCCTCCAAGGTGCATGAGATATATAACATTAAAATGTTGCTCCTAGGAGAATACTTTATAACCTACCTTCAAAATTACAAAGTGTTCCACAAGATGCCTGCAATTAATCCACATGTACAAATCCCATGGCAACCAACTCCATGCATGAATGTGCTAGATGAAGTAGTTAAACCCCAAGATAGTAAGTGGGCAACCTCCAACAAAAGAAATTTGTGGAGATAAGGGTGAATTAGGGTTTTGACTATGCCAAAATTTCATGAAATGAAGAAATATACACCTCCAAGAATAGTAGGAAGTGTCTCCACATGTTTTCCCTCCATGGATATGCCAAAATATAGTAAGATGACTAAGTAAATGCATGTAATGTGCCACTTACTACCTTCAAATGTTTAAAGAAAGCCAATGAAGTAGGGTGTTTGAGCTATAAACCTCAATTTGAATGGTCCTCCTCCAATTAGTGGCCAATAGATTAAATCACCATGGACATAATCACCTTGGACATGTGTGCCAACGAGGGTTGCACTCTAATAAAGTGTTGTAGCATGTAATTAAAAGTTGTTCTCCTTAGCAAAACCCTACCATTATACCAACAAAACTTAAAGCTGAACTGAAGGTGCACCACTATCAAAAGATTATTACATAAAAAATCATCATCTAACCTTAGGAAAAAGGTTAGATCACCATCAAAACATATGTAATACACCTCGATGCTAACTCAAACTTATAAACATCAATGAGGGTACTAACATCATTAAACACATTGCCCCCTAGGTGATGTCTAGCAAATGTTATATCATCAAGTTATACCACCTAGAAAAATTCCACAAAGGCAACATGAAACATTTCACCATAGCAACATCGTAAGAGAAAGGTACATAACAAAGTGCTAACCCATACAATCATCAAGCGTGTTCCTAATAACACATCCAACACATGAGGTCAATGTAGGACATCCCCTCTTAGTGGTACCTGTTGCTGTAAAATCTAGCAGGCCTTGGAGGGGGAAACCCAACAAGGTGTAAACTATACCAAGAAGCAACAGTGGGGTAGTGGCCTACTGTCACCACAGCCAAAAGCCCCTGCTCTTTACGGATTTTGACCAATGGGAGGAGTCCCGATAGAAGAGAGATCACTTATAATAGGTATTCTTGAGTTAATGTGTGAAATTATCTCACTAGGAACTCTTTAAGATATACACAATTTAAGTTCAAGGCTTCACAAGGAAGAAATTCACTTTCAATAAAGAGACCTAGAAATAAGGGCCCAAGACCTAGGGTTTGATAAATTTGACGAGCATTGGAGTAACTCAAGGTCAAGGCTAGGAGAAAAAGGTTCCTCACAATGTATATCAACAATACCAAGGAAGGAGAACTAGGGTTGACCTCTTAGGCAAACAACTAGGGCAAGGAAACTTATGGAAGAAATTGAAGTGGATGTCCACAAAATGATAGATTTAGTGGCAAGTACTATCCTCTTGATGTTTAGGTTCTCCAACCACCAAAATTCCTCTTGCCTAGGGATTTGCACCAAGCCCTAGTTTCCTAACTTAGCCTTGAAAGGTTTGAATTGAGAGAGAAAATATGGATAAAATTAAGATGTGATCACCAACCAAATGGACTAATCCCTTGTTCCTTGGTAGTATGGAGTCCTCAATGCGTTAGATCAGCCAAAGAGCTACCAAGGAGGCCAAAATTTTGATGCCCTAGCAAGCAAAATTCCAAGAATTACCTATGCAATGGAAGATAGATTTTTCATGGGAGAGCTACAAAGAGTTCACCACTAAGGACATTCATTTACACATTGTTTATGAGTAATGCATGCAATAGATCATCTAGATTGACATTCAATAGATATTCAACAAATTAGGGCACAATTGCAATTGCTAGAATCAACAAAATTCCAAACATTAGACATGTAACAAAAATAATTTCTCAACATCTAGATACACTTACAAGATAACGTGTAATGGATCCATTTTATTCA
The DNA here is from genome assembly GCA_031772625.1 of Pinus tabuliformis. Taxonomy (NCBI): domain Eukaryota; kingdom Viridiplantae; phylum Streptophyta; class Pinopsida; order Pinales; family Pinaceae; genus Pinus; species Pinus tabuliformis. The sequence goes on along the minus strand of CM062817.1, from coordinate 221,520,676 downwards.
TCCAAAGAATAACTCCAAAGATAGACAAATCAACTCCAAATGTCAAAGTGCATCAAGATTACTCCAAATCCTCCATAAGAGAAATGTGTGAATTGCTCAAGAATGTTGAACTTCCAAGTGATGAGATGATGAGAGATCACAAATGAATGATATCTAATATATATCTGTGTTGCTAATGTCGAATTATGACTTGAAGCCCCTTGAAGATTAAAATAATCAACAATAACTAATCAAGGTCACAAGACGACCTTGTAGCCAATGTGAAACACAATAAATCTCCCAACAAGAGGGCCAAAATGTTGGCATAATGCTGTTGTAGGCCCTTCTAGGGCTTGCGTTGAGCTCCTCTGGTGCCATTACAAGTGTAGAGGGCTCCTAAAATCAAGGTCCAGGGGTTGACCCCTAGATCTCTCTGAAAATTATTCTGTGGCCCCCAAATGTGGGTTTGGGCCACAAAATTTGGTCTCATGGGTCTCCAAGTGATGAATAAGCCTAATTTTGCTCCAATGTTGCGGGCACTGAAGATGGTGCTAGCTCTCCCATGTCTCAAGGCATGAGACAAACCTTATCTGGGCCTTGGGTCAACTGCTAAACCATGTGATCACTACTAGGCTGGCTGGAGGCATACTGGTCTAGGTGCATCTCCCATGAATAATAAAGCAAATGCAGAAGGAGCCCATGGCTATGAATGATGCTCTAAAACTGTTTGGAGTTGCATGGCTCTCAACGCATCACGTAGGGGTGTCAATATGTTCCTTTGGAGGACTTGGACCCCAATTAAGTTGCCCAGACCTATAGATGGAACCAACTGCCAATTACACACTATCCAATGTTGCAACTTTCATCATCAGGGACATTAATTATTGTTGCATCTAGGTGAACCAAGCTTGAAAAAAAAGGGCAAAATAACACTTCACATGATGCTTCTCTTGCCAAAATTGGGGCCTTAGTCACGTAATAGTGCTACCTCCCTAGGTAGGAGTGGTTAATAGATGACCCTATTAGATGTTTGCAACCCCCAAAGGCAAGTGACATGTCCTTGGTCCACCCTTCATTTTATAGGTGCCATGTGAATAGTGATGGAACGAAGGGGAAAAGATTTCATGGCCAAGTGCCATGGTCAAAGGAACCAACTATGGTGGAATACCTTGTCTTGGTTGTATAAATGTGAGGAGGGAGCAATCGTGGATGCATGAGTTCCCTCGACCTTTGTTTTTCCACCCCTCTATTGCCTTTTACTTTTTCTTGATCTTTCCTTGTATTACTACTCGTAGCTCAAGGAATGAGAACTTGCTTTGTATGATGTATAACAGTTATTATCCCTTTAAGTATGGGGCAGTTCATCACCAATTAGGGGTTGGTACATGCAAGGGTTCCTTGTCTTGGCCTAGGAACCGGGTCATGGCTATATGATAGGGGTAAAGGCTAAAGCTCATGCTTGGCTTTTGCCCATGTTCTAATTTGTAAGAACTGACCATCTTTTGCATTTTGATTATTCTTTTGTTTTTCTTGTGGCCATTATATGCCTTTTCCGTTTCTTTTAGTTGCATCATCCTCCCAGGGTGCATTTCTAGGCCCTACCTAGTTATTAGGATGTGTGGGTGCCAAATCCCAATGAACCAATGGTCAGTTGAACCCAAAGAAGGGAGGTGGAATAGGGCCTCATCTTGTAAGATGGAAAGTGGCAAGTATGGAATAGGGAGAGATGGCGCTGCGCTATCTCAGTCTTGGCTTCCCAAGTAGTGCCCCTCCTATATCCTTTGGGCCATCAGGGGTGGTCCCACTAAACCAGGATTGGAAATTAATCCCCCATTTAAGGTGAGAGAACAAGATCACGACCAAGACCCTTCTTTCTTCCAAGTTACCCCATTATCCATGTCAAAATGCTCAAATACAAACAAGCATAAGCACTTGATTGCGAAATGAATAAAGTACATTTTGATCAGAAGCCCACCTTCCAACATGGGTTCTTGACACTTGGGCGAGGAGAAATATGACAAATGTAGGTGGGAGAGATATGAATGGCATGTCACATTAGCTATAGAGTGGCTCACAGGGGCTATTGGTTGTCAGTTGGAAGAGATGAATAGGAGAAAAAAATCTTTTTGGGGGTCACCCACTTTTGGTGGGTAACAGTACCAACATCATACATCAACACACCAAGTCATATATACCAAACCGTACCATAATGGTATAGTATGCTTCACAACCATCCATAAGTGCAACGAAGGGGTTATTAACAAGGCAAGCACATGTAAGAAGACCACCAAGCAACAAGTGCAATTATCCAACCGTGACTAAGTTAGATTCCGCCGAGCCAAAGACCCCATGGAACTAACAACAAATCTCCATCACTGTGATGAAATCACAAAGTGCAACCTCATACTATATGAGGTGTAATAGGGCCCATATACATGACATTAATCCTTTTCATTGATTATAGAGAACTGTTTTTTGAATTTGTTTCATTCTTACATTTTCTTCTGGTCACACATTTTCATTCATTGTACCATGAAATGCATGGAAGCTTGAAACTAGTAAAGCATTCAAATGGCAAAAAGGTTATCTAAGAAATTTCAGTGATGTAGTTGATTAATCAAGAAGCATATAGACTCAAGCTCATATTCACTACATCAATCCTTTTGATTGATTATGGGGATAGATCTTTTGAATATTTATCGTTCTTGAACAAGTTTTGTTTACATTTTCCTCCCGGTCTTTCATTTTCATTCCTTGTGCTTAATTTCAAATCAACCATGAAAAGCATAGAAACGTGAAACTAGAAAAGCCTTCAAATTGAAAAAAATATCTAGAAATTTAGTAAATGCTAGAAACATTTATGCTTGAGTCCATATCCACCAAAACAACCCTTTTGATTGATTGTGTGGAAACATCTTTTCAATATTTATTATTCTTGAACATATATTGTCTATGTTTTCTTCTTAGTATTACAATTTCATTCATTATGCTATACTTCTGTAAGCTTAATTTGGAACCTGTTTTTGAGAAATGTAGTTTAAGCAAGAATTTCTTGCACAAGTTCCAATGTGAACATGCAAGAAGTGGTTAGAAAGATTTCTTTGGTGACCACTTAGGAATAATTCCATCTTGTACCTTCTTTGAAACATTAAAAGAAAAGTGAAAGTCTAATGTTTTGGAGTCAACTAGTCTAAGGAATCCAAATGAAATGCTCTAGATGTTCTATATTATTAGTGACTTAGATTAGGATCTTAGCTGTACATCTTATGATCGATATAGGTAGTAACTATGATTAAGGAGAATAGTTGCTAGGATTGAGGAGATTAGTTATCTTCTCTCAAAAGTATAAAAATGACAAGTTAGGCGAGGCCAATCTCATATATGCATGAGAAGATAGCTAGAGAGCTGGAAGAGGGTAAAGTGCATTCAAGGAGAAGAAGAGGAGTAGACTGCTGAAGTGACTAACAAGTACAGTAGGCCATACATGCTGTACCATTGCTACAAAAGTCCGTTTTTTATGCATATTCCATCGACCCTCAGATTTTGGTTGTACACCCTTATAGTTGGTCATACTCTATTGTTTTAGATGTTTTTATTAATCATATAGTTGCTAGTTCAAAGCAGGTTGTAGAGGTCGCCTTGTAGGCTTTGATTAAGGGAATGAAAAACTGATTTGAAACATTTACACTGTTACCATTTAGATCCATAGAAAGGTGTTATGTATAAAAATCAAATTATGTACAAAATTAAATTGTTATGTATTAATTAGGATTAATTTAGGAACAAGGGGCATGATCAAAAGATCATGACCCCTCAGGTAAAGACACCGAGGCTATATTTAAGCCAGGAGCCACTAGTGGGAACACCATCATTCAATCATTTCATATAAGAAATATATAAATAAAACATCTGTTATTTAATCCCTTGTCGCCCGTGTCTAGTTTCGAATTCCCTGCCGCCATTCACCTTGACTCTGTCAGTTGTTCCCTGCAACAATCCTGTTTCCCTGTCGATAGACACCTGTGCTTTTGCTGCCGTATATTCCCGACTTCACTGTCAACACTCTCCATCATTCATCCACAACCTTCGACTATCATGTCCCCCGACATCTCGTCTTGCCCCCCCAACCCTTCATAACACAAATTAATTATTAACTTATATAATTATTAATTAATCATTAAGTATTATATATTAATTATAATTATATATTATTTAATTAATTATTAACTATATTTAATTATTAATTATTATAATTAATTAATTAGTTATTAGTTATAATTACTATATAGTTATTAATTAATTATATATATTTAATAAATAATTAAAATATATAATTAATAAATAATTTAAAAGAAGAAGAAGAAGAAGAAGAAGTGAACTGAGTCAAGTTGGAACTCCATACACCACCATTCACTCAAACAATGACGATGATCGAATTTAGTAAAAAACTTGAAGACTTCGAGAAGAGGCTTATTGAGAGTGATGTGAACGTTAAGAAGCTCCAGGATAAAATAGAGAGTATAGAGAATCAACCCCAACAAAATTATGATGGCCTTCAGAAAGACCACGAAGACCTGCGAAACCAAGTTAATCATAATCTTGATCTTCCAAATAAAGAACAAAGCAACTACTCTACAACATCAGAATAATGAAGCCACTCAACAACTAGACTCTTCAAATACATCAAAGCCGTCAAATTCACATCACACTCCTGAATCTCCACATGCATCTTCCAGACCTGATCCACAAAACAGTATACCGAATTTTCAAAATATGTTGATCTCAACCCAATTTCCCTCTTTCAATCCATCGAATGTCACATATCACCGAAGAGCAAAACTTGAGTTTTCAAAATTTGACGGTAATGAGAAACATGGTGTAGCATGTTTCAATAAGGCAAAGGAGTATTTCGAGATTTACAATATTGACAATGATGATGAAAAATCAAGCATGCGTCCATGCAACTTGAAGGCAAAGCATATAATTGGTATATGTGGTGGAAAAAATCAGCATATATGACTAGTTGGAGTAAATTCAAAGATGCTTTCTTTAAACGGTTCCAAGGTATCAAGGAAGAAGAGTTCTTCACAGAACTCGCTAGACTACAACAAAAAAGAAATGTGGATGAGTTTACTAGAGAATGGGAAACACTAGCCACTTGAGTACCTAGATTATAAAAAAACGCCTTATTCAATCATACCTCACTGGACTTGAACCATATCTCCAAAATGAACTCAAGCTTCATGACATTAGATCTATAGAAGAAGCAAGACAAAAAGCCAAAGTTACAGAGAAGAAATTTGAAAGAATACCACTGCCAAAGGTTGAAAAAGTATATTCAAGACGAAGGTTTCCCCAATATTCTGACATGGAGAATACAAGGTATGTTCCACCACATCTCCGCGAAGGAGGAAAATCTAATACAGAGGTGCAAAGAATAAAAGAGAGTAAATGCAAACATTGTGGCGAAAAATGGGATCCTAGACACAAATGTTTTAAAGGAAAAGATACCAAGAATTTATATAAGTGTGAAGCAGCTCAAGATTCGAATAGTGAAGAATTAGATACAGAAGAAGTTGATGATTCTCAACAATCCCCCAGAATCAGGCACCGAAAATGTTTCGCAAGTATTGCTATCAACCATGATAGAAATAACCCAACCCCAGGCCTTGAAGTTAAAAGGACATATCAAAAAGAATAATGTAATGGTTCTAATTGATACAGGAAGCACTCAATTTTTTTGGATTCAAGTCTTGCAAAAAGGATCAACATTTTCACATATCCAATGCCTAACATGAAAGTAATGGTAGCAGATGGAAATAAAATTGAAGGAGTGGGAAAATGCCATAAGGTTAAATTGCAAATTCAAGATTACAATTTAGAATCACCGTTTTACACTGCACCGCTTGGAGGAGTGGATGTGGTTCTAGGTGTCCAATGGCTACAAACCCTAGGCACTTACTCTGCCAACCATCAAAAACAATTTATAAAGTTTAGATGGGAAGGATAGAAGTATAAGCTATATGGTTTTCAACCAACCAAAAATCAGATTTTGTCATCCCATCAAATGGTGAAAATGATCCAAAAAGGAGCTCCAACATATATGGTACAATGTCAACAAATGGAAATGATGGCTTCAAAATTAATTGAAGAAGAACACCCTGAGATTTAGGCGTTAATTCAAAAGCACTAGAAGGTATTCCAAGATCTTTTGTTGCAGATGCCTCCTAAAAGAGAAATTGAGCACATAATCGAAGTTAAGTCAGGATCAAACCTGTCAACATCAAGCCATATAGATATCCACATCATCAAAAGATTGAAATCGAAAGAATAGTCCAAGATCTCTTAAAATGTGGTATCATCACAAAAAGTAGAAGCCCTTACATTGCTCTGGTGATTCTAGTCAGAAAGAAGGATGGATTGTTTAGACTGTGTATAGATTACAGAGGATTGAACAAAATAACGATTAAGAACAAGTTCCCTATCCCCTTCATAGATGAAATGTTAGATGAACTTCATGGAGCCAAATATTTTTCAAAATTGGACTTGAGATCCAGATACTACCAAATCAGAATAAGATTAGAGGACATCGCAAAGATCGCTTTTCGAACTCATGAAGGTCATTATGAGTTTAAGGTAATGCCTTTTGGGTTAACTAATGCTCCAACAACCTTCTAGGCCACCATGAATGAGGTATTTCAACCATACTTAAGGAAGTTTGTACTAGTTTTCTTTGATGATATTCTAGTCTATAGTAAAACATGGAAGGAGCATCTACAACACTTGGAACAAGTCCTCACTATATTAGAAGAGAATCAATTTTATGCAAAGATGTCCAAATGCACTTTTGGAAAAGAAGAAGTAGAGTACCTTGGACACATAATATCCAAAGGAGGAGTAAAGGTAGACCCTAACAAGATCAAGGAAATTAAAGAATGGCCTAAACCTATTAACATCTCCAAATTAAGAGGATTTTTAGGATTGACTAGATACGTTGACGATTTATTCGAAATTATGCCAACATAATCACTCCTTTGATGAATCTTTTAAAGAAAAATTCGTTCATATGGGATGATCAAGCAGAACAATGTTTTGAAATATTAAAGGAAGTCATGTCTTTAGCACTGGTGTTATCAACTCCTGATTTTTCAAAACCTTTTATAATTGAATGTGATGCTTTCGAGTTTGGATTAGGAGCTGTATTAATGCAAGATGGCCACCCTATAGCTTTTGAAAGCAGAAAGTTAAATAAGAGGGAGTGTTTGAAATCAACATATGATAAAGAGATGCTTGCTATCATGCATGCCCTTGTTGGAAATGTAACTAGGCTCGATCTTCATAATTATCATTGTACTTGTATCCTAAGTCACTGGGTTCGGCGAATTTAATCCTTGGGATTCGAAATTCGCCAAACCTCAAGCAAAATCTCGCCAAATAAAATGTCGAACCCGAACGCTGAAAAAATTTCGCCTTGAAAATCGTCTAAAAATTCATTTACGTTTGATTTTATTCGGTTAAAAAGTTTGAATTTTTATGTGGGTTCAGTAACTTAGAGTTTCGTTGGCCACCAACATTTAACAATTAAAATAAAATAAAAAAATAACAATCACCCGATCGTTTTATGTATTGCCGTGACTTGCCTTTTGTGTTGATTCACAAATCACAGACAACAGGTTGCAGCATACGGGCCACAACATAGCTACATACCCATCGACTACGCTACGCCGTCTCCAGTCTCCCGCGGCGTCCCGACTCCCAACTCGAGTCTGTAGTCTCCCGTGGCGTTGATTCCACTGTCCAATATCTCGCCCAACTGGTCGCTGGAGCCTCACAGTGACTCTCTCGCTCGTCGATCAAGTGGTCGCTCTCTTGCTCGGCTCAGTGGAAGTTTGGAACTGGACTCCTGCTCAGTGTGATAGCAACTTGTAGCCCCCAATGTGACAACAAGTTTGCTGCTTGAATGCTTCTTGGTTCTTGGCGTCACAGGCTCAACAAGCCGCACTGTCCAGGTAAGTCAAAATGCACATTTTTTTTATTAGTTAAAACTTAATAAGTTAATATATACAATTTAGTAGTTTTTTTTAATATAGTGTCTGGACTCTCAGGCTTCAGCCTGAGAGATCCAGACTGTTTAAATATATTTTATAAATTATAGTTTCATTCTGCAAAAAAAATATAAAACTAATTAAAATGTAAATTAAAAAAAAACTTCAGATATTTCAAGCTTCAAGCCTTCACCTCAATTTTCAACAATCAGAACCTTCAAATTTCAATGTCACCCCCAAAATCAACTGCTATAGCATGGGATTTTGTCAAAAAAGAGGGGAAAAATCTTTTGTGTCAGCTATGTGGACATCAATTCATTGACTCTTTAACTAGAGTAGTAGATCACCTTCTCAATATTAGCAATGGAAGTGGAGGTGGTGTTGAAGGCTGCACTAAGATCTCTGATGAACAAAAAACCTTAGTGGAGAAAGACTATTTCACTTCAAAGATGGAAAAGGAGAAAAGGGAAAATAAGAGGCAACGAATTGAGAGGGAGATTGCCATGTCTTCCTCAAACACCATTAATTCAATCTCAACCATTGGTGGATCAAGTTCTACTCGAGAAAAAACAAGTGGAACCAAAACATTAAATCAATTCTGGAAACCTGTGGAGAGACAAGAAGTTGATGTTGCTGCTGCATATGTGCAATTCCCTTTAATGTGGCGAGGAGTCCATATTTTAAAAATGCAATTAAAAGGCCATTGATTTTGGGAAGGGCTATGTTCTTCCCAGATCTGAAGCTTTAAGGACCACTTTGCTAAAGAAAACAAGAGACAGAGTGACAAAAAGGTTGGTTCAGATTGAAGAGTTTTGGAAGCATACAAGATGCACAATTTTGAGTGATGGTTGGTCAGATTTGTGTCATCACCCATTGATCAATGTGCTTGTTTATAGTCCTCAAGGGGTATTTTTCTTTAAGGCAGTTAATGCAATGGATTGAGTGAGGACATCAGAATTTATTTTTGGAATTTTGGATGAAGCAATTCAAGATGTTGGGGAGAAAAATGTGGTCCATGTTATTACAGATAATGCATCAAATTGTGTTGGCGCAGGGAAGATGATTATGGAAAAGTATAATCACATTTATTGGACCCCTTGTGCAACTCACTGCTTGGATTTAATGTTGCATGATTTAGCCAAATTTCCTTGGGTCAATGAGACAATCCGAAGAGCCAAAATAATTGCAAACTTCATCATCAACCATCGTCTCACTTTGAGCATATATAGGAAGAATGCATCAAAAGAGTTGTTGAGGCCTTGTGATACAAGGTTTGCCACTTTTTATATTACTTTGAAAAGAGTTGTTGAGGAAAAAGCAAGCCTAAGAGTTGTTTTCTGCAATACTGAGTGGGAGAGATCTCCCCTTTCAAAAGAAACTAAGGGGAAAAATGTTGAACAAATAGTGCTCAATAATGGCTTTTGGGAAAATGCAAACAAGGTTTTAAAAATATGTGGCCCAATTGTTAATGTGCTTTGCATGGTTGATGGTGACAAACCTTGTATGGGTTTTGTTTATGAAAGCATTGATCGTTGCAAAGAGGCCATTGCAAGTGCTTTTAATAATGTGGAAGCTGATTACCAAGAGATATGGGATTTAATTGATCAAAGATGGAAGATGATGCATAGTCCATTACATGCAACAACATGCTATTTGGACCCTAGATTGTTTGGGTTATCAAGACATAGGAATTAAAAAGTCATGAATGGATTTATCCAGGCTATTGAGAAGCTAAATCCAGATCCAATAATTGCAGGTTTGGTCAGATGTCAATTGAGGACATATAGGTTAGAAGAAGGGTTATTTGGAACACAATCAGCAAAGTATGATAGGAGCATAAGTGATCCAGCAGTATGGTGGGAATTTTATGGTTCAGGGGCACCAGAATTGCAAAATTTTGCAATTCGTATCTTAAGCTAGGGATCAAGTGCATCAACATGTGAAAGGAATTGGAGTTCCTTTGACAACAGTCATTCCAAGAAAAGAAATAGATTGTTATCTGGAAGATTACAAGATCTTGTTTATGTTCGTAGTAACTTGCAGTTGGCTTTGAAAAATGTGGCTAAATAGTCATCCAATTCCTCTACTCTGTGGATCGATCCTGTTCCAAATGCATCAAGGGATGAAGCTGATTTATACATTGATAGTGACATTGACAGGGAATTGGGTGATGAATCTAATGTTGAAGCATCTAGGGGACTCATAGCTCCTACTGCTCTTGATGATATAGAACTTTTTGATATAACAAGTGGGCCACGTGAACATCAAGAATAAAACTTGTGTTCCTGTTTTAGGCTTCTTGTTTACTTTTTGCATGAACAAATTTTCTAAAACTGCAAGCTACTTTAAACTTTCGAGTTTATATATTTTGAATACTTTTTTATCAGATTGTTTTTCAATATATGAAATCTGATATGGCCCATGGTTTTGTTGAATTTGATATGGGTGCCAATGTTTATGATGAATTTCTCACCTTGTTTACGATGTATGGAAGTTGGTTCTTTATTGGCACTCGCTTTCATGGTTTATAAAATTATGTGGAAATGATTTAAATGTTTGAGTAATAATCCTATGTGTTTGCAATGTGCATTATGGACTTTGAAATTTGACTTTAAATTGATTTTTTTTTATATATATACATTTTTTTTTTCAAATTTCTATATGTCGAATTTTATGTCGAACTTTATCAGCAAAATTTTAGGTGCCGAACTTTATTCGAATTTCAAGGTCGCCGAACTTGAACATGAACACGAACATGGTGACTTAGCTTGTATCAATATGTATTTCATCTTAAAGCAAAAAGAAGAAAAAGAATTTTTTACTATTATTATTATTTTCTAGTCAAAGCATGTTCTTCATGCTTGTAGGGTCATTTGAGTCAATTTTTTTTACTATGAGTCATTGAGTCAAAGTTCCATTTTGGACTTTTCCAAAGAAAAAGAAAAGAAATTTATTTTTTAGTCAATGTGTCTTCACAAGACCAAGTTGGACCTCTAGATGGACATGTCGGCCAACCCATAAGTTGTGTCTTTTCATAAGGTCAATCTACTATATATTGGCACTTGTGCTCCACATTTTGACATCACATCGGTTTCTGCTCAAGAAATAAGAACGAAATCAACGAAGTCAAAGAAGAGAGAGAGCGAAGTAAAAGAGGAGAGAAAGATTTGTTTTCTACCCTAATCTGTCCACACGTGCAGGTATTCTCTGTAGTTTTTCAGAGTTGTCACAGGTCCAGAATTTCAGGGCCTGAAATTTCAGTGGTTGAATTTTCAAGGCGTGAAATATCAGGGTCTGAATTTTCAGGGGATACGAGAATGCAGAGATTTGACCAACGTTGATTTTGTTGTCTTTGACTTGGTGAAGAAGGCTTGGAGGAGGGCTGACTTGTTGATTTGGGGTAGCATTGGATGTGCTCTAGTCGTGAAAATTGGTGGAAAGGCTAAAGCACATGATATCTCCAAGAACCGGAAATGGTTTAGGTAGATGCTACCGGCTAAGGAGAT